>JAEQBH010003899.1:0-1200000 GCA_016808115.1 Tetrastigma voinierianum | reverse complement strand
GCTCTCGATGTCTTTATTGCATCAGGAATTGGCATAAAGATATCTTAGTGATCTTCGCCATGATGTGCTGGAGTGGGATGAAAACGACAGTTGCGATTTGTTGAAAGATGTCTCATGTGCCAACAGGTATAGACTGAGCACCATAGGTTAGCGAGGCTACTCTAGCCATTGGAGGTAGCAGAGTGGAAGTGGGAGCATATCACGATGAATTTTGTGACTCACTTTCCACGGACATCGCGGAAGCATGATGCGGTGTGGGTGATAGTAGACGGGCTCACTAAGTCGGCGCATTTTATAGCAATGTGGATGACCTTCACATTGGAGGAATTCTGTCGGTTGTATATTCGAGAGATTATCCGGCTACATAGGGGTACTAGTTTCCATAGTATCGGACAAAGATCCCAGGTTTACGGCAAATTTTTTGAAGAGTTTCCAGAAGGCCATAGGGACCTGATTGATGATGAGAGCACTTTTCATCCATGTAGACCAGGATAATTCGAGTGGAGAGGACCATCTGAGTTTTAGAGAACATCTTGTGAGCATGTGTCCTGAATCATAAGGCCCCAGCTGGTAGAGCACTTACCCTTAGTGAATTAGCTGCAACAGCGGTTATTAGAGCGATATCACAGTGGCACCTATGAGGCTTTGTATAGGAGGCCATGTCGATCTCCAATTTGTTGGACAGAGGTGGGAGAGAGGTCCATCACTGGTCCGAATTTGATTAGAGACACCTTTGAGAAGGTGAGAATGTGAGAGGTTCATCACTGGTCTGGACTAAGCTCTTGGATGTGTTTCATCCCCCAGTGTACCTCGATACGAAATATTTTTTCAGGGACGGGGTGAAGGCAATGCCAGTAGATGAATTCTTCCTACGAGGACTCTTTCCTGCTACAAGTGCACATGAAATGGAAAACACACACACATTCAAGTAAAAGTATGCACATTCCTACTTGAATGTCTACATGCCTTGCCCCATGTCTCGAGTTCTCCCCGACTCCCTCACACATGCATTTTTCCATGTATGAAAATTTGTTTTCAAAACAAAAGATTTTTGTTTTTGAAAACTCACTGGTCAATCTCCGATATACTCCGATAAAATTTGATGGACAACCCTCTGATATAATTTGGTGGACATACTCCAACAAAATTTTGCTAGTCAACCCTCCGATAATATTTAGTGGACATACTCCGATATAATTTATTTATTGGACAACCCTCCGATATCAAATTCATTCAAAACCCATGTCATGCACTCACACCCGTTTCACGCGATGTCCCTATGCATATGAAATGCAACATGCCATTTCATGAATAATTAAATTTTCTACATATAATTTACATCCATCATAAATTCCATGTTAATACATCAAATAAGCATACATTAACCTGATTTTCATACAACCAACATGTTATTCAATTTTTAGTAATAATACATAAAACTAAAAATAAAAATAGAACAACTGACTGAAAAATCAGTCCCGGACTGCCCGAAAACAATTCGAAAATTTCAGTGTTCAATCCCAAAATTTTGGGACTGAACATCACGGCCACTCACGGCCCAAAGAAAACCCATGCCATTAAATGACTCTTAGACCAAAAGTAACCAAGGTAGGAGAGAAACACCTACCTCTCGGAGTTTGGTGAAAACCCCAGATTCTTGTACCCATGCGAAGCTCTCGTCGCATAGATAATCTTTACCTCTTGCTCCGACGGAAAC
This sequence comes from Tetrastigma voinierianum, assembly GCA_016808115.1. Lineage (NCBI taxonomy): Eukaryota > Viridiplantae > Streptophyta > Magnoliopsida > Vitales > Vitaceae > Tetrastigma > Tetrastigma voinierianum. The sequence goes on along the minus strand of JAEQBH010003899.1, from coordinate 1,198,283 downwards.
AGACGGTCCGATCTCCGTAAATTCTAGAGAGAAGGTGGAGCTTCTCACTCATCTTTTCTTCTTCTCTCTTTTCTTTTCTTTTCTTTCTTTTTCTTTCCCTCCTTTTTCCCCTTCTCTCCACTAAATTGTCCCAACTTGATTCAAGTGGGAAATCTTCTCCCACATTCCCTTGCCACATGTCCTTTTCTCATTGGTTTCTTCCCTTATCCAAAACTTGGATTTCTTTCCTCTAGGGGCTTGACACATGACCTCCATAGGTCACCCCTTAGACTTCCCCTTTTGTTTGACTATCTCTCCCTTTTTGACACATGACTCTAAATGAGCCATTCAACCAAGTGTCATGTGTCACTTGCTACACTAGGTGCCTCGAAAAACATGAATTTCTTACTGTCTTGGAATTTGACTGGGCAACTAAATTTCATGAGACAATTCCAATGGTGAAGTCCGTTTCGTCATCCGAGATCTAGAAAAATTCCGGATTTTTAGTTGAAATTACCGTTTTACCTTTTTTTAGAAAAATTGGATTTTTCCCGGGTTTTATAGAAGGTACATGGTTTAATTGTTAGGTGATTAAATGACTAGTTTGTATGCATGTGATTGTGTACGGTTGTATATGCATGTGATTTGATGTGTATGTGTGTGGAATTTTGGGACAAAATTCTATTAAGGGAGAGAATGTAAAACCCGAGAAAAATTCAATTTTTCTGAAAAAGTGAAAATTTGTAATTGTTGTAATAGTACAGGTTGAAAACCTAGAATTTTTCTAGATCTCGGATAATGAAACGGACTTCACCATTGGAATCGTCTCGTGACATCTAGTTACGATCAATTTCATGAATTCTAAGACAATGCGAAATTTGCGTTTCGAGGTACTTAGGGTGTCGAGGGTTACCTGAGTAGTGCCACATAGCATGACCATGTAGCTGCCACTTGGCAGCTTGTGAGGGGTGCACATGGCATGAGAGCCATGTGGTGTGGCAATTGCCACTTAATGCATGTGTCCATGTGACACATGGCACATGAATAGTAAAAATGAAAGAATCCATGGCTCACATTAAAACATGTGTTGTGTGGAAAGATAAGTCAAAACAAGAGGGGAAGTCTAAGGGGTGACCCATGGAGGCCATCTGTCATACTCTTAGAGGAAGAAAATCCAAGTTTTTTGATAAGGGGATAAGGTGAGAGAAAAGATAGCAAATGAGAAAGGGACATGTGGCAAGGAGAAGGTGGGAAGAAATTTCCCACTTGAATCATGTTGGGACAATTCGGTTTGAGAGAAAGAAAAAGAGAGAAAAGAAAAGAAAGAAGAATAAAATAGGAGTGAGAAGCTCCACCTTCTCTCTAGGATTTACGGAGATCGGACTGTCGGTTTTAGAGTGGCGACCCGAGTTCATCCACGCGTGAGGCTTTATGTAGGTGCGGGTCAGGGGTTTTCTCCAAACTTTGAGAGGTAGGGGTTTCTCTCCTACTTTGGTTATTTTTTGTCTAAGAGTCATTTAATGGCATAGAGTGTTTTGGGTTCGTGGTGGTCATCTGTTGTTCCCGATCCCAAAATTTTGGGATTAACGTAAATTTTGGGAGGCCCATTTCGAGCGTCCCAAATACCTGAAACTATTTGGTATTATTGTCTTTGTTTTTGTGTGTTATTGCTGGAAAAATGAATAACATGCTGGTTGTGTGAAAAATCATGTTGATATGTGCTTATTTGATGTATTAACATAGAATTTATGATGGATGTAAATTATATGTAGAAAATATAATTATCCATGATTCATTAATTTTGCATGTAGCACTCATCACGCATGTAACATGAATTGGCATGAAATGGTATTCCGCATTTCATATGCACGGGGACATCACGTGAAACAAGTGTGATTGCATAACATGGATTTTGAATGAATTTGATATCGGAGGGTTATCGATAAACTCATGCTATCGGAAACTATGTCCGACCAAAAATTGCTCGGAGTATATCCAATAAATTATATCGGAGGGTTGTCGAGCAAATTTTTGGTATATCCTAATAGATTGCCTGTTAGAGGGTTGTCCAATAAATTATATCGGAGATTGACCAACGAGTTTTCAAAAACAAAAATCTTTTGTTTTGAAAATAGTTTTTCATACATCGAAAATGCATGTATGAGGGAGTTTGTGACACCCCAAATCCCGGAGGTCTTTTTTTTTTTTTTTACAGGTAACCTTCAACAAGCTATATAATAGCCTCATTCACACATATTCACATGTCACTCAATTATTAAGCAATGACACATAACAGTCCCTCTCATTCAAGATTCTAGTAATTAATGCACTTAGTCGCGATGATCAACTTTCGAAACTATGTGAGCACGGAATTCCATCCTGAAGCATATGGTTAAGATTTGGAGCTCGAGAGGCTTTCCGCAGAGTCGAAGCGCGCAAAGGGACTTCAGACAAGGAGCTATGGTTTATCAAAGTTGGGCGTTGTCGGAGGCTCATTCTCTAGACGAGGTCAGCTCCGATAAAAGGGAGTCATTTCGGCCGGAAGAGTGCGACCGACTATATTTGAGCGCGAATGCCATCCGGGCATGTGGTCGGATTCTAGACTCAGGGAGCTTTCCATAGGTCTAAGAACACTTGAAGCAGACCGGACGGAGTATGGTCGTCGGGTTGACCACGGCCCCGAGCTCATTCCTGCGGGCTCGGCCGAGGAAGAGAACCCGGCCAAGGAGGTCGGCTCGGCCTCACGGGCTCACGTCTTGGCCGAGGCTCGGCCATGCCGAGCTCGTCCCACTCGGCTCGGCCGCACACGGCTCATCCTGCGGGCTCGGCGGGGAGAAGAGCTCAGCTCTGCACAAGAGGTCAGCTAGGCCAGAAGAGCTCAGCTGGGCGGAAGAGCTCGGCTACGCCCCTGAAAGAGGTCGGCTCGGCTAAGAAGGCTCGGCTCTGCGTAAGAGGTCGGCTCGACTGCGCCGGAAGAGGTCGGCTCGTCCGGGAGAGCTCGGCTGCTGCGCAAGAGGAATTGACTAGGCCGGGAAGGCTCGGCTGCAACGCAAGGGAGTCAGCTCAGCTCTGCCGGAGAGGTCGGCTTATCCCGGGGAGGCTCGAGCTGCACGCCCCGAGAGGGTCGGCTCTGCGCGAGAGATCGGCTCGGCCGCGGCTCATCCTCCCAAAACCCCTTAAATTAAAAGGTCATAACTTGGGTTGTAAGGAGTCCGATTTGGGTCGAAAGCCCATCAGAAGCTTACTGATGAACTCCCAATCATCTGAAGAATGGAAGCTGTTTGCTGGTTCACAACAAAAATTCAGTCTTAAGAGTTTGGCCTAATAATAGGATCGAGAAATGAAACTGACTTCACATGGTTGAGACCTGACCAAATATCCTCGAAGGCAAGACACAGCCCTTACCAAATTGTATTAAACATATAATCTGAGTTTAATTACAATTTTATTGACATCACAAGTACTAAATTTTGACAACAGTTCAGTTTTAAAAAAAACTGGGTTTTTTACCTAGAAAATTTATAAAAGAACACGATAGGCCATCTTAGATCTCCCTCTCAACTAAGACCTCATGAAGTGCCTTCTCTTGGTGTACCTCCTGTACCTGAAAATATTTTTCCCACAACAGGGTGAGCTATGCCCAGAGTAGAAAGTCTCTATGGGGGCTACTCCCACCTAGAGATGCACATACAATGGCATAATCCACAAAATCATTCCACGATCATTCATATATAAGCCAACCATATCTATATGAATGTCTATGTTGGCATGCCAGTCCTCGATTCTCTCATACATTCGATTTGCCATTTATGAAAACTAGTTTTCAAAACAAAAGCTTTTTATTTTTTTAAAACCCGTTGAACAACCTGAGTACTTCTGAGACAACCCCTACGAATATTTTGCACACTTGGACAGCCATAGAATGACAAATGCACGGACTTGGCCTCCAGTATCGAACCACTGGACCATCTCGAGAACCCCTTGTTGGAGCCCTGACCCTCGGAGTAGAGTTCATTGGACAAACCTCCTATATAATTTATTGGATAACCCTTCGAATCCAGCATTCTTGGACAACCCTTGAATACCCATTTTTATTCATGCACTCACCCGATTCACTTGTGATGACCCAGTGCACATGCAATATTAATGTCATTTGCATAATATCTCATGTTACATGCACATGATAGAACTAAATGCAAACACTCGTAATACATGCTTCACACAACATCAGTTCAATATATAACAAGCATGCATATATTAACACCATTTTCTACCTGTCTGCATGTTATTCAAACAAGCAATAACACACAAAAACTGGATTTCAATCTCCAAACTCAGAAAACAGCATGCATGGTACCTGACAAGATCATCTGTTCGGATCCCCGAACTACGATCCTGACAATCGAGTTCAGGCGCAGAATTACGAAAACTACACGGGCAGAAGCCGGTCCTGACCAACAACAATTTCTACTCGAAATTATTCTTTAAACCGGCCCACTACTCGGGCTATTTGTCACATAACCATTTCATGGCTTTGAAACAAAAAGACTAACGAGTAGGAAGGACCCACTACCCTCTCGAAGTGCGAGATCAGTTCATTCTTGCTATGACTCTCTACTTGTTAATAAGAGAACTGCTGGTTCTCTTTCCTTTCCATTCTCTTTCTTCTTTCTTTCTTTTTCTTTTTTTCCTTTTTCTTCTCCTCTTCCCCTCCGAACAAATTCCTTTAGGTGGAGAATACTTATCTAGGTGTAGAACACCTCTTCCTTCTCTCCTCATGACACATAGTATCCCACATGTCATTCATGCCACTTTCCACCACTATCCTCATGCAAGATAGAAGTGTGACATGGCTTCCACCAAAGTGCTAAGTGTCCTCTCCTCAAAAATGCCACATAGCGCCATCTTCATGCCACGTGTTGTAGCTTCACATTAAATCAGATTAATTGCTGAAATAAATTGCAATTCCGACCCCTTCTCGGAATTTGTGAGGCTCGACTATGTACCTAGGTCATGAGACAGGACTCAAACGGTATGGCACAACGTCGTCATCAGAGATCATTAGAAATTCGGGTTTACTACCCGTGTCTATCATTTTACTTTATCAGGGTCTGCATTTCTTCCCCTTAAAAATTTAGATCAGGAATTCACACATAATATACATACAATCACATGCATATGTAACAGTCATTTAAATGCCAAATGACTAAACCACGTACCTCAGACCTCAAAGAGGAAAGGATATATGGTACGCATTGTGTCCTCACGTTCCCATGTTGCCTCCTCCACTCCTACGTATTTGCCTGACACTTTCACTAACCCTCGCGATCTTGCATCGCAAAACCTGTTTCTTGTTATCATGGCCACACCTGAGTCCACTCTCAGAAAGATTAATCTATCAATAACAAGCTCGCCCCAGTCCACTACATGATTTGGATCTAAAAGTGTACTTTCGAGACCTGAGATTTTAGAATACTCGCTGGGACACGATAAACTCGGTGGTATTAACTGTCGATCTGCTTGCTTGCCTCTCGGAATTGCCCTCGAATGGCCCATTAAACCTTGGCGATAGTTTCCCCCGCTTGCCGAATCTGACCACTCCTCTTTTAGGCATCACCTTTAAGAAGACATGATCACCCGCCTCAAACTCTAGAGGTCGTCGCTGCTTATCGGCGTAACTCTTCTATAGGCTCTGAGCCGTGAAAAGGCGTTTCCGTATCAGACCCACTTTCTCGTGATTGTCTCGAGATCAAGTCGAGGACCCAGTGGTGGGCTCTCCCACCTCCGTCCAACAAATCGGAGATCGACATGCCCTCCCATATAAGGCCTCATAGGTTCCATCTGTATGCTTGCCTGATAACTGTTGTTGTAAGCGAATTCTACGAGCGAATGCTGCCCAGCTACCCTTGAAATCAGGACTTGTGCTGTGACATGTCCCTCTAAAACTGTATAGTCCTCAGTGACCATGTGCCGTGGATGAAAAGCGGCTCATCATCAGTTTGTGTCCCCATGGCCTTCTAGAAACTCTTCCAAAAAGTGTCTCTTAGTGAACACAGGGTCGTAAAATACGATGGATCAGTGCCGTGTAACTGGCACAATCTCTCGATATGTCTGACTGCGAATTCCTCTAGTGTAAAGGTCATCAGCCGGGACTAGGAAATGTCTTGAACAGGTAGTCGGTCCACTCACACGACCCCACGCGCATCATGTCGTGATGTTCATGGTAGTAGTCCTAGTCCGACCGACATGCTCCTTCCCTCGCTACTCGTGGTGGGTAGCCCGTAGGCCTCGGTGCTCGGCCTTTACTGGCGACATGTGTGAGACACCGTCGAGGCAGAATCTGGCGTGTCTCTTCACGTCAGTAATACTGGCGGCGAAGATCTCGATGCATCTTCGTACCACTGGATCTGCTTCTTGGCTTGAAGCGATGGAACTCAGTGAGGATCTCACTCTCTTAACTTTATCGACTAGGGAACCTGACCGGAGTCCCTTATGCGAGACTTCCATCGGTGTGGATAAATGACGCATGTCCTTTGTCTGTAATGGTGGCGGTCCTTGTTGGACAGCTACCTGCGTAATCACATCCACTGAGACTTCGATTACCTGCTGTTAGGGAAGGCGTAGTGTAAACTCCCGTAACACCACCCGAGCCTGCTCCACGTGTGTAGCCCCAGCGTCCTGATCTCGAGCATCGACCACTCCAGGGAAGTATCTTAGCCAATGCTCCACATTGACTTCCGGTAAGGTGCATCAGCCACCACATTTGCCTTACCAGGATGGTAATGCAATCCTCTGGGGAACTCCATCCATCTGCGTTGCCTCATATTGAGGTCCCCCCTTTGTGTGAAAATATGCGGACTTTTGTGAGATGTGGTACACCTCGAACTCCTCGCCGTATAAGTAGTGGGCGCCCGAATCTTGGCGAGACAATGAAAGCCTTGACTCCATGTGTCATGTGTGGGGTAATTCCGCTCAAGTGATTCTTCAAGTATCGAGAACCATAGCCGAAACACCCATCGGTATCAAAACACATCGGTCAGTCCTTTGAGCATCACAGTACTTGAGTACTCTGTCCCCTTTAAGGACTACGAATAGGAGAATTTGAGAAGTAAGCCTCAGTTTCAATTCACTGGAGATAACCTCTCACCCAGTCATTCCACTGAGCTTGACCTCATTAAGATCGGCAGTCATAGGATTTGCTGCTGGCAGGAGAGTACCAGTAGACCTCTGTAATACCCCTCCCAATCCCAGCTGCGTATCTCGAGGAAGCCAGGCTTGGCCTCTCCCAACTCCTGCTTGACCTCCAACCTTCTCGAAGTCTGGCGAGCACACTGGGCCAGGCCACGACGTGTCCCCGGAAATCTCACCTCGATGGCTTAGAAATTCACATATGAATTTGGCATACAAGCTTGATGGTCTCTCGGGGTGGAGAGGCGACCTCAGTGATCGATCTGTGATCCTCCTCTGTCTTGGAATTGGTCAGATATAGATCATGAAAACTACAAATCGATCTAAGTAGGGGTGGAAGACCGCATGCATGAGATCCGTGAATCTTTCTTCGGTGCGTCGTCGATCCGAAGGAGCATCATTTGTGAACTTCAGGAAATGCCCGTACCGCGTTTTGGCATTGTCTTAAGGGATAGTGTCTCACTAACTCTCAGGCGATGGTACCGGTCACGGAGATCTATCTTGAAATTTGCGGAATTCCCTCTCGGTGATCAAGCCAAAATCATCCAATCCTCGGTAAAGGATGCAGATTCTTGATCGTCGCCACTGTTATTTGTCGGTAGTCGATGCGGTCGAAGGGTCTTATCCTTTTTCTTAGCAAGCGAGCGGGCCTTGGTGAAGTCTTTCGGTCTAATGAAACCCTTGTCCAATAATCCCTATATTTGGACCTTGAGTTCTCTTGACTCAGGCGGCGCCATCTGTCTTAGTCATAGAAATGGGCGACGTGGCAGTGTAGCTCAGTAGCCAGAAGTCTACATCCCACTACAGGAGGTAATCCGGTAACTCGTGCGGAAAAACATCCTCAAACTCACATACCACTGGTAGACTCAAACCACAGTCTGCCTCGTCCTCTAAGGTAAGGCTTACTATTGACTATTAGCTGATGATGCCGTCCCCTAGAGTCGTACACGGCTCAGGTGAGAAGCATAAATGCTTATCCACACGAAATGTAATACGAATACCATCTTGTGTGTAGGCAGTAACCCTCTGATCACAATGATGGCCCGACCGGTGTGCGGTCGACTAATCCATGCGAGAATGACATCAAAAGTCCCGATATGTCATCATGAGAAGATGTCATGAGTAGAATCTGAGATCTCGACTCCTGATCCAGGCATGTACGATCAATCCTCACTAACTCCTGGGAGAACTCACATCTTTGTGGCTTTCGAGGATTCAACCTTTAAGCCCGAACATTTATTCACCGAATCTGTGATAAATGAATGAGATGCACGAATCCAAACAATACTCTTGCCCATAGAGCGTGAGAGTGGAACATGCCTTTGTATAGCCTTTGACGGATCGTGGGCTCGATGCAATGGTGTAGCGGTGTAAACACGCCCTTGGGTCCCAGTCCGACTGTGGTCCACGCCCTCGACCTCGACCGATACTCACGGCCTCTCGCTATCTGCAAGGCTGTAGATGCCAGTGTCGCCTGGGACGTCTTTGTTCCACGGCCCCATGGGAGTAGAAGGAACATACGTAATGCAGGTCATTGTTTCTAGATGGCCCGGGACGAGGTGTCCATGACCAGGATCCTTGCCTCTATGGGCGATCCGTCTCATGTGTCAGTGTGTGATGATAACATGTCATGGGTCACTACGGCTGAGAGCCACGACATGGCTTTGGCTGCGAAAGCGCGATACGTCTGAAAACCTCGTAGAGCAGAAGTCCTTTGCTTCTTTCGAGTTCGAAGAAAGGCGACCCTCCTTCCGGCTTATCTTGGCCTGCGTATCTCGAATGCTCAGGGCATCATCTATCTCTCTACATGGCGACGTTGTCGACCATAGAATCCATGTCTTGCGAGAAGTCCATAATCTTACCGGATGGGCCAGACTTCAAACCATCCTCGAACTTTCTCCCCACCTTGGCCGTATACGAGGCCACATAATCATCCCCGAAACGCACTAACTCTGTAAACTTAGCCACGTACTCGAGTACTATCATCGTCCCCTGTTTCAACTCAAGGAAGTCCCGGGCTTTTGCATGTCTAGAAGATGCCGGGAAAAACTTGTGAAGAGCTTTCTAAACTCCTTTCATGTCATTGCCTCCAAATTTCTTGAGGCTTTAACCTAGTCCCACCATACCTGGGACTCACCCTCTATTTGAAATATGGCTAACTGATCTTTAATAACGTCGGGTAATCTCGTAGCCTCAAAACTCTAGACTTGTGAACCTGTGGTGTGCCGGATCTCCTCCACCCAAATGGGAGGGTGATGCTACTGACCTGCTGGAGTTGTCGTCACTCCTGTCACACAGACCACCGACTGTACAGTAATGAGGATTCTGGCCACTTCCATGAGCCTCACATAAGGGCCACAGTGAGTCACGAGTGGAGTGTGCACTCAGTGGTGGGCTGCTAGAATCACATGTGACATATACCATGTCATCAAGTGCAGATTGTCATTTATTTTATTTTATTATTTTTGAGACTGGGATTAGCTTCTCATACTGTCTGTTCATCCTTATATATATTCTTGAGCGTATAATTCACATAATATATGGCATAATATCATCACGACAATTCATCGAATGCCGCAGGGATGCATGATCCTGACCACATGCCCATTTAGTGAGTGTCGTGTACCTAAATTTTCACGATACTTAGCCCCATTCTTGGTAGTATCAGAGTGTTCTTTCTTAATTTATAAACTGGAATTTACGATCTAGTATGACACCGAATCCGAGGCGTCTTTTTTTATTTTTTACAGGTAATCTTCAACAAGCTATATAATAGCCTCATTCATGCATATTCACATGTCACTCAATTATTAAGCAATGACACATAACAGACCCTCTCATTCAAGATTCTAGTAATTAGTGCACTTAGTGCAATGATCAACACGAAACTATGTGACACCAAAATGCCATCCACACAGAATATGGTTAGATTCTAGACTCAAGAGATCTGTCCATAGAGTCCAGAGCGTGCAAAGCCGGACTTTGAGCGAGGAAGTTATGGTCATCCAGAAGTTGCGGCGTTGCAGAAACTCGTTCCTAGGCGGTCGGCTCGTCCAAACGAGGTTAGCTCGGCCAGAAGAGGTCGGATCGGCTATATTTGAGCACCAAATTCCATCCACAGGCATGTGGTAAGATTCTATACTCAAGGATCTTTCCATAGAGTCTAAGAACACCTAAAACGGACTTTGGACGAGGAAGTTATGGTCGTGATCTGAGTTGACACGGCGAGCTCATTCCCCTGCGAGGCTCGAATTTAGAGCTAGCCAAAGGAGGTCGGCTCCGGCCTCTCACGGCTCATCCTGGCGAGCTCGGCCATACGGCTCATCCTGCGAGGCTTGGCCACACCACCGGCTCATCCTGTGGCTCGGCCGGAGAGCAGCTTTGCCGCAGAGGGAGGTCGACTCGACCGGAAGAGCTAAGCTCGGCCAAAGAGCTCGGCTCGACCCGGAGAACTCGGCTACGCCCGAAGGTCGACTCGGCCCGAGAGATCATTTCTGTGCGAGAGGTCGGCCGACTTTGCGAGGAAGAGGTCACTCATCCGGAGGCTCATTTCTGCGCGAAGGTCGGCTCGGCCGGAAGAGCTCGGCTACTGCGCAAGAGGTCGGCTCGGCTGCGCGAGGAAGAGGGTCGGCTCATCCGGGAGGCTCGGCTATGCCCCGAGGGTCGACTCCTGCTGCAGCCTTGAGGGGTCGGCTCGGCCAGGAAGGCTCGGCCACGACTCATCCTCCTCAAGCCCTTCAGAGTAAAAGGCCATAACTTGAGGTAGAGTTCGAATTTGGGTGATTCAAAATCCCACATCAAGCTTACTAATGGGGCTCTGATATGCCAGAAGGAAGTAGGGCCCAAATTCCTTTACTTCGACAAAATTCAGTCTTAAAGTTCGGCTAATACACATAGGATCGAAATAGACGACTTCCTATGGTTGAGACCCAGCAAATATCCCTCAAGGCAAGACCATGACCCTTACCAAATTGTATTAAACATATAATAAAGTTTAATTACAATTTTTATTTATCCTGAATCTTAAATTTTGACATGATTCAGTTTCTGCAAGCAAAAACTGGGTTTTTTACCTAGAAATTTTACAAAAGAACACGATAGGCCATCTTAGATCTCCCTCTCAACTAAGACCTCATGAAGTGTCTTCTCTTGGTGTACCTCCGGTACCTGAAAATATTTTCCCACAACGGGGTGAGCTATGCCCGATGAAAGTTTCCTCTGAGGGCTGCTCCTTCTAAGTGCACATGCAATGGCATAATCCACAAAATCATTCACACTCATTCATATAAAATATGCATATCTATATGAATGTACATGTCATGCCGAGTCTTCAACGACTCTCTCATACGATTTGCCATTTATGAAAACTGGATTTCAAAACAAAGCTTTTTATTTATTTTTTTTTTGAAACCCGTTGAGACGACCTCGATGTCAGAACTGACCCTACGAATATTTTGCACACTTGGAATGACCCTCAGAATGGTAAACCAGCGGACAACCTCAAGGTATCGAACCCTTTGGACCATCTCCAGGAACCCTTGTTGGACAGCCTCGATAGAGTTCATTGGACAAACCTCGGAAGTATAATTTATTAGACTGACCCTCCAGAATCAACGCATTCTTGGACAACCCCTCCAGAATACCCATTTTATTCATGCACTCACACCCGATTCACGTGATGACCCCGTGCACATGCAATGATAATGTCACTGCATAATATCTCATGTTACATGCATGATGGGAACTACATGCAACACTCACAATACATGCTTCACACCAAGCATCACGTTAATATATCACAAGCATGCATATATTAACATCATTTTCTCACACAATCGCATGTTATTCAAGCGAGCAATAACACCTGGCCCGGATTTCAATCGAGCTCGGAAAGCGGTATGCACGTACACAGCAGATCTGTCTGTTCGGATCCCCGAACTACGTTGTAATCGGTTCGAACTACAATTACGAGAAACTGCAGGACCTAGAAACCCGATCCCTGACAATAGCTTGATTTCTATGAAATTATTCTTTAAACCGATCCATTTACTGTTGTATCATGGCCATTTCATGGCTCTTAAGCAGTATAGGAGTGGGAGAACACTGCCTCTCGAAGTGCAGATCAGTTCATTCTTTGCCAACTCCTACACTTGTTAATCGAGGCGCTAGTTATCTTTCCTTTCCGTTCTCTTTTTTCTTTCTTTCTTTTTCTTTTTTTCCTTTTTCTTCTCCTGCCTCACGACGACTTCCTTTAGGTGGAGAATACTTATCTAGGTGTAGAACACCTCTTCCTTCTCTCCTCATGACACATAGTATCCCACATGTCATTCATGCCCACTTTCCCACCACTATCCTCTCATATAAGATAGAAGTGTGATACTTGGCTTCCACCCAAGTGCTAAGTGTCCTCTCCTCAGGTGCCACATGGCATGCATCTTCATGCCCGTGTGCGCCACCCGTTAAATCAGTTAAATCTTGAAATACATGCAATTAGCCTTCTCGGGGTCGTGAGTCGACTATGTACCTAGATTTTTTCATGAGCCGACTCACGGTGTGGCACATGTCATCACTCCAGAGATCGAGAAAGTTCCCCAGGTTTGCAACAGTGTCTATCCTTTTACTTTGTCGGGGTCTCCTGAGTGAGGCGAGGCTTCCGAGACATGGGACACATGCATGTAGACATTCGAGTAGGAATGTGCAAACTTTTACTTGAATGTGTGTGTGTTTACCATTGCATGTGCACTTAGGTGGGGAGTAGCATTTGTAGGATAATTCTTCTATTAGGCGTTGCTCACCCCGTCATGGGAAAATATTTTCAGGTACTGGACACCGTGGGATGAAATACATCTAAGATCTTAGTTATGAAAAAGGCCAGATTTTGGCTTTACAGTGTTTTGTAAATGTGACGCCCTAAATCCCGGGGGCCATTTTTGTACTTTTTATTTTTTTGAACAATGCCCATGAATAGTGCAAAAGCCTTTGTAGTTCAACGATTGCAGCCTGATGGGTGCTTTGCAGACGCCCATCTTGTGTGTGCATACACGGGGCGTGCGCTGTCGACGCGTGTCACGCGTGTTCGTAACGCTGTCGTGACGCGTGGGTGTGCGCTTCGGTTGCGACCTCGCTGAACAACTTTGGCCTGTCATGACACGGGTGTGTTGCGACGGCAAGATGACCAACTCTATCCGCGATGGAGAAACTTCTGTCACGTGAGCTTGGTTCGCCTTTGAAACTGCCGTTGTCATGACATAAAGGAATCATGTCATGACCTGCTTCGGCGCTAGCGTCTGTGCGGCGGTAAAAACCCTGTCGCTGACACGGGTAGGCTAACTCTTTCTCGACGAAATTCTTTGTCGCGATAGGACCCGAAGTGCATCGCGACGGGCGCGGTAGAGCGCCGCCAGCGCCGCGAGTCCTCGATGCGTGCGGTAGGCGCACACGCCTTCTTGTATTGCACTATCTGTCTGCGACACTCTTTGTAATGTCGTGACACAAAACTAGAAATGGGCAGTAGTCCACCCCATTTGATCCCCTGCACCTTTGTTTTTTTTTGTTTTTTTTTTTAACATTGAAAGGACCTAACCCGGGTTTCTTTTCTAACTAAGAGGACCCTCTTAGGCCTCCTCTGATTTGAAAACATTTTCTTTTAAACCCTTTTCAAAGTGAATCCGTGGAAGCGAACCATTTATCTGATTCGCTTTCCATTAAAACCTTATTAAACATGGTGGGAGATTTTTTTTTTCTTTTAAACATTAAACCCTTTTTATACGATTAAACATTTTGCATAAAATTGGGCAGAGTTTCCTCTATTTTTCAGACATCTCCCAATTTATAACACCTGTAATAAAACAATTTACTTTACTCCACATCCAACAATGGGACATCAAGTCCACCACAACCAATTTCAAATCAAATTTTAAAATCATTTTCTTAACACTATAGCTATATAAACAATATTTTAAAACATATATACATTACAAAATAAAGGTGCACAAGTAGTTATTTGCAATAAAAACTATACATTTTCAAAAAGGTGGTCGTTGCGTGAGGAGGAAGTGTCACTGGCCTGGAGGACGCTCGAACTGTAAGTCAGTCTCTGCCCCTTAAAACATTTTATAAAACATTTGTAAAAAGGTGAGCTAAAGGACCTCAGTGAGAGTACAATTCATAGGAAAATAATGTTTCTAGATATAGTTCAAATACAATGTGTAAAACAATTGTATAGAGATCTCATTTCCATAAGCATTTACTTTGCATTCTTTTCCTTTCTATTCAAATACAACGTGTAAAACAATTGTATAGAGATCTCGTTTTTCACCAAACATTTACTTTACTTTCTTTTCCATATAGTTCAAATACAATGTGTAAAACAATTGTATAAATATATCATTTCAATAAACATTTACGTTACTTTCTTTTCCATATAGTTCAAATACAATGTGTAAAACAATTGTATAAACATATCCTTTCAATGTACTTTCTTTTCCTTTTTGAATCCGTCATATCGATGGAACCCTACGGGTTAACCCTGAATTTGGTCCATGAAAGAACCTCGGGGAAATAGTCTTGATCTTTTGATGGCCCCGAGAACCTCGGAGTAAATCGTGCATTTCTTTTAAATACCATTGCACTATGGAATAAATCACATTATAGTTGGTAAACTTTTCGTACTTTTCACGTGCATGGAAATATGCATCACTCTTTCCTTCCCTCTATAAAAAAATCCTAACCCTTTCCCATTAACCTTACAGCGTAAAGTACTTTGTCACTTTTCTTAACTTTATCTTTGTAACATAGAGTAACCATAGTTAAACATTTATATATATATATAGATTATATATTTCATAAACATTTCCTTTTATATGAAACCATAAATCATGCTACTTTATAAAACTATGGAAACAATCGTTCATTTTTTTTCTAACATGCTTTATAAAACTATGGAAACCTGTACTCATTTCATATTTTCTCAACATAATTTAAGTCAAAGAAAAACCATATTTCCCTTTTTCATTTAAACATTTATAACATAAATATGAAAACAATACATTAGTAAGCATTAATATATATATATATATATATATATATATATATATATATATATATATATATATATATATATATATATATATATATATATTTCATAAACATTACATTTTCCTACTTTATGAATTATTTAAGCCCTTTTTCCTCCTTTAAACAAACCTTTCCACCTCCACCCTTGTCCTTAATCATGTTTAATTAAACCACTAACTATAATATATTTTTTTGCAACTCTTAAGCATTTAATCATTTCCAATAGATTAAAATCAATTTAAACTCAACCTCTTTTGTTTATCATGTTTTCTTATATAACTCATGAGTACTACCCCATCTGATAGCCATGACAATAAATGGTCAAACCTTTGCTGCTGATTTAAACTGTATTCATTACGTTTTGTTCATCCTATCCCACAGTGCATAAACGAATCTTGACTCAATGGTCTTTCCATAGGAATTAAGAACATAACAGAGTTAGGGTGAAGAATTATGGCCTTCAAAATCGGGGTGGCCATGACATTTTATCCCCACTAAATTAATTGTTGGTGCATTTTGGATAATTTATGAGTTCAAAGTGTCGAATTTGATTATACCTATTTTCCTGGGAGATATGTTCTCCTGTCAGTCTAGTTTATCCAAAAATTTGAATAACTCAATTTGAATGAGTGATGATCAAGTTATGACTAGAGTGGATCCTTGTGGGGTCTCAAACGAGCAGAGCTTTGCTTGAACATGGCGCTCACTTTGAATGCATTTATGAGTCTAAAGGGGTTGGAATTTGGATAGACCTATTTCAATGAGATATGTTCTCCTATTAGTCTAGTTTAACTAGGAATTCGAATCACTCAATTCAGATGAGTGATGGCCAAGTTATGGCCAATATATAGTGTGAATTCGAAGGAAAAAAACTGAACTGACATCTCCTTGGACTACATGCCCTTAGGTATAAATTATCTAAGTAGGAGAAAGAAACACTACCTCGAATAAGCATTTCCAGGACACACTTTTCGGTTTTGTGAAAGCAAACTTTGAACATGGCGAAATCTTGTGATTAGGTCTTTGCGTAGCTCGTCGCGTGAAACCTTTATCTTGACCTGAGATCCAGGTAAGTGAACTACGTGAATCGAAGAGAGAAGATTGCTTCTCTCTCTCTCTCTCTCTCTCTCTCTCTTACGGTTTGGTCTTAGACCAAATGAGATATTTTGATATTTTAGATTTTTTTTTTAGGCTATTTATAGTGTGGACACGTGGCTCACGTCGTGCCACATGTCACACTTCTTCGGTTTCGTTCTCACCCCGAAATAATTTATTTCGTCTTGGTTTCAGTTTCATCTATTTTAAATGGACATTATTTAAATATTTGACATTTTTCGGGATTTTTCTAAGAATCTAGTTTTCGAAGTCCACTCGACGCCCATCGCCTCGAATTTCGTAAAAATTTGATTGTCTCCGAATTCAACGAAATTTGCTTGGGTGACTAGATTTCGTGAAATGAATTCAACGGTGAAGTCCGTTTCATCATCCAAGATCTATAAAATTTTGATTTTGGTATTGATGCCGTTTTGCCATTTTTGAAAGAAAAATTGCATTTTCACCCCCCTTAAAAATAATTTCGTTTTAATTTATTTTGAGTTCCTTTAGACTCAGCCTTATTGCGAACATTTGGATTCTTGGAATCCCTTTTTTCATTATTACTATTTATTTGACCGTTTCGTCAAATACATGCTCATCAACTTGAGAGAGGTACTATTCATTGAAACCTTAAATTCGAGTGCTACAGGCATACTCTGGGGAAATCAACATAAATTGGCCTTATTGCTACAAGGCCCTTTATGAACTTGGCTTTACAATGTAATTATCATCTGGCAATTTAGTACAACTTTTGTTCTTTAGATTTACAGTACAAAAAAAGAAAAAACGAGGTTTCACCTGAAATTTATCTGTCTGAAACAAGGCCTAACGGCCTTTACTTAGCCACTAAGGCCTCGAGATGAGCTTAGTCGCCCGATGCCTCTGTGCACGGTATTTTTCGCGACGGGGTGACGATCTTAGTAGTTGAATTTTCCTATATGGGTTGCTCATAAGTCTTTCGTACAATTGCCACACACTAGTAAAATTATGCACATTCCTACTCGAATGCCTACATGACATGCCCCATGCCTCGAGTCCTCACCGACTCCCTCACACATGCATTTTTCATGTATGGAAAAACTATTTTCAAAACAAAGATATTTGATTTTTGTGGGCAACCCTCCGATATAAATTAATGGACATACTCCGATAAATATTTTTGTGGACAACTCTCCGATATATTGTAGTGGACATACTTCGATAAATAATTGTTGGTCAACCCTCCGATATAAATCTCTCCAAAAACCATGTCATGCATTGTAAGACCCCAGAAAATTCCAATTTCAGGAAAAATGGCAAAATCGTAATTTCGGGAAAAATCCAAAATTTATTTTCTAGATATCGGATGATGAAACGGATTTCACCATTAGAATCGTCTTGCGAAATCTAGCTAACACGTCGAATTTCGTCGAATTAGAATAAACCGGAATTTGCATTTCGAGCGCGCAAGTATCGAGTGCGAAGTAAGCGACATGTGATGTGAAGTGCGCGCATAAATGTGCCATGTAACAAAATGTGGCGTAGGTAGAGATGATGAAAATGGACGGCCAAGATCGTACCTTGTGTCAAATAGTGACAAAGAGGAACAAGATGGGAATTTTGGAAATTTTAAATGATAATAAGACGAAAATCCAAATAGTGTCATCTCCTACCTTTAATTGAAGACCAAAAGATGCAGTAGGCTGGGAAAAAACGAACAGTGGGCTGGTTTTGTGATTTTTTTAGAGAGATAGAAACTTCTCTAAGATCCTGAGCTAATCATTAGTCGGATTTCTTGAACAGAAGGGAAAGTTCTTTCTGCGCGTGAGGAATTTACGGCATTAGACATCGTTTTGGAGTTCGTATTTCCGAGTAGAGTGGGGTTTTATCTGCTTGTTTTTAGCCGTTTAAGTCTTTGTTGATGATTAGGTTGGTTTGAGGCCTTGAGACGGCCGTTTGATTGAATCCCAAAAACTTGGGGCCAGAAGTGTATTTATGGAACGATTAACCTGTCGAAGTGACCAGTCCATGAATTTGTTTAGGTACATAGTGTATGAATTATCGTGTTCATGTTTTGATGTGTATGAGGCCGGAAATGGCCATGGATTTAGGGTTCACAAAGTGGAACCGATGTTGGGTGATTGGCCGTGAACAGTAACCCGAGGGTTTCACTTTTCACGTGAATAGTGTTCACGAAATAATTTTGTGAGAAAATGTGTTTGGTTGAGTAATTCAAATCGAATTGCTCGTGTTTGTTAATTAGCTCATGTGAGCTAATTTTTGGTGTAATGTATTGAGAATTTATATAACATGTTGTTGTGGAAATAGATAGGTTAATACATGATTTTAATGTGTTAACATAGTAACATAATTATATAAAATATAATTGTGTTTGTACGCCATTGGAGATGATATGAAATGAATGGTTTGAGTTGGTTGACCAAATAAATTAGTAGGTTAATGCTTGAGGTGTTAACATGATGTCACAATTATATGGAATATAATTGTGTGTGTAGGCCATTGGAGAAGAGATTGTGACTTGCTCAAATGAGCTAATTTGGGTGATGGTTGAAATTGTTGAATTACATGTGGTGTGATTGTAAAATTTGAGAATATTGCATATTATATATATTGGTATAAAATGGTTGAAATGGCATAATGCATTTCATATGCACCGAGTAACCTAGAAATTAGGTGCGAGTGCATGACATTAATTTTCTGAAAAATGAACATGGTTGCGAGAATTTCTGCGGGATGATTTTCCGGAGAATGGGGTTGGGAGACGGTCTAACAGATCATTTCGGATGAGGATCATGACTATTTCGGGAATTTCTCCAACACATTCGCCTCGGAGGGTAGTCCCATATTTTTACCGAAACTCGGTAGTGTATTTTCAAGAATAACAAGTTTTGTTTTGAAAATGATGTTTTCTCATACATGGCTTAGGCAAGTGTGAGGAAGTCGGTGAGGACTCGAGGACATGAACGGGCATTTAGACATTCCGTAGGATCAACGTATTTACTTGAGTGTGTGTTTAAATTGGATCATTATATGCACTTGGTGAGTAACCCATTTAGGGTGATTCCCTGCGGCGATAGCTCACCTTGTCGAGGAATATTATTTAGTGCGGGGAGCGTTAGAAGGCTCATCTTAAGTAGATTTTGAAGAAAATTAGGGTTGTAGCTTAGATAGTTTGGGATAATATGTATTAAGATTGTAAATTTAATATGTATTTGCATTAAAATTAATGTATAACTCTTGAACCATGTGAGATAAGTTGGTTGGATATTTTGATGAGAAATGTTATAACTCATGAACTATTGAATATAGTTGGGATATTTATTTTGTGAGTGATGCGGGAGCCCAGTAGCCATGTTTTCTCATTTTAATTGTATATGAGCTTGATGTGGTCATAAGTTGATTGTTGGGACCCTATGTGGTCATATTGAACTGTTTGGGACAGGTTTTGTATTGGGTAGAGCTCCCAGTACAAGGAGAGTGCAGATTTTGGTGAAGTGGTGTCGGGTTACCGGCGTCCACAGTATTCATGGGTTGTGGTTTATCAGCGGACACCCGGTTTGGGGCATCCATGACATGGTATTAGAGCCTAGGTTTATAAATACCTAGAGCTTGGTGTCAATAAGTTAGGTATACGATTACCTAGGGCTTGAGGGACTTGGGCTTAGGCCACGATCTTAGAGTGTAGAGATTAGGTGAATGAAAACCTAGGGATTGAGGGACTTGGGCTTAGGCCATAGTCATTAAAGTGTAAGAACATCACGACATTCTAGCTCGATATTGGATACTAGGGTTATAGCTTAGTATCGGTAAGTTAGGTATGTGGGTACCTAGACAATCACGGGATAAATATTAGAACACTGCATGCATGTGTTTTAGGTGATTGTTTGATGAATTTGGTGATTGATGTGTTAATGGTGTGAATAGCCTGTTGATTGTTATGAATTGTGTGCTTATATTCTTGGTGAATAGCATAGGAAAAATGTGAACACTAGGGTCGAGAAATTAAAACCTTAGGTGTTCGAAAATTTTTGGACAAAATGTTCCAGAATTAAAAAAATAAAATAAATAAATAAAATAATAAAAATAAAAATAAAATAAAATAAAATAAAGTAAAATAAAATGAAATAAAATTTTGAAATAAAAAATTGAAATTGAAATTTTCAAAAATAAAATTTTTGATGTTAAATATGATTTGATACATAGAAATAGTTGTCTTGCATTGCTTAGGAATGCAGGGACATAGTATATGAACTGTTTTCAAAAGTGAATAGTGTCTCGAGAATTTGTGTTTATGCCTTAGAATCTTGCGTGCTCGCGCCATTTAGGCTGTGTAGATGGTTGAGTCGAGGGGCGAGGACGTGGGGCGTCCATGGCCAGTCTGGTCGGGCCACCACGAGTATTTGATCGTGAGGCCTTTGTTGAAATTTGTAGGTATTGCGTAATTTCTTCATCGCCTGAGGCTGGTATAGCGAGTAGTCAGGAGGTCAGGAAGTAACCTCCGGAGGAGGTTTAGGGCACATCATCCTTCGATATTCACGGGGAGGGGGCCGATGGTGTGAATGGTGGTTAATGCAGGTCAAGAGAAGGTGTTAGGAGCTATGGGTTACCTCGACACGACCGAGTTACGTAGGCTGCGTTCTAGCTAGGGTGAGCCAGTATGGTAGAAATGGGCAAGGACCCACTCCTAGAGACCTAGAGAGAAGCGTGGCTTGTAGGCGAGTTCGGGAGCTGTTCATGGGTAAGTACTTTCCGGATCTTTGCGAGGTATCACGGCTTTCAGGGAGTTCCTAGAGCTGAAGCGAGGGACGATGGCTTGTGATGGATCATGTGGCTAGATTCGCGAGCTAGCCCGATTTCTTTGATGATTACGTGGCCTAGGCCTTAGCCAAGGTTAGGAGATTCGAGAATGGGCTGAAGTTGTCCATTCGGGCCAGGATTGTAGGACTTCGCCTACGGGATATGGACTCCATGGTCGGGACAGCCTTGACCATAGAGAGAGAGATCGAGGATGCTCGGAGTACTTGGGATGTGAGTGTTAGTGTCAAAAGGAAGGAGAGTTGGTCTTCTTCTAGTTCGGGGAAGAAGCCTAGGGCTTTTAGTTCACAAGGGTTCTAGAGCCACGACCATCGGGTCAGGGACCGAGATCGAGTTGCTAGTCGGTGGGCGGATGGTGTCTTTACCATTGCGGCCCGACACGGACATATGAGGCGGGATTGTCCCTAGAGGCAGGGGATCGAGTTTTGGGGCGGCCACGAGTCCCAATTAGCCATAGGACAGGAGAGGGCGCAGTTCATTCCTCCACACCCTAGTATGGGTCAGAGGAACATGTTTGGTGTGAGGGTGCTATCTGGCGCCTCCGGCCTGGATGGGCCGGAGGGGCGGAGTGTGGGTCAGTGGGGTATAGAGGCCCACGAGGCCCGGATGTCGAGAACACGGGGCATGTCGCCGTCGTGCAGTGAGAGACATGCATCAGTAGGATGAAAAGGGTATGTTTCTACTCTTGCACTTGTTGACTAGAGTAGCGTTTAAATTGGATGCATCGAATCCATTCATTAATGCATCTTGTGTGATAGGTTTGGGCTTAGAGGTTGAGGCCTTTAGAGAGATGATGGGAAATTCTTCCCTAGGATGTAGGGTGAGAGTTGGCCAGATGTGTCGAGATCGTGAGTCAGGGATCTTAGTGATTCTGCTCATGGTAGACCTTGAATTAGTAGAACATATTGGTGATGTCATTCTTGACATAGATGAGTTGATAACCCGTCGGGTTGTCGATGGTGGGACCTTGTTTGAATTGTCATCTACGACACGGTCTTAGGTTAAGGTGAGGTTACATATAACGTGGTTGGATGCGTATGTCTTGCGTCAAATTTACCGGGACGAAATTCTTTTAGAGGGGAGAATGTAAAAGACCAAGAAAATTCAATTTACGGAAAAGGGCCAAAATAGTAATTTCGGCAAAAATCTGAAATTTATTTTTTAGATCTCGGATGACGAAATGGATTTCATCGTTGGAATCATCTCGCGAAATCTAGCTAACATGTCGAATTTCGTCGAATTCCGAGACAGTCGAAATTTGCATGTTTTTCGAGGTACCTAGTATCGGGTGCCGTAAAACGACATGTGATGTGACAAAAGTCACCTATAACATGTACTCATGTGACACATGTGGCATGAGTAGAGAGATGATGAAAATGGACGGCCGAGATCGTGTCATGTGTCAAATAGTGACAAAGAGGGATAAGATGGGAATTTTGGAAATTTTAAATGATAATAAGACGAAAATCCAAATAGTATCATCTCCTACCTTTAATTGAAGACCAAAAGATGCAGTAGGCTGGGAAAAAACGGACAGTGGGTTGGTTTTGTGATTTTTTTTAGAGAGAAAGCAACTTCTCTCTAAGATCCCGGCTAATCCGATCGTCGGATTTCTTCGGAGCAAGAAGGAAAGTTGCTCTACGCGGCGAGGACTACGAGTGGGCATCAGTTTTAAGGAGTTTCGACAAACTCCGTGAGGTAGGGGTTTTATCCTACTTGTTTTACCCTTCATTTAAGTGCTTTGTTGATGATTCGGTTGGTTTGAGGCCTTGAACGGCCGTTTGATCGGTCCCAAAACTTGGGACCGAAGTGTGAAAATTTTATGGAACTGATTGTACAAATCCGTGACGATTACGGACTGTTTTATTGCTAGTGTATAGAATTATGCATTAATTCATGTTTTTGATGTGTATGAGGCGGAAATGGCCATGGATTTAGGAGTTCCACAAAGTGGAACCGATGTTGGAGTGATGGCGAGTGAGCGGTAACTAGGGTTTTTCACTTTGTTCCACGTGAATATATTCACGAAATAATTTTGTGAAAATGTATTTGGTTGAGTAATTGTCAATTCTTCGTGTTTTGATAATTAGCTCATGAGCTAATTTTTGAGTGTAATGTATTGAGAATTTATATAACATGTTGTTGTGGAAATAGATAGGTTAATACATGGTACAATGTGTTAACAAGTAACATAATTATATAAAATATAATTGTGTTTATGCGCCGATGGAGATGATATAGGCCGAATGGTTTGAGTTGGTTGACCAAAGAAATTAGTAGGTTAATGCTTGAGGTATTAACATGATGTCACAATTATATGGAATTTAATTGTGTGTGTAAGCCATTGGAGATGAGATTGTGACTTGCTCAAATGAGCTGATTTGGGTGATGGTTGAAATTGTTGAATTACATGTGGTGTGATTGTAAAATTTGAGAATATATGCATATTATATATATTGGTATAAAATGGTTGAAATGACATAATGCATTTCATATGCACCGGGTAACCTAGAAATTAGGTGTGAGTGCATGACATTAATTTTCTGAAAAATGAACATGGTTGCGAAAGGAATTTCACAGGATGATTTTCCGGAGAATGGGGTTGGGAGGCGATCCTAGCGGATCATTTGAGGATGAGGGCCGTGACTATTTTGAAGTTCTCCAGAACGTTCTTTCGGAGGGTGGTCGCGTATTTTCACCAAAAACTTCGGTGATGTATTTTCAAGAATAACAAGTTTTGTTTTGAAAATGATGTTTTCTCATACATGGCAGGCGAGTGTGAAGTCGGTGAGGACTGAGGACATGGGAACGGGCATTTAGACATTGAGTAGGATCACGTCTTTACTTAAGTGTGTGTTTAAATTGGATCATTGCATATGCATTCAGGTGGGGAGTAACCCATTTAGGGTGATTCCACTCTTTTGAGCGATAGCTCACCACATCGAGGAATATTATTTGGTGCGAGGGAGGCGTTCGAGAGACGGCTCATCTTAGAGGCCCGATTTTGAAGAAAGCAGGTTGTGGCTTGGATGGTTTTGGGATAATATGTATTAGAATTATGGGAATTTTAATATGTATTTGTATTAAAATGTATAACTCTTGAATATGTAAGATAGTTGGTTGGATATTTTGATGAGAAATGTTATAACTCATGAGCTATTGGAATAGTTAGGATATTTATTTTGTGAGTATTGATGCGAGGGCCAGTGGCCATTATTTTTACTCATTTTAATTGGATATGAACCCGATGTAGTCATAGAAGTTGATTGTTGGGACCACATTGTGGTCATATTAAAAACATTTAGGGCAGGTTTTGTATTTGGGTGGCTCATAATGCGAAGGAACTTGATTTCGTGATGGTGTCGGGTTACGAATCCCTGTGAAGTATTATTCAGCAGGTGCCGGGTTGTCAATGGACACCCCGGTTTTGGGGCGTCACATGCACTTACACCTAGTATTCTACGGTGCCCCCGTGCATATGAAATGCGATATGCCATTTCATGCCAATTCATGTTAATATATCACACATGCATATACTAACATAATTCACACAACCAACTTGTTATTCATCTTTAGCAATAACTTACGAAACAGCACACATGAGCGATCAAAGTCGAATTTGTCACGAGGCGCGAAACAAACACGGGAGCCCGATAGGACCACGAAGACGATCCGTAAATCGGTGGGGTTGTCTAAAAGCGATCCTAAATTGCTTTCAGTCCCGATCCTTGTTTGAAATGTCTGACACATTCGGCCCCCGACTTAAGCAAAGTTAAACCCGAGAGTAGGAGAAAAACCCTACCTCTTGGGTTAGTCGAAACTTCCGATTCAATGTCACTCGAAGCTCTTGTTGGCAGGATGAACTTTCCCTCTTGCTCACATTAGAACACTGTAGATCCGATCATTTGGGGGAATTTAGAGAGAAGGTAGAGCTTCTCTCACAAAGCTCTCTTTCTCCTTGGCTCCCGTCCCGTGGGAGGGTTCAGATGGGTCAGTGGGGATGTCATCTCGTACCACGTGTCACGCTCTCATTAGCTCTCTTTGGTTTCCTTATCCACTTATCCACAACTTTTAGTTTTCCTCATCTTAGCTTGTGACGCGTGCTACTTGAGCTTAGGTTTGACTTGGTCTCTCTTGTGCGTGGGCAATGTGAAGTAGCATTCAACCGTGTGGCGGGAAAATCGAGATTTCTAAGGAGGGATAAAATGGTAATTTGGTCAAAATCGAGAATTTCTCTGATCTCTAGGATACAAAGCGGTTCACCGGGTTGGAATCATCTCGCGAAATCTAGCTACCACGTCAGAATTCGTCAGATTAAGGAGCGGTCCGAATTTCACGTTGTTCGAGGCACGTAAGAGAATCGCGAGGACACTGGCACTTTATGAGTGGCCAGAGCTGCGTGTCAAGCTATGGGAAGTCAAACTTGAGCTTAAGTGTGGGTAATAGGTATTTATGGCATGATGCCATTGGGGAAATACAAGAGTGGTTGGATAAGGATAAGGTGTAATCCTCTCGGCCCGATAGAATTTGACATGGCATTGAGAGGACTTTTCTCTTGTCCCAATCTTGATAAGTGGTTGGGAGAGGAAGAGAGGGGAAAAGAGAGCAAACGGAAGAGAGAGGGAAAATGTGGGATTTTTAGAGAGGAAAGTCTACCTTCTCTGCAGAATTTCAGCGATCGGATGGCGAGCTCAGACGAAGTGAAGCAAAGTTGCTCCCCATGGCGGGACTGCGCGTGAGTACGGTTTCGGGAGTTTCGAAAAACTCACAGGAAGGTAGGGTTTTTCTCTACTTGTTTACTTTTGCTTAAGGGTCGTATAATGGATGGGGATTTGTTGAGGCTGGATATTTAGTGACTTCCAGTTCAGATTTGGGCCAAGTGAATAAATCCTTGGTAGTTTGAATGATCCATGGACTGTTTGTGTGATTGTGTGATGTGTTGTTGCCGCCGTTGAATAACATGTTAATTATGGTAATGGTACATTCCCGAGGCGAGCCGCCGGATTGTGCCTTAGCCATTTGTGACTAAGTTTATGTTATTATTATAAACTGAATAACATGATGTATGAGATTTAAATTTGTTAATATATGCATGAGTGATATATTAGCATGTGTTGTATGCTTGGTGTACCATTGCATTGCACTTAGGTGGGGAGTAAGCAGTAGGGGAGATTCCTCTTGGGCTTTGCTCACCAGTCGTTGGACCCCTTTTCCGGTCTTGAAGGCATTGGGGATGGGACGCATCTGGGTTTTAGAGGCGAAGAAACGGCCCGAATGGCCCTCTTGTATTTGTAAAATTAAGACTGAAAAGGCCAGTTTTGTATAAATTATGTCATCTGATTATTGAATGAGTGTAATTAAATCATTTGTATAAAATATTGGTTTTTATGAGAATTGGTTTATGAGCCAAGGGCATTTTGCTCATGTATCGTCTGAGGATCCCCGGGATCTTATAGATTTTCACGAGTTGGCCCGGGTGAGTCGACGGACACACCTCGGGTTTGGGGCGTCACCTGACGGGTGCGAGTATGCTCGTGACTCTTGGTGCCTCAGAAACGTGAAATCAAATTATCTTAAGAATTGACAAAATTAGGCATGGTAGCTAGATTTCTAGAGCGATTTCGCGGGTGAGTCGTTTTGTCATCGGAATCTAGAAAATTACGAATTTCTAGCAGAAATTACCATTTACCCTTCTTGAAAATTTGGATTTTTAGGGTTTGATGGAAATTTTGGGCGAAAAGCCCGGTTTTGTTTAACATAAAACGAGTTGTAATTAAACTCATTTTGTATGATTAATACGGTTTGGCAAGGTTTTTCTAGGTTTCATGTTGCCTTTGTAATAAAAAAAGTTATTGTATATCGAATTTAGGGTGTTTAGAAAAGAAAGAAAAAATTTGGAGGTGCGAAAAGGCTTAAAGGAATGCTCTTGGTCGTTGGCGGGGTTGGGTCGCCGCGGAGGTTTTCCTCTATCGCGCAGGCTTTTTGACTCGTGTCGACATGGTTCTCATGTGCCGACACCGGTTCTATTTGGCGGTTCTTTGGGTCGCGATAGGGTTTCTGAGTGTGTGAGTTGTTTTCTTAGTTCACTGTCCGCAGTGGTGACGGTCATTTGTCTCTATTGTGACAATCCTGTGAAGTCCTGTCTGGCAGGGGTCTGTCATGACCGAGATGACCGGAAGAGGAGTCGAGTTCTGACAGGAGCTTAATTTGAGGCAGGAATTTCAGGTGGCAATAGAAAATTTTAGTGTCGCAACAGGATTTCATGGAGTTATGTCACGACAGGGTATTCAAAGTGTGGCCAAGACCAAAGGGCCTTGTGTCGCGACATAACATTTTGTGTCGTGGGAGAGTTGGTCAAGGCCAGGAGTTCTATGTCGCGAAAGAGTATTCCTATGTCGCGATAGAGTTTGGCCTTGGGCAGGGTTTTTGTGTCGTGACAGAATATTTTATGTCGTGACAGAG
This sequence comes from Tetrastigma voinierianum, assembly GCA_016808115.1. Lineage (NCBI taxonomy): Eukaryota > Viridiplantae > Streptophyta > Magnoliopsida > Vitales > Vitaceae > Tetrastigma > Tetrastigma voinierianum. Next base: position 1,170,668 of record JAEQBH010003899.1, on the reverse strand, counting down.
TATGGCCAAATGAGAGGTTTTGTGTTACGACATGGTTGGCCAGGTTGGGAAGGTTTTCTGTCGCAACATAGAATTTTTATGTCGCGACAGAGTTGGCTAAGCCATGAGTTTTCTATCGCGACATGATATTTTATGTCGCGACAGTGTGGCGGTGGAGAAGTTTGTGTTGCGTGAGCAATTCTATGTCGCGACGCATGGTTGGCGGGTGGGAAAGTTTCTCGCGATTGAGTATTTTTAGGTAGCGGTAGAGTTGGCCAAGGCAAAGAGAAATTATGTCGCGACAGAGCAATTATATGTCACGATAGAGTTGGCTAGGGTAGGGTGAAATTTTGTCGCAACAGAGGATTTTGTTTCGGTAAAGGCGGCGACCGCAAGTGTTATATCTCCCATGGCGAGCTGGGGCGCACATGGCAAACATGCGTGGCGCAAATGGGATGCATGCAGTGAGTTCTTGTGAAGCGATAGGGGAATGCAGCCATGACGGACGACAGACGAGGCAAGGTTCCCATCTTTAGTGATCGACGTTCTAGATCGCGACTGAGTTTGGGTCGTGACATGGAGGTCGTGTCACGACATGGCACCGTCGGGTAGCGACATAGTTGGCCGCGTGAGGCGGGCGTGCGACGGGCGCTACTGAGGCGCGCGCACGACAAGGCCTTGCGCTGACGGCGAACCAGGCCAGCGGCGCGCCAGCGGGCTGGGCGGCGGCATACGACAAGGGACTTCATGCGCGACAGAGGAGTTCTATCGCGACAGAGATTCTAAGTCTCAACAGACTTGTTCAATAGCAAAAAAAAAAAAAAAAAAAGACCCCTTAGATTTAGGGCAACACACTAAAACCTTAATACAAAATTCTTATGCTATATCCAATTTTGGCTTTTTTGTTTCAGTCTTAAAGTCTTCATTATATTATTTGGATAACTTTACTACTACAACTATTGATTTCTTAATGATTTATACAAAGTTACTATTTCATCTACTCCCATTTAAAAACTTTTTCAAACACGTTTTGTAAAACTTTCATTTTTTGTAAAAATTTTCAACTTGTACTTATTATCATTTAATACGAGTACTATTCTTAATAGTTTTATACTATTCATGACTTTATTACTTTCTTTCAAAATATCATCTAATTCATGATTTACACTTATAATATTTTTCTTTATTATCTTATTATAAAGATTCCAAAAATATTCTTATATTATCTAATAATCTTATTAATCTAAATATTTCTTCACAATTACAAAATTCTTTTATATGATATTAATCATGATTTTCTATTAAATTTATGATTGTTTATGTTATTTCTGTTTTAAATTATTCTATCTTATTTACTTTAATTAAGCCTTTCATGATTATATTATAACAAACTTTTTTAGTATATCTTCTATTATTCATCACTAAAGCAATATTCTGTATCAAATTGTTTTAGATCATAAACTTCGACATTATCATCTAAGATTCTTGGATAATTTATTTTTGTATTATTTTAAAAATAAAATAATAATATTTTTCTAATTTCTTTGAATTTTTTTATTCCTATTTCTCATAATAAGAGAAATTTTATCATTATTATTATTTTATTATATGATTAATTCTTTTATTTTATCTTAACCTAGGGCTATGATACCATTAAGTGTTGGGCTCTATAATTTTGAATAGAGGGTAAACAACGGATTATAACAAATAAATTTAAAAAGAAGAAATTTATTAGACTAGATAATACTTATATGCAGATAAAAGTTCCAACAAATTATATTTTTAGTCTTGAAGATGATATTCCTGAAGAAGATTGTATACAAAAAATGATTTACCCATATTTAGGGAAAATTCCTTAATAAGAAATAATAGCATAAATAATAAAAGAAGAAATAGTTTATGTACATTCACCTTTCCTAATAAAAGGAAATTTTACAATGGAGAAAGAGAAGTTGAAGAAACAAGAATTTTAATAGATACAAGTGCTAATTGCAACCATATCCAGGCTTATAAATGTGAAATGATAGGAAATATAACAATCTCATATGTTTTTAAAAATTATAATGGTCAAACATTAGAATGCAATTTAAAGGTGGAAATACCCATAATATTACAAGGAATAACCTTTTTGGTAAATTATTACAAAGATAGTAGAATGAAAGGAAATGGACACTTTGATATTCTCTTAGGAAATAGTTTCCTAGATAGATTAGATAAATATAAGATTACAAAAAAAGGAATAAAAATATATAGTGAAGGCATATGTATTTTCCTAGAAAGAAAAAAAATGAAAGAAATTACATTCCCTACTATGGTATTTATAATGGTAAATATTCCAAAAACTAAGTTATATACATGTAGATTAATAAATACAAGATCATAAATAAAAATATTTAAAAGCTATTTATCAAAAGAATGGAAAAAATACTAAAATCTCTATAGAATGTGTAATTGGAACAAAGGTTAGATTACAAACAAAGAAATGAAATAATAACCATAATAAAAACAATGTGTACAGGGAAAGTTTATCAATACGACAATATAGAATATGATATTATAGATAGAAATGACTTTTTTACAACAATAATATATCTAACAAACAATTTATACTATAATATTTAAACACCTTTGTAACCATCGGATAAGAGTATCTAGAATATTAAAACCTTTAGGATAAATTATGATCAAAAGCCAAGATGGAGAATAGAGAAAATAAATACATCTATTACTTATAAAAGAATAAATTGTTGTTATATGTGAAAAAATTGTTGAAAATTAAGAACCTTAAAGATTAAAAAAATCTACCAACTAGAAATGATAGATCTCGATAAAATTATTATAAGATCAATGATATATCATAAGACTATATATGTAATATTTAAAACAAGGTTAATAAATAACGCAACTGGAACTAATAAGAGAAAGTAAAAGCCTACATAAAGCCCTATTTATGGTAAGAAAACATGTTGAGACAAAGAGAAAACAAGAAATTGGTGATAAATTATGTTGAACAAGAATACTTAAATTTGACGGATATTATCCCAAATAAGGAAGATTAATAATTTAAAAGAGGAAAACTATTGACAAGAAATTTGATTGTAAATCAGATTTACAAATAAAATGATAAATGACATAATACCTATTACACTTTAGTACACCTAGGAGGTCATTATGAATGACGGTAATGCCTTTTGATTAAAAATGCTCCTCGCTTTCCAAAGAAAAACGGATAAAATATTCTTCCACTATCGCATGAAGAGTACATGAATGACATATGGTTGACCGGCTTCGATATCGAGTAAAGATTATGAAAACATTTTTAAATATTTTCATAACACTCAGAGAGAACATGTGACGCCCCAAAAACTAGGTCTCGTTGACAACTCGCTAACTATCAATATCAGAAGGAAGATTTGATATATCGCGATACTAATTTATATCGCGTCTCATTCATCGGGATTCATTCATGCCTATAAATTTTAGAAAAATATACAAATTTATCAAAACAGTTCATAAGAGTTCGAGTTATAACTCTCTTATATTACATGTAAAATCTAGTTTTTTTACAAAAAGGTTTCTCAAAGCCACATTTCACTTCACATCTCGCGGTCCCGATAAGGTCGGGCCGCTCGTACATAACCCGTACCTAAATGGTCCCACGACGCAGGTGAGTAATGGGCCGTGAAGGGCTAACCTCGACAAGGGCTACTCCCCACCTAAGTGCACATGCAATGCCATGTTCACACAATAATACACACATCAACATTCCAATGAAGAAGTTAATTCTACATGCCATGAAATGAGATAAGACTCATCATGCCCCATGTCCCGAGTCCTTATCAACTCCCTCACACATGTTTATACCAAGTGTGAAAAACCGTCATTCTGGATGACATCCACTGATCATTTTCAAAACCAATTTCATTTGTTTATAAACCAAAAGATTTTTGGATGATACATCACAATGATCATTTTATATTCAAAACTATGCGCCAGGGTAGCGGATTTTTGGTGTCTCGCCACAGGCTCCGCAAACCTAGACGCTTAATGCCTCTTTCATCAAGTTGGGGACTATGTCTGACCATAATCGCATGAAGTTTTTCTACAAGTGGCTACTTCCCCACCTTAAGGTACATGCACGCCATGTTCACACAATAATACACACATCAACATTCCAATGAAGAATATGTCAATTCTACATGCCATGAAATGATATGAGACTCATCATGCCCCATGTCCCGAGTCCTCATCGACTCCCTCACACATGTTTATGCCAAGTGTGAAAAATCGTCATTCTGGATGACATCCAATTATCATTTTCAAAACCAATTTCATTTGTTTATAAACCAAAAGATTTTTGGATGATACATCACAATGATCATTTTATATTCAAAATCCATGCGCCTTTTTGTGGGTAGCGGATTTTTGGTGTCTCGCCACAGGCTCCGCAAACCCAGACGCTTTTACAGCCTTTCATCGCTGGGGACTATGTTTGACCATAATTGGCGAGTTTTTCTATAAGACCCCAGAAAATTCTAATTTTCTGAAAAATGGTAAGATAATAATTTCGGTCAAAAATCCAAAATTTTTCTAGATCTCGGATGATGAAACGGATTTCACCGTTGGAATTCGCTCACAAATTCCGCTACCATCGCCACTTCGCTGAATTCAGATGTCACTTCACATTTTCGAGGCACCGAGTAGTGTGGTACACTTGGCGCATTTGAGTGGCTCAAAATGAGACACGTGTCAAGTGGGGAGCTAGTCAAACAAATAGCTCAAGTGGGACCCAAAAGAGACATGTGGCAACACACAGACGTATGAAATCCAGCGTAGCTCTTCGATAAGGAGGCGGGTAATCCAAACAGCTCACTTAGAATCGGGGACAAGTGGCAAGTGAGAGGATATCTCACTTGACTTCTATCTTCTCCCAACCGGTTGGGAGAGAGAGAAAGGAAAACCAAATTTGAGAGAGAGACTCTACCTTATCTCTAGATTTTTTCGCCCATTAGACCATCGGTTTCCGGCGAAGCAAGAGGGAAAGTCTTTCCTCGTGACAAGAGCTACAAGTAGAGACCGGAATCAGGGAGTTTTAACAAACTCCAAGAGGTAGGTATTCTCCTACTTTGTTTATTTCTACCCTAAGGGTTGTGTGGTGGTTGTCTTGCCCTAAGGGGAACGTTTGGTTGTATTTTGAACCATGGGAAGCTGCCATATTGTGATAATACACATTAACCGAACGAACTGGTTTTTGGGTAGGAAATAAAGGAATTTGGTAGTGAGTCCTCAGGTAAATTGTAGCCACATCAGTGAACTTGATGTTAGGCTTTGAATTTTTCAACTGACCCTCAGAGCTCCAAGTTATGGTATGTTTACCCTAAACAATTTAATGGAGAGGCTCGCTTAGTCGAGGTTAGCTACTAGAGCGTCGCCACTAGGAGGTCGGCCAAAATGCAGGTCAGATCGGCTAGGTCAGGTCAGGTCAGCCAGTCGTCGCCGCTGTCGCAAATGGTCAGCCGCGTCACCGGGCCTGGTTTGATCACGCGACCTCCAACTTCAGGCTATAACTTTCGTCCGAACTCCGCTAGTGTTCTCTTCGACTCTATAGAAAGCCCATTGAGTCAAGATTCCATCCATATAATTAGGGATGGCATTGGATGCTGGAGCTGGCCAGCTAGGGCAGGTCGGCCAGGACAGGTCGGGTAGGTCAGCTCGGGCGGGGCTGGCTACTCATGTGTGACCTCCAACTTCGGAAGGTCATAACTTCTTCGTCCGAACTCTGTTTTGGGTGTTCTTGGACTCTATGGAAAGACCATTGAGTCAAGATTCCATCCATATTCCTAGGGATGGAAGTGGATGCTGAAGTTTTCCATCTAGGGCAGGTCGGCCAGGGCAGGTTGTGTAGGTAAGCTCGGGTGGGGCTGGCTACTCATGTGTGGCCTCCAACTTCGGAAGGTCATAACTTCTTCGTCCGAACTCTATTTTGGGTGTTCTTGGACTCTATGGAAATCCCATTTAGACAAAATTCCATCCATGTGCCTGTTGAGGGCAGTGGATGATCATAACCTTACTGAAAACCTATGTTTTGGTACCCGCGTGCGTGTTGTTTGGTCAGGTCGATGTAAATACAGTTTTTGATACTTATTCATTGCATGGCATGTTGTAGGCTATTGTATTGGATAGGAATTTCCACGTGTTAGCCTAAGGAAGGTTGCAAAATGAATGGCATGATAATGGTTTTGGGAGGCGTGAGGCCGGGAATGGCCAAGCATCTCGGTCCTAAAGAAAGGTGATGAGTGCCTAAAACACTCATATTATACCCGCGTCGGTCTTTCATTTTCACGTTTATTTTATATTTAATTTCAGTTTTGTGGTCGGATACCTGATTTGGGTGATTGGTGTGGATACAGTATTGGAGCAAAAGCAAATGTTGGAAGCAATTTTGGAGCGTAATGAGGCATTGCATGAAGACAAAACTGAACGTCGCGACGCCCCATCGCCGCGACGCCCCCATCGCCGCGGATCGCCGCGACGCCCCCACGCTGCGGACGCCGCCCCAACGCCGCGACGCCAGGTCAACTATCGGTAAGTCAACGCCGCGACGCCGCTAAGCGAGTGCTCCCTCATCATTTAAAAGCAAAAAGGGTGCGTGACTGGGGGGGATCGAGATTCGAATCGTACAAATCGTGAGGGCGCAAATCAAGGCGCAGTGACATCAATCCGGGAGAAGAGCCCGCGGATTTGTATTCTTCTTTGTTTTGGATATTAGAACTGATGTTTATATATCGCCATGATATTTTCTCTTATTCATTATGTTCTAGATCTATACCTAGGGTATCATGAATCTGTCGCTTGAACGGGATTAAAAGCTTATTAATTTATATTATTCATCGGAAAGGCGATTCATTATAATCGCTTTTACATCCGTGGATCAATTACATGGTAATGTTTGGCCAAAGATTAGTATGACTGTTACTAGAGATCCGAGATTCGAGAGATAAGGATACCTAGGGATATGAGTAGAGCAGCCTTTGGTTGATTCGATAAATAGAGATATTTCCGATCCCGAAGGTGGCAATTAAGGTAAGAACATTTAAGCATTTCGGAGTACCGAGTTGGGGTAGAGATACACTCAATTCTACTAGCGAAATAGGCGAATACACCCGAGAGAGGTATCTCAAATAAGATCACCTTGCCATTAATAAATCATAACCAGACTGAATAATATCACCTTTAAGAAATAATCCATTGAAAGTGGCAGGGGGAGACATGACGCTAGTCTCCATCACATAGTAATTCTTTCATATCAGTTTGTTTATTTTACTTTCAGACATTAGTAACTTTATACACAATACATACATCCGTGATAATATTTGAAAAGTAAATTCTCAGAATAACTAACCTATCCCCGAGGATCGATATCTGCACTATGTACATCAGATATTTCGGGGCGACGCGATGCACCAAGGCACATAGGCGCATTTTACACAACACGGCTACCACAAAAGGGGATGTATCGTGTGATAACTCGCTCCTGACGCTCCATGGCTTGTGGGACCGCCTCAGTACCAGATTTGTTGATGGACCGAAAATTGGTCCATGTGTTTTACTCTGCATGTTATTGCTTCGAATTGAATGAGCATGTGTTATTTCAGAAGAATGAGATTTGTTAAGGCGTTGGTCGATGTGCAACATGAATGGTTTGAATTATATGAAATATAATTGTGTGTGAGCCAGCTGGAATTGGATGTATGAATTTGCATCACGCATTCATGTGCACAAGGACATCACGTCTAGCCTGGGGCATGGGTGCATCTAAGATGGTTGTTCACCACTCTTGGTGAATGTGGGTTGAGTTTGTCTTTAGGACTACGTCCAATAAAGACTCATAGTTCAAATCATAAAATGAGAAGTAATTAATGTGTGTTGGGCGTCCCTGGAACTTAGGTGTAGGAGACCCGTGGTATTATCCGAAAGGTCCTACATGGGTGTGAGAGACTCGCATGGGTGTGAGAGACCCGCGGTACTATTCGGAAAGGTTTTGCATGGGTGTGAGAAACCCGCGATACTATCCGAAAAGTTATGTATGGGTGTTAGAGACCCGCGGTACTATCCAAAAAGTTATGTATGGGTGTTAGAGACCCGCGGTGTAAGCCAAACTTTCTGTTGCCTAAGAGAAAACGCACGGTCATGTTTATCACTTAGACTTAGAGTTGAGTGATAGGAGTTGGGATTGACTCGAGATGGGTTACCCATTGGCAAATTGCATTGGGTGTTGGTGAGCCGACAAAGGCTCGGTATTTGGGTGTCATTGGCATTACTAGTGACATTTGTCACACTTGGCATAGGCATGTGTGAGGGAGTCGGTGAGTGACTAGGGATATGTGCATGAAAACATTTCATGCATGACATATGACATTCATGTAGACATTTTACTTGGATGTTTGTTTGTTTGTGCGACCATTGCATGAGCACTTAGGTGGGGAGTAACCCCTGTAGGAGATTATCACTACTGGGCTTTGCTCACCCCGTAATGGGACCCCCCTTTCAGGTACACGAAGATGGCGTCCCTTCGAATGTGAAAATGTGGGCATACAGTTGCGGGCTCATTAAAGAATTTTGTAAAATATATTTGAATAATCTAATTTTAATATATTTTTATTAAAAAAATAAAACAAGAAAGTCAAACATCAAACTTCGTGAATTTTTATAAGAAATGGGTTATTTGTAAGGAAATTACCTAATATGTCTCAATATATACGACATGTGAGTGTGATACTGGCACCGACATCCACAGCTCAAGGCCGACGGTTGTCAACGGGACCCTTGGGGATAGGGGCGTCAAGACACCCGAGGGAGATCTTATCCTCTTGCTGGATACTCCCATTAACATATTTTTGTTTCATGCAATCGTACACTGGGCTGATCGCCTCCCATTTACCGAGCCCACCCAATCAAATATCAAACGCATCGTCAATTTACCAACCATGCACTCACACCCATGAAATGCGAGGTTTCCCTTGCATATGCAATGCAAAATGTCACTGCATGTTATCTCATGCTACATGTATAATGAACACTACATGGAACAATTTATAACCCGTACTTTATGCAAAGTACCATGGATAATTATATCGAAACATATAATTTACATCCATTCATGCTAATACATATAACATCAATATATCAACATATTTACAAAACATTCAGCATGTTATAAAATTTCCACTAATAACACACAAAAATAATCCACACAAACTAGCCATCGCCATAAAACCAACCATACTTGGTCTCGAAAATAATCTGGACTAAGTCTAGAAATTTCAGCTTTTGTTTTATTTATTTATTTATTTATTTTAACAAATTTCAAGACTGTCATTAATGGCTATAAATTCAGCCATGAAGCAATCCTCAAACTAGGTCCGAAAAAATCTTGAAAACTATCTCGAAAAACAGTCTTAATGTCTAAAAACTCACCCCCATAGTCATGAACCACACTAGCCATTTACGAATTCTTGATTAAGAGGAATCCAAGTAGAGAAAATCGTATTCCTTTGTTTTTGGCACCTACTTGTAGCTCTCGTTGAGTAAACCAACTTTAATTCTTTGAGTAACGACTTCTGACTGTCGAAACATCGGGAATCAAGGCCTTTTTTAATTTTATTTTTATTTCCCTCCACACATGATTTTCCTCATCTCTTTTGTTTTTCCTCCTTTTATTTTCTTTTTTCTCATTTCCTTTCTTTTTCTCCTTTCCTTTCTTTTATTTTCTTTTCCTTCCACCGAAATTTTTTTCTTCTCCCATAATCTCTTCCTTGTTTTGATACCATAAGAAACTTCCTCTCACTTTCCTCACATTTTGACTTCATTCTCCACATGTCATGTGTCACATAGACACATGCACTAGGTGGCAATGGCTCTCATGCCATGTGCCCTCCTCTAAGCTTGCCATGTGGCATTCACATGGTCATGTCATGTGGCACAACTCTATGTGTCATCCAACACTTGTGTCTCGAAATACGTGAAATTCTGACTATCTCGCAATCCAACAAAATTTGACTAGATAGCTAAATTTCACGAAACAATTCCAACGGTGAAATCCGTTTCGTCATCCGAGATCTATAAAATTTCAAGTTTTCAGCTTGTACTACAACGACAAATTACCGTTTTGTCATTTTTTAGAAAAATTGCATTTTTCCCGGATTTTACAAAACATGGTATAGTTCTTTCAGAAAAAAAAAATGGTTGAAATCAAGAAAAAAATAAATAGAGTTTCTAGGAATGATAATAGATTCTAAAGGCATAAAACTACAATCCCATATAGCTGGAAAAAAAAAAAAGATTTCCCTGATGAATTAAGAACCAAAGAAATGATACATAAATTTTTAGGATGTTTAAATTACTCCTCTGATTTTATAAAAGACTTAGCAAAAGAAAGATAGGAATTACAAAAGTTGTTAACAAAGAAAAACCAAACAGGATGGAGTGAAAAACATCCTATAATAGTTAAGCGATTAAAAAATATGTGTTAAGATTTACCAAAATTCAGATTGCCAAATGAAAATGATAATTTAATACTACAAACAGATACTTCATATAAGTATTGGGCAGCAATTTTAAAGATAGTTTTAGGAGAAATATGTCGTTATACAAGTGGAACTTTTAATGATAATCAGATTAATTATGATATTAATGAAAATGAGTTACTTGCAATAATAAAAGAAATTAATAAATTTGAGGTATCCTTATTACCTTAATAAATTTGAGGTATTCTTATTACCTAAACACATTATAATAGAAATTGATAATACTCAAGTTGCAGGATTTATAAGAAATAACATAGGAAAAGGTGTACAAGCTAGAAGATTATCTAGATGACAAACTCTTCTTAGTTATTACAATTTCAAGATTGTTCATATAAAAGGTAGTGACAATTTTCTTGCAGACTTTTTGAGTAGGAATGTCAAATAACATCTAGGAATTGCAAGATATCGCCATCGATATAGCCGAAGGAATGAATATAACCTCTGAAAATTATAATGATCTTATATCAATCGAAGAAAAAGTAATAAATTTACAAAAATATATCAATAATATAAGATCTAAGTCATATATGTCACAAAATCTCCTTGAAAAATGTTTTGAAAGATTAGGAGAAATGATATCAGGCTTGTGAAGATGTTCTGCCTCTCTTCCGTAGAGACTAAAACATCAATACAGACTTTGATATGTTTGGTCCCATTTAGGAAAATCCAGCACAAGCCATTGGCCGATAACATTGTGATAAGAGATATATCCTCGCCAAAAGACAAAATATCTCAAAGGCATCAGAAATGTCTATCCTATAAAAGGATAAAAGTTTGAAAGATAACAGTCTTCCAAAAGACAAACACCTCCTAAGTGGAGATAACAGTTCCTCAAATGACAAACTCCTCCCAAAAGGAGAAAATTTAGATGATATCCTCTTTTTTCTAGAGGAAAAAACAGAAAACACTACTATAAATGCCTCAACATTTGCTCCTTATTCGATATCGAGAAAGAAAGTTAGTTCACTTTCTCCGAATTAATCTATAACAACCCAATCTGACCTAGTTTTGCCAACTTCAGGACGCCCACCCTTCGGGGTCATTTTTGTTTTTTTGTAAACAAGGCCCATGACGCACCCAAACAAGCACAACATAGTATTAATCGTCGCGTATAACAGGTGTACTACCGCATGCACACCAGACGCTAGCACGCTACAGCACGCTTATTTCCAGCGCCATGTGCGTGGTCGCCGCTTCAGACGCTTAGCTTCCTTGGCATCCCAAATGCGAGGCCTTTATCAAGGAGTCAATCTCTATCGCGACACAAGCCTTAGAAAACTTTGCCGCGACAGAGAATTCTCTATCACTACAGAAAACCATGAGAATCCTATCGTGACAGGAAACCCTTCGTTGCGATAGGAAAACTATAGAAAGTATCGCAACATAATTCATCTATCGTGCGCGCTAGTGCGAGCTCATGAAGCCGCGCCCCGGTCGCGACACAATGTTCGTGTCGCCACAACGCCCCTGTCGCTTCTCGCCACTTCTATCGCGGACACAACAAGGGAACTATGTCGCGACAAGGGCAACCTCTGTCTCGACCCATAGCCGCCTAGCCTCCCTACTCGCCGCAACAAAAAACTCGGCCGCACTACGGCACAAGGATTTCGCCGCGCCACACTCTCGCGTTATCGCGCATGCTTCCCAACAAAGGCGCGCAGCCTCGGTCAAGAGACGCACAAACCCAAGAGCACTGCTCCGCGCCTTATCGTGGTCACTGACTGAACCTCATGCGGTGGTTGCGAAACCCCGTTACGATGTGACTTTCTCTATCGCACGCAGGACTCAAACGGCAAGACTCATTCACCTCCCCACCTCCGCCTTTTCCTTTCCTTTCCAAGGCACCCTAAATTCCAACATAGGTTAATCTTATGTATTACAAAGACAACCCGTGGTCAAAACTCGACAAAAATGTATAATTTATACGTAATCCAGTTTAATTACAACCATTGTTCTCTTCTTTCATAGAATTTCAATGCATAATTAGGTGCTTACCCAAAATTTATATTAAATACAAGGCGACCAAATTTGGTCTTTTCTTCAAATTAAGGTCCTCGATGAGCTTGTCAGCCTGCTTGTACCCGACACCCAATGATATTCTCACCACTAGTGAGTAATGCCCGCAGTTGAATTTTCCTATAAGGGTTACTTCCCTCACCTAAATGTGCATAATGTACCACAAACATCCATCACATTCCACACGATGTAGTTCTTCATGGAATGATTTCGGCGTCATGCATATGAACTACTCATGACATACCCCGAGTCCCGACTCACTCCCCTCACATGTGACCGCGTGAAAACCAAGCCATTATGTTTCACCCAATGACCCGCTTCACTGACCAACCTTCAATACTCATTTGAATTTTCATCAAATTTTGTGTGTTTATTTCTGGGCCACGTCTTTTTTCAGGGTTACACCGCAGGATCGACGTATGCCTTCTGACATTTTTACAGACCTTCACCGTCGGTGATCATGTCTTACCACATGTGAATTTGGGACTTTCACTCTAGGGGGGAAGGGGGGATCTACCCCAACTTGCTCAGCCCAACACACGTGAATTTTATCATTTATTTTCATTTAATTGATTGTGGGTCTCGACCTTAGACGTTGTCCCATATCTGAGCCCACCACTCACATTCACCAAGGATGATGAATTTAACATCACACTACACCCGCACCCGACTAGACGTGATGCTACGCATGATCGCAATCTCATAATCTATGTTCAATTCCTTCATATTTACATAAAGAATTCATCGCTAATATGATTTTCTGCCATACAACCATCATGTTAACACATCACTCTCATGCATTAACATATCATTCTTCTCACACACCATGCTATTCATTTCAAGTAACAACATGCAAGCAACACACATGGACGCTTTCAACCCAAAATCGCTTTTGACTATCCGTAATACCCCATGTCAACCGCTGGATCGTTTCCAAGGACAAACCCTCATCAATCGTTCGGTCTCACTTCTTTGGGACTAGAATGCATGGCCATTTCCAGCCTCATGACTACCAAAACCATTTTCATGCCCTTTTAGAAAAGAATAAACCGAGTATGAGAAACCCCTACATCTTGAATTTTGTCGAAACTCCCCGATTTCGATCCCTGCTTGAAGCTCTTGCCGCAAGGAAGAACTTTGCCTTCAAGCTTCCGAATCTCGAACTCGACATCTCCGATTCGAGAACCCAATGGTAGCGTGTAGCCTTCTCTTTACTTCTCCTTCTTCCTCCCTCCTTTTTCTTTCTTGTCTCCCTTTTCTCCCTATCTCATCCCACCGATTTGGTCCAAGACGGTCGGGATGTCCTCTACCGCACATGTCGATACCATCGGGTTTCCCTTGATTTTCTCTCTTATCACTTATCCATATTGATTTCTATTCAATCACGTGGTGACATACGTCCCATATGAGCCCCACTTATACTCAGGTTTCGACTTATTCTTAATTCTCCGACACGTGGCTCAATGTGAGCCACTGCACAAAGGTCAAGTGTCACTCGTGACTTCTACCGAACGCGGGTAAATTCGACGCCTCTAATTTGAGGAAATTTGACAAAGCAGAATGCATCTCGCTAGACGATCCCAAGAGTAGAAGTCGCCGGCCATCCGGGAGATCTAGAAAAATTCCGGATTTTCAACCGAAATTACCGTTTTACCCTTTCTTAGAAAATTAAATTTTCTCGGGTTTTACACTTCTATTGAGTCCATTTATCCCAAAATTATAATAACAGAAAAAATTGATCCCATATTTTTTCAAAATGCAATGGATTTCAGTTTTGTAGACCGAATCTACTTAAGTTTTGATTGTATGGAAACTCAATGATACTCATAACACACCATACCAACTCACAAGTTAACACAAAATTATTACGCTAGTTCTTAAGACACCTTAATATAATGAAGATACTGGATAATACCTAAAAGCATATCACCTTATCACAATGAATACCAGTGAAGAAACAAGAATATAAATAAATGATAAAAAACCAAAAAATCTTAGTTATTACAATCGGCCATGGACAAAGGCCAGAAGAGCACTTGGCATAAAAGCAGTGCTAGGAAGAATGACAGATTTGAGAAAGAAGAACTGTTTAGTTCACTGTGTAACCAACAATCGGACGATACTGGAGACGAAAGCCAGCGACATAGGATACACTAAGATAATGTAGCTGGATCAATTATTGTTCAGCCCAACCGTATGACAAAGAAAGAAGCTAAAGATTTGAAGAAGACAAAGTCAATAATGAAGCGTTTGATAACCCACAGTTAAAACGAATCATAACTTTCCAAGTGTCCTGATAGGACATGTTTGCCACTATAAATGTAAATAATAAAGTAATCTGGCAATGAATGTCTATCACTATAATTGTAATAACATCTAGCAAAAAGAAGTGATAACAACACAAATGAAGATAATATTGAAGCTGACAGTTAAAGATCAAAGTCAAAGAGAATGAAAATGTAAGACCCGGGAAAAAAAAACCTAGAAATTTGAATTTTTGCTAGGAAGGGCAAAATGGTAATTTTGTTGGAATTATTTTTAAACCTCGGATAATGAAACAAACTTCACCATTGGAATCATCTCGCAAAATCTAGTCACCCAAAAACGACCTCGAGACAATGATTTTCACGACCAGGCGACTTAAATACGAAAGTAAATCTTTAAAAACGAATGAAAATTCTAAAAAATGTCAAATATTTAAAGAATGTCCATTTAAGGTAGATGAAATTTAAAGCATGATGAAATAAATTGTTTCGGAGCCAAAATAGACCGGGGAAGCGTGACATGTGGCACGATGTGAGCCACATGTTTCATGTATAAATATCAAGAAATATCTAAAAGCAAGAAAAGATCTCACAATTTGGTCTACCACCAAATGTTAGAGAGAGATAGAGAGAGAGAGAGAGGAGGGAGAAAAAAAGCAAGCTTCTCCAGCGATTTTACGAGGTTTCGCCGGTAGGAACTTGGTAGGCCGAGAGTTAATGTCAGCTTCATGACGAGCAACCACAGGTACCTGAATCACAAGATTTCTTAAGGTCCAGTTCGGGTTTTCAGTGAAAACCAAGAAAAAATGGTGTTCCGGGAAATCACGCTATTTGAGGTTGCTTTATCCTACTCGCTTAATTTCTATCTAAGGGCATGTGCGTTGCAGGTCGTGCCGAGAATGTTGTCCGCTTTTTTCCTTTCGACCTCTTTGACTTCGTGTTTTGACCATAACATGGTCATCCCTCATCTGAATTGAGTGATTCTAATTTTTTGGATAAACTAGAATTATAGGAGAACATATCTCCTTGAAATAGGTCTATCCAAATTCCGACCCCTTTGGACTCATAAATGCATTCAAAGTTGAGCTATGTTCAGGCAGTTTTCCTGTTTTGTTTTGAGACCCCATGACTTTTTTTCGACATAACTTGGCCATCCCTTATCTGAATTGAGTGATTTTAATTTCTGGATAAACTAGACTTATAGAATAACATATCTCCTTGAAATAGGTATGTCCAAATTCCAACCCCTTTGGACTCATAAATGCATTCCAAGTGGAGTAATGTTCCGCGCTCTGCTCGCTTGAGACCCCATGATTGTGTTTTCTACATAATACATGGCCATCCCTCATCCGAATTGAGTGATTCTAATTTCTGGGTAACCTAGACTTATAGGAGAACATATCTCCTTGAAATAGGTCTATCCAAATTCCGACCCCTTTAGACTCAGAAATTCATTCAAAGTTGAGTTATGTTCATACAGTTTTCATGTTATGTTTTTAGACCCCATGACTGAGGTTTGGTCATAACTTGGCCATCACTCATTTGAATTGAGTGATTTTAATTGCTAGGTAAACTAGACTTAAGGGGAGAATATATTTCTTAAAATAGGCTCCATCAAAATTCGAACCTTGACCACAAATGCATTCAAAGGGGGAGCTTAGACAAGCCAAGCTATGTTTGAAACCTGAAAGAAATCTGCTGTTTAGACATTCGAAGCCTGGTGATCCGACGGTGATTCCCAATTGAGAAGAACCCTAAGAACCGTATCTTCAAATGAGTATAAAGAACCAGTGTCAAATTAAGGATTAAGACCCCTAAAATTGGGTATCACTGACTATTTCCAGTGTTAGTAGAGTAAACTGACCAGTTTAGAATGAAAAGGCCATAACGTCTTCATCCGAACTCCATTTCGTGTTCTTGGACTCTATGGAAAGCTCATTGAGTCAAGAACCTAGATATGCCTGGAGGGTAATTAGCATCCAAAACCTTGATGAAAGTTGGGCTTGGTACCAAGTGTGTGTGGGATATCGTGGTCATTTCCTGCTTTGTTTGCCTCCAACTTCGACTACTTATATCTTTCTGTGTCCGAACTTCGCTTGAGTGTTCTTAAAATATATGGAAAGCCCATTGAGTCAAGATTCTTTCCATGTCTAAAAGTGTGTAAGTGTCCACAAACCTTGATGAAAATCTATGTCTTGGCAGGGGTTATTTGGTTGTGTCGATGTGAATAGTCGTTTTTATTACGACTATCACACGGGCATGTCAGAGCTACTGTATTGTTATGAATTTCCATGAGTTAGCCTAAGGAAGGCTATATGACATTACTTGTTTAGTCATGTATTGATGAATGCTAATATGCATGATACTACGTGATTAGTGCCCAAATAGTGCTATTTTGAACCCTATTTATTGGGGGTTTTGAGCACTTTTTGTGTACTAATCAACTTAATTAACCCGATTTGCACATTAAGGTCCCAAATTATACCAATGACGCATTTTATGGCTATTTTCTGTAAGCCTTAAAGCTAAACTCACAAAATTATTGAGTCAACTCAAGCATGAAGAATCCAAGTCAACTCGCATTGCAGATCGAAACCAAAGGGAAAGAGCGTAAAACATAAGAAACAATATCGCATAATTTCATAGGTTAAGTAAATCTTTATAACTCCGTCTACTGGGCCCGCAGACCCCGTTTGACCCGCTTTTTGTGAGTTTTCCTAAAATACCCTTCATGTAATAGTGGTATTCCATGTATTTTGGTAATTTTGCTTTATTTGGGGGCTATATAAGCCCATGTGTACTCACTGTAAAGACAACTTTTTCATTTTATGCATTTAATGCAAAAAGAGTCACAAGTGAATTGTGTAAGACCTTAGAAATCTACTGAAAAATGGCAAAATTGTACTTAAGTACATAAAATCAGAATTTCTCGGTTAAAAATCAGAATTTTATTCTGCATCTCTGATGACAAAACGGATTTCACCGTTGGAACTGCTCCTCATGAAATCTAGCCAGCACGCAAAATTTCAGAAAATTTCGAGATAGTCGAAGTTGACACGCTGGCGGCATCACGGTTCCTGGCGCCGTAGAAAACGACTTCGGCGAGACGAAAGTCACATATACAAGTACCTGCGCCATATGGTATGAGTAGAGAAACGATGAAAATGGACGCCGAGATAGAGCCGTAATATCAAAACTGAGAGCATGGACATAACTGGCCACGGCGGAATTCAATTGTCACTAAAAGACAAATAAAGCCACTGAAGGCTGGTTTTCCCACCTAAAAGCCAAAACAAAACGTGAAAAGATAACACACTTCCAAAGTAGATCGAAAAATGGAGTTTTAGGGTGGAGAGAAGATCGAATCTCTCTCTAGATGCATAACAGATCCGACCGCAAACTGGGATGCATGAGAACCGTCTATGCGGAGAGGGCTTCATGGGTACCGGATTTGTGAGCTTCTCAAACTCTAAGAGCAGATGGGTTTCCCTCACTGGGCTTTATTCTTCGTTTAAGTGTATTTACAATGTTTATGCTGAATGCAGGCCGCGAGGGGTCGCTTTGATCGTTCCAAAGCTCGAACCCCAGGTAAAGTTGGATTTCAAACCCATGCGGACAGTCCGGTGACTGTCCACGGGCTGGATGGGTTCCGGTTTGTGCATTTATGTGAAAATGTGTGCTTTAATGTGTATGAGGCCGGAATCGGCCGAGAAATACGGTTCACAAAGTGAACCGATAATTTGTGTTTTGATAGGAACAATAACCTAGGTTTTAACGTTCTCAAACAAAGAACAACCAAAATAATTCTTGTGAAAATATGTGTTTGGTCGAAAGGATTTCAAGTGGAATTGCTTCGTGGCTTGATAATTAGCCCAAGTGAGCTAATTCTTTTCTGCGGTATTGAATTGTGAATTACATGACATGATTGTGATTTAAATTATGTGAATATATGCATGGTGACATATTTGTATGTACATATGAGTTATCAAAATGGCATCATAATGAATTTCATACGACCGTATAGCTGTAAATTGGGGAGGTACGACATGGAAAAATTGAAAGAAAACAAAACGCTTTTTGAAAGGAATTCCCCATAGATGAATTTCCTCGAGAACGGGTCGAGACTGGCCCACCGCATCATTTCTGACGAGGACCATGATCGCTTCGGGAAGGTTCTCCAAACACATTAGCTCCCTGAGGGTAGTCCCATATTTTACCGATACTTCTGAGTATAGTTTCAAAACAACAAGAATTGTTTTGAAAGATATCTGCCACATGCTTAGATGTAGAGGCCATGAGGCTGGTATGAGAATGACATAGATCTGGTAGGATAATATTGGCTGAATGTGGTTATTTATATTCATAAGGATTTAGTGAGAGGTAGCATCGAAGGATTTCATGATCACATTAGCTCACCCTGTCGAGGGATATTATATTTTACAGTAATGTGAGCTTGCTTAGCAGACGGCATGTCATGTAGGTTTCAAGAAAAGCCATTGTGGCTGTTTTGTGATTGTATACATGTATTAGAACTTTTAAGCTTAATATATGTGTTGTATAAAAGAGAATTGATTAACTCTTTGAAACTATCGATATAGTCGTTGTATCATGATGAGTATAGTTATTGGCCCAAGTGGTCGTTTTTACTCAAGTGCTCGCGGGATTATATTTAATCATTGGGACAGGTTTCATGTAGGTATTGTATCTGCAGAGCTCCCCATACAAAGTGGAGACTTCGGTCCCATTTTCGTGAACGGTTTGTAGGTTACCCGACATCCACGAGTATTCGCAGCATGACTTCAGAACAATCTAATTTCAAAATAAGGTCACAGAATTTTCCGCCGCTTCCTTCATTTTTCTCCTATTTTCTCTCATTTTCTCGCCTGCCAAACACCCCCTGAGGATGGAAACTTAGAGGATGGTTGGCTAAACCCCTTTATCCTTGAAGATGAGGGCTACTAGGCTTTGAATCAGGTAACCGTTGGCTCCTCAGAACACCCTTAAATTATGCCCTAACAGCTTTTATAACATGCTTTGTGGTATAATAAAAGTAAAAGTATTTTTTCTGAAATAAAATAAAGATAAAAATAATATAATCAAGAAACCTAATTACTGACAAAAGTCAAGAGTAAATTAATAATATCAAACAGACCCAAGGGTCATAATTTAACAATGTCATATGCCAAAGTAGGAATATGCATGTTAAAGTAAGAATAAAGAGAGAAACGAGGACCTAAAGTAAACGAGTAAAGCCAACATGGCTTTAATTAAAAGAAGGATAAGATCACCTAGATAAAGACCAAAAAGAAATACCTCATTTTTGGTCTTGGAGAAAGAGAAAAGAAAAACGAGAGGAAGAAGAAGAAGAGAAGAGAAGGAAGAAGGAAGGGAAAAAGAAGATCACAAGTATGGAATTTGAGTATGGAATTTGAGTATGGAATTGTCTAGTTTTGGTATAGAAAGTATGGATACATGGTTTGGAACCCTCTATTTTGTTTATGGGTTGGGTTTGGAAACTCCCAAACTCATTTCGTTAAAGCTGAAATGGTAAGAATCCCTAAGACTCCTATATATGTGTTTCTTGGGGAAATGTTTGGTTGCATTGAACTACTGCACACCTATCTTGATCCTATAGCCTAGTCTTGTGGACTGATTTTGGATAAGAAATAAAGGAATCTGGTAGTGAGTCCTTCGTGTAAATTGTAACCACATCGAACTTGATGTTAGGATTTGAATTTCCCACCGGACCTCTCAGAGTCTAAGTTATGGTCCATTTACCCTGAATAGTATAAATGGAAAGGCAAGCCGGCTGGGGATTAGCCGCGGTTAGTGGTCACCGGCAGCGAGCTACTAGGGGTCAGCCGGGCTGCTAGGGTCATCCGAAGCGGGAAGCAGGCCACCCTGGGCTAGAAATTAAAAAGGGTGTCGGATTTATGTGACTCCAACCCCGTAAGGTCATGGATTCTGGGTGTTTCGACTCTATGGAAAGCCCATTGAGTCAAGATTACGTACCCATATCCCTATAGACCCGCGACGGCAATCGGAGCCGAAAAGGAGTGATCGGCAAGACCGCCGGGTAGAGCCAGGCCGGTAAGGTCATTATTCATGTGAGACCTCCAACTTCGGAAGGTCATAACTTCTTCGTCCGAACTTCGATTAGGATTTTCTTGGACTATATGGAAAGCTCATTGAGTCAAGATTCTATTCATATGCCTTAGAAGGGCATTGGGTACCGGGAGCCGTTGAAAGGAGCACCCAAGACCGGCTCAAAGAGTTACCGTAAGGTCGGAGTTATTCATGTGAGACCTCCAACTTCAGAAGGTCATAACTTCTTCATCCGAACTCCGATTAGGGTGTTCTTAGACTATATGGAAATCTCATTGAGTCTAGAATCTAACCATATTCTATTTAATGGCATTTGGTGCCCACATATTGTCTGAAAATTGAATTGTGGTACCAAGTATACTAATCGCTTGGTTAAAGTTAGTTGGAAATCATGGTAAGAAAGGATGTAGATATGAACAAGAAATAGCAATATATGTAGATTTGATATGTAAAGGAGTGTAGATAAGAAAAGTACCAACAGGTATCAAAGGAAGAGTCTTTGTTCTATACTCCTACGGGAGATAGGACAGTATCATAAAGAACAAGAAAAAGGTACAAGTATAGGAATGTATAAGTATAGGTCATAAGATTTGATAGTCTGATAAAGTACAGGAAGATATAAGTTAACAAGATATAAGATGTTACAAGTAGATGACATGATATGAATATAAGAGTATATGATATGAATATATGATTGTCATATATAAATGAATAGATGGAACATGATAGGAACACATGAATGAGTACAAGCATACATGATTGAAATATAGAAAGTACATGAATAGCTAAATCATGATAGAAACGCATAAAGGATATGATGCATAAATGATATAAAGGGATATGAATAGATAACGATAAATATGAATCTATGAATGCAAGAGTGCATAGATGCATTCATGATATATGATCGGATTACATATATGATATGAAGACAAAATTAAATGATAGAAAAAGAAATATGAGAACAACAATACGAAGCTAAGAAATATGTGAAGGTTTTACAGAAGAAATAAATAATAGTGTATATCTCATCAGCATACATGATAACAATAGTTATTCATGTAGGTGAGATATGTACAGAAAATGTAATAAAATGGATTGTCCGAAGAGAACCCGGTAGAGGGATAGATAGACATGCCTATAAGGACACGCTTGCCGCAAAGATACGCTTACGCGATATCGAGGCTCATTTGGGTCGATGACATAGATCCCGCTTTGGATCATTACAGTATAGGTCAATTGGCTCAGATACAAATGATGATACTGCATATACGGCCCATTCGGGGTCACATATTACATGGCATAGGTCAACGGCTCGCATGCTGATGATACCTTCGGTATACAAATAGAGATCATTGTCTCGCATGCTGATAGTACCTTTCGGTACATACGCTTATTTCGCATCCGCTCTGGGCGTTTATGCGCATAGCGAAACATAAAAGAAAATGACAAGTATATGCAAATGAAATGTATAGAATATATAACATGATATGAGAAGTATAGCACTGCTATGCGATGATAGTATGACAAGTATACAAGTACAAGAATTAAAGTGTCAATGACACGAAATGGATATGATAGATAAAGTATATGAAAAGCACATGAAAGTATCGTATATGAAAAGCACACTATATGAAAATCATAGGAAAGTATAGTACATGAAAATGTCAAGATGAAAATATAGGGAAGTACAAGAATATAGATGAAAGTATATGACAAAATATGCAAGTACAAGAAATCACATTGCTACAGAATGACAAACATGACAAGATTCCCTCTTGAATCTGTCGTGAATGTCAATTCTATAGTCAAAGTGACTCATACTATTAAATGTGAAAGCACATTGCTACTGAATGACAAACAGGACGAGATTCCCTCTCGAATCGTCGTGAATGTCAATTCTATAGTTAAAGTGACTCATACCATTAAATGTGAAATCACATGGCTATTGAATGACAAACAGAACGAGGTTCCCTCTCGAATATGTTGTGAATGCCACTTCTATAATCAGAGTGAAAATACAAATGCAAAGTATATGATGATACAAGATCGTATAAGAAAGTATATGACAGTACACAAAAAGTATATGAACAAGTATAGTACATAAAAGAGAAAGTAATATGAAAAGTATAATAGGAAAACAATATATGAACACAGTACATGATAACAGTACATGGAAAGAGAATATAACAAATGGTATAGTATATAACCATGAAAGTAATATAGGTATATGACTATGATATGCACCGAATAGGAGATGTAATAGGAACCATTAGAAAGGTAATAAATCAAATGATAAGTACTAGAATAAGAAATAAATGATATGAAAGGTTATATGTCAAATGTCACATGATAGATAAGTGTATTTGTTGAGACTTATCATAGTTATCGCCCCCGATTTCCTACTAAGCGAAAGCTAAGACGTTTTTTAACTGCAGGTACGTAAGGTAAGACAAGGATAGAGGACCGACATCCCACATCGCTGAGAGCAAGCCGCCGTAGATAGGTGCTCACCGTGACCGTCCTTAATCTCAGTATTTTTGAATAGGTATGTTTGTATATTAAGAAGTAATGGGACTCGTGTATATAATATAATGAATTCCACTGCAAAGTACTAATATATATGTAAAAGTAATCTTTTTGTTATTACAGAAATTGTACATATGAATGAGAAAACAAGGCTCAGCTCTGAGAAAGAAAATGTTAAAGAGTCCCAAGCTCAAGTGTGACACACTCTCACTTGGCACCCATCGGTGCCAGTTGGGGCGTCACGCTTCTCAGCAAGTTTTTAACGCAAGAATTTATTGCCATTTATGTTTCTATCTCTCACTCTAGGTTTAAATCCCTTGGATGTGCCTTGATTGACCAGTACTTGGCAATCTTTTAGGGTTCAATGGATGCTTATTATTAGATCCACTGAGATTCATTGGTTGCCCTTTATTTTTTACTATAAGGTAGGTAAAGGAGATGAATTTTAACTTCATGGGAGCATTAATGTCCAATAAATGCTATATCTCAAAAGGAAAATTATTAGGTTCGCTTAGTGTCAAATGAAGATCCTGTCAGAAACACCATAGGTCACTCCCAACGCGAGGAAAGGGACCGAGGACCCTCATTTACCTGATTTCAAACCCAATGGTCCATGGTCCAAGAGTTTTTTCCAGATTTATTCGATCTGGTCATTCATTAACACACTGCTTAAATTTAATCATCCACTCTCATTTGATCAACACATCAACAACAGTCCCATCCCGTTCAATCCAGATTCACACATACCAGCAAGAGCAATGCTACGTTAGCATGAGGCTTAGGTTTATAACATTGTCGATTCCAAGATACCCCTAATGGGCACACGAACCAAATGGTGTTGTTGACGGGGATGGTGCCTTAGTGCAAGTGTTGATTTGTTAAAGTTGTGATCCACATCACAAGTATTGGTGAAATTTCAACCCTTTTTGTCTTTACTTTTATTTCTCCTAGCAGTTCACTGTTAGGTTGATTCAATTTTATAATGTCCATATACAATTTCTTTTTTTATCTTAGCAAACAGTAACCTTTTTGGTACCCTAGTTTTCATTTCTTACTGTGTTTTATGTTGTTTTCATAGGAGTTTATGCACCAATGGGATAGGAACACAACAGGTAGATTAGTAAGAATCAGTGCCCCACAGAACAAAGTCAAGTATGAGCTTGAACAAAGGATCGACGGAGCCTCCACTCAAGAACGTAGAGTCAAATGGGGGATAGAGGAACCTAATGCATAGTAGGTCCATGAGGGACCACATATCCCCCAAGGCGAAGTGCACCTCATGTATTGTAAATTCCCGCAGGACATGATTGTCGACTCTTACATCTCTCGCTCTACTTCCCAACTTCCATGGTATGGAGAGTGAGAACCTGTATACACATATCCGGGATTTTGAGGAAGTCTGCAATACCTTCAAGGAAGATGCTACCAACCTAGATCTAATGAGGCTAAAATTTTTTCCTTTGACTCTGAAGAACAAGGCCAAAATTTAGCTCAACTCTCTGAGGCCAAGGACCATCTAGAATTGGACAGAAATGCAGGCTGAGTTCTTGAAGAAAATTTTCTCCACACATAGAACCAACAGTCTGAAGAGGCAGATTTACACCTTTGCAAGCCTCATGAAATGAGAACATCAAGCAGGGAAAGGTATTTGGAAACCATTAGTGCCTGCCCTCACCATGGCTTTGACACATGGTTGCTAGTCAACCATTTTTATGATGGAATGTCCCCTGCTATGAAGCAATTACTGGAAACTATGTGTGGAGGAGACTTCCTGAGTAAAAACCCAAAAGAAGCCATGGACTTCCTGAACTATGTGGTAGAAACATCTAAGGCTTAGGATGAACCCAACCCGAGGGAGGCAGAGAGAATGAGACTTGCAACCAACTCAAGGGGAGGCATGTACTCACTCCCAGAGGACATGGAAATGAAAGCAAAGCTATCCACCTTAGCTAGAAGGTTGGAAGAGCTAGAAATGAGAAATCAACATGAGGTGCGAGCAGTAGCTGAAACACCACTACCCAACCAGCTATGCTTCATTTGCCAGTCTACTGAGCACCAAGGAGAGTACTGCCCAACTGTTCCTTCAGTGAGGGGTATGATGGCTAAACAAGACAATACTGTGGGCCAAAACAAGCCACCAACAAATGCCCCATACAGAAACACATATAATCCCAATTGGAGGAACCATCATAACCTCTCTTGGAAACCAAAGCTCTCCAAGATATAAAAATTTCCGGTGCACAAGATAGTATGGTTCTTCATCCTCAACTACAAATTTACCACCATCCTCATCTTTGGCCGAGCAAGCACAATGAATCTCAAGCAAAGTGGTGGGCGCTTGTAGAAGAACAAGGCAAAGGGAATACCAAGCTAACTAGAGGATCGAGCACAAAGAAAAGCACACCGAACAAAAGATTGGAGAACTCGCAGCCCGATCTTGCCAAAAAATTTGACAATCACAAGATTCTATTTCTGTTGACAAAACCAAAGAGTGTGCAAGAAAAGGAAAGTTCCCCTCTCAAACACAGCCCAATCCTAAGGGAGTGCACGAATTGAGCTCATCCAATGAACCACCTCCCAGGATAGATGAAGTCAAAGCAGTAATCACTCTGAGGAGTGGTAAGGAGGGTCGGGGAGTACCGCCCCAAACCGGGCCAGAAGAAGGCATAGAGGAAAAGGAAGTTGAACTAGAGAAAATGGTGATTAAAGAAGATGCAGTGAAGAAGAGCACACCCTCACCTTTTCCTCAAGCACTGAAAAGCAAAAAGAAGGCCATCAACCAGGTTGAGATTCTAGAAGTGCTAAGGTAGGGGAAAGTCAACATCCCCCTGCTAGACATGATCAAATAGGTCCCAACTTATGCAAAATTTTTAAAGGACCTATGCACAGTGAAGAGGGTTAAATGTTGATAAAAAGGCATTCCTGATCGAACAAGTTAGTGCCATCATCCAGTGCAAGACTCTAGTGAAGTACAAAGACTGGCCATCCTACCACTTCTGTGAACTCGTAGAGAAGGCATCAAGTAGACTGGGAGCTAGTGTCAACCTACTGCCTTATTCAATGTACAAGCAGCTGGGCTTGGGAGAATTGAAACCCACTTCCATCACTTTGTCCCTAGCAGATAGATCTGTGAAAATCCCGAAGGGCACTAGGGAGGATGTGTTGATACAAGTGGACAAATTATACTATCCTATAGATTTAGTTGTGCTTGATACAAAGCCAGTTGCAGTAGGAGCTAATTATGTGCCTATAATCCTTGGAAGACCACTCTTAGCCACCTTCAATGCGATCATTAATTGTCAAAATGGAGTTATGCAACTTACATTCGGGAACATGACTTTGGAACTCAATATCTTCCACTTGAGCAAAAATCATATGCAACCAGTGGAAGAGGGTCCAGAGGAGGTTTGCATAATTGACACTATTCTGGAGGAACAAGCTGAGCAAGAACACCGCGTGGATGTGCTGGATTGGAGGAATTATCCGACATGTCGAAGAGCCGTAGGGGAACCCAAGACTTGTGTACTGTACATGGGCTATGGAGAAAAAAAAAATTTCTACCTTTACTGATTGAGGAAGGAACCAATGAGCCTTAAAAGTTGGATCTCAAACCTGTGGAATTAAAGTATGCATACTTAGAAGAAAATGAGTAATGTCCCGTTGTTATATCCTCCCTACTTAATGCTTCACAGGAAAACAGTTTGTTGGAAATCCTCAAGGAGAACAAGCAAATGCATCGGGGTGGAAAATCTCCGATTCAAAGGAATTACCCCTTTGGCCTGCAGACCCACCACATCTATTTGTAAAGAAGAAGTGAGATCAATCAGCAAACACACTTAAGATTGAATCAGTCACATTGTGAAGTAGTACGTGCAGAAGTTCTGAAATTGCTACAAGCTGGTATCATATACCCCATATCCGATAGCACCTAGGTGAGTCCAACTCAGGTTGTGCCTAAAAAATCTAGGGTGACCACTATGCGTAATGAGAAAGGAGAAGAGGTGCCCACCCGCCTTACTACAGGTTAGAGGGTATGCATTGATTACAGGAGGTTGAATGAAGTGAAGGGAGAAAATCATCTACCTTTATGATCACCTGAGAGAATTTTTGGCACCCCTTCTAATGCGATGGCCATTTGTGTGGTACTCCGCATTGAAACTACAGGTGAGACCAAGAAAGACCACTTTCACTCGTCCATTCGGGACTTATGCTTACTGTGAGATGCCTTCTGGCCTATGCAGCCCCCGCCACATTTCCCGTATATGCATGCTTAAAGGACTCGAAGTGATTTGGCGGGTTTTACTATGGAGAGGTCTATGGACAACATTACAGTATAAGTGGAGGGAGTTTTCAAGGAATGCTCGATCAACCCGAAACCGTCATGGCCGTGCATTGAGAAAATTTGCGGTCGAACTAGGAAAAGTGCCATTTCATGGTCAACCGCTGAATTCAGGCTAGGGTAAATCATATATCCAACTAGGAATCGAGGTTGACAAGGCAAAAATTGAGCTAATTTCCAAACTCCCTTCTCCCACAAATGTGAAAACATTGAGGCAATTCCTTGGGCATGCAGGTTTCTATAGGAGGTTTATCAAGGACTTCTCGAAAATTGCCAAACCTACCGGTTGCTGGAGAAAGATGCCAAGTTTGTATGGGATGATGAGTGCCAAAGGAGCTTTGAGGAGCTCAAAGCTTACTTGACCACTGCATCACAGCTGGGGCCCTAACCGGCAATTACCTGAGGTTATGCAAAGATGAGCAATCTTGCCATCGAGCAAGCTTCTGGTCAAAGAGAAGAAGGGAAACCTTATGTGGTATAATGGCAAGCAAAACGCTGAATGCATGTAGGAATTATACCACCACGAGAAAGAATCATTGGCAAAAGTGGGTCTAGCGCCGACAAATTTCGTGCATACTTGGTGGGGTCGGACATCATAATTTTCAAAGACCATTCGACTTTGAAGTACCTTCTCACCAAGAAAAATGCCAAGGCTAGGCTTATTAGATAGGTGCTCTTGCTTCAAGAATTTAACCTGTAGATCAAGGATAAAAAGGGGGTTGAGAATGTTGTTGCGGATCATCTCTCGCGACTAACAATAGCACATAACACTCACAACCCTCCAATCAATGGCGAGTTTCCTGAGGAGTCCCTGTTGCTAGTAGAGAAAGCCCCATGGTATGCTCACATTGCCAATTTCTTGGCAACAGGAGAATTACCAGTTGACTGGAAGGCACAAGACAGAGTTCTTCTTTGCAAAGATTCATTCCTAATATCGAAGAGCCATTCTTTGCTCAAATATCAGGTCACCGATGATTAGAAGAGGCGTGCCCGGTGAAGAACAACAAGGGCCACTACCACCGCCATGAGAGTGCATGTGGAGGTCATTTTGCTTCCCAGAAGACTGCCATGAAGGTGCTCCAATCTGGGTTCCATTGGCCTTCGCTCTTCAAGGATGCCCACAGCATATGCCTTGCATGCGAAAAATGCCAAAGACTAGGAAAGATCTCTCGCCATCACATGATGCCCCTAAACCCAATTTTAGTAGTTGATTTATTCGATGTTTGGGGCATCGACTTTATGGGGCCATTTCTAGTTTCCTTTAGATACATATACATATTGGTGGGGGTCAGACTATGGTCGTTGGGTTGAAGCAAGGCTCATAGACAAAGCACTATTACGGTGGTGGTACTCAAATTCTTTGAAAGAAAATATCTTCTCCAGATGAATCCTGTGAGACCATACTAAGAGACAGAGGTTCATATACTTCGCAACAAACCCTTTCGAGAACCTCCTCCTAATCCAAATATGGTGTCAAGCAAGTGGCCACCCTCACCGCCCCTCACTAGTGGTCAAGCTGAGCTCGCCAACAGAAATCCCTCAAGACCATATCAAGGAAAGTGGTGAACTCCACGCAAAAGACCGGCCTCGGGTTGCCGATTCCTTGTGGGTATACAGAACAGCCTTCAAGACCATTCTTGGAATGTTTCCGTATCGCTTGGTTTATAGCAAGGCATGCCACCTGCCTGTGGAGATTGAATAAAAGGCATGGTGGGCCATCAAAAAGCTGAACCTAGATTTGGGACGAGCTGGCCTATAAAGGGTCCTAGACATCAATGAATTGGAATAATTGCGAAACGATGCCTATTTGAACTCCAAAATTGCAAAAGACAAATTGAAGAAATGACATGATCAAATTATAACCCGCAAAACTTTCAAGCATGGGGACCAAGTATTGTTTTATGATTCGAAGCTCTACCTCTTCCCAGGCAAGCTCAAGTCAAGATGGACTGGTCCATTCATCATCCATCAAGTTCATCTTAATGGATCAGTGGACCTGCTCAATTGCAAGGATAGCAGGGTATTCAAGGTCAATAGGCAAAGGCTAAAGCCCTATGCAGTATAGTTCGCAGCAGAAAAGGAGGAGATTCCCCTCCTTGATCCTCCTTGAACCAAAAGGCTACCTGAGTGAGTGTGGTTTCTACGGAGACTCAGAAACCACTCCAAATTTTCTTGAATTTTTGTTTCTTCTGCATTAAGTTTTATTTGTAATTTTACATAATTTCCTAAATTTTAGCTTAGTTTTCTTTGTAATTTTTCTCATTATCATGTGCACATTCTCATAATTTTTGCTATTCTCGTTTTGCGTGTAGCGTATGCGTAGCCATAGCAAAGAAGTGTTGAAAATTTCGCAACTTAAATTTACAACTCCGCTCATCTCTTCTAGATCCCGCCTTCGTCTCCCCTCGCAGATTCTTCGTTTGCGCAATCTCTACCATAAATTTCCCCATATTTTTTAACCTAGTTTTTAGTGCCCATTTATGGACATTATTTAACTAAACCTTTCACCTTCCCCAACCCCTCTATATAAACCCCAACCCCTTTCTTAATTCATTTCATTCCCTTTCTAGAAGAAGAGAACCTCTCCACCTTCTCCATCCCTTCCTTAATCCAAGCATGGCTAAGACTCGCTGAGGGCATAGCTTCAGGCCTCGAGTGCGGCCTTCTTCTCCACTCCCCGCCGATGCCACCGCCCCTACTAGTGTCGCTGCCCCTGCCAGTGCCGCAGCCGCTGCCGCTTCTCCAGCTCCTGCCCCCCGCAGGTATGATACGCGAGTTGGGCCTACTCCTCCATCTCCTCATCACCCGCTGCCATCTCAGAGAGCCCTACCTCCAAAGAGGGCCTCGATTCTCGGGGCTAGTAAGTGAAACATCCGCCCGAGGCCCTAGGAGCTCCCATTCCCTACCCGTTCGTAGACCACCGATGACTTCCCTGACTGCCTCCGCTTCTATTATCCAACGCCCTTCTTCCATCGCAGAACCCCATTACAGTAATTCAGACAAGTAGCACTGTGGAAGTGCACAAAGTGGAGCAGGCTGCTATTATGATTTTCTAGCTTTTTTCTTCCGATCCCGAGCTTAGAGATTCCATGAGACTTGTGCAGCGGTACTCCATGGAGTCTTTTATGACCCTGCACCGGTATTTCTACCCCTGGGTGGTCATTGAGTTCTACCATACTATGACATCCAGGCGAGTCCCCCATCCTACTGCCATCCACTTCTCCATTGATGGTCGTGAGGGGACACTTCGGGCCGCCGACATTGCAGCTGCATTCAACTTCCCAATTATCCTAGCCAACTCGGCTGACTACAGAATGTGCCCCACCCTCGCCCCCCTCAGAGATGGTTCGCCTCTATTATTATCCGTAGACGCAACGTAGGATCTATCCTTTTCTAGAGACAGCTTCCCCCGAGTATGCTCCTTATCGACCATATATTGCGGTCTAACCTCTTCCCACTCCAACATATAGTACAGTGGAGATGAGCTATTCTGGAGGCTCTATATCACATATCTGAGGGTTTCAGCCCTGTTGAGCTTTTCATGACCTCCTTGTTCCACTTTAAGGACAAGGTCCACCGCAAGAACCTGACCTGGGCTGAGTCTATACCCCTCCTGTTCCCGAGGCTACTATGTCAGGTGTTAATATTATATGGGTTTTCCTGCTGAGCCCCGATTGGAGCGCCGCCGAGATTGCGAGGCCATTCTTACTATTGACAGGTGGCAACTTCTGCCCCATGCTCAGCACTTTCCACCTCGTGACATAGTCTATGATGCATAAATAAAGATCAGATGAGTACACAGAGTCCATGCACCATCCGGCAGCTCCAAGAGGGGTCAATGCTCCATTACCTACATCGTCGGCATCCTCTGCACCTCCAGTACCTCCAGCTCCTACATCGTCAGTTGGACAAGTACATCAACACCACCACCGCAACTTATCTCCGTATCCACTCGAGATTTTCTCACTATTATGGATGCAATCCGCACCTTCTCAACCACGTCAACATCTTTATACGCTTCAATACGCCTTTAGCCGAGATGATGACACGCATAGAGACCGCCATCGACGTAACCACGCCATCCTTCAAGCAGATTCAAAGTCACCCAGTTTACCTCCTACTCTCCATTAGTACCCGCCGGTGCCTCTTCGTATCATCCTCCAAAGAAGACCAACAAGAGCCACCCACCCAAAGACTCTCTTACAAATTCTTCACTGACATGCTAGCAAAGAATCAGCTTCCTCTAGCTTCACTGGGCCGCTCCTCGCCGCCCATGCAGAGGATGACATCTCACCAACTACTCACCACTGAGGAGGTAGCACTTCCTTCTCTAACTTGCCAATCCGAACCCCATTGAGGACAATGTGACATTTGGTTGAGGGGAGAGTTAGCGAAGGAAGTGGCTTTTACATTTATGTTTTTACTACTATTTTTTGAAAGTAAGTCCATTTTGCTTGCTCAAAGGTTTGCCGTTTCTTTTGTCATGAAGGTAGTTTCTTTTTTGTAAAGGCAAAAAATATAGTCATATCTCTTTTATACATATCATACAACTTACAATTACGTCAAATTACACCTATTTTTTTTTTTGTGTTTTGCCTAACTTGCGCTTTGGAAAAGTTGGAAACATTGTCCAATTTATGTTGATGTTAGATTAGTTCCATGCCTAATCGATGACATTGCTTGACTCCTTGTTAGCTTTCTGACCTTTTCTTCCACCTCTAGCTAACCACATCAGTAATAATCAGTTTCAACAATAAGTCGAAAACTCGTTTAGCTTAAATCTTGCAAAAGCCTGACCTAGTATTGTTGACCACCTTGAATAGTTAAGGACCCCCATGAAAAGAAGGCCAATGAGTCTTCCAAAATAAAAAGAAGTGAAAAAGATAAAGAAAAACAAAAACAAAAACAAAAACAAAAACAAAAGAAAAGAAAAATTGCAACGCTTTGCCTTGAAACCCGAGCACGATCCGAGGGGTATATAGCGAAAGTCTTTAGAGCCCGATGCCCTAAGCCAACTGGTTGGGAGCCACCGACTTAGTGCTCGTTACACGAGTGAATAGGTGGAGTTTAGCAAGTTGTAGGTGCTAGAGTTTCAAAATCATTTGAAGTCTGGGATGAACCTGAAGAGTTAGTGGTTGAAAAATCCTTAAGACTTGATGCCCTAAGCCTTAATTGATTAGGAGTCATCGGTGGATCCCTGTTACATGGCCTTTGGTGAAGTTGATTCCCAGCATTGCACCCCTACAACACAATGAATTATGAAAAAGAGTGGGTCCTGATCTATTTAGGTCAGTTAGTGTATTAAGTTGTGGCAATAGCTTGGTTAAGGGGAGAGTGCAGTTTGGCAATTTA
Source organism: Tetrastigma voinierianum (assembly GCA_016808115.1). Taxonomy (NCBI): domain Eukaryota; kingdom Viridiplantae; phylum Streptophyta; class Magnoliopsida; order Vitales; family Vitaceae; genus Tetrastigma; species Tetrastigma voinierianum. The sequence goes on along the minus strand of JAEQBH010003899.1, from coordinate 1,137,498 downwards.
TTATTGAAAACTAATCATATAAACACTTAGATTTTGGTGGAAGTTCTAGGTTGATTCTCTAGAGAAGGAAACTCTTTTGATGTCGAATTATAAGGCATTCACTGAGATGGTTATTGAGCAGGGTTTTGGTGATTCTCATTGAAGGTTAGGCATTACTCATCCACATACTTTTTGAAATACCATTTTTTTTTTTTTGAGAACATAATTTTGTTTTTGTTTTATTGCTCTTTCTTTCTTTCATTGCTAAGGGATTAGCAATGTGTCGGTTAGGGGGAGTGATTAGTGCCCAAATAGTGCTATTTTGAACCTTGTTTATTAGGGGTTTTAAGCACTTTTTGTGTACTAATCAACTTAATTAACCCGATTTGCACATTAAGGTCCCATGAATACTCGATCACATTCAGGGCTATTTTTGTAGTTTTGCAAGTTAAACTCACAAAATTATTGAGTCAACCTGCCACGAAAATCCGAGTTGAACTCAAGATTGCGTATCGTAAAACAAGAGGAAAGAGGAGAGAAAAACATAAGAAATGGGCCACCCAGGACTTCCGCAGGGTTACCGTAAACATATCGCAACTCGCAGCCAAGCAGCCGCTAATTCTCAGTTGCGAATTTTCACAACCTATTTTCCAAATTTTGGCCCAATTGACCCCGTTTGACTCGTTTTTGTGATTTTTCCTAAAATACCCTTCATGTAATAGTGGTATTCCATGTATTTTGGTAATTTTGCTTTATTTGGGGGCTCTATAAGCCCATGTGTACTCACTGTAAAGACAACTTTTTCATTTTCTGCATTTAATACAAAGAGCTTGGGCGGAAATTTTTCCCACTACTTTCCTTTTCTCTCATTTTCTCGCCTGCCAAACACCCTTTAAGGATGATAACTCAGAGGATAGTTGACTAAACCCCCTTTATCCTTGAAGAGGAGGGCTACTGGGCTTTAAATTTGAGGTAAACTATTGGTTCTTATGTTTTTAACGCAAACATTTATTGCCATTTATGTTTCTATCTCTCACTCTAGGTTTAAATCGCTTATATGCGCCTTGATTGACCAAGACTTAAGTAATTTTAGGGTTCAAAGGATGCTTATCAGATCCATCGAGATTCATTAGTTTACATTTATTTGTTACTATAAGGTAGGTCAAGGAGATGAATTTTAACTGCCTAGCAGCATTTATGTTCAAGAAATGCTCTATCTCAAAAGGAAAATTATTAGGGTTCAGTTTTTAGTGTCAAATGAAGATCCGGTTCGGGAAATGACTATAGGTCATTCTCCCCAACGCGAGGAAAGGGACCTGAGGACCCCTTAGTTACCTTAGGATTTTAAACGCAGTGGCCTGATGCTTCAAGGAGTTCTTTTTATATTTTTCTTCATTTTATTTCTAGTTTTCTACCATCAAACCACACTGTTTTTACAAAACCTTAAAATCCAAATTGAATTCACCATTTTGAGCCAACTGTTAATCATTTGTGCAAAGAAAACCCATCCCTCAGAAATTCGAATTCCTAGAGCCACTATATCAAGAATAGCAATGCTGTTGACAAGAGGGGAGGTTTAGGTTTATAAATATTGTTGATTCTGACATACCCTACTGGCACACGAATCACTACGATATCTATAAAGATTGGCATGAAATGTATGGAACTTATATGCTTGCGATATATGTTGCATGGTACTTGACATGAAGTACGATTGATTAGAATGTTCCATGTAGTGTGCATCATACATATAACATGAGAATTTACAGTGACATTAGCATTGCATGCACATGGACATCAACATATTGGGTGTGTGTGCATGGATATGAGCATTTATCATCAGTGTTGATGAATGGGTAGTGAGCTCGTACTTTGGATGACATCCAATAGATGTCTCATGGTTTAAAACATAAAAATAATTATAAATAATGTGTGTTGGGCGAAGCAAGAAGGGGACCGTTAACCCTCTCAGGTGAAAAGCCTAGAACATGGGTGTAAGAGACCCGCGGTGTGATCCGGTGTTCTCAAGTGTTTCAAAGAAGACACACGGGTCATGGTTATCATGAGCGCACTCGAAAGTCGCGTGGATGTGAGCTCTGATCGACTCAGATTAGTTTCCCATCGGGCACTTGCATTGGGTATCAGCGAAATGGCATCAAAGATATGTGCGTCATTGGTACCACCAATGACGCTGTCACACTTGGTATAGGCATGGAGGGAGCTCCAGGTGACCCGATATGGGCATGAAGACATTCCATGCAATGCATACAAACGACATTCATGCGGCATATTTTCATCGGATGTGTATCGTCGGTTTGATCATCAGATGAGCACTTAGCGGAGCAACCCTTTTAAGGAGATTATCACTACCTGGCTTTGCTCACCTAGTCGGGACCCCTTTCGTGCAATGTGTCAAAAGTGCGGCTGACCCGCATTCGGGATCGCACATATGAAGAAAGTCAGATGTGGCTTTAGACCATATTTTGTATATGTATATTAGAACAATCAATTTTAATATATCATTTTGTATAAGAGTGTATAATTGAACTCTTGTAGACATATCACTACATAGTTGCATGTATAGTATTCAGGGTATGGTTCAATGGGACCGAGTGGTCGCTATGACTCATGAATGACTCGGTGTGGTATATTGAGTCTGGATGGGTCATGTGATGTATTGTTATACAGGTTGCATTTTAGATAGATCTTCCCGTACAAAGGAGACTATGTCCAATTTTTTTGTTAAATTATGGATCCCGATAAATCGAACATGATGATGTGGCATCGGGTTACCCGATATCCACAAGTTTCCGCAAGTTGATGGGTTGTCAACGGGACCCCCGAGATAAGGGTGTCACAGAAAACAAGTTTCTCAGGAAGAAAAGAGGAGATGAGAATACAAAAGACAGCTGGAGGAGGAAAAAGTCAGATGATAAAAGAGAGGACAACTAGAAAGACAAAAGAAAATAAAGGATGATACATCGCCTAGAAGAGAATGCCTAATTTTCAAAGTGAGAATACAGATGATGATAAAGCCAAATATGAAGATAAGATGATAACTCAGCAAGTCAGCAAAAGGATAAGAAGGAATCCAAAAAGCAGTAGAAAACTCCTCTATAAATTGAGAATGTTTCTCATTTGGAGGGGTATCAGAAAAACCATACCCATCTTTGTATCCTTATCATGTAATAGAGTTCTAAGCTTTCCTTAGAGATGTCATATAGCATAAGAGAAAGATTTTACGAACAAAGCTCAAGCTTCCCATATCTTTGTGTTTAGATCCATACAAAGGAATGTCTCCGAGCATCATTTATCCCAATACCGTGATGCCGAGAGGGTGTTAGGGAAGAAGTGATTGTTGTCAGTGAGGTGCAAAGGTCCCTGGATTGCTACACATAACATGTAACTGAGGAGACTGTGTTAATTTTTATTGTTTAAACTCTTATCTGCATATAAGTATTATCTAGTCTGATAAATTCCCCTTTTTAAATTTATTTGTTATAATCTATTGTTTACCCTCTATTGAAAATTATAGAGCCCAACACTTAATAGTATCAAAGCCCTATGTTTAGATTAAATAAAAGAAGTAAGAATATAATAATAAAATAATAATGATGAAATTTCTCTTGTTCAGAGAAATAGGAATAACAAGATTCAAAGAAATTAGAAAAATAATATTATTTTATTTTAAAAATAATACAAAAGAAATTATCCAAGAATCTTAGATGATAATGTCGAAGTTTATGATCTAGAACAATTTGATACTCAATATTGGTTTAGTGATGAATAATATAATATATACTAAAAAAGTTTGTTATAATATAAGCATGATAGACTTAACTGAAGTAAATAAGATAGAAGAATTTAAAATAGAAATAACAAAAACAATCATAAGTTTAACAAAAAATCATGATCAATATCATATAGAAGAATTTTGCAATTGTGAAGAAATATTTAGAACAATAAGATTATTAGATAATATAAGAACATTTTGGAATCTTTATGATAAGATAATAAAGAAAAATATTATAAGTGTAAATCATGACATGGATGATATTTTGAAAGAAAGTAATAAAGTTATGAATGGTACAAAACTATTAAGAATAGTATTTGTATTAAATGATAATAAATACAAATTGAAAAGTTTTACAAAAATTGAAAGTTTTACAAAGCGTGTTTGAAGAAGTTTTTAAATGGGAGTAGATGAAATAGTAATTTTGTATAAATCATAAAGAAATCAATAGTTGTAATAGTAAAGTTATCCAAATAATAGAATGAAGACTTTAGGACTAAAACAAAAAAGCCAAAACCAGATATAGCATAAAAATTTTGTGTTAAGGTTTTAGAAATCATGAAAATAATAAAAGAAAAAGATGACTATGAACCAGATGATATTATATTAATAGAATCTTTAACCTATTATATATCTTTAAGCCTCAAATATCTTTACATGAATCAATGGTAATTATACAATTAAATCTCCCTTAAGAAATGAAAGAAGAAATATTAATAAAACCTAAGATATAAAATTTAAGAACAAAAATATACTTGATAGTTATAACTTTAGATTTAAATTTGGTAAATAATAATATTGATAATAATATTCAAGAAACTTATACTCAAGAAGAAGATCTTAGTTAAATATTTTATTATATTCTAATACATGGAAATCTAAATATAGAAAATATTGAAGACAATTAAAATGAGTAAAATGACAATAAAAATGTTTGTACAAAAAACAATAGACGAATATTTAGAAAAAATGCAACATTTATGTAAAGATTTTACTTACATCAAAATAGAAAGAATAAAAAAATACAATATATATAATGGTTATGGAATGTTTAGAAATTTGTTTACCTTTATTTAAAAAAGCTAGTCCATAAAAATATATAGAACTTACAAATATAATAATTCCTGATATAGTAGAAAATTACAATGAATATTTACCTTTTAGGGTTACAATGGATTAAGAGACAACAAGAAAAATAATAGAAAAAATAAAAAACAAGAATGAAGGACAAACATTCATAAATAATTAAAAACCTAATGAAAAGAGAAATAGGAAATTTATATCCAAAAGATAAAAGAATATGGACTATACAATGATTGGAAAAATTTGTGAAATAAAGAATTATAAAAATCAAATAACATGGAATCTAGAAAGATAGAAATATTAATGGAAGAAATATTAAAAGCTGTAAAAGGAACAAATAATAAATTAGAAAAAATATGAAGAAAAAATAAACAAATTAGAAAATAGGATGATAAATATAGAAATACAGCAAAATACTCTTATTAGTATAGGGAAAGACCCAAAGTATGTTAGAGAAACAACTAAAAAAATAGTAGAACAAATGATATTTAGAAAATATCCTGAAAGAACAAAAAAAAATAGAAGACAAAGAAAAAGGAAGCCTAGATGAAAAGTTATGGGAACAATACTTAGAGTTAGAAAGGAAAAGAAAAATAAAAGAAGGAAAAGAGATAATAGAAGAAGAAACTGTAGAAGAATGAGTCAAATAAATGAAAGCGAAACAAAAGATATAATGATAGAAATACAGATAATGAATTTAAATGAAACAAAAGATGTGAATCCTATAGGACATGTAGGAGGACCTAGTAAAATAAAAGACAAATACCCAAATACATTTGAAAAACAATACAAAATACCTAAATATGAACCAAGAGGGCCAAAAATTGAATAATTAGGAAATCCAGGTGTACACCTAGATATAAATTGTCAAAATGATTTTAAAACAGTGTTAAATAAATTGTCACAAGCAATGACATTATACTTTATGACACAAAGAACAAATTGGGATAATAATACTAAGACCCAAATAATGATAGGAACATTAACAGGATGTGTTGGAAATAGTGAGAAGGATTATCAGCTCCTAGTTTTAATGTAATTACAAATAACACTACTATTGTGACGCCTCAAAACCTGAGGTCCGTATACTCAGATATCATGCTATGACCCTCCAAAATCTAAGGGTCCAGTTGACAACTTGTCAACCCGCTGAATATTTGTGGTCGCCTTTCTATATATTTTTCTTACAAATATACAAATTCTTATAATATTTTACAAGAGTTTGATGTACAACTCTTTTACACTTTTACATGCCAACATATATTAAAACTAGATTTTCTAATATATTTTACAAAAATACTTCTCAAGGCCATAACTTGCGACCTTCTTGTACTCATGGCCTCAAAGGGCACCATCTTCTCGTGTGTACTTGAAATGAGTAGTCCACGATGGGGTGAATGAAGCCGATGAATATATCTCCTACAAGGCTACTCCCACCTAAACATGCTGATATCAATACATACAATCACATGCACATTCAGTACCTATACTCTGCCTTCACTTGAATGTACACATGTCATGAATGCGGTATACCCCTCATGACTTAAATCCACGAGTCCTCCTTGACTCTCTACACTTTTACATATGCAAGTGTGAAAAGAAAAACACGTGAAGTGTCCGCTCTTGACCATTTTCTAAAACAAGCTTTTTTTTTTTTTTTGTAATTCTAGACACATTGGATACCCCAAATGCTTACTTATTTCCTTACCTAGTATTGTGTGTTATGCATTTGTAGGCCACGGATTTTTGGATTCTCACCGCAGGACACCGCATGCTTACTTATTTCCTTACCTAGTATTGTGTGTTATGCATTTGTAGGTACGCAGTTTTAGTTCTCACCGCGGGACACACGCCTATACAACGTGCATTTTATTTATTCAAAGCAGTGGACATTCTCCGGTAACCGCTTTAATTCCACAATGGAACAATACTAATCACGCCTTCAAATCCCTTTCTTCATCTCGATAAACTGTTTTATTAAAAAATAGTGGACAGTCTCCGATAAACGTTTTATTCAAAAACATTGGACAATCTCCGATAAATTGTTTTATTCAAAAACAGTGGACAGTCTCCGATAAACGTTTTTTGTTTTATTAAAAAACAGTGGACAGTCTCCGATAAATGTTTTATTCAAAGACATTGGACAATCTCCGATAAATTGTTTTATTCAAAAACGTTGGACAGTCTTCGATAGAAAACATTTTATTAAAATAGTTGAAATGTACTAAATGAGACTCCATTAGATGTAGTCAAAATACCGAGCCCACCATCTGAACACCAAACACGATTATCGGTTACCATAGTCGAACACTAAACACAATGTCAACTGACCACTCCACACTTTGCATTCAGTGATGTCAGTTATAAATGCAGTACCATATCATTGCATACCATTTCATGCCTACATGTACGCTACGTATCACATGCAACATATCTATTACACTATATGTCAAGTGTCATGGATAAATTATATTTAATACATATAATTATTTCCATTTTATCTTTCAAATAAATAATATAATTTCACATTGATATTCAATTCTATTAATAACACATTAGCCATTTAAATATCATAAATACGGCAGGACTTGGCGCTGGAAAAAATCTAGACTTAGTCCAAAAACTCCAAATTTTGTAATTTTCATACAAATTCAACACTATTTACACTCAGTACCATCACATGGCCGAGCTTTCAAATACAACCGACTGCAGCGAAGTTCGAAACCATAATGGACCTTTTCACGTAGTAGCCCGGCCTTTACTTTGACCCACGTTTTGGCTAAGCACTTCATTTAATTAAATTCTAGACTTCACGAGCTTTAGTAGAGTCAGAACACATGAATGTCGAGTTGGACGGGAAAGTTATAGTAAATCCCAAGAGATTGGCTATTCTTGATTCTGAGGTAGTGAGAAATTCGAGCTTGGTACCATTATGCTCGGAGAGTTTGCCATCCCGAAACACAATGTTCGGTCTCGAATGATCCGGAAACCCCATGACTGGTCTTTGTTGTCACACAACAACAACCAACCACAATCCTTCACCATACAAATTAGCCGGAATAGGACAAGCCCCCTTAGGCATTGCATTTTAAATAGAATAAAACTAGGTAGGAAGACACCTGCCTCATGCGTGCAGGTTCGTTCCGGGCATGAGGTGACCATGGCATTGTTTGGTCGGTTCCTTTCTCTTTATGTTTGTGGCTGGCTTTGTAACGGCAGAAAAAACGGCAAACAGCAGCAGCAACATGTAACGGCAGCAAACTTACATATGGCACGGCAAGCAACAACGCTACATTTCTTCTCCTCTCATTACGGCTTTCTCTCACCACAACATCTCCTCTTTCTATTTTTGCTTCTCTTTATTCTCTCCTTAATTTCTTCTTTATGACCACTGTTTCTGAAACAAACTTTGATAGTGAAGTGACTCACCAATAATATATACAATAATATAACAAATGCAATATGGGTGTGACATAGCATTGCAGGTATCAAATATACTGAGATATGAATGCGAAGCATATGATCATGGAATGTAGGACATGAGAGAGAGCGTGAACAGGCAGTTGTGGAGTTGGGTGAGTTGGGGCGGGGTGTGGTTTCAGCAGGACCGGTTCAGCGGGTGGGGTCGAGTGAGATGGGATGGAGGAGAGTGAGCAGGCTAGGCGACCTGGAGCTGGAGTGCCGTTTATGGGTGCGAGGGATTTTGTTTACTAGGTGCTAACGGTTTCAACTATGACCTTTGAGTAGCATGTTGAAGATGTGAGATACTTTTATTGTATCCCATAATGAAGATTCCTATGAATTATGGATGACATACAATATAGAACGAAAGAGAAAAATATGGAAATAGAATGGAAGTGTAACAATTCTAGAGTTTAGCAGATGAAGGACATATATATGAATATACATGTAATTTAGAAAATTGTATTATGATGCATTTGATAGTAATATGAATATGACAATCTTAGCAAATACATACTATGAGAAATTACCAGGAAAATTAAGTAATTATTTCCAAGAGGAATATGAAAAAATAAGAACAAATGATGATGATACTTTAGGAGCTAGAATAAAATTTTTGAAGAAGAGATTAGCATAATTTTGCACCCAGAGGTATATTATAAAAAGTGCAAAAAATGGAGAAAATATATTTTGTGATAAGATAGATAACATCTCAGGAAAATGGGGGTGTAAGGAGTATAAGAAAATAAAATTTGGAAAACAAATAGGAAAGTCAAGAAAAAAAAATTTACAAAATATAAAAGATTTAGAAAAGAATGGAAAAAACCATTTAAAAAATATTACAAGAAAAGATTCAATTATAAAGGGAGAAATACTATACAAAATACATCAAAAGACAAAAGCAAATGCAAATGTTGGAAATGTGATGAATTATGACATTACAGTAATGAATGTCAAAAAGAGAAAAAGACATTTATCATATGAAGAGAAAATAAAGAAGATGATTTAGAAAATATATCAAGTTTCATAGTGAATGAGTAATGTTTATAGTGAGAATGATAATAGTTCCTCAGAAAGTGATAGAGAATGAGCAAAGAGATAATTGAGGAAGATGATATTTCTAAATTTGAAGTTATTAGTGCTAAAGAAGATCAATAAGGATATAGATTGAAAAACGCTTTTAATAATAGAAAATTACAGAAAATCCAAAGTCTAAATTTTGATCTGAAAGCCCCAAGATAAGGATTACTAAGATACCTAAATAAAATATATATGCATAGAAAATATACGATCCATGAATACCAAAAGATATAAATAAGTATAAATAATTAATGTTAAAGGAAACATAGCTTACTTATTGACAAAAGAGACTATAAATGAAACATTAAGAAAAATTAAAAATTAAAAAGTAAGAGAAAAATAAAATATATATATTTAGCAGGAGTACAGATAATAATAAAATCATTATTTCCTGAAAATCTAAATGCACCAATAGTTCTAAGTTTACATGATAAAAGACTGATACAAACGCATGAAAGCCACCTAGGAAGTATCTAAGGAAATTTAGTATATACGAAATTAATGTTCATATGTTACCCAAAATATAACATTAATTTAGGAGATAAAGATTTTGATAATAGTCTGAGCTCATATTTCAAATTCTTAAAGAATGATTTTATGAAATAAGGTAATAATATAATGACAATGCATTATAGTGCTTAATACACACTATCAAATTCAAACTATGGAAAGATTTACCAAGATAAGCCATTTATAGAAATTAGTGATGAATGTAGATAAATTGCTGAAATAATATAACCTCAAAAGTTGGATATAATAGAAATACTAACAAATTACATTTTAAGTCTTGAAGATGATATTCCTAAAGAAGATTGTAAACAAAAAATTGATTTACCCATATTTAGGGGAAATTCCTTAACAGGGAATAATAACAGAAATAATACAAGAAGAAGTAGTTTCCAAAAAATAAAAGAAGATGTGCATTCACCTTTCCTGATAAAAGGAAATTATTACAATGGAGAAAGAAAAGTTGCAGAAACAAGAATTTTAATAGATGCAGGTGCTAGTTGAAACCATATCCAGGCTGATAAATGCGAAACGATAGGAAATATAACAAGCCCATATGTAATCTTATATTTATCTAATCTATCTAAGAAACTATTCCTAAGAGAATATCATAGTGTCAACTTCCTTGCATTCTATTATCTTTGTAAAAATCTACCAAAAAGGTTATTCCTTGTAATCTTATGGGTATTTCTACTTTTAAATTGCATTCTAATGTTTAATACCATAATTTTAAAACATATACTTAAGATACTTCCTATCATTTCGCATTTATCTGTTTCTAGATATATACAACTAGCACTGTGATTCATTAAAATTCTTAGTTTTTCAATTTCTTCTCCATTGTGGCTAATTTCCTTTTATCAATAAAAAGCCATAATGTACATCTTCTTGCTTTTGAAATCATTCTTTGTATTATTTCTGCTATTATTCCCATTTAAGGAATTTCCCCTAATTATGGGTAAATCAATTCTTTGTATACAATCTTCTTCAAGAATATCATCTTCAAGACTTAAAATGTAATTTGTTGGTATTTATATTATATCTAACTTTTGAGGTTCTATTATTTCAACAATTTCTCTACATTCATCACTAATTTCTATAAATGCCTTATCTTGGTAAATCTTTCCATAGTTTGGATTTGATAGTATGTACAAAGCCCTATAATACATTGTCATTACATTATTACATTCTTTCATAAAATCGTTTCTTAAGAATTTGAAATATAAGCTCAGACTATTATCAAAATCTTTATCTCCTAAATTAATGTTATATTTTGGGTAACATGTGAACATTAATTTCGTATATACTAAATTTCGATACTTCCTAGGTGGCTTTATGCGCTTGTATCACTTTTATCATGTAAACTTAGAAACAATCGTGTATTTAGATTTTCAGTGAATAATGATTTTATTATTATTCAGATCTCCTGCTAAATATACATACTTTATTTTTCTCTTACTTTTTCATTTTTTAATTTTCTTAATGTTTCATTTATAGTCTCTTTTGTCAATAAATTAAGTTTTATATTTCCTTTAGCTTTGTTAATTGTTATACTGATTTCTATCTTTTGGTATTCATGGATTGTATATTTTCTGTTTTGGCTATATCTTTATTTAAGTATCTTAGTAATCCTTCCGGGTTTTCAAACTGTAAATTTTAGATTCGATTTTCTGTAATTTTATATTATTAAAAGTGTTTTTCAATCTATATCCTTCTTTATCTTTTTTAGCACTAATAACTTCAAATTTAGAAATATCATCTTCCTCAATTATCTCTTTGCTCATTCTGTATCACTTTATGAGGAACTATTATCATTCTCACTATAAACACTACTCATTTCACTATCAAAACTTAGTATACTTTCTAAATAATCTTCTTTATTTTCTCCCCATATAATAAATGTATTTTTCTCTTTTTGACTTTCATTATTGTAATGCCCTAATTCACCACATTTCCAAAATTTGCATTTGCTTTTGTCTTTTGATGTATTTTATGTAATATTTCTACTTTTATAATTGAATATTTTCTTGTTGTAACTCCCCAAATACCCCTTGGGACGTCATTACATACTAACAACCATTTACACCATGAGAGCACTAATAAAATCCATAAATGACCTGGGTCCCACTTAACAAAATTCGGCAAAATTCTTGTTCGGGAGTTTCTACCAAACACACCAGCGATATAATACATCACCCAAGATTTGGGTCTATTTATCCATAAAATATTTACAATATTATCTCAAAAGATTTCCATTCACCGTATGAAATACCCACAATAACCTTCCAAAAGATCTTGCCAAGCCATGACCACAATAACAAAAGAATATGCCCAACAAATGGCATTTCTACATTTTCTCAAAGAATTAAACCATGATAACTAAACGAATAACAAAATACTAGATCTTACATGATTAAAAATAATTTCTCTAGTCTGGGGTAATAAAGAAACCGCATAGTTTACATGTTCCTCCGATTTAGATTCCCCGGTGGGGCCCCAATGCGCGGGTTCGCCCTACCACCCCTCAAAGGTAAAAAATCGAAAAAGGGATGGGCAGAGGGGTGAGCACTAAGTCAGAAAATCCTCCCCAAACTCAACAAAGCGAAAGTATGAAAACAAGCCGCCTATTTTTTATAACATAATATAGATGTACCATTTTTAAAACAATGACATTGTAAATAGATTCTCAAGTTTATATGAAAACATCTATAAATGCATCAAGCAACGCGAAACAAAATTATAAAACGTTTCACCAATACTCATTTCAACCGCATTTTTTTTTTTCTCAAACACTTAATACCATTGCAACCTGGTAGGTCAGCATCCTACAAGGGAACCTCATCATAGTATTCAAGCATCTCATGGGGAACCTCTCTTACATATAGGGTTGAGTCCTTTTACAAGGAACCTCATATTCATCATATAATAGTGTTTTCTCAGCATCCTACAAGGAACCTTTCTGAGCATAGGTTGGAGCATCCCAAGGTAAGGAACCTCTCTATCATCATAGTAGTGTGCTTATCAAGCATCCTTACAAGGAACTTCTTTCGTTACAAGCTGAAAGCATCTCATGCCAGCGAACCCCTCATTCATCATAATAGTGTGCCAAGCATCCTTACAAGGGAACCTTCATAAGTTGAGCATCCTTGGCAAGGAACCTCATTCATCGCGTAGTAGCCAAGCACCACAAAGGAACCTCTCATTCATCATGGGCAGGCCAAGCATCCTACAAGGGAACCTCTCAGCATAAGCGAGCATCCTTTACAAGGGAACCTCTCATTCATCATAGTAGTAAGCCAAGCATCCTTACAAGGAACCTCTGAGCATAAGTTGAGCATCCTACAAGGAACCTCTCTATTCATCATAATAGTTTTTCAAGCATCCTTACAAGTGAAATCTTGAGCATAAGTTGAGCATCTCATGCGTAACCCCTCACGCCCATCATATACCCATTCACCAATCTCATAAACAAAGTCACCATACCAGAATCACCTATGGGAATCCCCCCCATAATATATAAGAATCCCCCATGTTATATGCGCGTTAGACCCCCCATACTATGATGTCCCCCTTACACTATATGAATCCCATACTATAAGAATCCCCCATGTTATGCAAGAACCCTCATAGCTACTGCTCCCCGAAGCCGGGGGAATCAAGTACTTCTTTTTTTTCTTTTTGGAACTAAACATGTCCGAAAGTGAGTCAACGTGTGGATCACTATAGTGTGGGTCCCCCCATACTATAAGGGAAAATCCCCCATGTTACGTGAAAATCCCATACTATATAGCGCACAACTCCATACTATATTGCATCCCCATACTATATTATTAGAACTCATATGTAAGGGGCATCCACCACCATATATTTCGATCCCCACAATATGCTTTACTCCCCACAATATATAAGTTGAATCCCCATTGACTTCTCAATCACCATACCAAAAATTTATTTTTACCAACCATTAATCTCAACAACCAATCATTCCATCTATTCACTTACCGTAAAAACTTCTAAGAATCCACAAACAATCATATAAAACAAAATCAAGAAATAGTTGAAAATACAGATCATACCCCACGCAGCCAACACTACTCACACAAATAGAGTTAGAAATCAACCTCAAAGAAACTTAAGAATAAATTCCTCAGAGAGAAGAATGTTTTAGAACAATCGTAAATATAGCATTTATAGCCTCAAAACGTACATATATATTAATATTATTATACTCCTAACTCAATAAGTGAATGGGAGAAACCCCATTAAATCCTTAGTTTGTAATCTGAAGCTTGATCCCAACAAATTCCTTCCTTCTTCCCTCTATCTGTTCCTGTGGTTCCAAAGGGTGTGAGGTGAGAGTGAGTCAAAGAAAATGAGAGAAATGGGAGTGAAAAAGGGTTTAAACCTGGGCAAACCACGATTTTTACTATTTATTGCATTTTTTGTTTTTCTTCGTACCACGCTTTGCCATTACATCCTCAAATTACCTATAGGACTACTCTGTTGTTTTTGATCTGCTTTTGGATCTCATTTCTTAATGTTATTTTAACCTTAAAAATATGCTTATTTCTATGATTTATATAAACTCATTTTTATATTTATCATTCTTATACTCTTGATTTAAGAGGTAAAACCATCATTTATTGGCTGATATTTCACAACATGTGGAGTGTTTCTGTCTTTATGATACAGCTTTTTTACCATTTTTTCCTATTCTTTTCTAAATCTTTTATATTTTGTAATTGACTTTCCTATTTGTTTTCATTTTTTTCTATACTCTACACCCCTCATTTTCCTAGGATATCTATCTTATCACAGCAATATTTTTTTCTCTATTTTTTGCACCTTTATAATATACCTAAGGGTGCAATTTCAATCTCTCTTCTCAAAAATTATATTCTAGTCTGTGTATCAACATTGACCGTTTACTTTTCATATTCCTCTTGAAATAATTACTCCATTTTCTGGTACTTCTCTCATAGTATGTGGCCATAAGATTGCCTATATTCATATGCATTATTAAATGCATCATAATACCATTTTCTAAATTCACATGTATATTCATATATGTCCTTCATCTTACAAATTTGCATCCGCGCCATTCTCTATTTCTCATCTTCTCTATATCTTTTCTCTTCTTTGTCATATAAATTCCTATCATCCATACCCTCCTAGAGTTCATTTACTATGTAATCTAATAAAAGCATCTACACCTTCAAATATGCTACTTTCAAAGGTCACACAATAGTTCTTTATAATTGTATTATTTTAAAAACCAGGGGAGCTATCAATCCTTCTCACACCATTTTCAATATCCCACGTAAACCCATCATTATTTGGGTGTACCCAACCGGGCGGGCTTCGCACAAGTTTGCCTATTGCAGTGTTGCAACACATGTGCCATCTCCTGTCGTGTGCGCATCCCAGTCACGCACGCACGCCTGTCGTGCGCGGTAGAGCACCTCTACCACGGCGGAAAGAGCGCCCCTTCATCACACCCGCATTGTCTCGCCTTGTTTTGGCCATAACGTTTCCAGCCCCATTATCATGACATAGTAACTATGTCGCGACATGGACCGGGACTCGAAATATGACATACAGCTTAACTTGCTTGTGGTATATATTATAAGCTAAATAGAAATTTTGTGGGGAACCAAAACGAGAGACCCGAATTTTTTAATAAAGCCAAGGGTGAGTGTAATTTACCACTTGGACATAAAAGGCATAAGATTATAGTGTAATTATGAATTCGAAAGATTTGGGCTAAATTAGATGGCATAAGTTGGATTTGCAAAAAGAGAAGAACCTAAGGACCTAAATGCAAAATGGGGAAAAGGATAGAATGCAGACCAACATTGGGCCTTAACTTAATTGATTTAAGACCAAATTTATTAGTCTCGTGGAGAACAAAACAAAAGAGAGAAGTTATGGGGAGAAGAAGAAGAAAGAGGAAGAGGAAGAGAAGAAGAAGGAAGAAGAAAGCAGAAGAGCAAAAGCAAGTGGATGGATTTTTGGTATGGAACTTTGGATTTTTGTATGGACCTATGAATTCTCGTATGAATTTCCATACACCGTGAGAGGCCTGAAATGATCATCCCAATGCTTCTTCTTGCCGGGTATTTGGATTTCTTTCTGTGGTTTTGATAGATTTCATCCCTAACCCAAAAAGAGAGGTGGGTAAACCCAATGAGGCCAAGAAAACATGGAATCCCCTCCCTCATTGGATTCATGGTTTAATTGCAAAGTAAGGAGTCAAGTTGTAAACAAACCCTAACAAAGGCTCGTATTTGGTATGTACGGGAAAGCACACCATACAGGGAATTGCTTGGAGAAAATCATGAAAGGTTTTGAAGAAAAGATATGTATTGAATGATACTGAGTAGAAGAAAGAAAGACGATCGAGTGGTCTTAACGCAGCTTATGGAGTATCGTTGATATCAACATAAGGGAAAATAGGAGAAACACACATTTCCCAGATGCAGGACATGTACCGGTACACCTTGAACCCGGTACTGTGCAGCCACCCCTCTCCAAACCAAACCTCACCTATAATGTGCGGTACACCCTCGCTGCTTTTTGACCAAGTATTTAGTCATAACTCACTGGTCTTATCCGATTTGAGTGATCAAGCGGCTAATTAAAACTAAACTTCATACCCAGAGTCAGGTACCTTCAAATTTCTGATGGCGTGGCCTGTACCACTTCAGTGGGGCCATGTTCGCCACTTTGGTTCTCGTTGGAACATAGAGTGGGCATTTTGCCAGGACATAAATCGAAGTTTCGTTCGACTAGTGATTATAATTGAGAAGAACCCCTTAGCACCTTAGCTTTGGGAGTACAAAGAACGCGTCAAATATGGAGTCACAAGACACCGGAAATGAGATTTGAACCGTCCAGTGGGTTTGTTGGTGTTCGATCTCGCTTTGGCATGAAAATGCCATAGCTTCATTCTGATTGAATGACTCCAATTTCAAATTGCACTCATAGAGGAATAAGAATACATGAATGAGATGTGATTCATAGACATCATACACTTTTTACAAGTATATGAAGTGCCATGTGTAATAGCATGAACAAGGAAAATATAGAAAATGAAACATGTATAATGTGATATGAAAGAAAAACTGAACTAAACATGAATATCACCGAATATGAAGAGAAATATGCATGAACACTTGTTACAGCATATGATTGTTACCGCAACCGTAAAATAAATGATATGAAATATCGCACGTATTATGATCGCTATGAATGCTACTGGTGAAATATAAGGCAACATACATATATATTAGTATATATATATATAGTTATATATATATATATATGTTATATATATTGATTTGAATTATTATTATTCAAAAGGTTTTATCTCTTAAGGAAATGATTATGAATATTTAATATTATTTCATGATCTATAATGCGAAATATATACATATGTTGTTGTTATATTGATTGAACTATCGTTATTCGAAATGTTTGTCAAATATAGGTGCCGTGTGCATGTATACTTGAACTATGTTTGCAACAACGGAGTGTGCAATTGATTTGAATGGGTCATTGAGCGATTCCATTGAGCCCACCAACCTAATTGGCCATGAAGGTAAGTTTGAATGCGGAAATCACATTTTTATCAATGAATGCCACACTGACCACCAATCGACTCATGAAGAGTAACCATAATGCCGACAGAAATCTGTGTTACCGGTCGAGACAGATTCAACAACCCGACCGTCAGGTGAATGTCGATTTCTATAGCCATATGTGAGATGGTGATGAATGAGACATGCTATCACGACAAACATACAGACTAACAATCGACCGTTGGCGAATGTCAGACTTTATAGTCAGTAATCGCATCGCAAATGCTGAGTTCACATTGTTGTTAAATGACAAACAGATTCAACAACCGACCGCGGAATGCCGATTTCTATAACCATATGTGAGATGGTGATATCAATGTGATCGCTATTGTTACCGAATGACAAACATACGATCAACAACCGGTCTGCCATGAATGTCACTCCTATGGGCCAGAATCATACCGCAGAAACCACGCTTATCATCGACAAACACGACTGAACCGACCGCCCCCGAATGTCGACCATAGTTGCGTATGTGAAATCACAAACGAAAATGACAGAAAATTGCATATTTGTTTAAATATCTTTTACACACACGTATTATATAAAGGGTATTATTTTTGTAAATGATGAGTTAAATGTGAATGTTATGGGTCTTTTGAATTTGTGGGCAAGTTTATGGGATCAACCTAAGCAAGTACTTTTTCAAGGTATCTCATTAAAAGCCTAATGAATAACGACAAACAAAAATGTTTCAAGATAATTGAAAATGCCCTGAGTAACCCTGCCCTTGATCCGCCAACGGTCAACGAGAGTTCCGGTCGCTGATACTTTTGAAACAAAATTTAATAAATCAAACAAATGTTTTGATTGAAAATTTCTAGTAAACCGGCTCAGCTTTGATCCGCCAACCTGTCGGTGGATCAGTCATGCGACACTTTTGAAATGAAAATTTAATGCATAACTAAAAGAATTAAACCCGCATCCCGGACCACGAAATGTAATTGCAAAAAGGATTGACACGGTTTCCGAATCGCGATACAGATACGAAGTCTAATATGTATTGGTATTAGTCTGATTCTGGACCGTATGTATTTAATATGATTTTGATGTTCGATTTCAGCCATTGTAAATGCAGCAAGTTTGTTTTGAATATGATCTCGACATGCCATACATGTGAAGATATGAATTGAACGGTAAAAGACATGATCACTATGGAAGTACGTTTCCAACAAGACGATATAGAATCTAAAAAAAGGATAAAATATGTTAATATGATATGAGTTAGAAGTCACATAAGAATAGGCTTTCAAGAGGCATAAGGAAAAGAAAAATGTAAAAGATCTACTCCAGCGAGTATTGCTATCGTCACTGCCTATATGTTCCCACTAAGCGTAAAAGCGCACGTGTGTTCAATCCGCGTAGGTACCCTAAGAGGAGATAAAAGAGGGACGTAATATTCCACACCGCCATCGTGGGCCATCTCAGAGATAGGTGCCCACACTTTTCCGCGATCTCATGTTTGGCTATACATGTATAAGTATTGTATATAAACGCACTTCTCGCTATTACAAAATTGCTCAGACACCACGTGGTTCGCCGAAAAAAATAAATAAATAAAATAAGAGTCCCAAGATATGGTTTCTCAAGACCTCGAATGGGGTTCGATTCTCCAATACCTGACCGAATCTGGTGACGTAAACCTTATGTCCTAAGATTTTTTGTCGCGATCGGGGCATCAATTTCTGGTCAGACATAAAACTCTCCCTATGGGACAACTCGAACGCGACATAATAGCACTGGGTCGCGGCGGATTTCCTTAACCAACTCTGTCGCAACATAAACTATTTTGTCATGACTACATCGTGGCCGCCGCTGTGGCCTGGGTAACACCAATCGCGACGTAGTGGCCTTCCCAAATAGCCAACTATGTAGCAACATAGAATTGCTCGTTTAACAATAAACCTCTCTCCATTTGGCCACACTTCGGTCAGCGAATAAAACACTCGTCATCGACAAAACGCAGCGGTCACCGACACAAAATTTTTACACGCAACACAAGCGCCCCCTTAATCTTCGCCAATACCGCCGCGACATAAAATAAAATACTCCCTGTCGAAGCTCATAAATGTTCCTCGTCGCGACAAGAAACCCTCAATCCTGGCCAAAACTCCTCGTCGCGAACATGTGCCGCCTGGCTGCGATATGATTCTCTCACTGCTCTACCCGCTGCGACAAAAATTCTACTTTATCGCAACCTAAATCCCTTGATCTAGGCCACTCTCTGTCGCGACATAGAATACCCTATTGACGAGCTGAAAGTGAATGTGTAAATTAGATGGAAAAAGCAAGAATTGTAGGCTGCTAAGTATACACGCTTTATTCACGAGGCATCGCCAAGTGTTGTCTCAAGAGAAGCGGTTGAATACCGGCTTAATGACTTTTATTAACATTTGATCTAGTCTTAGAGCAAATTACGACTAAATTACTAAATTAATGACAATTGGAAAATTAGTTACTAAATTATATGATATTAGATGCCTAGGGTTTCATTCAAGCCTACTACCACACCAATGGATGTCAATTCAATTATATCACGGAAAGTTTCATATGAGTTGTTTGATGGGTTGATCTTTCCTGCAAATATTCTCTCTCTGAGATATATTCTATCTCGCTGCGGATGGCACTTCGCTCAACCCTCGACCAAACACTTAAATGTAAACTCCATGCCACACTTGCTGAATATCTCTATTCTTCGACTACCCAAGTGTTGCTTTATCCATGTCCCTAGAAATCTTCTTTTCTCGATCTCAGATTCCTAGCTTTAGCATGTCACAGTTGGCCTAATAATAACATGTGATTAAGTGCGCACTGGGGCAAAACATATGAACTCATACTTATATTCAAATAAGTCAAAATCGAAAATCAATCCATCAAACCCGCAAGCTGTGGTTGACAAACCCTAGAGCAAGGAATTAGCTCATCATATTATTCATTACAGATTGAAGAATTCGAATCATGAAGTAAATTGAGGGAAGCACTACAAAAAAAGTCGTCTTCTCAATCTCTCTCCAACCGTCATATTTCCTTCTCCCCGCTTCTTCAGCCTTTTTCCTCCTCTGCGTTTCAAATTACTCTTTATACTCGAGACACGGGCCCATCAATGGCCCAGAAAATTAGGGTTCTTCGCGTTCCTGTTTTGGAAAAAGGTGCCTCGCTATGCCGCAGCGAAGGTTGCTTTGCTGCTGCGTAGCCAAGACCCTTTAAACTCTGGTATCCTCGATTCACGCCGCTAAGGGAGTTCGGCTGCGACGGCGCTACGCCACGTTAGCTGGCCCTTCGCCGCTATGCACTAGCAGCACCCCCATTGTCCTCCTTTTTGTCATTTCTACTTATGTTATGTTTTTCTGTCTTTTAGCTACCCTTTTAATTCCAACATCACCATTTTCTATACAACAATATAATATGAGGGATTAGCGACATACGAAAAGATCAGGAACTATGGCTTTAGCTATAAAGAACACCCTGGAACTCAACTAAAATGTACGCATGATTCATCCTTTAATTAACACCCTCAATCTTATAGCTTCTGTTTGTCCTCAAGCAAGAATAGACTCACCGTTGCATAAGAATAAGCAAACTATAAGGACGATATTGTTGCTACGTATGACAACAGCAAGAAGGAGTCCATATTAACCAGTTCAAAAGAATCAGGGACTACCTTGATTGTTTAGCTTTCAAGAATCTGCATTAGGTCGGTCTCGGTTGACCAAGTAGGTCAACCCCATTTTTAGTGCTCAATAATTTTTTTCCCAAGGAGTCTAAGTGCGGTTAATGTGTGATCTCCAATGCATAGTTTGATCACAGCATCTCAAACTTGGTCTAACTTTACTATTTGGAATAGCTTAACACGGAAGGATGAGAACGCACTAATTTATTCACTTCAGCTACTCCTAAAGGATTAATCAAGACAAATCAGAAGAGCATTTTAGTACCGAGGAGGTTTTAGGTGAGGGTTCCCGTACTGATCCATCGGGCATTCCCCCACCAGTTGGCTATGGCACCTGACATTCGCCTCCCATTAAACTCACCTAACACTCAACCAAATCTCGAGGTCCTAGATTGTGGAGACTGGTCCATCCTCCGTCCCATAAAGGCAAAGGAAGTCAATGGCTCTACCTGGGCTCAAGGCATTAGGCTTTGAAAAGCCCCTCGGACTGTGCCTGGGATTCTGATTGGATGATCCACATTGTTATTATTATTTTATTATTATTATTATTATTATTTGGGGCTCAAAGGCGATCCTCTTTTTCTAAGGTGTCCCATCACTTAGGTGTTTACTTCCTAAGGTTCATAGAACTCTTGCATGGTGAGTCCGAAGTCAA
The DNA here is from genome assembly GCA_016808115.1 of Tetrastigma voinierianum. Lineage (NCBI taxonomy): Eukaryota > Viridiplantae > Streptophyta > Magnoliopsida > Vitales > Vitaceae > Tetrastigma > Tetrastigma voinierianum. The sequence continues at coordinate 1,115,629 of JAEQBH010003899.1, read as the reverse complement.
AGCATACCCTGAAGATCACGTGTGTGTGTGCAGATAGTCACTGGGAATTGAAGTTCTTTAGATCTGTAGTACACAAACATGGCTATTCTCGACTTACACAACGCAGTCCCAATTGTTTGAACAACCCTAAAGTCCCCTTAATACTACTGAACATGGGTTGTTTTGCGGATTACTACAACTCCTTTATCGCATCATGCTCAAAAAATTAAGGCGATACTCCAATACCAACTCTGTGAACTGAGTTGTATTATATGAGGAAAATTTAGATACATGTTGGTGCATGGGAAACAACCTAACACATGCCTAAAAAAATGGACCTAAACATGCAAAAATAAAAAATGGACCTAACATGCAAAAATAGTAAAAATAACCCAAGTCAAAATAAAACTAAGTCAAAATAACAGTCAAAATAAAACCTAAACATGCAAAAATAGCAAAAATAACCCAAGTCAAAATAACAGTAAAAATAAACTAAGTCACACCCCATACACCCACACCCCCAACCCCAAACTTAAAACTGACAGTGTCCTCAATGGCAAAAAGAAAAGGATAAAGAAATACGTCCCAGAAAAATCACTGCGGTGGTGGTGGAGGTGGCGCTATGTAAAATGATAGAAGCTGGGCTAGTTGATGAGCAATCTGGTCTTGGCTAGCGCGAATGGTGGCCATCTCAACTCTGATGGAATCCATGCCCCGCTCAGGCAACCCGGCGTTCTAAGACTCATCCCACAGCCGGGCCGGTGGTGAGTGCATGGATCCGTCAACATGGACCGGTCAACCGACCTCAGTCGCCAGCCCACTAGGTCGCCGGGCACTGCAGGTGGCGTCAGCTGACATCATCGCCGGTTCATCATCGGACTCGCTGTGGCTCTCGTAACTTCACCTTTGGCGTGGAATGGATGTGCCCTCGCCAGACGCCTTTGGAGTCCAACATCGAACCCGCCGATCGACATAACTGAAAGGATCGAGGATGGATCAGAGTTCGGGGCAGGTCATTCGTGAATCGATCTGATCAACCCGCCAATGACCGGCCCGATGTCAAACTGAACTCGGTCGGGCGGCGCGAGGGATCGCCCCGCCCTTCGAATAAGTATCGAAGATGTAAGGTAGGCATGATTTTAACACAAAGAAAATGTTCAAACCTTTAGCTACCAAGCGTGAGCACCGGCATCCGAAATGTGCGGACTCACCCGGCCGACGGATGGCGCTCCACACGCTCGCGGTGAGCCCCGCACGCCTCTCAAGTCGGTGGGCTATGCAATAACGCTTTCAGACTTCATCGCCGCCATCTCGCAATCGATAGATCCGGTTGATGGTTCGAGCCCTGAACTCGACCCACCTACGCCGAACAAACACAGTGGTGCCAACCCTGAAACACAGATTGGAATGGAACTCTCGTACGATCGAGGTCACTCTGGGGGTCGGGGGAGCACAAAGGGTCTGCCATCCTCTGTTCTGGATGGAGAAGTTGAAGAAAGCATTTGAGGTAAGCTCTATTCTCGAACGGCGAATCCGCTTGTATACCGACTCGTGGTAGAGCCGCCGGCTCTAAAGAGATGAATCGCGTGGTCAGTCCGGCGGGGAGGGTCTGCCCGTGATGTGGAGTCAAGCGATGCCGCTTACCGATGACTTGAAATATGGTGTTCACTTCTCGCCAACTGCAATAAGAAATCGCATACGCTGTGAGACGGTGGCATAAAAAAATCGGCCGGGAGGAAAACCGGATGACGCAGGTAATCATAGATGTTCAGCGTGTCGCTTCACCGCAAATGGTCCTACGCGGCGCGGGAGCCACGCCACGCCAATGCGACCGGCCATCAGAGCTTCAAAATTTTGGTCAGCCACGCACGGCCATGGCTCTTTCCTCGCTACGCACCAGGGGCAAGCTTAAAATTTTTCTCCCTCCGTAGAGGCATAGCGAGCTTCACCACGGCGGACCAGAAAGTGGGAAAATGAGTTGTTGCCCCCTCCGCAGCGACGTAGAGGGCTGTGCCATGGCGGACCAGAATGATAGGACCCTACTTTTCTTCCCTCCTCCTTTCAGACTCGCCAATACTTTAAAAATAAGCAAAAGTAGGACGCCCAAAAACAAAAATTTCACCGCAAAGCAATAAAAGAATGGAACACGCAGTTTTGTGGAAAAGAAAATCTCACAAAGCTTGAGCGCTCTCAAGAAGCGCGTTTAACGCCTAGAGCCCGACATTCCTATAACGCATAGCATTCAAGACCGAAACAAAAACAGAACCTCGCTGGGATTTCACTACGGCAACCCTTCTCTCGTGTGTTCCTGCAGCGTTGTTCTACCTCATATTATGAAATTCTCCTCCAAAATACGGTTTCAACCTCTGAGCGTTAACTTTGAACTGTCCTTTCTCGAGATGCATTATCTCAACTCCTCTATAGGGAAATACTTGGAACCACTCGTAAACTGGGATCAATTCATTCGACTTTAGCTACCAGTGGAAGAGTTTCAGCCAGAAAGAACAACAAGACTCCCTGACCCAGGTCAAACTCTTTCCTCATAATATGTTTTTCATGCCACGCTTTCGTCTTTTCCTTATAGATTCGGGCAGTTTCATAAGCCTCATTGCAGAATTCGTCTAATTCATTAAGCTGTAGTAGCCTCTTTTCTCCGACGACTTTGCAATCCATGTTCAACTGCCTAGTTACCCAATATGCTCTATGTTCTAATTCCACCGGCAAGTGGCATGCTTTCCCGTAGACTAGTCGGAATGGTGACATGCCTAATGGGGTTTTAAAGGCTGTCCTGTATGCCCATAGTGCATCATCAATCTTCTTTGACCAATCTTTTCTTTAATTATTGACCGTTTTCTCTAAAATGGACTTAATCTCACGATTTGACACCTCAACCTGTCCATTAGCTTGCGGGTGGTAAGCGAGCGAAGTTCGATGTCGCACACCATATTTTTGCAAGACTTTATCAATCAGCTTGTTGCATAAGTGAGTACCACCATTCGTGATCAATGCTCGTGGAGTGCTGAACCAAGTAAATATGTGGTCACAAGCGAAACTCGACTACCAACACTGGGCATCATCGGGTGGTCGGCACGTCTCTACCCATTTGGAGACGTAGTCCACAGTAAGGAGAATATACAGGTGACTAAATGACGAGGGGAATAGACCCATGAAGTCCAACCCCATGTCAATAACTCAATTTGATAATTAGACGCGATCTGCGAAGTTCATCCGTCGAAATGTCATTCTTCCGCACTTATCATGCATGGATACAAACTAATGAGCATCCTTGGAACAAGCTTAGGAATGAGAAACCTGATTGAGTACCTTTGTCGTTATTCTTCCGCCCAAAGTGCCCCCACAAGATAAGGTATGGCAATGATTCGTATCATCACCCATTTCCTTCCTAAGACACATCTTCGCATCACTTAATCGGGGCACGTTTGTATAAAATAGGTTCTTCCCGCAATAGTACAACCGTAAAGAACCTCTTTTTCTTCATGGTAGTTAAGCTCCGAGGATCACCTTTTCCACTAAGTAATTCACATATTCGGCAAACCATGGAACCGACTATGTGTCTGCAATTGCCAAGAGCTGCTCGTCTGGGAAATTATCATTAACCCGCACCTCGTCTCTTGGCCTTTCCAACCGTGACAAATGGTTCGCGACTAAGTTCCTTCTCGTTCTTCTATCTTTATCTCCAGTCAAACCCTTGGCAAAGAGAAGGCACCCATTGTATTAGCCTCGGCTTTGCATCTTTTTTAGTCATTAAGTACTTAATGGATGAGTGGTCGGTGTGTACTATCACCTTATTTCCAATCAAGTAGGGCCTAAATTTATCAAAGGCGAAAACAATGGCCAATAGCTCTTTTTCCGTGGTGGCATAGTTCAGTTGAGCATCATTCAAAGTTCGGCTAGCATAGCCACTAGCGTCGCACATTAGCTCGAATGGAAGGTCCCAATATGGTGCTACTACTATGGGGGCATATACCAGTTTATCTTTTAGAACTGAGAAAGCTTGCAAGCACTGCTCATCAAAATCAAATGGTGTCCCCTAAACTAGCAAACTGGACAACGATTTTGCAATCCAAGAAAAATCTTTTATGAACCGCCGATAGAACCCTGCGTGCCCTAGAAAGCTTCTTATGCCCTAGAAAGCTTCTTATTCCCTTCACTGATGATGGTGGAGGAAGTTTTCTCTATTGCCTCGATCTTAGCTTGGTCGACCTCTATTCCTCTTACAGAAATCCGATGGCCAAGTACGATGCCTTCCTGTACCATAAAGTGGCACTTTTCCCAATTCAACACAAGATTGGTTTCTTCACACCTAACAAGCATCGACCTCAAGTTTTCCAAACAACTATCGAAAGAACTCCCAAATACTGAAAAGTCATCCATGAACACCTCGATTGTCTTTTCAACCATATCTGAGAATATGGCCATCATGCACCGTTGGAATGTGCCTAGTGCATTGCACAGCTTGAATGGCATTCGCCTGATTGGGAATGTACCATAAGGGCAGGTGAATGTCGTCTTCTCCTAGTCTTCAGGGGCTATAGCAATCTGATTGTACCCAAAATACCCATCCAAGAAACAATAATATTCATGCCCTGCTAGCCTATCCAACATCTGGTCCAAAAAGGGCAATGGAAAGTGGTCTTTTCGAGTAGCCTTATTCAATTTCCGGTAGTCAATGCAAATCCTCCAACCTGTGACCGTTCTAGAAGGCAGCAATGTATTATTTTCTATCTTTATCACTATTGTTCCTCCTTTCTTAGGCACTACCTGTACTAGACTTACCCATGCAATCAGTCGGGTCAGATATATAACCCCAAGATCCACCACGTAGGACTTCTCATGACGACCTCTTTCATGGTTGGATTCACCTCCTCTCAGGCTTCCACCGTCTGGGCCATGGCCCTTCGAGAATTCGATGCATGCACATAGAAGGGCAGATCCCCTTTAAATCGCCCAGAGACCAACCAGTCTACTTTGGTGGATCTCTCGAGTACTCTCAATAGCTTATCTTCTTCTCTCGTGTCACAGAGACGCACGAAATGATCATCGGTAAGGTGGGAGATTCCAAGATAAGCATAACTCAAAATGGCTAGGTAACGGATTTTGCTTATCTTCGTGGTTGTTCGAGAAGGCATTACGCTTGGTATTTTCAATCCAGAGGTTCGCAGTATTTCCTTCTATTAGGTTCGAAGGAGTCCATCCATTTCACATACTCTTCTGCCTCTTCTCCCTGTTCCTCTGAATCACTCTGTACCAGGCTAGCCTCCAAAGGGTCAGTGAGACCACTTTGGCTAGACACTATAGCCTCTACTATCTCTATTATGAAGAATGTATCACTCTCTGCTGGGTGTCTCATATCTTCGAATACATTGAACTTGACCTCATCATCCCGCACTCTCAATTTCAACTCTCCCTTTTATACATCAATCATTGCCCTGCCAATTGCGAGAAATGGCTTGCCTAATATTATAGGTATTTCTTTCTCTTCTTCCATATCCAGAACGATGAAATCTACCGGAAAGATGAACTTGTCCACCTTGACCATAACGTCTTCTATCACCCCCCCCCCCCCCTCCCCTCAAAGTGTTTCAGTTGACTCGTCCTCGCCACCGGAGTGTGACTGTAGTTGGGAGAGCTTCACCTAATCCTAGTCATCGAAATATGGATAGCGGCATAAGGTTGATACTCGCTCCAAGGTCACACAAGGCCCTCTCAAAGATGGAGCTTCCGATGGTGCAAGAAATAGTAAAACTACCAGGGTCTTTAAGCTTTTGTGGCAGTTTTCTCTGAAGGATGGCACTACACTCCTTAGTGAGATTCATTGTCTCGAAATCCGACAATCTTCTTTTCTTTGACAGTATATCCTTCATGAATTTCATACATAATCAAGCATCTATTCCAATGTGCATCAAAGAATGGAATGTTTATATGCAATTTCTAACACTTCCATAAACTTAGTGAATCGTCATTCAATTTACTCTTCTTGTGGCGATGAGGGTACAGACCGGGATAGCGGTTCGCCACATGATTGTCCCTTAGCTCTGCTTTCTTCTCTTTCTACCCGACTTTATCATGGGGTTGCCTCTTCACTCGCCACTCTAGCCGGGTCTCGATCGCTCCTTTCTACCTCCTATCACCGGTGGCCGCCTGCATCGCCGATTCTTGCCACCTTAAAGTGATCTTTAATTGCTCATTACCCCTCTGCCCAGTTCACCTCGCATTTACTAGGTAATGTGTTCAGATCGCCGCCTCGCTTAACAATGGGCCATTCGCCTATTTGTACTTCCGTGTTTATGAGTTGGTCTCTTAGTTTTGTAACTCCGTGGATCGGTTTTTGCGTACCAAGGCTTGGTTTGGAATGTGGCCTTTGTCTCATTCATAAATGTGGTGTGGGAAGTCATCATATGAGCTAAGGCTTTTTCCAAATCTATCTTCTTTTCTGGTGGTGGTTTATTTGCTTGAAATGGTGGCATATTGTTCCAATTATTCCTCCAACCATAGTTCTGATTGCTATGATTATTCTGGTTTCCTCTCCAACCCTTGCCTTGATTCTGATTTGGGTACCTATTCTTATACATATTACCTTCATATTGTCCCCCTGGCCAGAGCTGACATCTCGTGGATTCAAATATCGAGCCCCCATCATTATCCGCCCCGACTGACAATCCATAGTACTGTGTAGTCCACCACAAGATTCGCAAATCTCCTACTGGACATTCGAATAGCATTTACTTAATTCTCGTTGTTTGGCTAACCGTTTGGGCTTAACTGAGGCAAACATGGTTTACAGTTAACAAAACCTCTATGTCTCAAGCCTCGCTGTGGTTTCTTAGGTGTCGATCTATCTCGAGGCCACTGATTAGTATTAGTAACTATATCCTCCAAGATCTCATAGGCTTGATCTGTGGTTTTCTTCATCAGAGAACCTCTTACTGAGGCGTCAATGATTGTCCTAGTCGACCGCTAGGACCCCAGAATGTGTGCACCATCCACTTAGTTAATCTATGATGTGGTGACTCGCAGCTCATGAAATCTCTCCCAAGCCTCAGCTAGGTTCTCCCCCTCAAATTTTCTGAATGTGTTAATTTTCTGCACCAATTGAGATATCTTCGAGGGTGGGAAAATTTTGGTCAAAAATTTCTACACCATGTCATTCCATGAGGTAATGGAATCTGGAGGTTGGTTAGTCAACCAGTGCTTAGCCCGATCGCTAAGTGACAATGGGAATACCGCACCGAGCTTTTCGTTACCCTATTATACTGATCGTGTCACAGACTTTAATAAAGCTTAGTCAAATGCATTTGGATTCTTTACCAGGTAGCCCATGAACTATATATTATTGAGCATTTGCAGTTATCTTTAGCCCAAAGTTGTTCGCATGTGCGATAGTCACGTATAGCCGAATAACAATCAGAGGTGGCAATGCAAACTCCCGGCAGCATATGCATTATCGCCGTACGTAATGGTGGTGGGCCGAATTTCTAGATCTCCGTCTGCTCGCTCCACATGTGGTTCATCCCTATCATGAATCTGTCCTTCATCGACTTGGTGCAGCATGATTTAAGACTAGGTTACGCGGGCTTCTCTACGTATTCGATGAAATGTCCGTTTCCGGGTTAGATCGACGGAAGTAGTGCCCTGCGGATTCGTTTCTTTGCATACACTCTAAATACTTTCCTAAAATCATAGGTATGAGATCGAGACCAAATAACAGCATGGATGCAATAAAGGAGAACACATAAACCAGGAATAAAAGTAAAAAAAAATAGAAAAAATAGAAAATGATCAATAAGTGACTAAAGAAAGTAAAATTGATCCAAAGTACTATCTATGGCACGGTTGTCAATATCAACACTAAACTTCTCCCCGATAACGACGCTAAAAACTTGACGGGCTAAAAGTGAATGTGTAAATTAGATGGAAAAAACGTTAAACCCGCAGTTGCAAGATACGCTGCTGAGTTCACGTAGCGTAGTGGTCACTAAGTGTCGTTCCCCCACTATAAGCACGTTAATACCGTCTAATGACTCTGACAATATTTGACTAGTCTTAGAGCTTAATTATGACTAAATTATCGAATTAATAAATAACCGAAAAATTGGTTTTACTAAATTATATGTATGATGAGATGCCTAGGTTTTGTCGCTCTCCTACTACACCCGCATGGATGTCAATTCACTATGGACTTATCAAAGTTTCATACGAGTTATGTCGATGTGTTGATCTTTCCTACAAAAATATTCTCTCCTCGAGATATATTTGCCTATCTCTGGATGTATTGAATCTCCCGCCTCAACCTCGATCCGAAACTGCTAAATGTGTAAACCCCAGTGCCACACTTACGGCCTGGAATATCTCTATTCTTCGACTACCTAAGTGTTGCTTTACCCATGTCCCTAGAAATCTTCTTCTCTCGATCTCAGATTCCTAGCTTTAGCATGTCACAGTTGGCCTGACAATAACATGTGATTAAGTGCAGAATTAAAGCAAACATGTGAACTCATACTTATATTCAAATAAGTCAAAACCGAAAATCAATCCATCAAATTGCGGTTAGGGTTGACAAAACCCTAGAGCAAGGAATTAGTTCATCATATTATTCATTACAGATTGAAGAATTCGAATCATAAAGTAAATTGAGGGAAGCACTATAGAAAAAGCAGTCTTCACGATCTTTCTCTGAATCCATCTCTATTGATCTCCTTCTCCCTGTCTTCTTCTCTTTAGTCTCCCTTTTTTTCCTCCTCCGTGCTTCGAAATTACTTCCCTTTTATACCTCGAGACACGGGCCCATCAATGGCCATAAAATTAGGGTTCTTCGCATTCCCGTTTTGGAAAAGGGTGCCTTGCTACACCAAGGCGAAGGTTGCTTGTCACAGAGTCGAGACCCTTAAACTCCTCGGGTCTCCCCGTTCGGCCGCGAGGGGGTCTTCGCTACGCGAAGGGTCTCTTCGCTCGTACTAGCAGCACTTCGTTGTCCGCCTGCCATTGCTGGTTCGTTTTTCTATCTTTTAGCTGCCTTTTTGATTCCAACATCGCCATATTCTATAGAACAATATAATATGAGGGATTAGTGTAATAATAATGAAAAAGACTGTGAATCATGCATTTTAGCTATAAAGAACACCGAGAATTCAACTGAAATGCACACATGATTCATCCCGATCACCTGTCACGACACAACTCCATGAAATCCTGTCGCAACACTAAAATTTTCTATCACGACACGAAATCTCTTGGCCTTAACCAAGCTCCGTCGCAACCCTGACCTTTCAGAGGACTGTCCCCTGGCCACGATAAGGAACCCTCTCAGAGCGACATTGTCGTGACGCAGTGCAACCACCTGGGCCGCGACTCCAGGGAACCCTCGCTACACCCAAACTTATCGCGACACAAAAACCCACCGGCCGTGACACATAACCAAAAAGCTCTGTCACGACAGAGAAAACCTCTATCACGACCCAACCCGCTAACGTAGTAGCCTCTCCTAGGCCTTTCTCGCACCTCCAAATTCCACCCAAACGTAGTACTTCCATTACTCAAATACATAATTTGCAAGCAAGATAGAACGAAAAACTATTAACACTACAATCGAACAAGTCCAAAATAAAGCTTTATTACTAAACTTAATCATATATACGTAAACTAGTTTTCCTACCATATTTCTACAAAACACAATAAATCCAAAACTGGGTCTTTTCACCACTATGTCTTGGGATGTATTTCATCTCCTAAAGGTACCTCCAAAGATTGAAAATAAGCCTCAATAATCAGCTTATAAATGCCCAGCTTTGGAGAAATTCTCCTACAAGGGCTAATCCCCACCTAAGTACACATGCAATGGCAAACACGCATACACTCAAGTAAAAGTATGCACATTCCTACTCGAATGTCTACATGTCATGCCCCATGTCTCGAGTCCTTGACAACTCCCTCACACATGCATTTGTCACGTATGAAAAAAATGCTTTCAAAACAAAAGAATTTTGTTTTTGAAAACTCATTGGACAATCTCCGATATCAAAATTTATTAGACAACCCTCCAATATATTATTGGACATCCTCCAATAAAATTTGTTTGAACTTCCGATATAATTTGTTGGACATTCTTGATAAAATCTCCTGCTTGACAACCTCCGACCTAATTCTATTGACATTCTCCAATAAAATTTGTTGGACAACCATCCGATATAATTTATTGGACATCCTCCGATAAAATTTGTTCAAAAGCCATGTTATGCACTCATACCCATTTCACGATAGCCTGCATATGTCGGAATGTCATTTCATGCTAATTCACAAGTACATGCCAGCTTAACTACATGCAACATTTATAAATCATGGATAATTATATTTTCTACGTATAATTTACATCCATCATGTAATCCATGCTAATACATCAAGTAAGCATATATCAACATGAGCTTTTTCACACAACCAGCATGTTATTCATTTTTCTAGCAATAACACATAAAAACAACACACATAATCCAATAACAACAAATAAATTCGCTTCCCTGACCGCCCAAAATTCCAACTTTCACCCCAAAATTCGGGATTGAATCGCATCGACCACTCACTACCCAAAGAACCCCATGCCATTAAATGACTCTTAGACCAAAAATAACTAAAGTAGAAGAGAAACCCCTACCTCTTGGAGTTTGACGAAAACCCTAGATTCAGACCCACGCAGCTCTCACGCACAGATAAATCGCTTCAAGCCCGACGAAACAGACGCCCGATCTCTCAGACCTCGTAGAGAAGGTAGAGCTTCTCACTCCACTTTCGTTCTTCTTTCTTTCTTTTCTTTCTTTTTCTTTTCCTCCTTTTTCTTTCCCTCCCACCGAAGTTGATCCAACTTGATTCAAGTGGGAAATTTCCTCCCACATGTCTCTTCCTCATTTTTATCTTTCTTTATTTTCTTTATTTTTGGTTTTCCTTTCTCTCACTTTATCCAAAGACTTGGATTTCCTTCCTCTAAGGGTGTGACACATTGCATCCATGGGTCACCCCTTAGACTTCCCCTTTTGTTTTGACTTATCTCTCTACATAACACATGTCTTAATGTGAGTCATGGATCTTTTCCTTTTTACTATTCATATGCCATGTGTCACATGGACACATGCATTAAGCGGAAATTGCCACACCACATGGCTCTCATGCCATGTGCACCCCTCACAAGCTTCCATGTTGCAGCTACATGGTCATGCTATGTGGCAGCTACATGGTCATGCTATATGGCACCACTCCTTGTGTCACTCGACACCCGATACCTCGAACAATGTAAAATTCTGACTGTCTCGGAATTTAACGAAATTCGACTGGGTAACTAGATTTCGCGAGATGATTCCAACGGTGAAGTCCGTTTCATCATCCAAGATCTAGAAAAATTCCAAGTTTTCAACCTATACTATTGCAGCAATTACCATTTTGCCTTTTTTCAAAAAAATTAAATTTTTCCCGGGTTTTAAGTTCTTCCCCCCTTAAAAGAATTTTCATTCAAATTCCACACATATGCACATCAAATCATGCATATAAATTGTTACCCTATTTCCAACTCATTTAAACAACGTACTTCATCCTTAAATAGGAAAGGATAGTGGTACGCATCTCTCCGTCCCTCACGTCTCATGTCATTTCTCCACTCCTGTTACCATAACACCTTCACTAAATTTCACGACTTAAGCGCCGCAAAACATGATCCCGGCTATCCATGATACACATCGGTCCCTCCTCGAAGGTCCCATCTGTATCAACAACAATCCCTCCCTAATCCACTACATTAGTTGGATCTGGAGTATACTTCCGGAGCATGGAGACATAGAACACTTGATAAACTCGACGGTAATGCCAACCGATATGCAACTATGCCCACCCTCTGGAGCATCTCGAAGGGCCCGATATACCTCGGCGCTAGTTTCCCTCACTTTCCGAACTTGACCACTCCTCTCTTAGGCATCACCCTCAAGAAGACGTGATCACCCACCTCAAATTCTAGAGGTCGATGCCGTCTGTCAACATGGCTCTTCTGCCGGCTCTAAGCCGTAAGAAGACTCTTCCGTATCAAACCCACTTTCTCAGAGGTGTCTCTAATGAAATCTGAACCAGTGATGGACCTCTCTCCCACATCTGTCCAACAAATTCGAGATTGACATGGTCTCCCATACAAAGCCTCATAAGGTGCCATTCAGATACCGCATGATAACCGTTGTTATAAAGACCCACTAAGGCAAGTGCTCCTCCCAACTACTCTTAAGATCTAAGACACATGCTCATAGCATGTCCTCTAAAACCTTATATGGTCCTCTCCGATCGAATTATCTGAGTTCTGGATGAAAAGCGGTGCTCATCATCAACTGTGTCCCCATGGCCTTCTAGAAACTCTTCCAAAAGTGTGTCGTAAACCTAGGATCTCTATTTGATACTATGGACACTAGTACCCCATGTAGTTGGATAATCTCTTGAATATACAACCGGCATAATTCCTCCAGTGTGAAGGTCATCCGCACTGCTAGAAAATGTGTCGACTTAGTGAGTCAATCTATCACCCATACCGCATCATGCATTCGTGATGTCCGTGGTAGGTAGGTCATAAAGTCCATCTTGACGTGCTCCCATTTCCACTCAGCTACTTCTAATAGCTGGAGTAGCCCCGCTGGTCTTTAGTGCTCAGCATTTACCTATTGGCATGTGAGACATCGTCGTACAAATTCCCCAACGTGTCTCTTCATCCCGCTCCAATAATATTGGCGACGAAGATCATGGTACATCTTCATGCCGCTTGGATGCACAACAAATCGAGAGCAATGGAACTCCCTGAGGATCTCCTCTCTCATATCTGTCAACTAGGGAACCACAACCCGTCCCTTATACCGAAGACTACCATCTGTGTGAATGGCCCACTTTTCGCTTGCCCAGACGATTAAAATCTTGGCCTTAATAATGGACACTATCTCTATAAGTTATCTTGTACTGGACTCAATCACTTTACCGGCAGGAAGGCGAGCCACTCAAACTCCCTAACATACCCCGAGCTTTATCACGATATCAGTCCAACTATCCCACAATCTCGGAAAGCATCTACTACTCCCTGTGAAGCTACACTAGCTAAGACTTCTCGACTTCCACTGAGTGCATCAGCTCACTACATTTGCTTACCAGACGGTAATGCAAAGTGAAGCCATAATCCTCCGTAAACTCCATCCACCCGCATTGCCTCATGTCGAGGTCCCGTTGTGTGAAGAACATACTCGACTCTCGTGGTCCGAAAAACAACCCAAACTACCTCACCATACAAATAGTGGCGCCATATCTTTAAGGCAAAGACAATGGTCGCTAACTCCATGTCATGTGTGGGGTAATTCCGCTCATGATTCTTCAACTACCGAGAACCATAAGCTACTACCCTCCCGGACTACATCAAGACACATCCCAGTCCATCCTTCGAGGCATCACAGTACACCGTGTACCTTTGTCCCTGTTCCGAGACTATCAAAATAAGAGTCGGCGTAAATCCTCCTTTCAATTCATGGAATGCTCACACGTGTCATTCCACTCAAACTCGACCTCCTTCGGGTCAATCTTGTCATGTGTGCCGCTAGTCGGAGAAATCCTCAATGAACCTCCTATAGTACTCGGGCCAATCCCAAGAAATCAAGGTGATCTCGAAGAGTGACTTCGCCTCTCTAACTCATACGCCTCAATCTTCTCAGTGGTCTATCGACACCTAAAGTCGACACGACGTAACCCAAGAACTTCACCTCGTTAGGCAGCCAAAATTCACATTTGCTAAACTTCTGGCATACAATTGATGGTCTATCACACTCGTAACGATCCTCAAATGATCCCCTCATGCTCCTCCTCAATTCGAGAGATCAAAATGTCGCCAACGAAGATCATGCAACAATCGATCCAAATAGGGTTGGAATACCCTATGCATGAGATCCATGAATGCTGCTGGCTTATTCTTCAATCCGAAAGGCATCACTGTGAACTCGAAATGCCCGTGACTGCGGTCCCCCCAAACGCCATCTTAGGATGTCACTTTCCTAATTCCCGAATCGATAGTATCCGGTGCGAGATTCATCTTAGAATACACCACAGCTTCTTCAGCTGATCAACAAATCATCAATCCTCGATAAAGGATATTGATTCTCGATGTAACCCTCGCTCAATTGCTCAGAACAATGCACAATCGGCGGGTTTGTCCTTCTTCTTAGCAATAACCCAACAATCCCATGGTGAAGTGGTCGGCCCACGAAACCCTGGTCAAACAATTCCTCGTGATTCGACCTTGAGTTCCGTAACTCACCGCGCCATCCTAAGTGAGTCATAGAAATGGGCGATGTACCAGGGTGTAACTCAATACATAAGTCTACATCCCTCTACGGAGGTAATCCTGGTAGCTCATCCAAAAAAACATCCTCATACTTGTAAATCACCCGAGGTAGACTCAAATCTGTTCCTCGTCCTCAGTAAGGCTCATCCAACCCACACTCGCCCATGCTATTTAGAGTCGCACATGGTCTGCGGCAAGCATCGTGCTCGTCCCGAAATGTAACACTAATACTGCTCCGTGTAGCGGTAACCTCCTACGAACATCGATGACGACTCCTCCTGGGCCGTGTAATCCGCCATCCTATGATGACCTCAAACTCGACATGTCCATAACCCCAGTCCATAGCGAAGAACTTAGATCTCAAACTCACAATCCCGACATATCTAATCAACACTCACCCTTGTTCCTAGGGGAGAATTCACATTCAATGGCTTTTCCAAGGTTCCAACCTCTAAGCCCATATCGAGATTTCTTTCTTTGTTTATTTAGCAAAGGCACATGCAACCACTACGACATCAACATCCCGAACTATCTGCCTCATCCATTTTCCGAACTCTTAAGGTTATGTTTTCTAACCCTAGTGTTCATCTTTTCCTATATACATTCTACCATATATATAATTCACGCAATTTGTAACACACAATCACGTAATCACAATCATGTAGCACACAACATGAAAATGTAAAATGCATGCAATGGTCTAAACCCAATGCCCATCCTTTTCTTAGGTAATCACATACCTATTTCCTGATACTAAGTTATGACGCTATTATCAGGCATCGAGCTCTAGGCATTCACAACCTAAGCTCTACTATAACCGCATGTCCTAGACCAATGCCCATCGAGCCCTAGGTATTCGTATACCTATACTCTGATACCAAGCTGTGACTCCCCAAATCCCAGGGTTTTTTTTTTTTTTTTTTTGGCTTCTATACAAATCTGTCGCGATAGAGAAACCTTTGTCACGACGTGTAACGTTTCAGAATCCTCGCGGCTCTTATCGTGTGAGAGCGCCAGTTGTGAAAGCACCCTTTTCCTCACTCGACCTATTTCATGTCCGAATCGGGAAAGGGGTGCTACATTTTATTTTGGCACGAGTCAGGGTTTAGGCGTTTCTGAAAAAAGGCCCTAAACGATTTTGTAAAAGGTTTTTGAAAATGGTATTTGACATACATTGCATTTGCATATAAAGGGATGACATGACTCTGACGCGGATCTTGTTGGTCTTAATAGGACAAACATGAGTGGTATAAGTCTCCTTAGGGTCGAGGGTGACCAAGGGAGAGTGTATAAAGATTGTCCCATCAAAATACAAGAGTATGAATTTTGGGAGATTTGATTGAGTTATCCTTTAAGGAGTTTGATGTGATTTGTGGATGGATTGGTTGTCCCCCGACACCAAGGTTTGATAATTGATTGTAGAATGAAAAGAGGACCTTAGGGACACCTAATGACATGAGGTTATTTTTCATCACGAGGCCTAATCACCTCTCTAATGTGATATCCACAAACTATCAAGTAAAAACAATGGTGCAGAAAGGATGTGAAGCCTACTTGGATTATGTGATTGAAATGGAAAAGGCAAGGCCTAATGTATCCGATATTCCTACAGTTAGTGACTATCCAGATGTGTTTCTGTGAGGAGTTTTCTAGATTGCTCCACGTAGGAGATCGAAGCTCATATCGACATTATTTAATCGTACGAATGGCTCCAAAGGGAGTTAAAAAGAATTGAAGCTCGGGCTGTAAGAATCGCTAGAAAAGGGTTTATTCGACCAAGTAAAACACCGCGGGGAGCTCCCGTGTTTTTGTTAAGAAGAAAGATGGTACACTTCTCGGCCATGATGATTATAGACAACTCAACAAGTCGATCGTAAAGAATAAGTATCCGTTACCAAGAATCTGACACTGCTGACTGAACTAAAGAAAAGTATCTTTCGAAGATTGACTTGCGATCCGGTATCATCGCTGAGAATTAAAGATGTGATGTGCATAAAACGGCGCTTAGAACGCGATATGGACATTATGAGTTCCTCAGAATGCCGCTTGGTTTAACAAATGCTCTACGGCCACGGACCTAATGAATCATGTTTCTTCCGAATCGTATGTGGGTCCTGCTTGTCGTAGTGTTCATGGGACGACATTCTGGGGTATTCAAAAGATCGAAAATCATGACACACACCTTCGTAGTTAGAGACTTTGAGAAAATAGCGCTTGTATGCCAAATTGGAGTGTTGCAGAGTTTTCGTCAATGAAGTATCCTTCTCGGGCACATCAGACGTAATATGAATCAAGGATCCAAAGAAAATAGAAGTGGTCATTAAATGGAAGCCACCAAGAAATGTCACGTATGTGTAGCTTCTCGACCGGCGTGTTAATACAAGATTTTATTTAGGGAGCTGAAGGATCGCAAATTTCAATGACAAGACTAAGCCCCGTAAAAATGTGAAATTTGAATGGGGTGAAGAATGTCAAAGAATTTTTTATTAGTTAAAAGCACTCTTAACCGAGGCTCCGACACTTCACTAAATGGACTTGGATGTGTCCTAATGCAAGAGGGTAAAGTGGTAGCCTATGCTTCAAGACAGTTGAAGCCACATTGAAAGAACTACCCCATGCATGATCTGGAATTAGCCGTGATTGTTTTTGCGTTGAAAATTTGGAGACACTACTTGTATAGAGAAAAGTTCTTCATTTACACCAATCATAAAAGTCTTAAGTATTTGCCCTCGCAACGAGAGCTTAACTTGAGACAACGGAGATGGATGGAATTGATAAAAGATTATGATTGCGTGATTGATTATCACCCGGGAAAGGCCAATGTAGTGGCCGACGCTGGAGTGTAAAGACAATGCAAATGCTTCGAAATGCTGAATGCTCATTTTTCGTTAACGCACGTATGGTACAATAGTGACGTAATTGATAGCAAGACCAGTTTGTTGAATCGAAAATAAAGGCACAAAATAAAGATGAGAAAACCGCGCTATAGTAAGTCGGATCGGAAATGGTAAAGAAATCAGTTTACAAGAAATGAAGATAGGTTTTGGTATTATAAAGATCGGTTTTAGTAATTGGCGATAATGATTTGAGGAAAGCCATACTTGAAGAGGCACATAGTGGATCTTTTTCCTGGTCCATCCTCGGTAGCACAAAGATGTATCAAGATTTGAAATGTCATTCGTGGTCCTAATGAAGAGATGTATCAGAAGCCTAGGTTCAAGGTTGGTCACAAAAGAGTAAAGGCAAAGCATCAAGTTCTTTCGGGATTATTGCAGCCTATCAAAATACCGGAGTGGAAATGGGATCGAATTACCATGGATTTTGTAGTTAGGTTACCATTGACAGGAGAAAGATGACTCATTGGGGTCGCCGGGACGACGACCTCAAGTCACCACTTCCTACCAGTGAGAACCGACTATTCACTTGACAAGCTAGCAGAGCTGTATATCAAGGAAATAGTTCGGTTGCATGGGATTCCAATATCCATTATTTCAGACCAAGATCCGAGGTTTACTTCGAGATTTTGGGGAAAATTGCAAGAGGCTTTAGGCACTGGACATTGAACTCAGCTATGCTCCACCCACAAATGCATGGACAATCGAAAGAAAGGATTCGCATTCTCCGAAGATATGTTAAGGAGTTGTGTGATCGACTATGAGGGTAGTTGGGATAGACACATTCCTTTAGTTGAATTTGTGTACAACAACAGTTTCCAATCAAGTATTGGAATAGCGCCTTACGAGGCTTTATATGGAAGAAAATGCATAACACCGCTGTGTCGGGACTAATTGGAGCAAAAGAAAGGACACCTCTAATTTGATACAAGAGACTCCAAGAAAAGTGAAAATGATTAAAGAAAGATTGAAGGTGGCCATCGATAGACAGAAATCATATGCCAATATGAAAAGAAAAGATATTCGATATGAGATCTAAGTGAAAGTGTTTTTGAGCACGCCTTGAAGAAGGTTATGATTCGGAAAATGGCAAGTTGAGCCCTTAGATTTATCGCCCTATGAAGTTGATTGAAAAGTGGTCCATAAGAAGGATTGGCATTACCTTCAGACTTGAAAATATCCATAATGTTTTCCCATGTCTCAATGTCGAGGAGGTAGATAAGACCACTACATGTAATTTCTTCTCAAGACAATCGAGCTGAGACAATATTTGACCTATGAGGAAGAGTCAGTAGAGATCTTGGCTCGAGAAGTGAAAGAATTGTGGAACAAGAAGATTCCGTTAGTCAAAGTGCTATGGAGAAACCACAAGACCGAAGAAGCCACTTGGGAAAGTGAAGAAACGATGCGGCAGCAGTATCCGCAACTATTTGACCAAGGTAAATTTCAAGGACGAAATTTTCTTATGTGGGGGAGAGTTGTATCGCCCCAAAAATACCCTATAATTATTTTTTTTTATAATTTTATTACATATTCCGGGTATAAATTGAGCCAACTTGGGTATTTTCCGGGAATTGTTAAATAAATGTTGATTAAATTATTATATGGCTAAAATCCAAATGCAAATATTAAATGCTAAAATGAGAAATTAATTGAACCCAGAAATAAACCCAAGTGAAAAATGGCAAAAATTGAAAATTGTGAAATTAGGACCTAAGGGTTATAAGTTAGAAAGAAGAAATGTGTGATTAATGAGAATTTAAATGCAAATAGAGACAAATAGTGGCAAGCTAGCAATTAGGAGAATTTAAACCCAAAAATGGATTTTTAAAGAAGGCCAAATGCTGGGCCTTATGACATGGGGATATTTAAGACCAAAAGGGTCTTGGAAGCTCATTTTGAGCAAACGTTTAAGAGAGAGGAAGGAGAGCTAGGGCTTGCAAAGGAGGAGGTTAGATTCTCGATCTATTAAAGCAAGAGTTTAAGAGATCAAGTTGAAGAAGAAAGCTTGGTATCAAGATTGAAAGGGATTTAAGGTAAGAAACCAAACCCTAGCCCCCTTCTACTTGTGTTTGAGTTTAATAAAACCCCAAATGTGGTATAAAAGTGTTCTTGGATGGTTTTAGTTCAGTCAGACAGTTTTTGGATTGTTTGAGGAGGTTATAGTGAAAATGTTGTTTTTCTAAAGGAATATCGCTTGTCAGTAAGTTCCTTGTTCGTTTTCTAGCTTATAGATTAAGTTATAATCAATAAATGAAGTGATTCTCTAATTGGTAAAAGAATCATAAGAGATAGGTATATAGTTCTATAGAATAGGAGCAATAAAGTTGTTTAAGTGCCTTCTGAATATCGCTTAGAAGAAGTTGTAGCTCACTGCCATGCCCCTGTTTGCATGTTATTATAAAGTTGAGTTTCACTCATCCATGATTCAGTACCCCAGGGTAAAATATACTTTATGGGAATAATTCTACTTGAAGTAGTATATGCAAATTGTAACTCAAAGCTTCAAATTGCCAAAGCAGAGCTATGTCATATGTGCAGTTATCAGCCGATTTCTTGCAATTGAGTAAGCTCGATGTCACACCTCTGAGTTTCTTATGATTCAAATTGGATGACTTAGTTGGAGAAGAAACCTTAGAATCCATACATTCGGGGAATAGAGGGAATTGATTACCAATTTATGGAGTTACACCCCGAAATTGGTAATAACAGTGAGTCGGGCACATCTGAGATAGGGTCAAAGCCAGAACATTTGGGTGATCCAAATGAGATTGTCTCCAATTCCTACTAAAAATACACCATAGTAGCAGCAAAAGCTCAAAGGGAGCATGAGCAAATTATGGCCTGCAGTCCTGTAGGTTCTTTCATGAAGTGTACGAGTAGACATAAATTCGACTCAAAAACTCCCAGGTCAACCTGTCATCATCGCATTTGAATACGACGAGAGGAAAGCCCTCATTGAAAGCCGAGATTTCAAGATCGACAAAGCTTATTTATTTTGCTTGTTTATCTTCTCTTCCTATTTCATTTTCAAGATTTGAATTATTTGTGCCTCAATGCATAAGTAGAGCATATTGAATTGTTTTAATTGATTTAAAGAAATCGATTTGCGGAAATGTTTGCAAACAAATTGCATATATTGAAAATGAACTGCTTATACAAATGTACATATTGTACCGTATATTGCTATAAAAGATTTGAAACGCCTAATTGAATGTTAACCGTTTAGTTCAGAGGAAGGGATAGATCGTATACCAATGGGGTCAAAGGCAGACTGCAAACGATCACATTGATGTGTCACCCGATCAAGAATCCAGAGGGACCAGACGGGAGAGGTCTACTATCTGGATTTTTTTTAATACCACGTCACTGCTGAGATCGCATCGGTGTTAAAAATCATTTTTTAGGTACTGCATCAAGCAGTTTCTGAAGAGATCATAAGCTGCTGATTCCAATATATCCTCGTATATAACATAGGTTAAATTTGTTAAGGACAGTAATCAATTGAATTGATTTGAGATTGTGACAAATTGGAATTGAAAAAGATTGTTATAATTGAAAGGAAAAGAGTATCGTGAAATGCATGATTTGATTATCAATGACTTATTGCATATGGAAGCGTATATTCGGATTTGATCAATGAACCATAAATGATTTTATATGAAATAAGTATATGTATTGTATTGACATTGATCATCCAAAAAGATCTGAAAGCTTGTTTAGTAAAACTGCATGATTTGATTTAAACTGAAACCGAGAATGGAATTGTATAGAACCACTAAGCATGAAAATGCTTAGCATGTAGTTTTATCTATGCGCAGGTACCGATTGAACAAGAGCGAAAAGCAAGATCGAGGAGCGTCGAGTCATAAAGAAAGAATTGTGGAGTATGTTCCGACATATGCATTCATCGCATATCTCTTTTTTGAACATTGATATTTTGTAAAAACAATTCAACTTTGACTATCTATTTTGTAAATCATTTGAAAAGGCTTGATATGTCTTTATAGTAATTGTACTTTTGCATTAATGAAATGAAATGTAAAATAAAATGTAGCACCCCTTTCCCGGCCCGACCCGTTTGCCGAGTCCGAACCGATTCCGGGTTGCTCTAATGTCACTCAATCACCTTATCAAAATCATTTATCAAAAACACGACGTAGTGTTACACTTCAGTTGGCATAAAATCCTTTTCAAATATGTGGAAGCGTTTTTAAAGGGGTAAGCCCATTTCATTTCATTCATGCAAAAATACGATTCGCAATACTCTTTTCATTTCAATTCGCAATCATGCTTTTCAATTCTAATTTGTCACAATCTCAAATCAATTCAATTTGGTTATGTCCTTAACAAATTTAACCTATGTTTTCGACATACGTGATAGCTCTAATCACCTGACGGCCCCACTGGCTACTGTGCCTAAGATAAAAATGGTTTTATAACACAGTACGGTCCCTCTAGGCTACTAACTGGTTATTAAAAAAAAATCAATTAGTGAATACTAATGGTTATCAGCTCCTCGCCTGCCGCCGATCGGAGTGACACATCAATACAATCGCTCGCAGCGTCGCTTATTTCACCCTATCAGATACCAATCTATCCTTCACGGTAACTTAACATTCACCATATGCTCAAATCTTTTATAGCAACATACAAGACAATATGTACATTTGTATAAATCCGCTCATTTTCAATACCATGCAATATTCATTTGCAAACATTTCACAATCAATTTCTTTCAAATCAATTAAAACAAATCAATATATTTTCTTATGCATTTAGAACAAATAGTTCAAATCTTGAAACGAGAATACGAGAAGATAGAACAAACTAAAAATCGCCGATTTGATTCCATCTTCTAACTCAACTTCACGCAGCTTCTCCGTCACCCTATTCAAATACAATGACAATCACATATTAGTAGGTTATTCTAGGAGTTTTTGGTCAAGGTTTATGTCTATCTGATACCCCTTCACTTGTAAAATTTTCCGGGGACACATGAGCCATAATTTGCTCATTCTTCCTTCGAGAAAATTTTATCTCTATGAGTCTAGTGTTAGTAGGAATTAGAATCATCTCATTTGGATCATCCAAACTCAAGTTACGGCATTTTAATGCCAAACTGGTCAGTATGCCCAGCTCACTCGGTTACCTACTATTATTCCCAATTTCAGGGGTTTTAACTCCATAAATTGGTAATGATTCCTTCTACTCATTTGAAGATATGGTTTTAAGGTTTCTTTTACAACTAGAATCATCCAATTTGGATAACCAAAACTCAAGTTATTGCATTTTACATCCAGACTACTCCAATTTGCAAAGCAGAATCAGATTGTTCTTACACATAGCTCCACTTTAACAAATTTCTGGGCACTTTGGGGTTACAATTTGCATATAATTCCTTCAAGTAAATTATTTATTCTTTGTAAACTATTTACCCAGAGCTGAATCACTCAATTTGGATGAGTGAAACTCAACTTGCGGCTAAACACTATAATAATACCCAAATGCAGCATAACCCCATGAGCTACCCGAACTCATCTTTAAGCCCGTATTTGGGAGCCTTAGAGCAACAATTTGCTCCTGGTCCCTTCTATACATTTGTATACCTATCTCTTATGGTTCTTTAACAATTAGAATCACTTCATTTAGATAATTATAACTTAATCTATAGCCAAAACAAGAACAGGGGCCTTGACAAAATTTTGACAGCATTTCCTTTGAAGAACCAACATTTTCCCTTTTTACAAACACTCCTCCAAACCAATCCAAACCAATCTAAAAAATGCAAAACAATCTCAAACTGAACTAAAACCATCCAAGAACACTTTTATACCACATTTGGGGTTTTATTAACCCAACACAAGTAGGGGTTAGCTGGTTGTTCTTACCTTAAATCCCTTTTAATCTTCAATACTGCCTTTCTTCAACTTGATCTTTAAACTTGATAGGCCGAAAAGCGCATGTGTATATATGTACGCCTATATGCGCATACGTCACTCAAGTAAAATAGTACCTATGGCATTTATATCGATCCACGGGGATAAGTGTGGAATACAGAGATTGACTTTTGAATATTATCTGGATATAAGCGTTGGGTGAAAGGTTACTAATATCTGAATTGAAACTAAAACTAACCGATCTAAATGAATTCATCAGATAATGGAGACTAGTGGCTAGTGTCTCCCCGCCACTTTCGATGGATTATTTCTAAAGATGATATTATTCCGGGCTTTATTTATAATTTATTTGATGGCTAGGTGATCTTGCTTACGAAATACCCTCTCGAGGTGTATCCTCGCCTATCTCGCTAGTAGAGTTGAGTGTATCTCTACCCCAACTCGATACTCCGAAATGCTTAAATGTTCTAACCTTAATTGCCACCCCTGGATCGGAATATCTCTATTTACCGAATCAACCGAAGGCTTTACTCAATCTCTCGGGTGACTCATCTTCAATCTCTGATTCCAAAGATAGTCACGCTAATGTCGGGCCATACATCAATATGTAAATGAGTCATAGATATAAAGCAGATGTTAACATCATAAACAACTCGAATAATATAAAATACTAATTTACTCCATGCAATCAGGATGTAGTCTAACAACACCCTAGGTATATAAATCTAGAACATATCAATATGAGAACACCGGTATTTAATCTATCAAACATCGCACTTCGTCCAAAAAGAAGAAAATAGAAATGACGGTTCCTCTTCTCGGGACGTCACTACGCTTCATTTTCGCGCCCTGGGCCAGACGCCTCGATCTCCGCTCTCGACTCCGTCCCTTTTGCTTTTAATGGATTGAGAGGCGAATCATACGACGCCGCGACGCCGCTATCGACTTCTATATATGTCAATCTAACGCCGCGACCTTCCCTTGCTCCGAATGGCACAGCGCCCTTTTCACTGTTCCTGGTACACAAATCAGATATCGAGCTACAAAAATACGTATTAAATATAAAATAAAGCTAAAAACATAAGACGACAGACATGACACGAGTATTTTAGACACTCATGCCCCGAGCTTAGCTTCTTGCTTGTCCCCAGCGGCTCATGAGCACACCCTACATACTATAGTCTAACAGAGGGTGATGCATATGCTTTGATGAATGAGGATCAAAGGTGGACGACTCACACTGCTCTTTGTTTTGTTTCAAGTTCACTTGAGGATTATGAGGTGTTCGACTTTCGAAAGAACTGGGTTGGACCGGTGAGTTGACTGGTGCCTCGACCTCAGAATTATTCAATGGCTTTCCCCAGGGTTCTATGTGCGTTGAATAAATGACCTCTAGTGTATACTTGGTTCCAGCCCTGAGCTTGGGGTTCAGCACTAGCACAGTGGGGAGAGAATCTAACTCTGAAGAAAGGATGGGGCATAGTTTTGCAATTCTTAACATACCTACTCATAGCAAAGAACTCGAAACTAGTATGTTAAGTTTATGTTAGGGTGTTCCACCGTATGGCGAGGATTAGTTGGTGACTCCCCACCAGTTGGTTAAGGGCATCGGGCATTTAGTTCCCCTCGAATGTCACCCAGAACACTCGAGCTAAACCCTAAGGGCCCTAGGCGTGGGAAACTGTCTTGTCCTATGGGCCGGTGGGTCAATGACTCCCGGCCGGGTTGGCTCAGGGCATTGGGCTGAAGGCCCCTCGGTTGTGCGGGATTCCGATCCCTTATTCTATGCCTTAATTTTTATTTTTTTTTTATTTTTTATTTTGGGGCTCGAAGTCAATCCTCTTTTATTTACGGTGTCCTATCTCTTTGGTGTTTAGAAACTCCCATGGTTTGTTGAACCTTAGTAGCCGGGTTCGGCATCTAGGCATACCCTAGAAGTCACCTGTGTGTGAGTGTGCTAGGCTCATTGAGAAATAGTTTCTTGAATATCCGGAAGTGGTTCACTATGACTTCCCACCTATTCAACCTAATTCCCGAGCGTTAAACATCCTATGAATCCTTTTTGGAGGTATATCTGTTCTTCCATGACAATAGTGGATTCGGCCCAAAAGTGATCCCCGACTCTCAAACATGGCAGCACATACACACACTACCTAAACATGACACCACTAAACATAGATATTATCTACACACAAAACCTGAAACATGAAGGCCCCGAACACAAAACTCAACAACCTCAAAATGAACAAACGTAAATAGACTAAACTGGCTTGCCCTAGAGACTAACACGGAAGCAACGAAACTATAGCACAAATACAAAAATAAAAATAACTATCATAAAACTATACTAATCTGCTTAGAGCAGATCCTTTGCCCACACCCACCCCCGAGCAAAAGTATCCGGTGTCCTCAACGGTAAGAAATGCGGGGAGAGGGGTGAACTCCTGGTGAATCAGCTGACGGTGGCGGTGGCTAGTCTTCTTATGAAAGGCGAGAGCCAGGCTGGGCTGGAGAGGTTCTTCTTTGTTGGAGAATAGTGGCCTGGTTGGCCAAAACCATATGCATGTCAGCGCGAAGAGCCTCCATATCCTGTGTAAGGAGGACTCGGTGCTCCTGGGTCTCATCCCATAATGCATCAAAGCGCTCAGTAAGGGCGAGCACCGGGTCCTCTAAATCACTTGTGGGAGGCGGAGGGGCGCCTCAGGAGTTTGCAGTGATGGTGGTGGAGGTGGGATAGAGGGTACGCAGGTCAGCACAGGGGATGCTTGGAGTCCCAAGCGGGCTGATAGTCGTCGAGGAAGCTCGTCCTGCGTCCTTGTGTCAGGGCTCATGGCACGAATCGTAAGTCCTTAGGTAGGTAAAATTGCGGTTTGTCGAGCAGCCGATATAGCCTTGATTAGGTGTAACCCGCGCCGTTGTCATCTAGGGGCACCAGGCTCGTTTCTGAGCCGTAAATGAGGAAAGATTGCCCCGAGTTCATCTTAGTGTCCGGTTATGGAGGATGGCATCCTCATGGCACCTTGACCTCGACGGAATATCACGGATGATGGCATAATTGAAGCGAGAACCGTAACATTTTGTCAACTGCACACGTACGTCGTGGAATGAGGCGCGACGTGATAGTGATGCCGGACCTTGGGGATATATTCAAATGCTTGGCCTTGATGTGAATGGCGTGGCCCTGTTGTTGAGTTTCCACTCACCCAGCCCGTTTGTCAGACCTGAACCTTTCAGGGAGTGTCGGGTCACTCGTAAGTCGTCAGGCTCAGGGGGACATGGTCGAGATTATAAAGTGGTTGATAGACTCCTTTTCTGGGAGTCTACCAACACACCCCGCACCCGGACCTTCTTGACGACGTGGGAGGCGAGGTTGGCGTAGAATTCTCGCACCACACTCATCACAGCTAGATGAGGTGGTTGGCAAAGTGCGCCGTCCCTTGGCATAATTGTCTTGCGGAAGAGTTGTCGGGGTGATGGAAGCCCTTCTTTGATAAAATGGTTCTTACAGATGGTGCCAGCCGTCAGTACCGTCGTTAACGAACTCGTGACATCGAAAATTCGAGTCGGGTCCTCGGTAGTGACCCAGTTTGTCAAAGGAACTTACGCTCTTAGTAGGTGGAATCTTTTAAAGCTCACAGAAGGACAATGAAATCAAACGTCACGGGTGGCACGCGAGTTGTCTAAGCGATAGGTCGAGCACCTCGATACTATGAACACTAGGGCCAAATGAGCCTGAAGTAGACACAGGCTTACTAGGACATCGACAGGCCAATGGCTACTTTAGAGCCTAATGGATTACTAGACCTAACATGTGCGACTAAACCCTAACCGAGGCAAGGACACCTACGTGTAGTGTGGATGGTGCGAAGCGAGGGACCGGTGGGTGGTAGGTGTGGAAGAGAGCTGAACAGTGGTGGCCGGTGATGGTGTCGGAGGGCAAAACAATGGCCTTCGACGGGTATGGGAGTGGACTCCGGCAAGGGTTGGTGCAGGGAGGCGTCAAAGGGTGCACTAGGGTTCAAGCAAAGAGGACACAAGGTAAGAGCAAAAAAAATAGGATGTTTTTGGCCTTAAACAGGGCAACGTCGCGACGTTCGGATGCAACGTCGCGACGTTCCAAAGAGTTACAAAACCAACGTCGCGATGTTGGGATCCAACGTCGCGACGTTCCAGAGAGGGTCTAATCGACATCGCTGGCGTTGAGATCCAGCGTCGCCAGCGTGCGAAGTACAAAACCAGCGTCGCGGCGTTCGAGAAGTACAAAACCTGGCGTGGCGGCGTTGATATCTGGCTGCTCAGCGGCGTTCGAGTGTTTTTTGGCGTCGGGGCGTTCGAAGAGTCGGCGGCGTGCGGCGTTGAGCGTCGCGGCGTTGGCGTCGTGGCGTTGAAAGCCAGCGTCATAGCGTTCCCGAAGAAGATTGCAAAATGCAAAATTTTCCAGCGATGAATCGGTAGAGAAAACTCCCGGTCACGATTGGTGACTCTGGCCCCAGCCGGTTAATTTCTTGGCCGGATCTTATCATTACTTTTCGATCGCGGAGTCCACAGCGAGGCGTCAAAAGGAACTCCGATTACGGACATAAGCGACAAACCCGAACCAAGCGTAAACAAACAGAAAAATTAAGCCATAAATAAAAATTTCCAGAATCTTACGCTTGGGTTGCCTCGAGAAGCGTTATGTTGACATGTGGTTAAAAGCTCGACCACGAATCTGGTAACACCGGGAACCCGAGCTCTATGACCGCTTCTTGTGCCGTGCGATGCGGTCGATGGAATGTCGTTTATCCGCGTGGAACGCCCCAAAATACGGCTTCAGCGGTTATTGTGGTAGCGTGAATGTTCCTTTCTCGGGATGCGTAACCTCACGCCTCCGTGTGGAAAGACGGTCATTGTGAAGGTCCCGACCATCCCCTAGACTTCAATTTCGGAAAAAGTTTGAGGCGGAACAAAGCAAGAGGACACATTTGTCACGCCTCGAAATCCTTCTGGTAATATGTTTTATCATGCGGGCTTTGTCCTTTTCCTTGTAAATGCGGGCATTTTCATAACCGTTCTGAACCGTCAGTTCAGCGAGCTATAGCGGTTGCTTTCACCGGCTAGTGTGCGTCCATGTTCAGCTGGCAGGTTGCCCGATGAAGCTCGATGCCACAATTCCAGCGGCATGTGGCATGCTTTGCCATAAACAATTCTAAAAGGCGACATACAAAAGGTGTTTAAATGTTGTTCGAGTGCGCTATAGTGCATCTTCAATCTTTTTTAGACCAGTCGCTTCCTGGAAGCGTGCTTGTTTTTCTCGGAATGGACTTAATTTCTCGATTTGATACCTCTGAAGCCCATTGAATTTGTGGGTGATATGCAAGGATGTACGATGCGTGCACCCGTACTTTTGCAAGACTTTGTCGATCATTTGTGCAGAAATGAGTACCATTATATGTGATCAGTGCTCGAGGGGTGCGAATCGCGGTGTGTTTGCGGCGACCCGCACGCGCTCGTTAGTGGTCGGAGTGCTTATTACTTGAGACATAATCTGCTGAAGCAAGATGCAGGTTGTTATAAGATGGAAATGGTCAGTAAATCCGTCCCCATAGTCAAAACGATTATACTTCCATAATGGGATGCATGGGCGGTTCGTCCTTTCTAGAAATGCCCCACATTCGTTGACATTTGTCACATGTGGATATGAAATGATGAGCATCCTTGAATAAGGTAGGCGGTAAACTGATTAGGCACCTTAGGTACGCTATTCTCACGGCCACCGAAATGTCCACCACATGGTAGGGTGTGGCAGTGGTTCAAAATATTGTTCATTCATCTTGGACACACATCTCGAGGATCAGCCCAGTGCGCGTAATACGTAGATAATTGGCTCCTCGATAGTAGTGTTTCAAGTGTGCGAAAAATCTCTTTTTCTACTGATAGTTAAATTCCGATTGGGATTACCTTGGCTACGAATAGTTCCGTAATGCAAACCATGGAGCGTGGATTTGTCTTGATAGGTAAAGTTGCTCATCGAAAGTGGAGTCATTCACTTGGACCTCCTCGCTCAAGCCCCGCTTCTGAGTCGGAAGATGATCTGCTGACTAGGTTCTCACACATTGCCTTTCTTGTCTTTAATCTCAACGTCAATTCTTGTAGCAAAAAAACCCACGGATGGATTTGGGTTTTGGCGTCCTTTTAGTCATCAAGTATTTTATGGCGAATGGTGGTGTGGACCCGACCTTATTTGATGATAAAGTGCAGAATTTGTAGCGAAGCGATGGCGATAGTTCTTTTAAACGCCCAGTGGCGTAATTCAACTAAGCATCATTCAAGGTTCTGCTTGCATAGTAGATTACACAGGAAAAAAATTTCGTTTACGCCTGCTTATTTGCTCGATCGCAAAATCACTTGCGTCGCGCTCACTTCAAAATGGGAAGGACGATGCGGGCTATTCTGATAGGAGCTGATACCAATTTATCTTTTAATACTGAAAATGCGCGCAAACACTGGGAATTAAACTCAAATGGGGTCCCTTGGACCAGAAGATTAGATAACGGTTTTGCAATCTGAGAGAAGTCTTTGATGAATCACCTATAGAATCCAACGTGGCCTAAAGCTTCATATCCTTTCTGGAGTGAGGGTGGAGGTAATTTTCAATTCTTCAATCTTTGCTCTGCAATGCCTCTATTTCTATCTTGCTTGAAATCCGATGTCCAGTACAATACCCTCTTGTACCATAAAATGGCACTTCTCCCGATTAGTCTGAGGTTGGTGCCATACTTTATCTTGCTCCAATCACGATCTCAAAATTTTCCAGACAGTTTGTAGATAAGTGCAATCTTAGAAAAATCATCCATGAAGATTCTGGAGTTGTCTTCTCAACCATGTCGGAGAATATGGCCATCATACATTGTTGGAAAGTGCCCGGTACATTGCACAGCCCAAAGGGCATCCGCCTGAATGCGAATGTCCCATAGGGACATGTGAATGTCGTCTTCTCCTGATCTTCAGGGGCTATAGCAATTTGATTGTAGCCGGAGTATCCATCCAAAAAGCAATAATATTCATGACCGGCTAATCGATCCAACATCTGATCCAGAAACGGCAATGGGAAATGATCTTTTCGAGTGGCTTTGTTTAGTTTCCAATAATCAATACAAATTCTCCACCCGGTAATTGTTCGAGAAGGCAGTAATATGTTATTTTCGGTCTTATAGCGATTGTTCCCTCCCGCTTCTTAAGTACTACTTGAGCTGGACTTACCCATACCTTTATGCGAAATAGGATAAATTACCCGGTATCAGCCATTTTAGCTACTTCCTTTGGACTTTACCATAGTTGGATTCAACCTCCTCTGTGCTTCATGAAGGGTTTATACCAAATCTTCGGCCAAATACAATGCATGCACATGGAGCGAATCCCTTCATCGGCTAGAGACCATCCGGTAGCATTTATAGTTTCACAGGACCCTCAATAACTTTTCTTCCTCTAACTCGGTCAAGGATCTTTGAGATGATCCTTTATTGAGTGGATGCTATCAAAGATATACATATTTCAAATAGATGAGTAAAGTTTTTTATTCCATCTTAGGTGGTTATTCCTTGGAAGTAATGCGACGGTTTAGTGCTTTCACCTAGAGATTCGAAGTATTTCCTTCTATTGGGTCGAAAGAATCCATCCATTTTACATATTCCTCTGCCTCTTCGCTCATATTCTCGAATCATTCTGTACTAGGCTAGCCTCGAAAAGTTCGTGGAACCACTTTGGCTAGACACTATAGCCTCTACTATCTCTGCCATGAAACATGTATCACTTTCTGTCGGATGTCTCACAGCTTCGAACACGTTGAACTTGACTTCATCCTCCTGCACTCTCAATTTATTTCTCCCCTACGAACATCGATCATTGCTGCGCCGGTTGCAGAAGCTGTCTACCAGATTATGGGTGACTCTTTATCCTCTTCCATACTCCCAAAAACAATGAAATCTGCAGAAGATAAAATTATCGAAGCCTTTACTAGAACCTCTTCTGTACCTACCCCTCGGATGCTTCAGGATCACATCGGCAAGGCTGAAGTGTGACATGTAGTTGGGCGAGCTTCACTAATCCCAAGCGTTTAAAAATGGGCCAAGGCGTGAGATTATCTTTGGAAATCACACGTGCTACCAGATAGCATTTCGATGGTGCATGGATAGTGGCTTGCACGGGTCTTCGCACTGACGGCTTCCTTTGAAGGATGGCACTACATTCTTGATTAAAGTTAAGCGTTTGAAATCCATGATCTTCTCTCTTAGAGACGGTATGTCCTTCATAAATTTTACATGGCCCGGGCATGTTCGAGCATCGACAAACGGATATTGATGTGTAGCTTCTTGAACACTTCCATGAACTTGGTGAAGCTGCTTATCAACTTATGCTTCTTTGGAGACGTTGTGGATACGGAGTGGGATTGGTTGTGAGTTGTCCTTGTTTTCGGTTGTGTTTCCTCTGATTTGTTTCTCTTGAAATTTGTTCCTTATCTGCATAAATCGATACGGCCAGGTGGATGACTTTCTCGATGCTCTACACTCTTATCCTTTGAGGATTGCTCTGTCTCAATTCTTTACCACTTCTCGGCGTGGCCTTTAACATGTTCATTCTCATCTCTTCTCGGGTTCGCCGAGTTCTTTAGGTAAGGAACCGGTGCCTTTACGTCGATAGATTGGCCGTTTGACCCATACGTACCTCAGGCTATCGTATGTGCGATTGTTCAATTGGTGGCTTGTTCTTTGCATATTCGCGCTGTCTCATTCATAAAGATGGTGTGTGAAGTGAGCATCTGCGCCAGGGCTTGTTCCAAGTCCACACTTTCTCGGGGTTGGTTGGCTCACTCGGGGTGGTGGCATGTTGTTCACGATTGTTCTCATCCATTACCGCTTGGTTGTTACGATTGTCCCGATTAAAAGTTTATTCGCCACCCTTGGCCTTGATTTTAGTTCGATAGTTGTTTCCCCATCTTGTCCTTGTTGTTGTGGGCGACCCTACGATTAAACCTCGACACATCTTTTGGGCTGCTCTCTTGGTTGTTGTTGTCACATTGACATTCTTCCCACTGTTGTCTTGTCCTCCACGAAATTCACCGCAGCTCCGTGGGTTGGTGCGTATGGCGTTAGCGGTACCTTCTTTGTCTAGTTATTGTTTAGTCAGGTTGTGCAACATAATTAGCAGTTATTGAGAACCTCATTATGCGTAACGCCCCGCGGCTTTCTTGGTGTAGTCTTCTCTGCAGGCCCGCGGTTGTATTAGTGGCGGCCATCTTCAGATTTCATAAAACGGTCCTTGGTTTCTTCATTAGTGCCCCTCGGTGAGGCATCAATCCATTATAGTTGCGTTCCTCAAACCATTATAGAAAGTATGGACTGTATCCATCTGGTCGGTCTATTAGTGTGGGCACTTCCTCGATTGTTAGTGAAATCTATCCCGTACCTGCGCGGGTTCTCTATACAGTTGTCCAAAAGTATTGATCCTCTTGCCTGAGTTGTGCGATTTTTTAAGTGGGAAAAAGCGGTCGAGAACTTAACTAAGTGGTTCCATGAAGTAATGGATTTCGATGTTTTGACTTGTTAACGATACTTGGCTCTATCACTGTATTAAGAGTGGGAATAATCTCGACACAGTGCCCTCTTGTTAACCAGGTGTACTTGATCGTGTCGCGGACTTCGGGAAGTTAGTCGTATGCATATTCAGTTCTCATTTGGTAGTCCATGAAATAAGATGTTACGAAGCATGTAAGGTTCTTGACCATTTCGAAGTTGTTGCTGAATGGGTGGTCTTCGGATAGGCATGCGAACTGTAGGCGGTAGAGCGAGCTCTTGTAAGCATAAATGGATCATCACGGTTGTATAAGCGGCTGGGTGCTTGATTCCTTCCGTTATTCCAATTTCGACCCCTCTATGGCTCGTTTTGCTCCAATGATAAGAATCTGCTCTCATTGTTCTCCATGATTGCTAGATTTCTAGTGTTCAGTTTTTAATTCTCGGCGTGTGTAAGTTCTTCCAGCTCGGATCGAGCAGTGTTGTCGGCTTGATCAGTGATTACACCACTCGAAACCTTGACTACAATCACGAAACAAAAAAGACAAATTGACACTTGCAAAAACAAATAAGAACAAAAATTCCCGGAGTAATATCTAATTATGAACATTCTCTATATCATAAACCTATCACGAACAGCGGCAAACTTGATAAGTAGGCGTGGTGTGTATATATGTACGCTATGTCTTGTAAGTCTGCAGCGTCGCCCCAAGTAATATAGTGTACCTATGGTACGAATATCGATCCACGGGGATAAGTGTGTGGAATACAGAGATTGGCTTTTGAATATTATCTGGATATAAGCGTTGGGTGAAAGGTTACTAATATCTGAATTGAAACTAAACTAACCGATCTAAATGAATTCTTATTATAATGGAGACTAGGGCTATGTCTCCCCTGCCACTTCGATGGATTATTTCTTAAAGATGATATTATTCGATTTATTTATAATTTATTGATAGCTAAGTGATCTTGCTTCTGAAATACCCTCTCTCGAGGAGATTGTATCGCTATCTCGCTAGTAGAGTTAGAGTGTATCTACTTTGACTCGATACTCGAAATGCTTAAATGTTCTAACGTAATTTCCACCCTCGGGATCGGAATATCTCTGTTCACCAGAATCAACCGAGAAAATTGCTACTCAATTCCACACAGGTATCCTCATCTCCGAATCTCGGATCTCCGGTATAGTCAGCTAATGTTGGCGAGACATCACCATGTAAATGAGTCGTAGATATAAGTAAGATGTTAACCGTTATACTTATTTGAATAATATAAAATATTAATCTTTACTCCATGCAATCGTGACAGGGTTCAACAACACCCTAGGTATAAATCTAGAACATACTGAATATGAGAACACCAGTATTTAATCTATCAAACATCAGTACTTCTATCCAAAAAGAAGAAAAATACAAATGACGGGTTCCTCTCGGATCAGAAGTTGCCCATTGTTCTAATTTCGGTGCCTGGTTGTGCGCTCCTCGATCTCAGCTCCCCTTTAAATTACGGTCCCACTTTTTAACTTGTGATTGAGGCGAGAACTTCGCGTATTTAGCGTCGCGGCGTTGAGGGCGTCATGGCGTTGAGCGTCATGGCGTTGAGCGTCATGACGTTGAGGCGTCGCGGCGTTACGCTTGTTGGCTATGTTGACCCGGCGTCGCGGCGTTGGGCCGTCTGGCGCGTGGGGACATCGCGCAGCGATTCCGGCCATCTTTATACCTTTGCCACCCTTGCTTCTCGAATGCTTCCAAAAGCGCCCTTTTCACACCAGCACCACACCAGGTACAAATCAGATATCGGGCTACAAAATACGTATTTAAATATAAAATAAAGCTAAAAACATAAGACAGAAGCAGGTATGACCTGAGTATTTTAGACAATCATCAAAACTCTTACTTTAATGGAGCATGAATCACAACCTCCTCATTTTGCAAGCCCTAGCTCTCCCTTCCTCTTTCTCTCAAACCGTTTTGCTCAAAATGAGCTTCCAAGACTACTTTTGGTCTTAAATATCCCATGTCACATAAGGCCTTGTTGGCCTTCTTTAAAAATCCATTTTTAGGGTTTAAGTTCTCCCTAATTGCTAGCTTGCCCACTATTTGTCTCTATTGCATTATCTCATTAATCACAATGGTATTTTCTTCTTCTAACCTTATGACCCTTAGGTCTTTATTTCACAATTTCCAATTTTTTTGCTCTTTTTCACTTGGGTTTATTTTCGGGTTTAATTAATTTCTCATTTTAACATTTAATATTTGCATTTGAATTTTAGTCATATAATAATTTAATCAACATTCATTTAACAATTCCCGAAAAATACCCAAGTTGGCTCAATTTATACTCGGAATACATAATAAAATTATAAAAAAATAAAATTTAAAGTTTTTTTTTGGGGCGATACACCTGTCGTGCGCGCCAGGCTCTGTCGTGGGTGATAGAGCTCCTCTGTGAGTGCAATGAGCGTCTGTCAGCGGCGCATCACCGCCTTGTTGAGGCGATCACAGCGTCTTTTCTTTGTCGTGACATAGAACACTATGTCGCGGCATGGAAAGGCTGCTGTAATCACGAGGATTTATGCATTAGGCGTAGAATACTCGGTCGCGACATAAATTCTCCCTATGTTGGACAACTTTGTCGCGACATAATAACATTCCATCGTGACAGGGATTTCCCTTCCTTAACTAACTCTGTCATGACATAAACTATTATGTCTCGATTATCGTAGCCTCTTTATCATAACCTAAAAATCTTTGTCGTGAAATTCTCCCTACTGCTTGGCTATTGCGACATAGAATTGCTCTGTCTTGTATAATTTCTCCTTACCTTGTGACTTATCACATATAAACTATTATGTTGCAATTGTAAATAGCCAGCTCTGCTTGACCTAAAATCCTCTGTCGTGACAGAAATTCCCCCTACCTTGGCCAACTCTATCCCGACATAGAATTGCTCTGTCGCGACATAGTTTATCCTTGCGGTGTGACTATCGTGAC
Organism: Tetrastigma voinierianum; assembly: GCA_016808115.1. NCBI lineage: Eukaryota > Viridiplantae > Streptophyta > Magnoliopsida > Vitales > Vitaceae > Tetrastigma > Tetrastigma voinierianum. Next base: position 1,079,956 of record JAEQBH010003899.1, on the reverse strand, counting down.
ACAAAATGCTCGATTAGCGTGAAAAATCTTCCGGTCAGCCCAGCTATGTACAACATAGAATTGCTCTGTCGCAACACAAACCTCTTCATTTGGCCACACTCTGTCGCGACATAAAAACGATACAGCCGTGATGAAAATCTGGCTGGCTGCTTTGTCACGACACAAATCCTGTATAATACAAGCCCTTTATCTTTGGCCACGCTCACATCGCGACATAAAATACCCTGTCGCGACACCAAATCCTTTTGTCTAAGCCAAACTTTGTCGCAACATAAAATGTTCTATTTCAACAAGAAACCCTCTAGGCTTGGCTTTGTCGCGACATAAGGCTAAACCGGCGACATGATTTCCCTCTTACCTTAGCCTCGCCGTTGCGGCGGAATTTACTTTGTCGCAGCCTAAGAATCCTTTGATCTAAACCTCTTTCTCATTGCGACATAGAATACCTTGTCATGACACAACTTTAATGAAATCACGCCAGCGATACTAAAATTTTCTATCGCGACCTTGAAATCTCTTGGCGCTTAACGAAGCTCCGTCCAGCCACGACCTCTTGTCGTGGCCGGAGTCTCGGTGGCGGCAGAGAGCCCTCTTTGTGACATTGTCACGACAGATAGCAACCACTGCTACGACCCAGGAACACCCTACCAAGACTAAATCCTATCGCGACACAAAAACTAGAAAGCTTTGTCGCGACAGAGAAAACCTCTGTCGCGACCCAAATCTACCAACGTGCAATAGCCTTCCTAAGCCTTTTCTACACCTCCAAATTTCCACCACCCCAAACATTTATACTCATACCACAAATTTATACACAATTTGCGTGCATATAACTGAAAAACCACGTGTGGGACACTACACTACACAAACCAAAATAAGTTTTTATTACAAAACTTCATTATACATATACGTAAACCAGGTTTGTCAGCCCATATTCTACAAAACACAAGAGTTTAAATCAGCCCTTTTCACCACTAAGGTCTCACATGTATTCTCATCTCAAAATCTCCAGTGACCTAAAAATATTTTCCCATGATCTGGTGAGCAATGCCCAAGTAAAAAATCTCTCCTACAAGCGCTATTCCACACCTATGCACACAGAATTCGTTGAAACACACATACATTCAAGTAAAAGTATGCACATTCCTACTCGAATGTCTACATGTCATGTCCCATGTCTCGAGTCCTCACCAACTCCCTCACACATGCATTTGCCAAATATGAAAAACTGTTTTCAAAACAAAAGATTTTTGTTTTTGAAAAAGCATTAGACAATCTCCGATATCAAAATTTATTGGGCAACCTTTCGATATAATTTATTGGACATCCTTTGATAAAATTTGTTGGACAACCCTTCGATATAATTTATTGGACATTCTCCAATAAAATTTGTTGGACAACCCTCCGATATAATTTATTGGACATCCTCCGATAAAATTTGTTCAAAAGCCATGTTATGCACTTACACCCGTTTCATGCGATGTTCTCGTGCATATGAAATGCGAAATGTCATTTCATGTTAATTCATGTTACATGCTTGATAAGAACTACATGCAACATTTATAAATCATGGATAATTATATTTTTTACGTATAATTTACATCCATCATGTAATCCATGCTAATACATCAAGTAAGAATATATCAACATGAGTTTTTTCACACAATCAGCATGTTATTCATTTTTCTAGCAATAACACATAAAAGCAAAGACACACAAATTAATAATAATCTAAAATTCGGCCCGAATCAGCCTCGAAAACAATCTCAAAATTTCAATGTTCAATCAATCAGACTTACCACTCACGCCTAAAGAACCTCATGCCATTAAATGACTCTAGACAAAAATAACCAAACACTGCAGTACCTCAAATTAGAGACTGGGACAATTCTTGGCCTCTAATCCGTCTGGAAACGACCGACGTAATTGTAGACGGAATTTTCTGGCCTTTAAACGCCGGTATCTAATTGTGTCCGCTTCCTAATTCGTCAATGAGACCGATTTGATTCCGTCTTTGATCAGAGACCGATTTGATTCCGTCTCTGATCAAAGACCGATTTGATTCGCCTCGAATGTAGACCCATTGACCTCGTCGATCGAGACCGACCTGATTCCGCTCTAATCAGAGACTGATTGACCTCCGCTTCTAATCGACCGAATTGATTCCGCTCTCTCGAATGTAGACCGATGGATTCCGCTTCGATCGAGACCGATCGGACTCGCTTATAATCGCAGACCGACCACCCGCCTCCGATCGTAGATCTGATTTGATTCCGCTCTAATCGTAGAACGAATTGATTCCGCCTCTAATCGAGACCGAATTGATTCGCTCTCGATCGAGACGGACCGAGACGGAATTTTCCGCCTCAATCTAATTTTGGCATATTACTGTAGCCAATTTTCGATGTGTGTTTTACTTTATTACTAATTAAACCTATTATATGAAGATTTCAATTATATGTAATCATAAAGTTCTAGATTTAAGAATTAAATTAATAGATGTCATTAAAAGTTGAACTTACTATATTTTTCTATTAATGTAAAATCAATAGTACACGTAGATAATAAAATAGTAATATTAATGTCAAATGTACTAAATACAATATACTAACTACTAATCAAACTACAAATTCTTTAGTGTCCTCAGAACATTCTTCCATACTGCCCTTGTGAAGTCGCCCTTAAAAATCTTGGTGGCTTTCTATGAGCATTCTTCATGGGGTAGCAACCTCTGATGAAAATTACTTTCTTGTTAATTACATTATAAGCACATAAATTTACAGAATTATAGAAAATGTAATTCTATGAGCATTTTTTAATGAGAATAAGACATGATTCCCAAAATAATGAATACAAAAACACTAAATTCAGATAACAAGAACAATTTTCTAAAACATCATAATGGTGTGTTATTATGATTTCAAAAATGTGTTTTTTTAAAATAGAAACCAAACAAAACCCTAAATTTAGAATAAGAACAATTTTTAGATAACATCATTTTAATGTCCTCTGTTTTCAAAAACTGTTTTAAAAAAGAGGAACCAAACAGACCAAGATATATATATTTTATTGTCAGACGAGTTTTTGTGTTTTCTATTCTTAAGAACAAAATTGTTAAAAAAAACCAAATAGTTACAAATGAACTTCTATCAAGTGGATGTAATTAAATTTTGTTCCTATCTCATTGGGTTGAATCATCAGTTTTATGTTTTAACATTTTACTAGTTGTTAATCCCTTATTGAAGAAACAAAACAATGCATATGTTCAAGATTCATTTGAGATAACAAAAACTATCCCAAAGGAAAAGAAAAGTGAAGAAATGAGAGAAATAAAAGAAAAAAGAAAGAAAAAAAATCACCCCAATGATTTTTCCAACCCCTCTCCAATTTTATCTTTTCATTAAAGAAGAAGAATCTGAATATTTATAAAGAGTTGAATAATTTTTATTCGATTTTTTTTCCCTTCTATTTCTATAAAGAATCTACCAAAACTTCATCAATAGAAAGTTTCATAGGATAAAATTAAAGGAGGCAAATTTCCAAATTGTGTTTGGGACCAGAGTGATATCTAAAAGGATGCTTCCATACCCATACTTTCCCATCTGGCTATTGAGGATCTGCAAGGAGATGGCCTACTTCTCTTCAATTTTTTGTTTAAACTTAGATTGAAAAAGGGACTACCCAAAAAAGCTTATACCCTCATTCCAGAAATTATAAAGACAAGCTTCCAATTTTGATATCACAAACTAAATGTATAAAATTCTACACTAAATAACCTCGTAGGAGCCGTGCCTTCTACGTATCTTTTCTTTCCCCTTTTAACGAGGGTAAAAGGACAGGAAGTTTGTGACTCACCTTGGTCCTCCACTGATGGATAGAATAAATCTTTTCATAAACCATTAATGTTGGACCTGAACCAATATGACATTATAGAATTAAAAGAATTGTTAATCTAAAATAATGGGATTTCAAATGGTAACTTATCATACACAAAAACAGGAAAATGACATATGAAAAGCTAATAACCTGCTGAATCATGAGAGGTGATCCTTCCTTCAGAATAATGAAACCAACTCATTGTTATTCTCTTTCTGGAGATCTCTAAAAATTTGATCTCTCTCACTCATTGATTTCGTCAGCCTGAAAGCATTAATAATAGGAACTCCATCAAAGATCTCAGAAGCTGCAGTAGAGACAACTCGATGGTAGTTACAAATTTAAGGAACTCTATAGATAGGATAAAAAACAACAAGCCAGAAAATTATTAAAGAAATAATATAGATAAAAAAATATAAAACTAAATGTTGTTACTGTTCTAACTATTCATGGGCATCATGAGTTGCAATCTAAATAGTGGGAAATGGGAACTGCCTCCGAAAGCTACATAAAAATCTGAGATCAGGATGCCATACAAATCTTCCAGAAAAACCACCCAAAATAGAGAACCCATCCATAAACTTCCATGCCTAAAAGACAAAATTCTTAACCTTTAATTGCAAAAATTTCTAGGCATAGTTCTACTAATAATGCATCATAGATGAGAGCAAACCAATCACAACAAAGAGGAGGAATAGAATAGAACAATTTGAAGCATATCTGAAAAGAAGAATCTTTCCAATCGAAGGATTGGGAAACCCACGCCAACAACCTTGGGCTTCATCCATGTTCTCTGCCAACACCTGCTACTGCATTATTTGGGCCTTTGATTGCCCAATGCTTGATTCATCCATCACCAACATCATATGTAACAACATAAGGACACAAAAATATAAGTATGGAGATTCTAGAACGAAGCATGCAATCTTTAAAGTTGTTCCCAAGGTCGCTAAGTTCAACTTTTGATCCATCACTATCGATACTTCCAACCCACCAAGAACAAGATTTTTCAAGTACTTCAACCGTGGGACCACACCAAGTAAGCATATAGAGGCTTTCTCGAGCGCCGCTTGTCCTTGCTCACCCCATATTCGAATGAAGATTAAAAACCGGATTCACAAGATATTTTCAATATTAAACATGCACAAACAAAATCTCAAGAAATGAATTTGCTATTATTTTTTAACAATAGAAAGTGCTTGAACCTGGATTACATGCAAGAAAAGCACGATCAATTATCCTAAAAACTCATAGAAAACAAAGTGGATAAACTAGAGACTTTAGAGGATGAACTGTGAAAAAATGAGCTCGCTTGTCATAGAAGAGCAAGGGTAACCCAGAAAGAACCTTTGCTTAAGTATGCTATGTCTACCAAATTTATGGATAATTGCATATACCACAGTATTTTGAGTCGCTTCACAATTCACTTGCACTGCGCCTGCTATCTCACCAAACCTCGCAGATCGCACAAATCGGTCGAGTGAATAACCATGCAATTAAGTCCATAAAATATTCACATTACAAACCTAAATTTCTACTACTTGTAATTGTATAAAGCTCAGAATGAATGTTCCAGAGTTTTTTTCAAGTTGAGAATACAATTAGGAAGTGAAAGAAGGGATCAAACTTAACCAAAGAGAGTGGAATTATTTAAATGTTGGATGAGTGAACCTGGGTGCAAACAACACAAGCAGCTCTTAGGCGGCGGCACAGTGCAGGAATGAACTGACTATTAAATTTATCAACCAAATGTAAGAATGGATAACAGAATACAGGAAAAGGAAATAAAATAATTGAAATAAATCATAACTAATCCCTACCAAATTAAAATTTGGGAAATTACAAGATACAGCACTATGGACAATTAGAGTAGATATGCACAAAAGGAAATAAAATAAATGAAATAAAACAACCCGGGTTCCGCTCAATCATGTTCTAAAGAGTAAGACACTTTGCCACGCCGACACTCCATTTATCGGATCCCTCTTCATCCGTACAAGAACAAATTTACCGATATCAAAAACCCAAAATGCAAACCACCGATTCATCGAAACATTTTCTTGCAACATCAAACACTATTAACTGCTATACTTCCAAAAACAACCCATAATTCGTCGACCATAACAACACACTCACATTACTCCATAAACACCGAAACCCTAAGGCCATGTAAACGGGATCACCTCCCCACACCACCAATTTGAAACTATTTCTCTCACTGTGCAACTACTTTTCATCAATTTTACTCCATGGAGTGAAACTCAACCAAACAATGGGCTCACTTTCAAATCACAAGGACGGCTTCAATCAAAGTAAAAATCCACATTTCCAGATCTCATCCCCAACAATAGAAAAAAAAAATTAAAGAAAACTAAAAATCCAAACAACTCAAAAATACACGTAAGCATATTGATGAAAGCAGCATTTGATTTATAAAAAAGAAAGACTGCGACGGCTACTGCGGAAAATGCCACCGGTACAATAATCGCCTTTGCAAAGATCTGCTTGATCCGAACAATAGTATCAGTTCGCCTTATCCGAGCCACTGCTAGTAACAGATGTGGAGTACCACCCCGCCGTCGTTTACTGGCCATCCCCTCCTCCTTCTAGAAACCCTAACCCTAGCCTCCGTGATTCCACTCCGCCCGAATCTCTAGGAATGAAAAAAAAAAGTTGGTTTCAATCGAAGATCACGCAACGGTAGCTTTTCCTTCTCTCGCTTTCTCCGTCTCCGCGATTTGATTTGATTTGATTTTGGCCATCACCGCTGTGGAGATGAAGCTCTCATTTGATTCTCTTTGTGTTTCTTTCTCTCTCAATTTGGGAGAGGGTAAAATGGATTAGCCTTGTTTTGTGCCACTTCTTTTCCTTCAAATTATCAAAATGCCTTTCCTTCTAAAGAATTAATTCAATTTTCCCAATTAAATAACTTAAATAGTTAAATGTGATATCACTACCATTATCCCTTTTTTTCTCTTCCATTTACATTATATGCGATAGTATTAATTTGTAAATTTTGAAATATTAAAATACTATTCAAAATAACAAATATCAAGTCCTCGATAAGAAACTTATTAGGAAATTGTTAACATGTTGCTCACCTAGCACTCACATACATCATTCTAGTACTTGCATCTGATAATCAAGAGCTTCCGATGTGGAAGCACATACCATCTTATGGTGAGCTATCCACGAGGATTTGGAACTTGTAATCGTGAATACAAGGTGAAATGTATAAAAAGTACTATGGCTAATTTGCCTCTGCTTAAAACTCGATTTGAAATTAGCTTTTAGAAACATAAAGAACATTATTTTGATGTTTTTTGAAAAATGTTCTTATTCTTATATAAATAAATGTGGCACATTTTTTCGGGCTAAAAAATTAGAGCCCAATCCGGGCCTAATTTCGAGTTATCGAAATAGTCTAACGTGGAGCATTCCAAATTGCTAGCCTATTTAAGGGAGCAGGAGCCAAGAGACAAAAGAGAGACGTTTGGGAAGGAGTTTCTCAAAATGAATGGGGAATGCTATAGAGGTATTTTGGAAAACAAATATATTAAAAAATATGTTAATTTTAGAGTTAACTTTTTCAAATGAAAATAAAAGTAATATTTTTTTGTAATGGTTTTATTTATAATATATTTGGTAAAAAATTATATTTATATTTATAAGTATGATTATGCTTATTTAAATAAATATGATTACAAAATTAAATTTTATTTGTTTTTTATTTAATATTCAGCATTAAATGATAAATAACTTATTTTTAATTCTATGCTTTAATTTGTATAGAAAATATATTTTTTAGATATATTAATTTTTAGTTTATGTGATTATGTTGATTTTTGTGATAATTTCAAAAGCTCTTTTAAAATTTTTGAAATTCGTAATTTAGGGTTTGGCTGAAAAAAGTTCACACTTATATAAGCTTAAATGAACCATGTTTGAAAGAAATATGCCTTAAATGAACCATGTTTGAAAGAAATATGCCATAAATGAACCATGTTTGAAAGAAATAATTTTTATAAAGATTATGTTCTTGGTGGAATGAAACAAGGGACCTTAAATGATCCTCTATATAAATGTTGATAATTAATAATTTACCTTTAATTATAAATAAAATTTTAATTTATCTTTGATAAAATGCCTTGAAATTTATAATATATCAAAATCACAGAATTGTTATAAATTGCAACAATCAAGTCCTAAGTCTCAAATCATTTGCATTGGAATTCGTTTCTAATGTTAGAAATGGAATTCCGTTTCTATTTTTACACATAATGAAATTAATATTTATACTTTATAACGAAATATTCAAATACTTTAATTTTTTAATATAAAAACGGATATTTTTAATAAGTATTTAAATTGATATTTAAAAAATTAACATAAGGTTAATTACTTTTTTGTTAATTAAGACCATTCTCTTTTAGTAAAATAAATAATTCACATTTGAACTAATACATTTATGATATATTTTTAACAATGTTTGTTAAACTGTCATAAGTCATGTCACTAACTGTAGACCCAAAAAAATAAGAGGGTTTTAGGGGAAGATGTTTTTATTTTTTTAGGATAAAGGAAGACAAAAGGAGGTGGGGGAGAAAAGAAGGAGGAGAAAACGGAGGTGGGGGAGAAAAGAAGAGGATGGATCCAAAATAAACAAGAAAAGGAGAGAGTGAGTGGAGCCCAAAGGAAAAAGAGGAAAAGAAAAAATGAAGCAAGCGAGAAAAGTGGCAAAAGAAAAAGAAGGAGTTTAATAAAGCAGGGGCTTTGAGTATATATGAGATCCAGCGACTCCACGTCGACGACCATCAAACTTCGAAATGACGATCTCAAATTTTGATATAACGCTCTACCAAAACAACTTAAAATCAACGATGGTATTCGATGGAAATTTCAATGGTTGGATTCTCAGTCTTTAAGTTATTTTCGGAGATTTTGAAATCGGTTTTAGTATTGGCAAGTTCAAGGTAAGCGTTCGTTTTCATTGTTTAACCGTTAGATCCTTCTATATTTTTGATATGTTTGAAATAATACATAGGATCTAGGTCATGAATCAAAAGTGATTATATTTGTAGATTCCATTTGTTATACTAGTTAGAACCAATAGTTGTTGATTTTGTTTCAATTTCGAACGATTTTAGTGTAAGACTTTGATCATTGTTTTTAACCGTCAGATCGTTTTGAATTTTGGGTATGTTTATGATCATTGTCCCGAATTAGAGACGGAAACCATTCGGTCTCTATTCCGTCTCTATTTAGAAACGGAATGATTTCCGTCTCAAATTTGAGACGAAAATTATTCCGTCTCTATTTTGAGACAGAATTCAGAGACGGAACTTTCCGTCCCTAATCAAAGACGGATTTTTTCCGTCTCTAATTCGAGACGGAAACAATTCGATCTCTATTTCCGTCTCTATTTAGAAACGGAATGATTTCCGTCTCAGATTTGAGACGGAAATTATTCCGTCTCTATTTAGAAACTGAATTTCCGTCTCTAATTAATTTATATGCAACTGCTTCCTATTTAGAGACTGATAAGGTCCGCCTCACTTCCGTCTCTTAATTCGAATTTTCTTTGTAGTGAAAGTGTGGAGAAACCTCATCTCTGGGATTGACGAAAACCCCAAATTCTTATACCTACGCGGAAGCCTCGCCCTGGTAGGGACATTTAACTTTGTCTTTCGCCCGACGATGCCGGCACACATGGACACATCCATTAAGTGGCAATTGCCACACCACATGGCTCTCATGCCATGTGCACCTCTCACAAGCTGCCATGTGGCAGCTACATGGTCATGCTATGTGACACCACTCCTTGTGTCACCCGACACTCGATACCTCAAAAAACACAAAATTCTAACTGTCTCGGAATTTTACGATATTCGATTGGGTAACTAGATTTCGCGAGACGATTCCAACGGTGAAATTCGTTTCGTCATCCGAGATCTATAAAAATTCAAGGTTTTCAACCTGCATTATTGCAGCAATTAATTGTTTTGCCCTTTTTCAGAAAAATTGAATTTTTTCCAGGTTTTACATTGGGCCTTAGTATTATTATCCCAATTTGTTCTTTGTGTTATAAAGTATAATTTCATTGCTTGTGACAATTTATTTAACATTGTTTTAAATCTAATAACCATCAAGTATATTTTTATTCTTAAATTTTCTATCTTAGCTTTTATTAATATTTCTTCTTTTATTTCTTGAGGGAGATTTAGTTGTATAATTGTATTTGATTCTTGTAAAGATATTTGAGATTTAGAGATATATAATATATTTAATATCCAATCATTTATTAAGAATTCTAATTTATAATAGAATAAAGATTCTATTAATACAATATCATCTAATCATAGTTATCTTTTTCTTTTATTATTTTCATGATTTCTAAAACCTTAATACAAAATTCTTATGCTATATTCGGTTTTGACTTTGTCGTTTTATTCTTAAAGTCTTCATTATATTATTTGGATAACTTTACTATTACAATTATTGATTTCTTTATGATTTATACAAAGTTAGTATTTCATCTACTACCATTTAAAAACTTCTTCAAACACGTCAATTTTTGTAAAATTTTTCAACTTGTACTTATTATCATTTAATACGAATGCTATTCTTAATAGTTTTATACTATTCATGACTTTATTACTTTCTTTCAAAATATCATCCTATTCATGATTTACACTTGTAATATTTTTCTTTATTATCTTATCATAAAGATTCTAAAAATGTTTTTATATTATCTAATAATCTTATTATTCTAAATATTTATACACAATTGCAAAATTTTTCTATATAATATTAATCATGATTTTATGTTAAATTTATGATTATTTTTGTTATTTCTGTTTTAAATTCTTCTATCTTATTTACTTCAATTAATTATATCATGTTTATATTATAGCAAACTTTTTCAATATATCTTCTATTATTCATCACTAAACCAATATTTTGTATCAAATTATTCTATATCCTAAACTTCGTCATTATCATCTAAGATTCTTGGATAATTTATTTTTGTATTATTTTTAAAATAAAATACATATTTTAATTTTTGAATTTGTTATTCCTATTTCTATGAATAAGATAAATTCTTATCATTATTATTATTTTATTATATGATTATTTCTTTTATTTTATCTAAATCTTAGGCTCTGATATCAATAAGTGTTGGGCTCTATAATTTTCAATAGAGGGTAAACAACATATTATAACAAATAAATTTAAAAAGAGTAAATTTATAAGATTAGATAATACTTATATGTAGATAAGAGTTTAAACAATCAAAATTAATACAGTCTCTTCAGTTACCTATTATATTGTAAACATAATATAATTAGTAAAAATACTTTGTAGTATTGTATAGTAATGCTATTTGATTTATATTATAATTGTAATACAATTTTTTCCTTAGATTCTTAGCATTAAAAATAAAATAAAATGAAACATATTTTGGGATATAATTTACAACCATATGTTGTTGCAAAAAAAATTTCCTTTATTTCTTCTTCTTCAATGATGGGTGAGGACGTGGTGTGCTGGAGGTATAGAGAGTTTAAAAAGTTTGACTTTTTATTAATTATTTTTTAACATTAAGGGTAATTTTAATATTCTAATCCAATTTTTCCTTAACTATTCTTACGCTCTTTCTTTTAAGTGTTATCATGATAAGTGTACCTTAGAATAATTATCTTACTTCTCCACCTTTTGGGAAATTTGCCCATATTTTTAATAAACTCACATCCATTTCGGTTCTAATATAATAATAAGGATTCGACTGCGACCGTAGGAGAGTGCAAAATTAATTTATCAGAGAACGAAGAAGATCTAAGTGGCGATTTTCAGAAATTTTCTTCACCATCATCATCAATCTCTCTAAATGAGTTCCAATCAGAGCGAATCAAACCCCATTCCCAGGCTCCAATTCGAGGGAGCAGATGAGGGAGATTTGGGACAGTTAGCCGTTCGATTGGCCAACAGCATTGTTCTTCCGATGGCTCTGAAATCGGCTCTGGAGCTCAACATCATCGAAATCATGGCCGCGGCCGGCGACGGCGCGTTCCTCTCCCCCTCCGAGATCGCCGCTCAAGTTCCCGCCCGGAACCCCGACGCGCCGCTCCTGCTCAACTGGGTTCTCCGGCTTCTCGCCAGCTACTCTATCCTCAGGTGCTCTCTGCGGACCCTTGAAAATGGTGACGTGGAGAGATTGTACGGCGTTGGACCCACTAAAGCCCTCACTCGAACTCAGACGGAAGGGTCTATCGCTCCTCTGTTTCTGTTGCACCAATGATAAGGTCTTCACGGAGAGCTGGTACTGTACTATTAACTTTCTTCTGTTGCCCTGCATTTTCCTCAAAAAAAATAAAGAAGAAAGTTGTTATGAGATTTCTTGGAATAGTGGTGGGTCTACGGAGAAAACGGGAACTCATTTTCCTCAAAGCCTTAAAGTTTACCCTCTAACTTTTAATCCTAAATCCACCATTGTCTATCAAACCCACTTGTCTTAAGCTCAATAGACTCGACTAATACAAGATCCATGGGTTGAATCAATGAAATTGATAATTAACTTAATTTAAATTTCATGTATAGTTTGTATAATCGTATATGATCGAAAAGATTATCATGTTATTATTGATAAATTGTTTTTTTTTCATAATACAAAGTAATTAATATCATGATATTTACAGCATATGAATGAGACATTTTATATGTGAGACATGCTATAACATTTAAATTAAATATAAAAATAAAAATGAAACTTATTTTTAATATTCTTTTTTATGTTTCTAATATGGAAAACTAGTAATAAGTTATACTAAAATTAATAGTATACTGCAAATAATGTATTGTTATAATATAATTACAGTAGAATTACAATAGATTACAATAATATCATATTCAACTTTATTTTCATATCTAATTTTTATAAATGATATATTAGTGATTTCTAAGCATAGTATTACATAATAAGGGACTATTAATTTGTGTAATTACCAGGAATGATTGTGACATATTTGTGATCAACTTTATGCAATTGTAGAAAAATGGTGGACTATCTCCTATAATTGCAAATGTATTTTATCATGTTTAATATAACATTTTTCTTTTTGTAAAGTTCAATAAATAAAACATAAATTATAATTAATATTATCTATTGAGTTTTCCTATTTACTACATAAGATCACAAAGTATCAAATAAAGTTAGAGAAATGTATATAAATTCTTGAATTATTGAAAGAGTTTCAATAAACAATTAGAATTTGTTTTTGTCTAAACTTGTTTATTATATAAATTTTGTTAACTTATTGTTGTAATGTTATTAGATCATGAAAGATAGTAACAGTACTCATATTAATTTTCACATTGATATGAAAACTAGTATTTTCTCATATTATTAGTGTTTTCTTATTATAATACCAGTTATATTTATTGTAAACATAATATACCTAGTAAAAATACTTTGTAGTATTGTATAGTAATGCTATTTGATTTATATTATAAATATAATACAATTTTTTCCTTAGATTCTCAGCATTAAAAATAAAATAAAATGAAACATGTTTTGGGATATAATTTACAAACATATGTTGTTGCAAAAAAAAATCCTTTATTTCTTCTTCTTCAATGATGGGTGAGGACGTGGTGTGCCGGAGGTAAAGGGAGTTAAAAAAGTTTGACTTTTTATTAATTATTTTTTAACATTAAGGGTAATTTTAATATTCTAATCCAATTTTTCCTTCTCACTTTTTACGCTCTTTCTTTTAAGTGTGATCATGATAAGTGTACCTTAGAATAATTATCTTACTTCGCCACCTTTTGGGAAATTTGCCCATATTTTTAATAAACTCATCCATTTCGGTTCTAATATAATACTAAGATTCGACTGCGACCTTAGGAGAGTCCAAAATTAATTTATCAAGAGAGCGAATAAGATCTAAGTGGCGATTTTCAGAAGTTTTCTTCACCATCATCATCAATCTCTCTAAATGAGTTCCAATCAGAGCGAATCGAGCCCCATTCCCAGGCTCCAATTCGAGGGAGCAGATGAGGAAGATTTGGGACAGTTAGCCGTTCGATTGGCCAACAGCATCATTCTTCCGATGGCTCTGAAATCGGCGCTGGAGCTCAACCTCATCGAAATCATGGCCGCAGCCGGCGACGGCGCGTTCTTCTCCCCTCCGAGATCGCCGCTCAACATCTCGCCCGGAACCCCGACGCGCCGCTCCTGCTCGACTGGGTTCTCCGGCTTCTCGCCAGCTACTCTATCCTTAGGTGCTCTCTGCGGACCCTTGAAAATGGTGACGTGGAGAGATTGTACGGCATTGGACCCATTTGCAAGTTCCTCACTCGGAACTCAGGCGGAGGGTCTATCGCTCCTCTGTTTCTGTTGCACCACGATAAGGTCTTCATGGAGAGCTGGTACTGTACTATTAACTTTCTTCTGTTGCCCTGCATTTTCCTCAAAAAAATAAAGAAGAAAGTTGTTATGAGATTTCTTGGAATAGTGGTGGGTTTACGGAGAAAACGGGGAACTCATATATCTAGGGCTAATTTGATGAATGTAGTGGAATCTTGATCGATTGGGGGTTGTTGTTAGGTACCACCTGAATGATGCTATACTGGAGGGAGGAATTCCCTTCAATCGGGCGTACGGAATGACAGCATTTGAATACCCAGGAACAGATCAAAGATTCAATAGGGTGTTCAATGAGGCAATGTCGAATCACACTACCTTGATAATGAAGAGAATACTGGAAATCTACAAAGGGTTTGAAGGCATCAAAGTGTTGGTCGATGTGGGAGGCGGCATTGGGGTGACTCTCAAGATCATCACTTCCAAGTATCCTCAGATTAAAGGCCTCAATTATGAACTCCCTCATGTTTTAGAAGACGCCCCCTCTTATCCAGGTTCCGACCCGATGATTAGTATATTCTTTTTTTTGTTTTAGAAACTTCTAATTCATTGATGCCAATGTGGTTGTGGATCTGCGTTTGTGTTTTAGGTGTGGAGCATGTTGGGGAGATATACCTGGGAGAATGTTCCAGAAGGAGACGCCATTTTTATGAAGGTAATAATACTAATATTTACTCAGAAGTCAAGGGTAATTAAGGGTTAGGAAGATCATATATATATATATATATATATGATATGGCATGATTAAATCATTTTGTTAATTTATGGTACACACGCATGCAGTGGATTCTTCGTGGCTGGAGCGATGATCACTGTGTGAAGCTTCTCACCAACTGCTTTAAAGCTCTCCCTGAGAATGGGAAGGTGATCATCGTGGAATCCATCCTTCCGGTGGCTCCGGAGAACACAGTCTCAGCCCGCATTCCTTTCGAGCAAGATCTGTTCATGCTGGCCCAAATCCCAGGAGGAAAAGAGAGGACCCAGAAGGAGTATGAGGGGTTAGCCTTAAAATCAGGATTTTCTGTCTGTAAAGTCATTTGCTGTGCTTACAACAGTTGGGCTATGGAGTTCCACAAGACACCACTTCCATAGCTCATTTAATCCCAAGCTTTTCATGTTTTTTTTACATCTATTGCTGAATTGTCGTAGTATTATGTTATTATAAGGATTTGGACAATGATTTTTTGTTAATCTAGTACAATTGGAAATGAAAAAAAAAATAAGGAGAAGAAAATTACAAACACAGAAAAAAAATGACTAATCGGGTCTTAAATTTTTTTTCTTTAACGAGAGTATGAAACTCCAAATTAAATAGAGTTAAAGACTCGTCCGGCCATTTGGAGAAAATGGAAGAGAGAGAAAAAATTAATCAAAATCCTTAAATGACGTATAAGGTTTTAAATGCATAACCGTTTAGGAATAAAAAACTAACCAGAAAAACTCTAACATTTCTTACCTCTTGTTCCATACTCTTTTATTACTTAAGTCATGCCTCAAGGGCGACTCTGCATGGTCTCCTTTTTTTTTTTTCTATATTCATGAGAGGGATTTTTTTTTTTTTTTTTACAACTAAACATTTTAGTTATATTATATTAAACTGTTCTTGTTGGAACGCGAACCCGAAACCCCTACATTTGACATGTATTAAGTAATTATATTATAAGCCCATTATGCGTTTTAACAAGGGAGGGCATAGGAAGGGAGTCCGAGTTTGAGTCCCAATGGTAAAAAAAAATAGCAAATTAGTAATCATGTTGCAAAATATTTTATCATCAATTTCTTTTTTGACAATATATAATAGCTTGTGACAAAAATAGTAGTATTTTATATTTTTGTTAATATTTATTTGGAATAAATATCCTTTGGGCTAGATTACAGGAGATTTTGGTAAATATTTATTTCTTTTTCAAAATTCGAATTTTTTTTAAGGAAAAAAAATATGGGTGATGAGCATGTTAGATGAGGAGGGTAATTTTGGTAACTCAGTAGAAAATGACATATGTATGGTTATTAGGTTATGCAAACTTGGATTTTAATTTCTAAATAGCCCAATATTATTTGTCAAAAAAAGCCTAGTATTATGAAATTGTTGTAAATATAAAAATGTGGACATCATTAAATAGATTCATGAATATGGAAGAAACTCTTCAATCTCGAGAAGGTTCATGATTCATCAAATGAACCTTAAAGATTTGTGTATCATTCACTTATGTATCTTAAAGTTCGTGATTCATTTGATGTACCGGGAAGATTCGTGACCCTGTACATAATGACTATTATGATTGTTTTATGGTGACCATTATGAAGCACCTTTCAGCTTTCCTCGATATATGTATCAGAAGCCTATGAAAGGGCCTCACTTACACCTTGTAAAATGATCCGAAGAAATATAATTCTTTTATCCATATTTCTTTCTTTCTTTCTCCGATATCTCCGTTCCTTATAACATATTTTACAACACGTTATCAGCATGAGTGCTCTATCACTTAGTGAACGGTATTTTTTGAAATTATATATATATATATATATATATATATATATATATACTATTTTGAAGCTTTTGATTTTCAACACGACTTTTCAATCTAGACAAAATTTTGATCGTTTTTATATGTATGTTTACATATTGATGATTCCCGAATTCGTATACTTAAATCCATGCACGACATAATAGATAAGTGATAGATCAATAGAATTCTTTGATGTTATATGATTGAAGTCAAAAAATTCTCATGGCTTATGTCTAAAATTAAATTATTAACATGCCTAATAAGCAAATATGTTTAGATATCTGCTTGGTTGGCTATTTCTGATTTAGATCTATTTACTTTTAAAACTAAATTGGAACTAATTCTTTTAATGTATCTTTTACTTTAAACTGCAGTGCATATTGATGTGTTTTTATTACTAAAAAACAAGTTCACTTTTGTGGGCCCCAAAATCACCTATCCTATCTTTGTTTTCATTTTGATACAATACAAAGGCCGATTGTTTGTATATTAATTAGATACTGCAATATATAGATATTTATATCAAATTTCTTTTGAATAATTGTAGACTTTTGAAAATGTCTGCTATTACTAAGAGGGAGTTTGTTGTCTGATTTCAATTATTGTATTTAATTCAATAAGATTATTTAGGGGATATTGGGATTTCGATCGTATGTATGAAACACTAAATTGTATTTAAGGGTGTTGCGGTTATGGTTTGAGAGAAGTAGAATCCTTAACGGCAAAGTACATAAAAAAGTACAAGAATTTTGCATCTTCAACTTTCTTTAGGATCCAAGAATTAAGGCTATTGATGGACCTCAAGGGTTGTAATAAAGATGAGCTTTTTCCTTAAATCCAAAAAATGATAATTTGGAACAAAATTCAAACTAGAGTATTTCCATATTCTGGAGTGTTCACTTTTAATATGATTAGAGATTGTCTTTCGCAAGAGGCACTAGAAACTCTATTTCAACTCTGATTTTTATAGGGTAATAGAAAATATTATAGGATTTGATGCCATTTGTTAGAAATTAGAATTTAATTGCAAAGTCATAATTGGACAAGGAATAACCTTTAGTAATCTTATAAGTCTCTCTTATTTATTTTGAAATGTAAACTACCATTGATTTTTGTAAGGAAGTGGGTTTATTCCTTTCAATTGCTTGAATGCTACAAGGCTTCTAATTATAGTTAGTTGGAGTTGTCTACCTTTGTTGTAAAGAAATTTATGTTGTCCTCTCTCCTCTTTCAACGCAATGGCCTCCAGTTTAGATGTAAGTTTCTTAACCATTGTGTAAGTTTAGACGTGTTTTTCATTTTTCCTATTTTTTATTGTTAGAGCATCAAAAAAATTTGGATAGCAACCCATGGAGAATGAGGATATTCTATGCTTGGTAGATAGTGCTTCCATTAATAATACTCATCCTAAAGATAGAAAATTCTTTCATACTTTAACTGAAAAAAGAGGAAGTGTTACTATAATTGCAAATGATAATGTTTTAATAGTGGGCTCCAGAAGAGCTTCACTAATCTTTCCTATGGGTACAGAACTAATTATCGATAATGCACTACTATATCCACAGTCACACGTACCCTTCTTAGTTTCAAGGACATCTGATCGAATGGTTTTCACATCGAAATCGAAACTAAAATGATATTGAATATCTCCTCATGACTCGATCACCGTGGACGCCGGAGGGCAGGCCAGCCGAAAAGCCCCTCTCTTCTCCCCGCTGTGTGTATTATACATACATCAGACATTCTCATCACAATGTTCCGATGAGTTTAAAATTTAAAGACCCATATTCATTCAAATTATGGCATGAGCGATTGGGTCATCCTGGGTAAAACATGATGTGTCAGATTTTGACTTATTCTATTGGGCATAATATGCCAAGTAGTAGAATCCCTTCTGTAAATAATTTATTTGTGAAGCTTGTGAAAAGGGAAAACACATAGTACGACCTTCTCGTACTAATGTTGGAATAGAATCTCCTATTTTCCTTGAGCGGATTCATGGAGATATATGTGGACCAATTCATCCAACATCAGGACCATTTCGATATTTCATGTTCCTAATTGATGATTCCACTTGATGGACTCATGTGTGTTTATTATCCACATGAAATAATGCATTTGCAAAGTTTATTGCTAAACTTGTTGGACTTAGAGCCCAATTATCTAATTATCCAATTAAATCCATCTAAATGGATAATGTTGGTGAATTCACATCGAAAGCATTTGATGATTATTGTATGGCATTAGGTATCAAAGTGAAGCATCCAATTCCTTACGTCCACACCCATAATGGTCTAGGTGAGTCCTTGATTAAGTGTATCAAATCAATTTCTAGATCGTTACAACATTCCAACTTACCTATCTCTTGTTGAGGACAAGCGGTTTTGCATGCTGCTACTCTAATTCAAATCCAACTTATTGCATACCATGATTATTCCCCCTTACAAATAGTGTGTGTTAAAGAACCAAATATTTCTCATATGAAAATCTTTAGATGTACTATCTATGTTCCTATATAACCACTACAGAGTACCTCTATGGGCCCTCAAAGAAATCTAGGTATATATATTGGCTATAAATCTCCGTCTATTCTTAAATATTTAGAACTCATAACAGGGGATCAATTTATAGCTTGATACGCTGATTGCATATTCGATGAAGATCATTGTGGGTAGCGGATTTTTGGTGTCTCACCGCGGGCTCCACAAACCCAGACACTTTTATGGCCTTTCACCACTAGGAACTATGTCCTAATTACAATTGGTCGGTTTTTCACCCGACGGGGATCTATCCCTATTGGCTGATAATTGGCCACATATTTTCTTTATCATTTCAATCAACCGTGCGACTCTATTGGACGTTGTCCCATTTAACCGAGCCCACCCAACCAAATACCAAACGCAATGTCGATTCATTAACCATGCACTCACACCCATTTAATGCGATGTCCCCGTGCACATGCAATGCAATATGCCATTGCCTATTTGTACCATGTCACATATATGATGAAGCAGGCGAACAATTTTATTAAACATGCATATCACTGAAAGCATCCCGGCAATTATATCAAACATGCATATAATTTCTACATTAACTCATTCATGTCACGATCACACAAGCATATATCAACATCACATACAAACACAGCTCAGTCAAGTAATAAAGAATTTTATCCTCTAGGCTAAATTACGACATATGTCCATAAATAGCTGCCAACATGACATGTAATGGCTTAAGTGTCTACACATACACCATCACATGTCAATATATTAATACACATATCAACATTTCATCAAACAAGCATCACATGCCATGCAATTAGTACACTTGGTGTTATGATCAAAATTTCAGCAATGATGTGAGCACCAATATCAATCACTAGCAAATGGCTAGATTCTAGACTCAAAGATATTTTCATAGAGTCCAAGAACGCACGAATCGAAGTTCAGACAAGAAAGATATGGTCGTCCAAATTGAGTAATTAGAGCCATAATTATCACAGCCAATCCACGAATAGCATGCTCGAGGGGTTGGGTGTGAGCATTTTACAACCACAAATGCACTCAACCCAAATTCGTTCAAGAAGTAGCCCTTTAAACCGGCTACAAACCCTTCTCATGCCATTAACATAGCACAACACGGTTCCAAAATCAGCCCAAAACAATAGCCCAAATGCTAGGAATAAACCAAAGTAGGAAGAATCCCTACCTCTTGAAGTGTATCCTCTCGTCGAATCTCCGGACTTTACTCGTTGGTCCAACGAGTTCTGACCATCGGGATGCCAATGAACTGAGGAAGAAACCGTCGGCCTCCTTCCTCTTTCTCTCTTTCTTTTTCTTTTTGTTTCTTTTCTTTCTTTTATCTCTTTCTTTTCTCCTTTCCCTTTCTCTCCTTTCCTCCCTTTCTCTCCTTCCCTCATTCTTGTACGAACACATCTATTTATACAAAATTTCACTTCCATGAAAGTTGACACATGGTTTACCATTTGTCTTGTAAAGACTTGCATTTTGACACATGTGTCACCCGACACCCGATGCCTCGAAAAACGTGAATTTTTTTATTATCTCGGAATTCAATAAAATTCGCCTAGGTAACTAAATTTAGTGAGACGAACCCAATGGTGAGGTTCGTTTCGTCATCTGAGATCTAGAAAACTTCCAAGTTTTCAACTTACGTAGACGACAAATCACCACCGGCTTTTAGCCTTTTTTCGTAAATTTTCAATTTTTTTCCCTAGTTTTACAATTGTGGCCTGGGCACCTTGTCTACAAAAACTCGAGGAAGTGGGTCAAGAGAGTCGCATGCCATCCAAAATCCCGGGTCGGTCACCATAGATATTCAGGTTTCAAGGCAGGAATCCATGCTTCATAAGCAAAATCAAATTTCGTGGCTTCTAGTAGTCTCCATGGCTTCCTTGTCCTTGCCCACTTGGGAATGAAGAGAAGACACCTCATCTTTGGATGCCTCGAGCTCTAGTAAAATCAACGTTTGTTCAACCGCTAAGCGAGCAACCTCAACCTCTAACATGCGCCCGTCTTCCTCCGCAGCTACCAAGGCATCTAGGGCCCTAATCAGGTCATCCTCTGCCCTTGCCTTAGCATCACCCGCTGCTACAGCAGTCAGACGAGCCACCTTAGCCTCCTTCTTTGCCTCATCCCTTTCTTTCTCCGCCCGTTCAATCTTTTCCGCACCTGCTTTGGCCTCTCGCTCCCAATGCTTTGACTTAGATTTTTCATTGGCCAAAGAAGCGTCCATATTCCGGTTGATTGAGCGTAAAGCCTCAGTTTCTATTTAACTTTATTTTGAAGGACATTTTTCTGTTCTACAACACAATCTTTTCTTATTCCATCCCTTGACTTGAACAAGAAGATTGCAGTATCATTTCAAACTTTAGTTTTCAACTGAGAAAAAGGAATGTTTTCAACCTCTATTACCAATAAACTGATGAATACTGTATGAAAATAGTTCAGTCAAAAGATCTTATTCTTTGAGTGTGTGTAGGTCTTCTTTCCTTTTCATCTTTTTGTTGAATTAGCGACTCTTAGGGATCTCCTTAGAACACTAGTCAAAAGTCCCATAGGCTTGTTTTTCATATTGATCTCCACTAATGTAGGTAAATTCAACCTTCAAGATCAAAGAGGTCTTTTAGGCTTATAATGTCATGCTTAGGTAATTGGGTAGATAATTGGAAAATTTAAGCTGCAAATTACTCAAATTCCACTCTTCCTTTTTGTATAATGGCCTCCATCTTTCATCCTTTTCCTTCCTTGTAATATAAACTCCCCAAACTCGCCTTGTACATCATCTCGATGTTGTGGCTCCTTTTGGTTTCCACATTCAACTTACGCCCTCATTCCTTTTTACTGAACTTTAGTTCTCTCCATTGTCAAATAATTGGAATAGTGCAATGTTTTGTCTTCTTAGGCTTTCTATCACTCTTAGATAACTTTGGGCTAGCAACTCCCATACCAGTTGGCATTAGGATACTAGGTGTTGAAACACCCCTATGAGCTTAATTGTTCAAGAGAGATAGGCCACAAGACAAAACTTATTCCCTTTTCAACTTCTTCTTTTTCTCTAGTTCTTTAATTTATTTTTCCTCTTTCATCCTTGTAATCCAAAAGAAATATATTTCCTCAAACTTGTTTCTTTCTGCACAGTAAACATTCTTATTTTGAAAACTGAGTAATTTGGGTTCTTGGCTTCAGATTATTGTAAAGGAGTGGATTTGTGTTTGACATTACTATCATGAAGAAATTAGTATTTTTGGCTCAAAGTATGGAATCAGATAAAGGTTCTCTTGCATATAATGAGGGTAGGTTTGAAAAGGTTCAACTTCCCAAAGATGGCCTCTATCACTTTGCTAGTTGTTTTTACCAGATTTCGCCTTGACCAATAATCTAACAAGCTCCTGTGGACCTTATACCCTTGCTGTGAACTTCATCCCAGAAGATGTTCCTAATCCTCCTCAAAGTTTTAAGAAATTTTTAATCCAGTGTGTATTATTTTTTCAAGATTTATACTAACTTACTATTTATACATACAAACTTCAACTCTGTCTTATTTATTCTTTCAATTGTGTAATATGTTCCCAATTCTACAATTTAAACTCACATTCAAACTAAACTGAACTTCTTATTTCAATCAATTAGTCCTTTTCTCATTTCTCTTACAAAGGTTGTTATCCAAATAAGGCTTGAATACATAGATCATTTCTTGTAAACAACAATAAATGACACAAACAACACAATTCACTTAATAAAATTCATGCATCCAAAAACAAACCACCTATTCAGCAATCAAGTCCCAATCAAGCATTTCAACAGTATATGTTCTAGTTGAAACATTATTGAAAATAACAAACCCAATCATCCAATTAATAGATCAATTCATACATACTTTTCAACAACTTTCTAAACTATATTAATGATATTGAAGAAATAATGATGGGGAAAATAATTGTATATCTCACCTCCCTTCTATAAGATTTTTTGGTATGATGTTGGAGGATCTGTCAAAGCTCCTAAACATGTGGAAAATTAAAAGGTCATATCTGGTCTTTTCTTTTCAGAGGGTGTGGGTTCTACCTTGTCAGTGGAGATTAAATCATTTGTTAAATCCACAAATCTAATCAAGGTGTCTTGCTTCAAGCCCATCTGATTCACTGTTTTCTCCAACTTAGAGATACAACCCAACATGTCTGATAAGTTTTTGTTAATTAAATCCAAACTTTCATGCCAGATTTTTCTTCTATAAATATCACATTCTGAGCTTTATCTCCTCGTCCTTCATCAACTTCCTAAACTCCCTTGAATTGCTCTTTATAGCTGTATTTAATACTGAATCTTTCTTAAAGATGTTATCTTCCATCCTTCTTCTTTCCTTTATTGGTAAGCACTCTTCATCTCTTTCTTAAACCGCTTTCATATATTTTCTCCATTTCCTTTCTGCGTTCATTTCTTCCTCTCTCTGCCTTAGAGTCTGCTCAAACAATTGTTCTTTCCTCTCGACCATTTCTAAGAATTCTTCGTGGAATTGCCGCTATTTTTCCCATTTATGTTCCCTCTTCCATATCTTCTTTCATTGTCCCCATTTGATTTCAAAGGTTCCCTTCTCCTTTCGAGTCATTGCTCGTGAAATTCTCCACACACAAGATAGGAATTACTAATGGCTATTCCAGCACTTTCCTCTTCAGAGGATTTGCCTGGATAACTTCCATTTCTCAAAGGGATTATTATCCTTAGCAGCCTCGTCTACTTCCACCATCCTTATTGTTTTTATTTCTAGCCCTTTGTCACCCTAATAAAATTTAAGGAGATACCTTAAAGTGTTTCTTCTTCATCCCATGATCCTCTCACCCAAATAAGATGCATAGTCTACTCGATCGTTGTCAGCGAGGATTAACCCTTTAGTTGCTCATAGTATCCCCTTATCACCCTCTATTAAACCCCAACATTCATTTTATAGGCCTTCAAAAGGCATATATAGAATGATTTGCCTCCCCGCTTCACGCATTAGAGTGTTTAGTTTGGAGAATACCATGATAGGAAGTAGAACCAAACCTTAGCTTCCTCAGAGCCTTCAAGTGACAAATGAAAGAGGGTTCTCTTCTTGTGGTTTCCCCACTTCCCTGCTTAGCAGCCAGAGGCCTGATAATCTCACATCAGGGCTCTACCAGCTTTCTTAAATTTGGAGTCGTGTTTGAGTTCCTTTAGTTTGAACATCTCATTGATTCTTTTAGCCCATAGTACCCAAACTCCTCAAGCCAGAACTCGTATCTTCTCATACCACTATGGTTTTTGATAGAACTCAGCTAGAGCGCAGAATCAGCTAAGGGGGAGGTGCACAAAAGCTCTCCCAACCCCCTTTTCTATAATCTCCGAAAATGGAAATCACTCCCAAATCCTCTCACTCACGGCCCCTTGTCACCAAAGACCTTCGTTCCATAAATCCTTTGCTTTCAAGCAAGACAAAGTCTCCGTCTCTTCCCTCGATTCTCCTTCAGCCTGCCTTCGCTTACCCGATGTCTTTTTGTAGCCCTTTCTTCCTCAACTGATTCCTTCATATCTGGCTAGTTTTCTTGTTCTGCATTCATCATAGTCTCAGACTGAGGTTCCAGATGAACCTCCTCCATTCCTTGGCAATGGTCACTCATGAGCTCATCTATTATTCTGTTAAGATCCGAAACAGGGATTTAGTTATCTGCCATGGGTGAGAATTTGGAATTGGGCACTGGTTTTAGGGTTTTGGTAGTCAAAGAGAGAAAGAGAATGGAAAGTCGTTAAGATGACACCGAATCGAGTTCTCGATGAAATCGGGCTTATTCGCCAAGCCTTTATGATGGGTGGGCCTAATGTCATCATTGTCTTATGGAATGTCGCAAATATTTATGCCTAAGTTATAACACTTATCGCTAAACTAAATGTCCCATTTTAAAAGTTGCGACGCCTAAATCAGTTTAAACCTCAATTTTATTTATTTTTGTATACTCTCATTTGACCTTACCTAAGTTTTGTCATGATTCTAAGTGGTCGTGACCACAAATTGATGTCGCTAATCTATTTCTTCTTCGCCTTTTCTAGTCGCTACCTAGGACCCCCTCCTCATGCATACATTGCCAGTCTTATCTCGCCTTTAAAACTCACACATTTTTCACAATTCACTGCTAATGTTTCATAATTTTCCTTCGTCTCGACATCGAAAACTTATGTCGCGACCTTAAAGCATGAGTCACTACACTAATTTCAAACACACTTGTTATGTAATTTCTAAAAGTGGTCAGTGGACTACACAAAACGATAACGGACTCGATATTTCTTTATTCTCGCTTTCCATTCAAACTAGGACGCAATCTCAAAAGCTTGTTCAACATGAGAAATTTCTGGGTCTTCGTGAATGGGCTCAAATTCATAAACGATCAACTGGACAACCCAATTCAAATAAACAAAAATCCACCTCATCATTCAAACAGTGCAACAAATCCCACTTATGAAGTAATTCTGTATTCAATATTGAATGGAAAATAAAATTCCCCCAAACTTCAATCATTCATTTTCCCAAAACAATTAATATAAATCAAAGAGTATGGTACTTCCCCTTGTAGTCTTGTGTGCACACTATAAGCTACAGGTACCTGCAGACTCCATCTCTGTTCAAGTCCTTACTGACCTGCAAAGAATACTACAAAAATTTTAAACAGTATATATAAAGAAAATCCTAACTAGAAAACTTGAAAATTTTAAAAACACAAGTCGAATTAACATAACATAAAAAAATAAACTGTTGTGTGGGTTGCCCACAAAGTCGCTTCGCCAGTCCTTAACTGGACTTCTATCGCTTATGAATTTCTTGCTTTAGCAAATTTCTTCCACTCTTAACTAGGAATCAATCATATTTCTTCCAAGATACTACTTTAATCGACCATTTACTTTTAAACCTTCTCCATTACCGGTTTCAATGTCACTCGCCTCAAAGGTTGTACTTGCCACTCATCAGACAATGGCCACTCCATTTTGATTTCGCTTCTTAAAAAAGCTTTGCTTAACTTTGAGGTTAAATAACAGACCTGACTCTCGTCTTGAATTCCCTCCTCAAAATCTTTTAATCATGTCATTTCTTTGTCTTGTCCTTGTAAATTCTATCATTATCATAAGCTTCATTTCTCAACTCTTCCAATTCATTCAGTTGGAGTAGTCTTTCTTCCTTAGCAGCTTTGAAGTCAAAATTCAACTTCTTGATGGCCCACATAGCTTTATATTCCAATTCAAGAGGGAGGTGACAAGGTTTACCAAAGACAAGTCTATATGGGGACATTCCAATGGGAGTTTTATATGCAGTCCTGTAGGCCCACAATGCATCATCAAGCTTTAAATACCAATCTCTTCTACTAGAACTCACAATCTTTTCGAGAATTTTCTTTATCTCCTCACACCCTAGCTTGCTCCATTTGTTTGAGGATGATAAGCCAAACTCATTATGTGTTTTATTCTATACCTGTTAATGAGCTTCTCAAACACCTTGTTTGCAAAATAGCTCCCTCCATTACTAATAATGGTCCTGGGTGTTCCAAATTTGCTCAAGATATTTCTTTATAAGAATCCCACAACTGTATTAGCATCATTCTTGGGACAAGTTGTTGCTTCCACCCATTTGGATACATAATCCACAACTAGGAGTATGTATATATTTCCAAAAGAAGATGGAAAATGCCCCATGAAGTCTATTCCCCCATACATCAAATAATTGCACTAATTAGTGATACCATGCAGGGGTATTTCATGCATTTTGCTAACATTTCCCATCCTTTGGCACTGATAACAAAGTTTCACCCATTCAAAACAATCTTTGAAAATAGTAAGCCAATAAAAACCTGATTAGAGAATTTTGTGGGCTGTTTTGTCTCTTGCAAAGTGTCCTCCATAGGGTGATGCATGACATTCTTGTAAAATTTTGCCCTGTTCACTTTTTAGTACACACCTTTGGATGATCATATTAGCCCCTCTTTTGAATAATAGTGGGTCATTCCATATGTAAAACCTGCTGTCAGTCCTCAATTTCTTCCTCTGCTAGTAGCTGAATTCTGGTGGTATCACTCCACAAGCTAGAAAGCTCAAAATATCAGCATACCAAGGTAATTGGAATGATAACTGAAATAACTGCTTATCTGGAAAATTTTCTGCTACTTCCATTTCTTCTTCTTTCACAGTAGTCTTTTCAACTCTTGACAAGTGATCAACTATCACATTGTCAATCCTTTCTTATCCTTGATCTCTAGATCAAATTCCTATAGTAATAACACCCATCCTGATCATTTGACTTAGCTTTTCCTTGAAGCCATCAAATATTTGATTGCAAAAAGATGATCGCATGTGGATGATGATATGGGACCCCAATACGTATGGCCTAAACTTTTCACATGCAAATACCATTGCCAACATCTCTTTTTCAGTAGTTGAGTAATTCTCTTGAGCTTCATTGAAGGTTTTATTGGAATAGTATATGGCCCTAAACATTTTGTCAACTTTATGTCCTAATATGTACTTATCAAGATAGTTACCAAAGATCACATAAATCTCAAATTATTTGTTCCAGTCTGGTTTGACCATGATAGGAGCTTTAACTAATCTGCATTTAATCTCCTCGAATGAACATTGGCAGGACTCATCAAAATTAAACTTGGCATCCTTCTCCAGTAATCTACATAATGGTCTTGCTATTTTTGAGAAGTCTCTAATAAATCTTCTATAAAAACCAACATGTCCCAAGAAACTTCTTATCCCCTTTCCTGTTGTTGGTGGCAGAAGAGTCTTTATAATGGAAATCTTTGCTTAGTCCACTTCCAACCCTGCTGCAGAAATTCTATGCCTAAGTACAATGCCTTCTGTCACCATGAAATGACATTTTTCCCAATTCAAAGCTAGCTTCTTGTCCTGGCACTTGTGAAGTATTGTTCCCAAATTATGCAGGCAATGTTCAAAACTAGATCCATAAACTGTGAAGTCATCCATGAATATCTCCATAACCTCTTCTGCTAAATCTGAGAACATAGACATCATACATCTTTGGAAAGTAGCGTGAGTATCAGATAACCCAAATGGCATTCTTCTAAAAGCAAATGTACCATAAGGGCATGTGAAAGTAGTTTTCTCCTGGTCCTTAGGTGCAATAGCAATTTGGGTATATCCATAATATCCATCAAGAAAACATAAGTGAGGATGTCCTTCTAACCTGTCTAATCCGATCACGAAAGGCAAGGAAAATGATTCTTTCCGGGCTGTATTTATTCAATTTTCTGTAATTTATACACACCCTCCATCCTGTCACAGTTCTTATAGGAATCATGTCATACAAGTAGTAAAAATTGGATGTAAGTCCAGATATCATTCCCACAGAGATTGACTTGGATTCTCAAAATCAACTACCCCAACTACTCAAGATCCATACTATCTGGATCTCTATGTGACAAGCCACTTAACTAGAAAAGTAATTGTTCTAGAATACATCTAAAAGTAAAAGAAAGTTTAATTTTAAGAAATATAGAAGCAAATAACAAAACAAAATATGCCGGATCAATCTAATTCTCTGGTGGAGAAATGAACACTAATAAAGAAGTATTGTGAAATAATTTCAGACCATCATGCATTGGTTATCTGCTTAGCCGGATTTTGGAATTGTTCAAGATAACACGCGCTTGGATTTCTCCATAATTCATATTGATCAAAGGTCCCCGCTTCTCTCGAAGACAAGGGTCTAATCCGCTACTTGTGCTTTGCACAACATTACTGCATCTTTCGGCTAACACAAAGTTCGAGCTTTCCAACACATTAAGGTGAAATCTCTGATTGTTTAAATTGATAATTATTCCCAATCAACATCAATTATGAGTGAACTGGGAATTTATCTAAGTGAACTCTCAGAGCTCAATAGTTCTTCAATGGTAGTTTAACATACCCATAAATTGAATGTTCTCAACTCTCAGGAATCTCCATCTCTGTGTCACTCAGAGGGTCTCCTGAAAATCAGAGCAGGATACATACCTTAGAAGGGTATTCGATACTACTAGTGAGAATAGATCCATTCAATAACACATCAACCAAAATCCATGTAATTCTCTCTCTAATTTATTTAGAAAAGACTGTAGCTAACAATAAATCCAATCTAGTGAAGATGTGCTTCTTAATTACATA
The DNA here is from genome assembly GCA_016808115.1 of Tetrastigma voinierianum. NCBI lineage: Eukaryota > Viridiplantae > Streptophyta > Magnoliopsida > Vitales > Vitaceae > Tetrastigma > Tetrastigma voinierianum. The sequence goes on along the minus strand of JAEQBH010003899.1, from coordinate 1,050,461 downwards.
ATCACAATCTACAATGGAGTGTTGATCAAGAACATCCACTGTAGTTATAATTCCCAGGAAGAAACGAATTCCAAAATTTGTTTGAACTTCATTGATTCTAGGCCGTAATTAGAAAAGAGAATAAAAATTAAATCCATCTTTTACATTTAACAGATAACCCGGTTTAGATCCGTAAAAGGAAAAGAAAAGAAAGGAAGAAAAATCTATTCTAAAATATACAGTGAGTCTTCTTTCTCCTCCTCCCAAAAAATGGGTTTAGAAAAAAAACGGAAGCTGCCTTTACTAAAACTATATACGCCTATTTATAACCTTCGTAAATTGGGCATGATTCCAAGGCTTCAAGTGGATTTTCCTAAATTCAATGGCCCAAATTCACTATTTTAGCTCATTTAATCTCTGTGCTTCATCGCGATGTAAAATCCTGGTCTGGTTTGTCAGGTCGGTCGTGACTTCAGGAAACCGGTGGCTACTTCTTTCACTTTGTACTTGAAATTGTTAAGCTACGACTCTGATGCTTTCTTATCATGACTGCTTTCTTCTGTAATTTGATTAGTGGTCGTGACATGAGTTCCCCTTTGTCGTGACTATGTGTTGTCAAATAGTGAAAACCCTATTATGGTAATTCCCATTTTTCTTCTTGTTTCTAGGAATTGTGTTATGACTATCTGATGTCACACTCACTTCTCCATGTGTCGCGACCGATTCTCATATCACGCTTCTCGTCACCAAGCCCTCTTCATGCGCACGCCATTCGCTTGTCTTGAGCCTTTCAAGAAGGTCACACCAACTTTGTTGGTCTGCTTATTTTCTTGTCGCAACATGGTCATCAGGTCACAACCAAGTAATTTTTTAATCAAGCACTCCCGTCGCGACTTCAAAAGTATGTCGTGATTCTGAATCGTTCATTAAATATTTGTTGCGACCTCAATTCCATGTCGCGACATCATTTTTGTTGCCAGCTATATTGATCTTGGTTGCGACCACATTTTTCTCTCGAATTTTTAAATAATTCTATGTCGCTAATTCCTCGGGCCCATGTCACGACCGTTGTTCTTGTCCACTATGTTCCCATGTCGCGACCTCACCCGACATGTTGCGACCTCATTTCTTTTGTCAATAACTGATTCTTGGTCACAACCCCTTTTTCATGTTGCGACTTAAAATTGCTCGCCTTCATCATTTCGTCGCCATACGGATTTCAGGTCACGACATCACCGTTTCTTCTCCTTGCTGAAATTTGCGTCAAAGGACCTTTAAAAGCATGTCGCCACACTATTCCTCCCATCCCGCCAAATCCCTTACCTCCACTTTACAACAATTTCCCATCAATTCATCTCTTTTTCGTCACACCGCAAAGTACGCGACCGAAAAGGGCCATTTTACTTTGTTTTCGTCAGTAGCAACTCATACTTAGCCTCCGCAAACATGTTTTAACCGCTCAGCTCATTTTATGTTATACATAAAACTTTTGTTCGCAACCTCAATTCGTGTCTCTATCTTACATTTTGTCGCAACATCAATTTTCTTTCTCATGCTACCAACAATGTCTTTTCAGGTCGCGACTCAAACGGTGTCGTTTTTAGCATGAAAAAGTTTCCAGGGCCTCATTGTGCATGGACATGGTATTTTGACTATTTATGAGCGTTTATTATATATACGTCCTTGAATAATAATATTAATTATTCTAAATGTCCCTAATCGGTTGTTATGGGAATAACAATGAATTAAGATTTAGCATAAAGTTTGGATTGATTCATGGATGAATATGTGTGCCAGATACAAATCAAATTTATATCTATTTGTTGAGAACAAATATTGGACACTGCCTTGAGATTACTACATGGATCAAAGTCATACACCCTAATAGTTGTGTCATTAAATCCTTTGACCCGAGATCGCTTATAGTTCTCAAATATAAGAACATGTGTTTTACATAATCAAACGCTGTCTTTAATCGGATGACTATAAGCAGCAAAGTACTTGAAACATAATAAGAATTATGTGAACAGATATATTTGATTAAGATGAATTTGTCCTCTTATTATAAGAGAGATATCTTCAGGGTCCCTCGACAATTGAGATTGAGAAATGCATGGTCGTGTCAAATGAAATTGACAGGATCAATAATATTTGGTTAGCCGAATTGTTTCGAGTAATCAAAGATAGAACGATATAGCATGACTTTGTCCATGCCTTATATTCTATCAAGATATCATGAGACAAAAGGATTATGTCATATTAGTTATATTATGTTGTCTCAGATCATGAGTCATTTAACTTGGGTCATAATGTTCCCATTAGCGCCACTTATGACTTGTAGGATCAAAATGTGATTTAGGCCTACTGCCAATGTTAATTGAACCTATAGGGTCAGCACATTAAGAACAAATAATAACGGTTATGGTTTTTCACTCTCTGTAATAAATTCGTTTATTAGCATAATCTAAGTATGTGGTTTTTCACTCTCTCGTAATAAATTCGCTATTACATAACGTATTATGGTTTTTCACTGCATAAATTGCTATTATATACAACTGTTATGGTTAAATATATAATCATATGAAATTGTTTCCTGGTCCGATATGATTTGAATTTAAATTGTTATTATTTAAAAGAGCTTTAAATATATAATAATTAAAAAAAAAAAAATCGCTTTTTTAAAAACCCTAGCGACTTATATAGATGATATATGTGAGACATATATATTTTGTAGTAGTCGTCTACTCAAGAACAACCAAAATAGAAGAAAACCCATAATTCCTCGTTCTTTGAGAAGACGAACTCAACTAGCATTCAACAAGATCGCTCATTATTTGTTCGTAAGATACTTGCAGAGGGTGGTCGCTGTAAAGGCAAGACTCCTTAAAGATCCGAATAAACCAAGACGCAGACTTTGAAGGCTTGACGAATCGATCACAAGGAGGTAAGTTTCGCGATTCTTCCTTCGGGTTTTTATGAAACGCATGTGATCCTGTGGGTTAAGGGATAAAAATTTTTAAATTCACGCATTTATGTTCCAATCAGATTGGATATTCTCGCCCATAACCAACAAAGGGTATCGAGCCACCAGGTTTACATAAAATCGATAATGCCATGTTTGATCGTATAGGTGATGTATATGATTCCGCATGATTTGGCGTTTTTTGAATATATGTGATATTATGGTTTGTGCGGACATATAGTTAATAGGTTTTGTTAAGGTATAATTGATTGAACTGAAACCTAAAAGGATTCGTTAATATGATTAAGAATCGAATAGACATTGCCATTAAAGTGTTTACAGCAGCGGTTATATGATTCTCGTTTTATTCTATCGTGATTAATATATGGATTGAATTCATATATCAATTTCCGATTTATCAATGATTGTTTATGGTGGTACTAAAATACCCTATGTGTAATGAGAGATCACATAATATGCTGTTTTTAATGTGATTTTGATGGTTTACTTATTCCAAAATTTATTGATGAGATCAATGAAAATTTATTCTTGAGACGAAACCTAATGTTTCGAAAAGGAAATTTTTTCGGCGCCGCTCGACCCTGCCCGCTAACCGGCTTAGCGGAACCGCGCAATGTACTCTACGTAGCACCCCGGATTGTGGTACCAATCATTCTAATTAACCCGATTTGCACATTAAGGCCCGCTATTCACCGACATTTTTGTAAGCAAATTTTGCAGTTTTAGCTAATTATGCCAAAATTGCAAGTCAATCCAAACACTAAGACTGCAGTCAAACTCAAAGCATTGCAAATCAAAGATCATAAGGAAAGAAGAGTTAAATGTGAAGAAAATGGAGCATTGCAGAGTGCTTTTGGCATCGCCACCCGTGCATCCCGCGAGCACTGCTTCCTCCAACAGCCCCTGCTCTCCCGCATTTCACGCCGCTTGTTACATTTTTTTGTTTCTTCCTATTTTAACCTTTCTTGTAATAAATTTTTGTTTTAGTTTTTTTTTGTAATTTTATATACACTGAGCATCTTTCTATATGTTTCCCGCCTCCAGACAAACTCAAATCAACTCACTTCGGCAATATGCTGAGCGGGAGGCGTCGCCGTTGCTTCCTTTTCTCCCATTTTCTTTCCTTTTTCTTTCCTTTTCTCCTTTTTTCATTTCTGCCAAACACTTTCCGAGGATGACAACTCATAGGATGGTTATTAGACCTCTTCCTCCTTGAAGAGGAGGGCTACTGGGCAACAGTTTTAAGGTATACTTTTCAGTTCCCCTGTTTTTCACACAGCCGATTTCAACATTTTGGTTCCCAAATTTGCAACTCTAGGTTTAAAGCTTTTTGATGTACTTTCTTTGGCCAATACTTGGCAAGCTTTTAGGGTTCGGTGTATTCTTAGTGCCTTAGATACACTCATATCCATTAGCTGCCATTTACTTGAGCCACTAGAGGTAGGTTACAATGATTTCAACTTTTAGGTTAAAATCTCTTAAGCATGCTCTTTAATGTGTATTTGGCAAGCTTTTTGCTCAATGGATACTTTCACTAGATTCACTGATGCCTAGTTAGTTGTCTCCTATTAGCTACTGAAGGGTAGGTTTTTTGAGACACGTTCACCGGTAGGGAACCATAACGCAACAAATGCTTTCATCAAAAGGAAAATTGCTGTGCGTTTTTTAAAGTTAAATGAAGATCCTGCTCAGAGATGATTATATGTCATCCTCCCCAACGAGGAAATGGAACCCCGGGACCCCAAACAGGCCCCCAGACCTCAAACCAAGAGTCTAATGTCAAGGAGTTATTTTTCTTATTTTTCTTCATTTTATTTTTAGCCTGTAAACCACCATACACTCCCTGTTTTTACCAAAAGCCTTAAAATCCAAATTGAAATTCACCATTTTTGAATCACTGCAAATCATTTGTACAAAGAAAACTCATCCCTGTGTTCGACCCTAGACCACTATACTACAGTAGCTTGACTACTAAGTAGTGAGATCCTACATAAATTTTGCTTGATTCCATTCCCTACCGTGGCACGACCAAATGGCGCCATGGCCGAGGATGCAGCCTAAGTGCATTTGGATTGCCAGGAACACTTGTGATCCTCATCACAAGTATTGGTGAATTTCTTTTATATTACAAATGCTTTTTTATTTATTTATTTCCACTATAAAGAAAAAAATCAGCCAGATCGTTCTTCTGTATCTCAGGTTGCCCCTGCTTACACGCAGGAATCCATTTTCCACTGAGCTTGAATTGTGATCAAATGGAACACTTGGAGGGAGAGCAGTACAGTCAATACCCTATGGAGAGAAACCCTAGAGCATACATGTCCATGAGGGACTATAGAAATCCTCCATGGGTGTGTGCACCCTCCTACATGGTGCCTCCACAGTATGCACCTCCTCCACATCCACAAGATGCTCCTTCGTTCACCCTCAACCTCCACAGCCACTTCCCCATTGAGTAAGCACCCTAGACCTTACCAAGCCGTAGGTGACTTTGTGGAAGAGTAGAAGGCATTCACGCCAAAATAAGCCAAAGAATCTCATACTGTGGAACCCTTAACCGTAAATTGACGGGCTTCAAAGGGAATTGATCATAAAATTGGACAACCCTGCGCACATCAATTTCAAGGCTTGCCCAGCAACATGTTCATCAAGAGATATGTAAATCTGGTGATAAGATGTGGCTTGGTGAACTGCCAAATGCAACCTCGGGAATCGATGTAGAACCATTAGAGAGGCTCCTGAGAATCACTTCAAACATATGGGAATATGTGGAGGCAGAAAGGGAGTAGGGAAGAGCACCAGCACTACCCTTCACCCAATCCTCATAAATTTGGATCCAAGTGCCACTACCCAACCCAAAAACAACCCACTGCCAGTCAACATCCTGCCTACACCTGCACCACATGCAACATCTAAAGCACCCACCATAAAGGCCACCCCATCACTGCTTGCCCTGCAAAACCTTAAGAAGCTAGTGGCCACAGTCCAAACTTTTGCCACTACATCAAAAACATTGGCAGCCACTCACATTGCATGGCATAGTGGATGGTTCGGGTGGGGTTCGAACATGGAGCACCCGAACCTTGGCATTTTTGAGCTCCAAACTGGGCCCCACAACTCTAAAGGGCTGAAAAAAACCTGGTTTGTGGGAGGCCCACTTCCCCATTTTTTTCATTTCATTTTATTTAGCTTATTTTATTTGATTTCAGCTTAATTTTTCTTTTCCAGATTTTCATAATTTTAGTTAATCTTTGTTTCGCTTAATTTTCAAGTTTTCGCATTTTTCTTAACTTTTTTATATGCTTATTTTGCAGCTTTGGTCAAGTTTTGCAGAGGGAGCTCCCCTTTAAAAATTTCGCAACCCGTGAATTTTCGCAGCCGGTTATGCAATTTTCTGTGTTGCGAATTTTCGCATTCTCGCGAAATTTCGCACCGCACAGCGCATGGTCTTCCACCCAGAGCAAAGCTTTGTTTTTTGAAGGCACTGCGGCACTATTTTGTCTTATATATATATATATATATATATATTAACATATTATTATTATTATATATATATATATATATATATATATATATATATATATATATATATAGTTTTTTTAAAAATTTCTGCAAGAAAGTAAATTTCGCAACCCGCCCCGCTTTTGGCCTCCCTCTTCGATTTTGTTTCGTTTCATAACTTTTCATCCGAACCCGCTTTAGGTGTTTTTGGTACCGTCTGAAAAGATGTAGAAATTAGTAATCGTACACAGAAAGAAACTTTAAATTATTATAAAGGTGTACTTTAAAATTCTCCAACTGGTCACTTTTTTTTCCTCTCTTTTCCTAACTTGTTTATATGAAGCCCAAATGGAGTGAATAAGGTGTCGATATTTCAAGTCTCCTATCCAAAAACGATCACATCTCATCAAGGAGGTAGCACTTCCTTCTCTAACTTTCCAATCCGAGCCCCATTGCGGATAATGACATTTGGTTGGGGGGAAAGTTAGCGAAGGAAGTGGCATTTATTTTTGTTTTTGTTTTGAGCAAGTCATTTCAGGATGTTCAGGCTTGCCGGTTGTTCTTTTGTGAAGTCAAGTATACTATACAACTTACTTTCTCAAAAATAGCACCCATTTTCATTTTTTTTTTTTGTGGTTTTGCCTAGCCTGTGGTTTGAAAAATTGAAACTTTTGTCTAAACTCGTTGATGTTGGGATTGATGCCATGCCTAGTCGAGGATGACCAGTTGAATCCTCGTTGTTTTTGACCTTTTATTCCACCTTAGCTAACCACACACAAGGCAACACGCTTTCAATGATAGGCTGAAAAATCAAGCAAGAACCTCCTTTTTACTTTACATAACCTACCCTAGTTCGGTTGACCACCTCTAATAGGTTAAGGACCCCCATGAAAAGAAGGCCAATGTGTCTCCCAAAATAAAAGAAGAGAAAAAGAAAAAGAAAAGAAAAATAAAAAGAAGGAAATTGCAACACTTTGCCTTGAAACCCGAGCACGGTCCAGGGGTTTATGGCGAAAGCCTTTAAAGCCTGGTGCCCTAAGCCAACTGGTTGGGAGCCACCGACTTAGTGCTCGCTACGGGTGGATATGGAGCTTGGCCAGTTGTAGGTGCCGGGAGTTTCAAATCATTCGAGTCCGTGGTGAAACGTGAAGGGTTAGTGGTCGAAAAGATCCTCATGACTTGAGCCCTAAGCCTTAATTGCTGGGAGTCATCAGAAGATCCCCTGCTACATGGACTTTGTGAGGTCGCATTCTCAAGATTGCATTCTGCCAACACAAAAAGATTTGCGGAATAAGAGGGTCCTCGACCTATTTAGGTTGGTTAGCATGCTAGGTTATGGCGTTAGGCTAGGTTGGGGAGAGTGCGCCTCGACTTTATTGCGAGAACTAATCAAACAAACACTTAGGTTTTGGTGGAAGTCTCTGGTTGTTCAGCAAGAAGGAGGCTCTTTTGATACTCCATTTTGTATGGCATTCATTCTCTCGAGGCAGTTATTAGGCGAAGTTTCGATAATTTTCATTGAGGGTTAGTACTTACTTCACAACCCTTTGAACTCGCAACCTTTTGTAACATAATTTTGTTATCGTTTTGTGCTCTCTCTTCTTTCTTTCTTTCATTGCTAAGGGACCAGCAATGTGTAGGTCAGTGATTAGCCGCCAAAAGCATATTTTCGAACCCTATTTATTATAGGTTTCTTGAGTGCTTTTGTGTACGAATCATCCAATTAATCCATTTTCACATTAAGGTCCTCGTTATTCTACTGACGTATTTTGTGGCAAATTTTGCGCTTTTTATGAAGCCACTATGCCAAAATTTGAGTCGATCCAAACACGAAGAATTCGAGTCAACTCAAAGATTGCAAATCAAAGATCGTATGAAAGAAGAGCAAAATGTGAAGAAAAATGGAGCAATCAGAGGAGTGTTTTTACACGCCACCGTGCATCCTGCGAGCACTGCTCTCCAAAGAGCTGCTTCCTCCCCGCATTTCACGCCAATTTTTGTTACATTTTGCTTTCTTCCTATTTTAACCCTTGTAATAGCTTGTTTTGGTTTTTTTGGTAATTTTACATACACCGAGCACTTATAAGCCTCAGTCCGTACAAAACTCAAATCAACTCGTTTCTCGCAATACAAAGGAGCGGGAGGCCGCCAAGGCTTCCTCTTTCTCCCATTTTCTTTCCTTTTCCTTTTCTACTCTCGCCAAACACTCCTCTGAGGATGACAACTTAGAGAATGGTTGGCTAGACCTCTTCCTCCTTGAAAAGGAGGGCTACTGGGCAACGGTTTTAAGGTAAACTTTTGGTTCCCCTGTTTTTCACGCAGCAGATTTTAACATTTTGGTTCCCAAATTTGCAACTCTAGGTTTAAAGCTTTTTGATGTACTTTATTTGGCAACACTTCATAAGCTTTTGTGTGGTTCAGTGTATTCTTAGCTTTAGATACACTTATATCCATTAGTTGCCCTTACGAAATAATTGAGGTAGGTTAAGGCCGATTTCAACGTTTTAGGTTAAAATCTCTTAAGCATGCTCTTTAATGTGTATTGGCAAGCTTTTTTGGGTTCACTGATACTTTCACTGGGATTCACGATTCCTAGTTAGTTGTCTCTATTAGTTACCGAATGGTAGGTTTGAGACACGTTTTCACTCAGAGGGAACCATAAATGTTAAATAAATGCTTTCTATCGAAAGGAAAATTATTAGGTTAAGTTTTTAAAGCAAATGAAGATCCTGCTCGAGACGACATATGTCATCCTCCCCAATACGAGGAAATGAACCCGGGGACCTCTCGCCGTTTGAGATCCTCAAACCAGTAGCCCAATGCTTCAAGGAGTTATTTTTCTTATTTTTCTTCATTTTATTTTTAGCCTGTAAACCACCATACACTCCCTATTTTTACCAAAAGCCTTAAAATCCAAATTGAAATTCACCTTTTTTGAATCACTGCAAATCATTTGTACAAAGAAAACTCATCCATGTGTTGTGACCAGACCACTATACAAGAGTAGCTGACTTACTTACATTAGGATTTAGGATAAATTTTGTTGATTCCAAAGACTTCACTGTGGTACCTAATCACACCTTATGAATTTAATTGGTTTTAAACACACGCCTATTATAATTTATTTATTTTAATGCAAATTGTTTATGCTATTGATAACATGATATATTTTACTGTTTGCGGTTGTTTCACATGGTGCACAAGATGACCTTTTTTTACCAATGTGTGATTGGCAGGTGTTATTATTATTGTTTTTACAAGGGTCAGTAATTATTAAATACCACTTGCATGTCGCTTTTGTTTTATTGTACTTTATTTTATCATTAGTAGTATTTATTTAATTGTTGTAATAAATAAGAGACAATGCAAGTCATTTGAAGTCATGCAATCCAACCATGATGATGGAGGAGTTAGGTGTCTAGTGCGCTGGTATCAAATCGACATTATGGAGCTGTTTATTACTACCTAGGGAATGATCAATGATCTGCATTATTTCATGGAGTATTTGACTGATTAAATGATAGATGACATGATATAGCACATGAGATGCCATAGCGATGTTACATGAGGCATATTAGATAGAGTGGATGAGATCGATGACTTAAATTTGAATTAACAGATCTCACATGTTCTTAAAGTTAACATGTCATCCATATTAAACACTTGTCAAACCTTTATCACCTTAATGTGGGGTTCTACCAAAGCAATATACATTAGGTTACATTTAGTGAGAGACAAGATGAGTAATGGTGCTACCCATATGTTTAAATGGTTTAACTTTATTAGGTTATCAAACGGTTTCGGGGCCTAACTGGCATTAGATGAGATTTAAACATGTCGACATATGATGTCAAATCCCATAAATATCAAGAGTTGCATGAGATGTAATTGGTAAGAGTTACCCACCTAAATAACTTAATTTTAAGTGTCATGCCAAAGCTGACTTTAAAGCTGAGAGTAAAATATGGATCCTAGCTCACTAGATTAATATGATTATTCTCGAGGGTTGTTAATCTAGTGGGAATTTTTTATAATCAAAATACTTATCGAACTTTTGCATTCATTGTAGATGGCCAACACAACAACAACAATTTACTATGTCATCGTTTATCAACTTGAGAAGGATAAACTTATCGACCAACTTCCTTGATCGGCTTCTCGAAATTTGAGAATTGTTCTCAAACAAGAAAGAAGCTTTTTATGTCCGATGAACTCTCTCGAAGAACCACTGGTGAATGTTCTCAGAGCTGAAAAGAATGCTTATGAGAAGCATCAAGAATGACTCTTATTGATGTTGCAATGCTTGATGCTAGCTACCATGAGTTCCGAACTCGTATGATCCGGAAAAAATATGGAAGCTTATGATATGATCTTCAATCTTAAGGAAATATTCCAACAATAAGCAAGGCAAGAAACGTATGAGACTACCAAGGCACTGCATTCTTGCAAGATGGCTGAGGGTGCTTCAGTTAGTGCTCATGTTCTAAAATGAAAGGCTATATTGAGCACCTTGATAGGCTTGGATTTCCATTGAGCCAAGAGTCAAGTAACCGATGATCCCGACCACTTCCCGATAGTTATGGCCGCTTTGTCATGAACTATAACATGAATGAAATGGACAAATTCCATTCTGAGTCGCATACGATGCTTAAAACCGAAAGGGTAATATTAAATCCCAAGTCCGGCCAGGTTCGGGCTTTTTAAGTTCAAAATGGAAAGGGCTTCAAGAAGAAGGGCAAGGGCAAGGGCAAGGGCAAAGGAAAGTCCAATGCTCAACCCAAAACCCAAACTCCGAACTCCAAGGCCAAAGCCCAAAGGAGGGTGTTTGTTTCTTTGCACGAACCTGGTCATTGGAAGAGAAACTGCAAGCTGTATTTAGAGGATCTAAAGAAGAAGAAGAAGATCGCAGACCAGTTCTTCGTATTTATGTTATACGACAATTTTCTCCTTCTAGTTCCCGGTATTAGATACCGGATGTGGATCTCACATTTGTACAAATGTGCAGGGGCTCAAAAGGAGTAGACAACTGAAGAAGGGCGAAGTTGATCTACGAGTAGGCAAATGGAGCAAAGTTGCTGCTTGGGTCAGAGGAAGTTATGAAACTTACTTTGCTCTGCTGGGCTTTAGTTTCCTTTGGGACAATTGTTATTATGTTCCTCACAATGTGTAGGAATATTATTTCAGTTTCTTATTTGGATAATGATGGTTTTTCTTTTATTATTAAGAATAATACTGCTCTATGCATTTTTCATAAAGACATGTTCTATGCAAATGCCTATTTACAGGATTTATTCCTTATGTTATGAACCTTCAAAAATCCAACAATTCTCATGTCTATAACATAACTAAGAAATTTAAGTCCAATGATTTAAATTCAACCTATCTTTGCCATTGTCGCCTTGGCCATATAAATGAGAAACGCATCTCAAAACTCCATCAAGTTGGACTTTTGAATTCATTTGATTTTGAATCATATGACACACGTGAATCTTGTCTTATTTGCAAGACGACAGCGATCCCCCCCTTACTAGACACGCTGAAAGGCCAATGAATTATTGGATCTCATACACATGCATGTATGTGGACCATTGTTCAGATGCTAGAGGAGGCTGCTAAAGTACTCCATTACATTTATCGATGACTTCAAATAGATATGGTTATGTCTACTTGATGAGACATAAAACCGAATCATTTGAAATGTTCAAATCTTTTCAAACGAAGTACAAAACCAACTGCAAGACAATCAAGGCACCCTGATCCGATCGAGGTGGCTAATATTTGAGCCACAATTTGATGACCATCTTAGAACTTGTGGAATCATTTCACAATTAACTCCCCCTGGAACACCACAATGGAATGGTGTGTCTGAGAGGAGAAATCGAACTTTATAAGATATGGTTCGATCTATGATGAGTCCAACATATCTTCCATTTACCTTTTGGGGTTATGCACTTGAAACAGCTGGTGTTCATACTAAATCAGTTCTTATCCAAAGCGGTTGAAAAGACACCACATATGAGATGTGGATTGCAAAAGGCCCAATTTGTCCTTTCTTAAGATTTGGGGTTGTGAGGCTTATGTAAAACGTCAAGTTTCAAATAAGCTGGAGCCCAAGTCTGATAAATGTCTTTTTGTGGGGTATCCTAAAGAGACTAAGGGATACTACTTTTACAATCCCATAGAGAACAAAGTGTTTGTTGCTCGGAATGGTGTCTTTCTAGAAAGGAATTTATTTCTAAAGGAACCAAATGAGTAAGTACAACCTCAAGAAGTTCGAGAACCACAAGATAACATCGGAATCGGCTCTTATGGATACCATAGTCAACAAACTATTGCTGACACACCTCTTATAGCACAAAATTTACGTGATCTGATAGGATACCGCCATGAGTCCGAGAGATATGGATTTCAGATCGATAACCATGATGTAATGTTACGGATCAAAATGAACCCACTACCTATCAAGAGGTTAGCGTCGATCCTCGCACTGAGAAATGGATAGAGGCCATGAAGTCTGAAATTCAATCCATGTATGATAATCAGGTATGGACCTTGATTGACCCACCTGAAGGTACAAAGACCATTGGGTGCAAATGGGTTTTTAAAAAGAAAACTGACATGGATGGCAAAGTGCATACTTACAAAGAAAGGCTAGTTGCAAAAGGTTTCAAACAAACTCATGGTATAGACTATGATGAAACTTTTTCACCTGTAGCTATGCTTAAGTCTATCAGAATTCTTATTGCTATTGCTGCATATCATGATTATGAGATTTGGCAAATGGATGTTAAAACTACGTTTCTTAATGGAAACTTACTTGAGGATGTGTACATGACACAACTCGAGGGCTTTGTACAACCTAAGAATTTCCGGTAAAGTATGCAAGCTTGGAAGATTCATTTATGGTTTGTTGTGCCTTCTTGAGTTTGAATCTTCGCTGGCGAATCAACAAAGGGTTTGGATTTGTCAAAAATGAAGATGAGCTCAGGTTTATAAGAAAAATTAAGTGGGAGCGAATCGTATTTTCGGGTCTTATATGTTGGATGACATTTTACTCATTGGGAATGATATCCCTACCTTGGGTGAATGTCAAGTCTTGGTTAGGGAAGTGTTTCTCAATGAAAGACTTAGCTAAGCCGCCATATCCTAGTGGGATAAAGACTATAGAGATGTATCTAAGAGGCCACTGTCTAAGTCAAAGTGCTTACAGACAAAGCATCGAACAAATCAAAGATGCAAGATTCAAGAGAGGATACTACTGCACATGTCCATGGTATTACTTTAGCAAATCCTTTGTCCTAACACTAAAGATGAGCGAGAGGATGAGTAAGATTCCTACGCCTGAAGAATAGGATCTACTTACGTACGCCATGTTGTGCACTGCACTGCATGTATCTTATGCTTTACATAACGTGAGTAGATACCAAATGATCCCTGAGAGTCATCGACAAATGGGCCAAGAACATTCTTAAGTATTCGAGAAGGTCTAGTGATATGTTCTTAGTGTATGGCGATTGAAGATGATCCGTTGTAAATGGTTACATAGATGCAAGCCTCCAATCCGACAAAGTTGATTCGATCGCAATGATATGTGTTTTGTTTAAATGGTGGTGCAATGAATGAAAAAGTTCAAAGCAAAGAATCATTACGATTCAACAATTGAAGTTGAATACATCAAAGATCCTCGATGCAAAGAAAGGAAGCAAATTTTGATCAAGAAGTTCACACGACCTTGAAGTAACTCCTTAGCATTACAAATCCTCGCTGATGTTTATTGTAGACAATAATGGTGCTATTGCACAAGCAAAGGAACCCAGATCACATCACGATCCAAACACATTCTTAGGGCGCATCCCATTCGAGAAATCATCGAGAGAGGTGACGTTAAGATATGCAAAGTTCCAACGTATATCAATGTCGATCCATCACTGCTCTACCACAAGCAAAGCATGATCGCTATGCTGAAGTTCATAGGTATTAGATACATTGATGAACGGGGGCCTAGCGCAAGTGAGATTGTTAGTACAAGGTTTCAGTTCATTGTATGGACATGGTATTTTGACTATTTATAAGTGTTTATTATATATAATGTCCTTGGAATAATAATATTAATTATTCTAAATGTCCTTAATCTGCTAGTCATATGGGAATAACAAATGAATTAAGATTAGTATAAGTTTGATTGATATTCATGGATGAATATGTGTATGAGATACAAATCAAATTTATATCTATTTGTTGAGAACGATCATTGGACAGACTGCCTTGAGATTAATACATGGATCAAAGTCATAAGTTAATCTCTAATAGTTGTGTCATTAAATCCTTCAATTCGAGATCGCTATAGTTCTCAACATAAGGAATATTGTGTTTTGATATAATCAAACTTTGTCTTTAATCTGATGACTATAGTTGTTATACTTGAACATAATAAGAATTATGTGTGAGATATGAGCGATTAAGATGGAATTTGTCCTCTTATTATAAGAGATATCTCTGGTCCTCCTTTGACAATCGGTAGATCGAGAAATGTACGGCCGTGCTTAAATGAATTGATAAAGATCAATGTCATTTGTTTAGTCACTAATTGGGTTTCGAGTAATCAAAGATAGAACGATATAAGTGCCGATTTGTCTTACGCTTTATATTCTATCAAGATATCATGAGACAAAAGGATTATGTTATTAGCTATATTATGCTTGTTCTGATCATGAGCTTTTCATTTAACTTCAGTCATACTGTCTTACTGTGAGGCCACTTATGACTCAGAGGATCAAATGTGATTTAGCCTACCGCCAATGTTAATTGAACCCATGTGGTCGCATTATTGGAAGAACAAATAATAACGATTATGGTTTTTCACTGTAATAAATTGCTTATTACATAATCTGCTATATTAAATATATAATCATATAAATTCGTTTCCCCTTATCTCGATAAGGATTTGAATTTAAATTGTTATTATTTAAGAGTTTTAAATATATAATAATCTAAAAATTCATTTTTAAAAACCCTAGCGTATTCTTATATAGATATATATGTGAGACATATATATTTTGTAGTAGTCGTCTTTTACTCTAAGAACAACCAAAACAGAGAGAAAGAAAAAAAACCCCTAATTTCGTTTTGAGAAGACGAACCTGGACTAGCATTCAACAAGATCGTTCATTATTTGTTCGTGTGTGGATACTTGTAGAGGGTGGTCGCCGTAGCTGCGCACCTTGAAGATCCGAATAAACCAAGACGCCAGACTTCTGGGAAGGCTGGGCTCGACGAATCGATCTACAAGAGGTAAGTTTCGCATCTTTCCTTCGATTTTTATGAAACGCATGTGATCCTCGTGGTTGGCGATGTACTTGTAAATTCGCTTCCATTTATGTTCCAATCGCATTGATATTCCGTCAGAACTCCAACGCGACATAGAATCCTTACTTGAAGCCCTTTTTTTCTGCCTCATCAATCCTCCTTCGCAATGAAATTTTTCATCTCAAAGATAGCATGACTCTCTCGGGTTGCATCTCGATTCTTGGCCGCGACCTCACTTGGCCATCGGACTGCTTTCTTTATTCGATCCTTGTTGAATTTTCTATCACAATAATTTCGTAATATAGAAATTTGGTAAATAGTACATATTTCTGCATAAAAATCAGCAATTACATTGTAAGAACAATCAGAAAAATATACTAAAAATTCAATGAGTTTTTTACTCATCAAGTCTTCTACCAAGTTTTTTTTCAAAACACAGAATAAGGCCAAATTTGGCCATTTCTTCTCCCCTAAGGCCTTGGATGAGTCCCATTCCGATATCTTTCAAGACTGAATGGTTATTCCCACAAATCTAAAGTAGCAATGCCCAATAGTTGAATTTTCTTACATGGGTTACTCCCCACCTAAGTGCTCATGCAATGGCACACCAAACATTCAAGTAAAACATGTATGTTCCTACTCAAACGCCTCCATGTTATGGATGAGAATGTGACTCACCCTTTCCCACATCTCGAGCCCTCACTAACTCCTTCACGCATGCATATGCCAAGTGTGAGAGACACTGTCTTTAAAACAAAAGGTTTTTGTTTTTGAAAACGCCTTGGATAAAATTTTATTGGACAACCCTCCGAACAAATACGTTGGACAATCCTCCGAGGTGAATTGTTGGACAACTCTCTGAAACAGTTCAATGGACATCCTCCGACATGAACTGTTGGACAACTTTCCGATATAATTTTTAGACAACCCTCCGATATAATTTTTGGACAACCCTCCGATATACACTAGTGGGCATACTCGATAATTTATTGTTGGGCAACCCTCTGATTTTATTTGTGGACATACTCCGATAATCAATTGTGAGTCAACCCTTCGAAAACATGTTATGCACTCACACCTACGGTTCTAAGGTGCCCTAGTGCATATGAAATGCAATATGCCATTTAACAACAATTCATGTTAATATATCAAGCATGCATATATTAGAAAAATTTACACACAATCAACATGTTATTCGTTCAAAGAAAAAATACAAACATCACACAAGCCCTACGAACAATCCAACAGTTGGTCTTGGAACTGTCATGGGCAACTCTAGGGATTTCACCACCAAATCCCAATCTTTGGAACTGAATACACGGCCATCCAGACCTCAGAACATCCCTACCCATTCGGATGGCTCTTAGCCAAAGAATAAACCAAGTAGGAGAAAACCCCTACCTCCCGGAGTTTGTCAAAACTCCACAATCCCGGTACCCACGCGTAGCCCTTGCAGTGGGGGTCAACTTTGCCTCTTGCCTCGTCTGGATTTGACGGACTGATCGCTGAAAAATTTAGAGAGAAGGTAGAGCTCCTCTCTCTAAAATCCTCCCTCTCTCTATTCTCTCTCTTTCTCCTCCCTCCCAACCGGTTGGGCCAAGAATGGGGTCAAGTGAGTGTCCTCTCACTTGCCACATGTCAAATTCTAAGTGGCTCTTAGGATTTCCCTTCAATCACATGGTGCCATTTGTCTCCTATGGCCCACACTTAAGCTCATTGTTTGACTCATCTCACACTTGACACGTGGCGCCTCATGGGCCACTCAACAGATGCCAAGTGTACCACACTACTCTCGTTGCCTCGAAAGACATGAAATTCCGACTGTCTTGGAATTCAACGAAATTCAACGTGGTAGCTAGATTTCGTGAGACGATTTCAACAGTGAAGTCCATTTCATCATCCAAGATGTAGAAAAATTTCAAATTTTTGACAAAAATTATTGTTTTAACCTTTCTCGAAAATTCAAATTTTCCGGGGTTTCACACCCAGTCCTTCTGAGCCTCTTCATTTGGAGAAGATTGCTTCGATCGTTTCCTATCAGATCTAGGGGTAGTCTCACCCTCTAAGCTCGCAACTCACTTACGCATCCATGCGGTAAACCTAACGACAAGGCAAGACATTTCCTCTTCCTTGGCTCACTAGCAATTATGCCCGTTCAGTCCACGAAGTCTTCGACCAGTTTTGACTGCCTTGTTTAGAACCTAGTCTATTTTCTTTCTTCTTCTTTGTTGGTTTGAGGGACCCGGGCCTTGAGCTTTGTGAGTTGGAGTAGTGCAATTAGACCTCACTAACGTAGTTTGTAGTGGCCCCGCTTGATCTTTCACGGCTGACGGCTGAGGAAGAGCTAGGGGTTCAGCTTAAAAGAGTCGTAGAATGAAGTGTTGCTCTGATAAGCCGCGAACCTTGTGGCGGGAAAGCAGCGGGGATAATGTAAGGAGAAAGGGCTAGCCACCCCAACTCTCAGAACTTCGCCGTCAACAAAAGCCCATGATTATTTTCCTCAGTTGTCTCGGTAGCCGTCTAATGTTTTCAGGCTGGCCTTCTCGATCCAATTATTTAAGTTGGCCTACTTTGTGCTTACCTAAATAACATCAAGACAAGTAGGTATGTCGAACCACGATCCACTAGAAAGAACATGAGTTGTGGTAGAACTAAAATGAGCACAGGAACCTGAGGCGATTCATAAAAAAAAAAAGCTGGAGAATAAGCGTCTCGTACCATGAAAGACTTTAACTAGGATAACCCCCTTCTCCTTCGTCTTGGGAGAATCAGGGAGCCCAGTTACAAATTGTAGTTGGGAACTATAGGCCGACATAAATAGCCGGCCCCCAGTCCCCATCTTCAATCTATAGATGAAACAAATCTCTACCAGCGAAATATCCATCTAGTAAAGAAATTTAGCCTGCTTTACCCAACCCATTAAAATCAAAAACATTGGATAGATCTGGCTGGGAGGTGAGTGACATGTAGGAATTGCTTCACCAAAAGGCAAGCGGTGGTGAAGTCCAGTGCGAAGCTTTGCTCTCGGGTGAAGTAGACAGCATTATCAAACTTCTCCTACAGTTGAAAGTTGGTCAGTCAAACCGATTCTAAGCTAATAATAGTGGGGCTCATGAAGGACTGTGATTCTCCCTGAACATAGAAGCCATAAAGGTACATGGTGAGCGACTCTCGGCTAGACTCCTCATACGCCAGCCTAAGTTGGTGGAAGTCTCCTCCTTGACCTCATCATTCTGGAGACAAACAAAGGGGATCAACTCTAGGATCTCCTATCAAAATGATAGCGAGGACCCAGGCCTATACTAGGGAGGCTTTTAGAAACTATTGGGCCTTTGAGGTTAGTACATCCAAGCCACTGCGTACATTTCCTTCACCGAAACCCTACAGGCAATCGAAAAGCACGCATTCGAGGTAAGACCAGAACAAAACCACCACAAACAAAACAATTTGTACAAGAAAAATCGAAAGCAAAGCAAAGGAAAAACCTACGAGACCCGAAAATGGTGAAATATTAATGACTCCTTATTTGAAAATCTTCAAGAGTCATTTACGGATGCTCAAGAATTTTATACTGACATATCAGCCCCAAGATCGGCGTGCTTCTCTCCCCAGTTTGGTATTCATAAGACGTTTTATCTTCCGAGCATCTAAAAAACTTATGAAGCTTGTTGATTGCCAAGCGGCTCTTTGAATCTATCAACAGAGCCCATAGTTACGTGGGGCCTAGGTCAAAGCAGGTGTCGGGCTGATTTGCCTTTGAGCCGGCAGGGTCCATTAGTGCTAGGAACCCAGAGCAATTCAGTCGGAAATCCGGCATTCCTGACCAATAAAGGCTTCTCGAAACCCGACCGAACTAAATTGCTCCACTAGTAGGCATACGTAGATAAGGTGAAAGATAGAAAGTTTAGCGCACAAGTATGCCAAAAACCAAAATCTTATTAAAATGCACCAATAGGCATCAATGGTTACACAAAGCAGAAACAATAAATTAAAGCAACCATTAGACTCATTAAAATCAGTTCAAACATTCATACGATGATTGTCAAAAAAAAAAAAAAGTAGAACAAAGAAATTCACAAAATATTACACGTTTGAGACTCCTTCTCTCGACCATATACCTTGATCGTAAGCGACTTCAAAGGGCGCCAGAGATGGGGCTTCAGCCTAACGAAGAACTCTAGAAGAGGGGAATTGGCATAATCAAGCTTCCCATCTAGGACATATGGCAGGTCAATACGAATGTCATCTTCAAACTCACAATATCCATTGGCGACAAATAGCTCTAGAGACTTCTAAAAGCCCCCCTCCATAACTTCTCCACCTTCGCGGAGCTTACAAGCCACGGTGAGGAGAAATCTCTATAGGGAAAGCTTTATTGTAGGAAGAAATCCATTGCCTTCATAAGACTTGGTTTCACCCCCATATATATAGGGGTGGAAACTCAAAAGGCGCATTGAATGCATCATCGAGACATCACGTGCCGTAGACGCATTGGAACATATGCGCATTAATAATCTACAATTCTCCATACTTATGGCCTTTAAACACATTATTTTTCCCCGACTAGGAGGGCATAATCCTCTAGTGGAAAAAAAATGGGGGCATTAATGATCTAGTGGCCTTTGGGCCCTAGGCCCACTACCTAAGATAGGCCAGTACGCAGTGGACCAATGCACAGGCGCCTCATGAAGAAAGGCTCTAAACGGCCTACCATATTAGAGCCATGTGGGAACTAACTAGACGGTATAATCCTAAACCCCATCTGGGATCCTGAGTCCCTAACCGGCCATCCTACCTCATATAGGAAGTTTGTTAGGGATAAATATATTAAGGAGGTAATTACGCACAGGATATTTATCCACAGATCTCCCAGTATCCAAATCTCATATGTCTTAAAAACATAAATCCTTAATAAGAGAGAATTAGTCCTTGATAAGGAAAGAAGTGTTTATCACCAAGTCGCGAGATTATATTTTTATAATCAAGGAAGGCCGGTATAAAAGCAGTAAAGACTACATGCGAGGGGAAAGGTTTGCAACTCAGCTTGCAGCCCCAACTCCTTCTTTCTCTTCTCCACCCTTTTGCTAACTTAATCATTGAAGAGGTGGTCGACACACCGCCGCCAGACCCCATTTTTTGCAGGTTTACATCGCGCCGCTGATGTCTTGAAAGTTAGATGATCCAGGTAACAACACTTTTCGGTTCTAATATAATACTAAGGATTCGACGTTGATCGGTGGAGAGTCCAAAATTAATTTAGGGAAGAGTTATAAACCAAGCTCGAAACTTATATAACCTGAGTTTTTATACGTTAGATTTAGATTCTTACTCCTTCATGGGTGGTTCTGCAAAAAAATGCTGAAATATTCCGATCTAATGACTGAAAAACTCAGGCTTTTTTCAACCAAACCCATTAATTTATCAAAGAACAAAGAAGATTTTAGTGGCGATTTTCAGAAATTTTCTTCACAATCATCCTCTCTAAATGAGTTCCAATCAGAGCGATTCAAGCCTCATTCCCAGGCTCCAATTCGAGTTCCACAAGACTCCACTTCCGTAGCTCATTTAGTCAAACATATGTTTTTTAAATCTGTGACTTTGTATATCATGTTTGATTAATTGTAATATTATGTTATTACGAGGTTTGTTGATTTCTGCATCCCATTACATCCCACCTTTTTTACCTGCCCGACCAAAACCTCAAGGTAGAACATCGATCTCCATACTCATCACATCGTGAAATTTTTTATTAATATTTTAATATTATAATAATTGTTCTCACTCTAAATTAGCAGAAATTATACATTTCATTATATATTAAATAATTATATTCAGCTTATTATTTAAAGGGAGAACTGTCAAAAATGAAATTAATGATCTTGTTTAAAATCTCTTATCATCAGTCTTTTGACAATATATAGTGGCTTGTGTTCAAACAATAATATTTTCTGTTTTGTGTCATTTATTGGAATAAATATCGTTTCGGCTAGATTACGGGAGATTTTGGTAAATATTTTTTTCTTTTTCAATTTTTGAGTATTTTTTTAGGAAAAATAATATGGGTGATGAGCTTGTTAGATAAGGAGGGTAATTTTGGTAACTCAATAGAAAATGACGTATGTATGGTTATTGGGTTATGCAAACTTGGATTCTAATTTCTAAATAGGCCAATGTTATTTGTCAAAAAAAAAAGCCCAATATTATGAAATCTGCTCCCATAACACACTTTTCCTTAAAAAGAATGCTTTAACAAATCTAATTTGATCATCTTTATATATATGAAATAAATTTCAATAAAAAACAAAGTATTTGTTTGGTTTCCGTTTTTTGAAACTGATCTTTAAAATAGTTTTTGAAAACACAACGAAGACTAATCCGTTCGTCTCTCGTAATTTAGTATTTTTTTTATTCTTTATGTTTTTTAGGAAAAAAAAAAAGGAGAACTAAATATGTTATTCTTATTTTCTTTGTACCTTTTGTTTTTATGAATAGAAAACAGTTTTCAAAAACAATAACCAAACATATCCAAAGTTTCCTTGTTTTTTTACCAAAGGCTTTTCCCATGAAATGAAATATAGAAAACAATGAATATTTAAAAAAAAAAAAAACCAAATGCAATCTATTTTTTTTACAACTAAACATTTTTTTACTATATAATAAATTATTCTCACTAATACTCAAATTTGGGACCACATCTTGAATGTTCTACCTAAACGCTTTATCAACTGAGCTATGCATGTGACGGCCTTTTGATATTGCTAAATGCAACCTAATTTGATGTTGTCAAAAAAGTCTTTTTTTTCTTCTTCTTTATTCATTTGTTATTATTCTAAAAATGATGAAAATTAAATACTAAGGAAAATTGATTTTCTCATGTTTAGTTTCACTATAAAAAATATAAAATTAAATTAAATGCACTCAAAATTCCTCAAAGTTTTTTTTTATTTAAAAATTTTTTAAGTCCTTATGAGAAATAAATAAAATAAGTTGATTAATATATAATTAATTATTAAGTTTAAACTTATTTTTGGTTTCTCTTCTTCTTTTTTTCTTAAACTGCCTCAACATTTTTCTCTTTAATTTTTTTTTCTTAATATTTTCCAGGTTCCAAATAAAGCCTTAAAATTTACCCTCTAACTTTTAATCCTAGATCCGTCATTATCTATCAATGTGACACCGGTCCAGGGGTCGGGTTGACTACGAAATAAACCAGCGGAAACACTTTCGTGAATGTCGGGTGACGGAGCATTTTTCAGAAAATCAGGCGAGAGTCTCCTTTGTCTGAGGAACTGCCACGAATCTGATACTGCATATCTGTCTGGCTTGGTGCAATATAATCAATATATCCAATCACATGAGTAATACGGCCACTTGGGCCCATAAACAATACTCAATATACATACCAACTATGAATCCAACTATATACCCAATAGTTACAAGAGTTAATATGTTTTTACTCTTATACAATACATATATTAAAATTAGACATTTCAATACATGTATATATCTTAAAAGCACAACCCGGCTTCTTGAAATCTGGTCACAGGGCGAGCCGTCCCCTATATACAATGCTGTAAAAATAATATCCATAAGCGAGGGTGAGCTAATGCTCAGGTGGAATGCTTCGTGGGCTACTCACCCACCTAAGTGCGATTGCAATGTTCCGATTAAACGCACATTCAAGCAAATGCATGATCTTACTTGAATATACACATGACCAACTCAGATCGAGTCCTCATAGAGCTCCTCACACTCGCCCTAAGCCTCATTGTAAGAGAATATTATGTTTTATTGGTGGACTACCCTCCGATGTTTTAAATTGTGGACCATCTCCGATGTTATATTTCTGGACTACCTCGTGTATATCCAGATTGAGCGTCTCCAACGATTGATATTGTATGTGGACCCTACCTCAAATTGTATATCAATTAGGCGTCTAATGATTGATAACACAGTATCAGACTGCCTCAGATCATTTTCTAGTTTTAGACAATACTCCCGGCCATTTTTTCTAGACTCGTCTCATGCACTAATTCCTGTAGTCGCAGGATGTTAGGTCTGTATGGAATGCGTATGCGATTCAATCTGATCCCAATCACATGCAAATATGCAGTGGCCACATATACATAATATCAATCACACAATTATGTCATGTAATTATCATTTCAACATCAAAATTAGCTCAGCGACAATGATCCAAACACACAGAGCAGACTCGAATCACTTGACCATACGCATTTTCACACAAAAATATATTTGTAGAACACTATTTCGGGAATAGTGAAACCCTCGATTACTATTCCCGAAAATTCACAATTCATCGGTTCACCTTGTGAACCCGCATTTCACGGCCATTTCCGGCCTCATTCCAATCAATGCACAATTTATTTCACAATTTTTCACAATTAATCACCAGCAGTAGGTACTAGTGATGGACGGCTCAATGGATTAAAATTTCGATATTGATTATGTTTAGGACGATCCAGCTGACCTAACGGCCTCTTCGACTCAAACATTTATAAAGTACTTAAAAGCGGGGGAATAAAAACGCAAGTAAGGAAACCCCTACCTCGAGGAGTTTGAAACTCTAAATCCCGGTACCCACCACGAAGCCGCTCATTAGAGACTTTCCTTCTTGTCCGAAGGCTGCAGGCGGTCGGATCACTAGATAATCTAGAGAAGTGCTCTCTCTCTAAAAATCTCCCAAAATTAAATTTTACTACGTGTCCAATTACTGCTCCCCACGTTTTTGGCTTTGTTTTAATTGGAGAAAGGCATATTGCCTTTTGTCTTATTATACAACTTAATAATTTAATTAATTCCCAATCGATCTTTGCCCGGTTTGACGTCGGCTATCCAGGCCGTCCATTTTCGCGTTTATGCTAAATCTGAGCGCTGGAAATGATGCGTGTTATATGTGACTTCGTGTATCGAAATTCATTTTATATCCAAAGCGCGATGCCTCGGCTTGATGTAAATTCGAAGTATCTCGGGTCGACGAAATTTGCGATGCTAGCTAGATTTCACGAGACAATTCCATTGGTGAAATCCGTTTTGTCATCCGAGATCTAGAGAATAAATTACGGATTTTTAACCGAAATTAACAATTTTGTAATCGAAATTACAATTTTGCCCTTTTTCCAGAAATTGGAATTTCTCGGGTCTTACATTCTCTCGCAAAGGAATTTGGGTCCCAGAATTCAGGACAATCACAATCACTCACATGCATACAGCGTGCACTATCATGCGTAATAAGCGGTCATTTAAATCTTAAGCAGTAAACTACGTACCTTCGTCCCCTAAACAGAAGGGATAGGTGGCCATCGTGTCCTCGCTCCCACGTTGACTTCTCCACTCCACCAGATTGCCTCCATAGTACCCTCACTAGCCTCGCGGTCTTGCGTTTGCAAAACTACGATCACGGCTATCAACAATGCACCGCTGGTCACTCGCCGAGGGTCGGGTCATTATCTTTCGATCATCCCCGATCAGCATGAAATTTGGATCTGGTATATTTCGGAGAATGGAGTGAAATACCGCCGTGGACACGACATGCTGGGCGGTAGCATGCCGATGCATAGCGGTGCCTCTCGGTATCTCGGTCGATGAACCTCGTGATAGCTTCCGTTCGCGACACGTTCACTCCTCTTGGGCGTGCGCCCGAGAAGGCGTGATCCTGACCTCGAACTCTAAGGGTAGGCGTGCTTTATCATGGCTCTTCTGCCGACTCTGGCGTGAAGACATTTGTCGTATCAAGCTCACCTTCGGAGGTGTCTCTAATCGGTCGAGGACCCGGTGAGTGGAGGCTCTCGCCAGGTCGGCGTGGCGGTCGTCTGCGTGGCCTCGCGTACAATGCCTCGTATGGTGCCATACGTATACTCGCCCGATAAGCGATGTTGTTGTAGGCGAATTCTAATAAGGGCAAGTGCTCTTCCATTACCCTTATGATCCGGGACGGTATGCTCGCGGTATGTCCTCTAACACTGTATAGTCTCTCGGGTGACCATGCGTACGAGAGGTGGGCGTTAGCCTGCTCATCGTCGTAGTGTGCGTAGACTTTTGGAAACTCTTCCAAAGTGTAGTGTGTAAAGCTCCTCGGGGTCCCTATCCGACACTATGGATACTGGTACTCCATGTAGTCGGACTATCTCTCGAATGTATAGCCAGGCGGGAATCTCTCCAGAAGTGAAGGTGTCGCACGGCTAGAAAATATCTTAGGCTTCGTGAGCCGGTCCACTTATCACCCATATCGTAATAGCCTGTAGCTTTGTCAGGTAGCCAGAGTGGGTCCACAAGTCCATCGTGACGTGCTCCCGCTGCTGACTATCGATGGTAGTAGCCTTAGCGCCTGTTTGCTGGCCTTAACTTGACATGTGAGACATTGTCGAGACAAGTCCTCGTGTCTCTTCATCCCTCGATAGTGCGCGCGAAGATCACAGTGCGTCTTTGTGCCACACGGATGCCTGGCCCGAATCGAGAAGCGATGAAACTCCCGGAATCCTCTCCGTCAGTCAAGCGGGAACCACTACCCGTCCCCTATATCAATTACCATCTATGTGAGGCGGTCCAGCCGTGGTCACGTGCAGCGTACTCGGTCGCCCGATGGGCGTGCTCTCTGCGTCACGCCCGCTGGGACTCGATCACTCTGCTGTGAGAGCGGTGTAGCCCATAGCTCCCCGAGGTGCCACGAATTACACTTTCATTTGTCGCATAGCTGGCTTGTCCGTCACCGAGCATCCGCCACTCAGAGAAGCTATACTAGCCAATGCTCCTCATGACTTCCGGTAGGTGCATCATTACCACATTTGCCCTTCACCAGGGATGGTAATGCAAAATGAAGTCATAATCCTCACAGGAACTCCATCCATACGCATTGCCTCATATTGAGGTCCCGGCTGCGTGAAAATATACTTAGGACATGGTGCAGTACCTCGAACTCCTCGCCGTATAAGTAGTGGCGCCGTCTTAAAGGCGAAGACTCTGACCGCCAACTCCATATCGTGTGTGGGGTAGTGCACTTGTGATTCTTATTTGGCAGAACCATAGCTACTACCCTCCGGAGCGCATCAAAACACATCCAATCAGGCCCTCGAGGCATCACAATACCTTTGTGTACCTGTCCCCTGTCAAGGGACGACTATCAAGATGGGAGCTGAAGTAGTCTCACTCTTCAACTCTGGGAATGCCTCCTGCATCAATCATCCCGCTCAAACTTGACCTCCTTTGAGATTGGCCACCAGTCGTAAGTCTTTGCTTTATCACGGAGAAATGCCAGTAGATAACGTAATACCAGCCAATCCTAAGAAACTACGCTCTACATTCGGCCTCTTCGACTCATCACCAGGTCTCAACCCTTTTGTTAGGTGGTGACCTCCCGATCTTGCACCCACGTGTCCCAAAAATCTCACTGGGTAAGCGAGTCGCACTTACTAAACTTGGCGTACGGTGATGGTCTCTCGACAAGTAATAAACGATCCTCAAGTGGTACTCATGCTCCCGCTACGGCCCAGGGGTAGATCAGGAATGTCATCCACGAGACTACGACAAGGCCCGATCTAAATAGGGTTGGAATATCCTATGCATGAGATCCATGAATGCTCAACTGGCGCATTCGTCGTCAAGAAGGGGCATCACCAAGTAAACTCAGAAAGTGCCATAGGCGTTCTAAATCTTTGTCTTAGGATATCACAGCATCTAACCCTCGGTGATGGTAGCAGTCGAAGGTCTATCTGGAGTAGACTCGCGCTACTCTCATTGATCAAATCATACGTCAATCCTAGGTATTAGGTCGCGATTCTTGATCGTAACCTATTCAGCTATCTAATAGTCAATGCACAGTCAGAGGGTCTTGTCTTCTTCTTCATAAGCAAAGGCAGGACGCCCCATGGTGAAGTGCTCGGTCTAATGAACCCCTTGTCCAGCCAGCTCACATGCTGGACTCGAGTTCTGTAACTCAGGCGGTGCCATCCTATGCGGAGTCATAGGATGGTGAAATCTGAGTGTAACTTCGATACGAAGTCACACTACCCTCTGTGGAGGTAGTCTAGGTAACTCATCTGGCAAAACATCCACATACTCGCATACTACTCGAGGTAGATCTAAGTTTGGTCTCTCCTAGTCCTCTAGGGTGGGCTTCATTGTGACAGCCAAGCTTTGTCCACACGACACTGGACTCATATGCGCACGGGGCAAGAATGTGTGTGTCCCCACTGAGAAACACCACCACAGTGCAGATCCTGGTGTAGGCGGTAAGCCCTCCTAGTTCTGATAGATACTGACCACGTAGTTTGTCGGTTAATCCATTCCCGGAATAACATCAGAACTCGACATGTCATGATCCTCGGGTCCACGTGAGTAGAGTCCCGAGGATCTCCAACTCGCAACCTCGACATATTATCCACACATTCTTGCCCTAATCCCTAGAGGAGAACTCACATACAAAGGATCCTCGAAGGTCTCGACCTCTAATGACTCTCTCTCTATGGTCAGGGTTGTCCCGACCATAGAATCCATATCTGTAGGCGGGTCTACAATCACGGCCCGAATGGACAACCTCGGTCCATTCTCAAATCTCTAACCTTGGCTATGTACGTAGCCCGCGTAATCATCAACAAATCGGGCTAGCTACGTGAACCTAGTCACATAATCCATCATGATCCTTAGCCTTGCTTGACTCACAGGAACTCCTGAGCTTCGCATGCCTGTAGTAAGCTGGAAAGTACTTACCCGCCAGGCATCTACGAAACTCTACCATGTCATAGCCTCTAAGTCTCTAGGGTCCTTGCCATTCACCATACTTAGGCCTCGCCTCTATTTGGGCAGCTAGTCAATCTGGTCGTCGAAGGTAATCTCCATAGCCTCTAACACCTTCTCGATCTGCATAAACCAATGGTCTACCACCATTGGATCTCCTCCCCCTGTGAATGTCGGAGGATGATGCGCTCTAAACCTCACGGAGGTTCTGGGACCTCCACGACTACCTTCTTCTTCTTTGTCACGATAGCAGTGACTCACGCTCTGACCCCAACAAAGGCATCTTGATCAGTCTGGGCGGGTTTGGTGAATGTTGAGTGGTGCACGACCGGTCTCCCAGTGGAGCGTCCTCTACGTTCTCGTCCTCTACTAGCCATCTACACAATTAACATGGCAGTTAAATCTCAATACAGTATCTCTAAGGCATAAACACAGCCCCGAGACACTAATCATACACGTAGATAAGTGTATACCGCATGGTCACTTGCATTTCTAGTAATGCGAAGGCAATCAATTTGCATTTAAAATATTGTTTTCAACAAATTTTATTTTGAAATTTCATTTTGAAATTTTTTTTTTGAAAATTTTGACAAATTTATTTGATTTGATTTGATTTTATTTAATTTAATATTTTATTTTTTTCGAAAAATTTTGTGATGAAACAATGTTCATAGGCAAGGGTTCGCAAACAATGTCAAAAATTCGGCTCGGGAAAGTGCAGGGTCAAACGGGGTCAAAGCGGTGAGTGCACCAAGTGCACGGCCCATTAGCTAGCGCACGCCCTAAGTCGCGCCCGGGCGCCCGGTGGCGTGGCGTGCCAGCGCATCTGCTTGCCGCGCCGTGCGCCGGCTGCGGGCGTGCCTTCTTGCGTGGCGCGCCCTGCCCGCACCCTGCCCCAGCGTCGACTGCCGTAGCGCTCCCACGCGCTTCGCCAGTGGCGCCCGGCGCCCACTTCGCCAGCGCCCGCATACCCTGCGCCGCGGCGCCCGTACCGTGCTCGTGCGCGTGCCCACGGCATGCTTTGGTATCGCGGCGCTTTGCGTGCAGCGGCGCCCGCTGCTGCCGCCGCTGGCGTGCCGCTTCCCGCTGCGTCTTGTGAGCCCGCTGCTCGCCACATTGCCCGGCCCGGCGCCCGGCCCGACCTTATGCTCAAATGGGCGGTAGCCACGTCAGGTTTACCTGAATTTTTTTTTTTCATTTCCCGCAGTTCCATTCACGGAAAATTTTGAAAAAATATTTATACATATTTTTTCTCATTTTCCATTTCGAATAAATTTATAAATTTATTTTCTACGATTTTCTTGACTTTAAAAATTATTTCCATGCTAATTGGCCAAATAAATTTATAAAATTTATTCTTTCTCATTTGTTCAGTTTTTTGGCCACACTGTAGAAATTTTTCCAAAACTTTCCACTACACTAGGTGCTATTTTTCCTAAGCACAACATTCCATAACATGACATGGTATATATACCCCATTCATCAAAAATTAATATGACATTTCATCAAATCACCTGAAAACACACAAAACACGTGCATGTAGTGTCCTAGTTTTGTCAGTGATTCCTAAGGTAATCTCATTACCTACACTCGACATCGAACCACACCTAGTGATGGATGCAAACCCGAGCTCCCCTGGTATTCATTTTATCGCAAAGCTCGTCTGGTAGTGACACCCAGATCAGGGGGTAGAGTGACTACCCGTCAACCGCGGAAACGCTCGTGAATGTGGGTGACGGGCATTTTCACGAAAATCGGGCGGAATCTCCTTTAATAAGGGAGCTTTACTAGTCTGATACACATATCCACATCCCACGAACGGTGCGATAATCGATATATCCAATCATAGTATCTGACCGCTTGGGCCCATAAACAATACTTTCAATATACATACCCGACTATGAATCCAACTATATACCCAATAGTTACAAGAGTTAATATGTTTTGCTCTTATACAATACATATAGAAACAAATTAGACATTTAATACATGTATATATCATCGCTTCAAAGCCACGGCTTAGGCTTTCTTCAAAATCCTCAATTAAGACGGCTAAAGTCCCTCGCGCTCCACGTACTGTAAAATAATATCCCTCGGCAAATTGAGCTAATACTTCGATGGTGGAATGTCATACTAAGTGGGTACTCACCACCTAAGTGCGGTCGCAGTATTCCCAGTCGCATACATTTAAAAAGCAAATGCATGATCCTACTTGAATGTCTAACAGATTACCTCAAATCCCGAGTCCTCACCGACTCCCTCCACTGTTTCACTAAAAAGCCATTCGTATGAGAATATTATGTTTTATTGGTGGACTACCGCCGATGTTTTAAATTGTGGACCATCTCCCGATGTTATATTCTTGGACTACCCTCCGATGTATATCAATTGGAGCCGTCTCGACGATTGTTATTTTAAGTATGGACTACCCTCCGATCATTTCTAGTTTAGACAACCCTCAGAACCATTTTCACCAGGCTCGTCTCGTACTTTTAACTCACATAGTCTAGGATTGTTCCGTGCATATGGAATACATGTATGCCAATTCCAATCTGATCTAATCACATGCAAATATGTAAACATGCACATATCCACATAATATCCAATCACACAATTATGTCGTAATTATCATTTCAAACATCGAAATTAGCTCGGCAGGCTAATGATCGAGCTTGCGAGCAATTCGACTCGAATCCGCTTCGACCATCACGCATTTTCACACAAAAATATATTTGTAGAACACTATTTAGAATAGTGAAACCCTCGAATTTACTATTTCGAAAAATTCTATCAGTTCCTGTATGAAAAACCCGCATTTCAAGGCCATTTCCGGCCTCATTCAATCAATGCACAATTTATTTCACAATTTTCACAATTAATCACCCGGCAGTGTGCCCGATGATGGACGGCTCGATGGATTCCAAAATTTCCAATAGTGGTCCCATGTTTTGGGGCCAGATCCAGCAACCTAACGGCCTCTTTCGACTCAAGCATTTATAAAGTACTTAAAATGGGAATAAAATGCAAGTAGGGAGAAACCCCTACCTCAAGGAGTTTGAGGAAACTCTCTAAATCCGGTACCCACATGAGCAAGCTCAGCGTGAAGCGACTTTCCTTCTTGTCTGAAGGCTAGACCGGTCGGATCACCGATAATCTAGAGAGAAGTGCTCTCTCTCTCTAAAAATCTCCCAAAATTCGGCTACTGCATCTCCAAATTTTTGCTCCCCCACGTTTTTGGCTTTGTTTTAGTTGGAGAAGAAGGCACTGTTGCCTTTTGTCTTATTATCAACAATAATTTAATTAATTCCCCATCGTCCCTTCGCTTTCCCGATTTTGACATTCACACTATCCACGGCGTCCATTTTCATCATTTATCTACTCATACCACTTATGGCAAATTAGTATGTGTTATATGTGACTTTCGTCATCGAGAAATTCGTTCTGGCTTTTTCGAAGCAGCGATGCCTCGAGAAAAGCGTGTAAATTATTGTCTCGGAATTCGACCAATTCTACGTTGCTAGCTAGATTTGCAGCGAGGCGATTCCATTAGTAAAATCCGTTTCATCATCCACGAGATCTAGAGAATAAATTACGGATTTTAACGAAACCAGCAATTTATGTCGAAATTACGATTTTGCCCTTTTTCCAGAAATTAGAATTTCTCGGGTCTTACAATCAAACCCGCTTGTCTTAAGCTCAATAGACTCGACTAATATAAGATCCATGGGTTGAATCGTAAGCCTTAAAAAATTACAAAGCCTAACTCATTGACCAATCAACCGATATTTACGCTCGACACGAAACCGAGCACTGGGTCTCATTTCTCTAGGTCGGGCCACACATTGGAGACCCGGCACACTTCCATTTCCTCACTTCTCTCACTCTTTCTGGCTTCTATCTCAAATGCAACAATCAAACATCCTCATAAATCTTGGAAGTCTTGTTGACTGAGAACCTCATAAATCTTGGAAGCCTCATTTTTTTTTTATACTTTTTTAAAGACTAAAGTAACCTCTGATTGCTCAACTTTAAAAAACTTAACTTTTCTTCTTTTACTCTTCATCTTCATGAAGGTAGAACTTTTTCTTTTCCCTCGGTTTCTAGTAACATTTATCTTCCTAGTATCTTCATCTTTCATCGATCTTATTCTTTATTGGGAAAGCTTATATCTTTTTAAAAGAGGAATAAAAATTACAATTTTAATTTTCCCTCGGTTTTTAGTAACATTTATCTTCCCAGTATTTTCATCTCTCATCGATCTTATTCTTTATTGGGAAAGCTTATATCTTTTTAAAAGAAGAAAAAAAATTACAATTTTAAATATGTAAGTTTTAAATCACGGAGCATTTCAATTGCAAGACATATTATAAAAATTAAAATTAATAAAATTTTAACATTTTTATACAACAAACTAAATAATAAGTTACACTCAAATTAGTAGATGTGCAACAAAAATATAATAGGTTTACATTACAGTTTATAAAAATATTTATGTTTGTTATACAATAAACAAATTGTAGATATACCAAAATTAATAAAGGTAATACATAATTGATGCACATTTATAATAAAGTTACATTATAATTACTACAAATTATAAAAAGAAATATTATATATATATATATATACCTATATATATATATATATATATATATATATATATATATATATATATATATATATGTATGTATGTATGTATTAATATATATTATTCCTGTCATTTTTTTTTTTTGATACAATGAAATTGATAATTAACTTAATTTAAATTTCATGTATAGTTTGTATAATCGTATATGATCGAAAAGATTATCATGTTATTATTGATAAATTGTTTTTTTTTCATAATACAAATTAATTAATATCATGATATTTACAGCATATGAATGAGACATTTTATATGTGAGACATGCTATAACATTTAAATTAAATATAAAAATAAAAATGAAACTTATTTTTAATATTCTTTTTTATGTTTCTAATATGTAAAACTAGTAATAAGTTATACTAAAATTAATAGTATACTGCAAATAATGTATTGTTATAATATAATTACAGTAGAATTACAATAGATTACAATAATATCATATTCAACTTTATTTTCATATCTAATTTTATAAAATGATATCTATTAATTTGATTTCTAAGCATGAAGTTATTACATAATAAGGGACTATTAATTTGTGTAGTACAGAATGAGGAAATTTAGTGACATATTTGTGATCAACTTTATGCAATTGTAGAAAAATGGTGGACTATCTCCTATAATTGCAAATGTATTTTATCATGTTTAATATAACATTTTCCTTTTTGTAAAGTTCAATAAATAAAACATAAATTATAATTAATATTTATCTATTGAGTTTTCCTATTTACTACATAAGATCACAAAGTATCAAGAAAAAGTTTTACCATGATTGATAATGTCACCAGGAAATAAAGTCAGAGAAAATTGTTGAAAATTTTCGGAAACGATTTAACAATTTGGATCCTAATAGAACAATTAAATCAACCAATTTAACAATCATGGCATAATTTACCGAAAATGAAAAGAAAAACTTGCGAAGAATCCATCGATAATTGAATATCCCAGTATGTATATATGTTTTCCTATGCGGATCCGTGGCAGACAAGTAGCCTTGTTGATGCGGAGACTTAGATTGATTCTTGACTTTACGGAATCAAACCCCTTAGGCATGTGTTTCTATGTCTTTATATATATATATATATATATAAAGGCGGGAAGAGAAAAGTTACTAATATTAAAAAATGTTATTAAAGGCGAGGAAGAGGAAGAGTTACTAATATTAAATGTCTTTATTGGAGCATTTACTCATAATAAATACGGAAGAGGAAGGGAGTTACTTTAATATAACAAAACACACTAAAATACTTAGATTTTAACGAATCGGCACGGAGGGATTTTGCAGATAAATTTCTCTTAAGATACTACACTAATCATCATAGGTAGTATGCAGAAAGCGATCTTTCCAATTATCAATCTTGAAATTATATGAATCAATTAAATTAAAATTTCTAACATTCTCCTCAAGATTTCATATACGACTAGTATACAACATATTAACATAACCAGGCTCACTTAAAATGTTATATATAAGTCCACGAACCGTAAGAACTAGCCAAATAGAATCATGGCGGTCACGAGGCTTTGACAAATGTCTCCATTCCTTCCATGTATCACAAGTCAATTCAATTCAAGCAGTCACAATTTGATAGATGAGACACGAATACTGTATCCTGATAGCATCTATTAAATAAGACCTAATATCTCTATAATCATAATAAAATATGCATAGCGAAATATGATTCATAGATAAAAGCAAAATCAAACGAACATATCGATATCTAGGTATCAAATAAACATAAACGTGCTAAACATAAATTCCATACATGTATGACCAATCATCCGATATACAAGGACCGACTACTCCCATTTACTAATATGGCCAATAAATGTTTTAGGAGCTAGTCCTTTGATCAACGAATCGCAATGTAATCATATCATGGGTGCCAATGTACTATTTGAACTCTTTGATTTTAACGCCTCTTCTTTCTGAATAGATGCTTTAAATCCATATGCTTGGCACCCTTGGGTATCTATCATTCTTAGAAAGGAAAAAATAATTTGTCGCATTATCCGCGATAAATCCTCATTTGTTTAGCAATGGTACCAATGATACTTAAACCATTAAAGAAATTGCGCAACCACAACGATTGCACTGTAGCTTCAAAGCATGCTATAAATTCAGCCTCCATAGTGGAAGTAGCAATGACAGACTGCTTACCACTCTTCCATGAGATAGCTCCATCAACTAGAAGGAACAAATAGCCAAATGTGGACTTTCGAGTATCCTTACATCCGGCATAGTACAGTCAGAAGTAGTAACAACCTCAAAGGTTACTAGTTCTTCTATATGTGAGCATGTGATCCTTAGTGCCTTTACACAGAATTACCTCAAAAAACTTTCTTTGCGAAGCTCTCGATGAAATAATCAGGTTGATTGATAACGACCCAACATGCCGACCGCAAAGCTTGTAATAAGGCTAGTACAGTCTGAGCATACATCAAACTCCCAACTAAAGCATAAGGAATATTATCCATTTCTTTGTAAAAGAACTCCCGAATCGTTCTTAGGACGTGGGATAGACTGAAATTGTCTCCTTTCTGGATGGGAACTGGACTAAGTGTACATGATTCCATGCTTAAATCTTTCTAGAACTTTGTTGATGTAAGCCTTTGAGATAATCCCAGAATTCCTTGTGATCTATCCCACAAATGTTTCTATTCGATCACATAGGAAGCCTCACCCTTATCATGCATTTCAAAGTTACTAGAAGGTAATTCTTAACATCGTATGCAATAACCCACGATCATAGGGGCAAGAAGAATATCATCTACATGCAACACAAGGATTATGAACTTGCTTCCCACAGCCTTCATGTAAATGCACGGTCGCCGGTCCATTTCTACAAACCATATGACAATACGGTATCATTAAACTTCAAATACCACCATTGTGCAGGCTTGTTTTAATCCATGAATTTGATTTCTTCAACCACATACCAGATTTTCTTTTTTTACTTGTGGTCTCAAAACCTTGAGGTTGATCCATATATGCCTCTTCTTCCCAAATCTCCATTGAGAAGGTCGTTTTAACATCCATTTGGTGGCTTCAAAGATCAAAATGAGCCACCAAAGCCATTACTATCCTTAAAGAGTCCTTTCTAGAAGCCAGGAGAAAGTCTCTTTTTTGTAGTCAATGCCATCGCACTGAGGTGCCTTTGGCGGCAAGTCGGCTTTGTACCTCTCGACATTGCCCTCGAGTCTGCGCTTGGTCTTAAAGACCCGCCTACGGCCAGAGCTCTTTTGAATCGCCCGGTAATTCCGTCATTTCCCAAACATTATTGTGTCCATGGATTTCAACTCTTCCTTCAGGGGCCATTAACCACTTATCGAATTTTCACGCCGTATCTTGGTCAAAGAAGTAGGGTCATTATCAATGCTGAAGTCACTTTCATGCTCGAGTGCATAAGCTATATAAGTCATTCGAAATAGCCGATCTTTCTCTCTGGCCCGGGCCTCCTTGATCTTCTTCTTCTTACGGGAATTTCGCACTTGCTCATTAACTTGAGCATTTTCCTCCTCTTCTTGAACAATGAATCCATGGTGGGCTTAGGCATCCATTTGTTGTTGTTCCATATTCATGCCTTGTCGTACGTGCTACAATAATAGGAACTTCAATTTACGAGATGGATCATTTGATGGGTTTTGACCATCAATGACTCTCGCCACTCCGCCACATCCACGTGCTCCCACGCTCCACAGGCACTTTTCATTTTCCAGTAGGCGAGCATTCGGAGTCTACAATTCACTTTGTGCCGCGGTTGGGCATGATGAGGAGAGACCGCGCACGACTTCGGATATCAATGAAATAACGCTAATGGTCTGAATCCAACTTCTTTTCATGTGGATTATATATCCTCGCCCGGCGACAACCCGCGCGTGAAGATGTCTTAAACTAGGCTTCCTAGATCCCACAGGTTCATAAAAGTGTGTAAAGGCTACGCTTTACTAGAATACCCATTTAATATGTATCTGACTGTCAGCAATGCATACATCCACAATGAAACAAGTCTGAGAACTATCATTCACCATACTCCCTTACCATTTCCATCAGTATCTGATTCACGCCTTTAGGCTATGCCATTGGTGTGGCGATCACGGGCAGTATACATCTTTAACACAAATGCCCTTGGACTCAAGGAGTTTCTTAAATGGGCACGGAATTTTCCGACTTCGATGTCTTTCCATAATATTCACCCACCTCTATCAGAGCGTATTCACGCTAACCTTTCTGTTTTAACTATCTCTCAACCTCTGAAATGAATGTCTCAAGGACATCAACCGATTAGGGATTCTTTCATGCGGCAAATAAAGGTATGATACTTAAGGTAATCATGATGAAGGTGATGAAATACCTCCGCCCAGATGGTACATCGAAAGGACCACAAATATCTTTATGTATTAAATCAAGTAATCGGTACTCCTTGTGGCAACTTGTTTTGATACATGTTTGGTTCTTACCCTTAATGCAATCCACACAGTATTATTCAAATCGGTAAATCCAATTGAGGCAAAACTTAGAAAAGCTTTAATTAGTCTCAAAATCCTTTCTTTGGATATATAGTAGGAGCCTTTTATGCTAAAGTCGTGAAGACTCATTAAAAGTGCACTCACATTTTCATACCAACTTCATATTTAACATCAACATTAAACGAGGAATTAACAAAGTGAATTGATTGAAACAATATAAAGTATCCGACAACGAACCAGTACCACAAAGAGGGTTTTTTCTTCGTGTCTGATAATGAAACTTGAGAAAGCAGCTAATCGATCCCACACAAATCAAATCCTAAAACATCAATCTGAAACATAAACGAGATTTTAAAGGCAATCGGGAACATATAAACACTTCTCTAGATCCAGGCAATAGCGATGTCTGTACTAATTTCTATATGTCCTACACCTTGATTCTAGCTTTCATCTTTTGTTTACCACGTAAATAGAAGCTTTCACTTTAAGAAGCGTTTGGTAGAAGTTTAGGTAACCATGCGCGGCGCATTGAAACATGGTGGTTGCACGATGTCGAGCCACCAAGTGTCGAAGAAACCTCAATCATATTTGGGGTTCAAAGCATCGGGAAACAAAAATGTATACCTCTCTTTTCAAACCTGCATTTACCTTCCCTCTTTTGTGATTGGCCTTCTTGTGCGGGTTTGTTCTCGAAAGAAACATTCGAGTCTTTCAGCCTCTCCTTGCCCTTTTCACCAGAAATTGCACCTTAAATGTTTGCTTTCCTTGTTCTTCCATTTCTTACTTGGAGCTTTGCGCCACTAGAACCAACATTTGATTTTCCTGTAGAGCGGGAAGTGGCGGGAAGTTTAGGCGCTTGAGTCTTCCTTTACTTCTCCCTCTTGCATAGGCTTTTAACCCAGTATCCGAGACCATTTTCCTTAAGTTGGTTAAGTTCTCGTGGCAGATCATCACCCATACATGATTTCAACGAGTTCAACCGCACTCACTCACGAATCCATCAAACTCTTAAGCCGATTGTAGGTATTTGCCATGTAACATTTTAATAGCGGTAACTCTTCCTCTTCACACTTTAATATGAGTAATGTCTTAATAAAAGGAGGAGCATTTTAATATTAGTAACTAACTCTCTTCTGTATATATATATATATATATATATATATATAAAAGGCATGAAAAATACCATGACTTCAAGGTTTGATTCGAGGAAAGTCGAATAAATCAAGTCCTTATATCATAAAGGCGATTTTAGTATTACGGATCGGCATAGGAAAAACATATATATTATTACTTAGGATATTCAATTATAAGTGATGGATTCTTAGTAAAGTTTTTTCTTTTCATTTTTAAGTAAGTTATGCCATGATTGTTAAAATTGGTTGATTTAATTATTCTATTATATCCAATTGTTAAATGGTTTTAGAAAATTTTCCAATAATTTTGGTATCGAGCAGGTTTAATAGAAATTCAATTACCATTTAGGGTTCATAAAATTTGGTATTTTCTCAATTAGGAGTTAATTTACTGTAGTTAATTGATATTTAAGTGGCGTTTTATGGCATGAGTAAGCTTTGGGTTTTTAATTTTTGAATTAACATTTGGGTGAGAGACTCATTTGCCCGAATTAATAGTTCGGCATTCATCGTGTGAATTTAATTGTTCTCAAATTGTGATTTTGAATAGTTTTATATATAAATGTTCTTCTTGTTTTTAATTGACCCCAAACCTCTTTTAGATTCTCTGGCGGAGTGTGTTCTGATCAGTAGAGATTCTTGGCGTCCATCGTCATCAATATGGTAACTGTAGATGCATGTTTAATAGTGAGAAAATTTGATATATGCATGTGCATATATGACTTATACAAATTCCAGGGTGTATAGCCTGCAGATCTTTCACCTAAAACCCGTTAATAATCAGATGTTTATATCTGTGTGACAGACTTTGAAGCCGGAAGGTTAATGAATTAAGGAATAAAGATGTCAAGGTAGAAAGTCTTTAATGTTATTAAGCTTAATAATTTAAGTTTATATGATTAAATCTTTTTCAATATTTTAGTGAGTAGTTAGTCACTAAAATTGACCTCAGTTCATTAAATGAAGTTTTTTTGAAATACTATTTATAAATGTTTTATTTGATAGCATCATAAAGATGAGGCATTTAAGAATAATAAGCAATTTATAGTTATTAACATGTAGTTATCGATTACCCAAGGTAGATCTTACTCATATTAACAATTGAAATAGGTTATGAGACATTTAATTAATATATAGGAATTTGTTGAAATCCCTGAAGATGACTTATATGTTAAATTAGAATTTTGTGATTGACCTTATATGTTATATAGAATGATGCATATTTATTTGATTTGTTGGTTGTGTTTAGATTTAGCCACGAGGTGAATTTAATCACAATGTTTTGAGTATATACTCTTATATTGGGTGGCTGGTTTTAAATTCAAAAGTAATTAATATGTGAGATGTAAATGTTTCTGTGATCTAATGTATTTGCCAATGGTATCAAGGTTGTGTGGACGAACTAGCAGTGGTGGATTCGGAATATGTCAAGCTAAATCTTTTGGCCTTTTTGGGACTCGATTAAGCTCTAGTTATGGATGAACCAACTAAAGCGACGATGCTAGTTTGAGCAAAACAAAGAAAATGTGGAAATTGGGAGAGGTCAAAGGAAATATAGGCTTATGATGGGCTTTTTGTAAAAACTGGCTCTTCAATGACCAAACCCTCCAGACCAGCGAATGTGAGGAATTTGTGGTGAAGTGTAGAGTGTATATGACAGGACATTGTGGATAAGTCAATGTTTGGCGCTCTTATTAAGCCAGTTTAACTTCTAATAAGAGATTTACACCATAGCTCAGTCAATGGAGGAACATATTACTCATAGTGAATACCTTATTGGCTTGGGATTTGGATGATCTTGGTGAGCGAGTGTTGGTTGAGTTTACATTTGAAATCATGGCAAAGGTGATGATTTAAACAATTTTGTTTCCCCGGCAAGCTTAAGGAAAAATAAATGGTCTCTTTAGGATACTAAGGCCATGCTCATGCAAAGAGAGCAAGACAAGGGAGGACACTTAAGGTCAAACTTCCAAACCAACTGCCTATTATGGTAAATAAATGTTGGTTAATGGCGACCAGTCTCCAGTAAAAATGGAAGAACAGCGACCATTTTAAGGTGCAGCTGGAATATTAGGGGCAAGGAGGTTGAAAAGATTTTGAAATGTTTCTTTTTTGCCGGCCAACACAGCCTGAAGGCCGATTACCAAAGAGAGGCTTGGTTTGAAAAGGGGGTATCATTTGTTTCTCTGTATACTTTGAATCAAATTTGATTTGAGTTTCTTCTAATACTTGGTGAGAGCACGACAGGTGAACCGCCTTTCATGAACACAATGTTATGTAGGGTTACTAAACTTCCACCAAATGGGAAAGTGGGCACTGTTGCTTGAAGCAGGATGAAGCTAGAATTGAAGGTGTGAGGACATATAAATTGTGTTAGATAGGGCTTCCCATTGCCTTGATCTAGAGAAGTGTTTTATATATTTCTGATTACTCTAGAAATCTTGTTTCTGTTTCTAGATTGGATGTTTAAGTTTGATTTAAGTTGGACATGAATTTGTTTTTCATTGTATCATCGAACAAACGCTGTGAAATCTTGGGAGTTGTCGGATACTATATTATTTCAATTTGAATTCTTTTGTTGTTCTGATTCAATATTGATGTTAAATATGATGTTGGTATGAAAAGGAGTGCGCCAGCCAGTCTTTTGCTGACTTGTGGCATAAAGGCTCGATCATATCTTGAAAGGATTTTGAGACTAGTCGCAGTTTTGCCTCAATTGAAAGTTTTCGATTGGAATAATACGTGGATTACGCATTGAGGTAAAGCAAACCACCAAACATGTATAAAACAAGCTGCCACAAGGAATTAGTGGATTACTTGATTTACATCGCCACGGATATTTGTGGTCCTTCCGTGTTACCATCTTGGGGCGGTGAGAGGTATTTCATCACCTTCATTGATGATTCTCTAAGTCTTGACCTTTATTTGCTGCATGAAGAAAACTTAATCGATTGATGTCCGCTGAGACGATATTCATTTCGAAGGTTGACGAGTTAAATAGAAAGGGTTAAGGTAATCGATTCCAGATAGAGGTATTGAATATTATGGAAAGACAGCCGGAAGTTGGACAAATTCGGGCCGTTAAGAAACTCCTTGAGTCCAAGGGCATTTGTGCTTGCGTCGCTACAATGCCGGATCGCCCACGCAAATGGCATAGCGAAGGCGTGTCGTACGTGATGGAAATGAGTAAGGGTATGGTGAATGATAGTTCTGTACCTGTTTCGCGCATTGTGGATGTATGCATTAAGGACAGCGCATACATGGTAAATAGGGTACCTAGTAAAGCGGTTCCTAAGACACCTTATGAAGCCTTGGACATCTAAACCCTAGTTTAAGACATCTTCACGTGTGGGGCTGTCAAGCCCGGTGAGATATATAATCTGAAAGAAGTTAGATTCGGGACCATTAGTGGTTATTTCATTGGATATCAGGAAGGTCAAAGGGTATAGATTCTATTGTCCTAACCATAGTAAATTGTAAGTCGAGGGTGCTTTTAAGAAGCTTTTCATTGAAAATGAAAAATTAATCGGTGGGTGTGGGAGCACGTGATGTGGAGATAAAGAGAGTCATTGATGGACCAAAACCCATCAAATGATCCGTATCAAATTAGAGAGTTCCTATGTGGCCTTAGCACGACCTGAGGCATGAATGGAACAACAACAAATGGATGCTCTAAGCTACGAATTATGGATGCCCATTGTTCAGAAGAGGAGAAAATGCTCAAGTTAATGAGCAAAGGAGTGCGACCTCAAAGAAAGAAATAAGTATCAAAAGGAAGGTCTACTAAGAGAAAAATTACTATTTGAATGACTGCGGTTATGCACTTGAGCATGAAAGTGACTTGAGCATTGATAATGACCCGGTCTCTTTTGACGAGCCATGAGGCGGTGAAATTCGATAAAGTGGTTAATGGCCATGAAGGAAGGGGATTAAGAAATCCATGGATGACAATAATGTTTGGGAAATGACGGGTCTAGAAGGATTCTAAAGAGTCGGCTGACAAGTGGGTCTTTGAAAGACCAGCGGGGACTGAGCGATGTCGAGGAGTCTGAGCCGGACTTGTTGCCCGAAAGGTTACTCAAAGGATGGCATTGACTACAAAGAGACTTTTCTCTCGGTTTCTAGAAGGACTCTTTTTAAAGGATTTGTAATGGCACCGGTGGCTCATTTGTAAGACGAAATTCCAATTTACGGTAAAAGGGCAAAATCGTAATTTCGATTACAAAATTATTAATTTCGAGTTAAAAATCAAGTAATTTATTCTCTAGATCTCTAGGATGTGAGAAGCAGATTTTAGTTGGAATCGTCTCGAAATCTAACCCGGCAAATCTTAAAGAATTCGTAAAATTCCGAGACAGTAAGAGTTGACACGTTTTTCGAGGCATCGCATTTAGTGCTTGCGATAAAGCGATTTTGATGTGTGAAAGCCACATACTCTGCGTACTCATGTCACGATAAGTGGTATGAGTAGATAAATGATGAAAATGGACGGCCGAGGTAGTGCCGAATATCAAAACTGGTAAAAGGAGGACATAATGGTCGTTTTGGAAATTGATTTAAGTGACTAAAGGACAAAATAGAGAACATGACCCTTCTTCTCCAATTCAAAAAGGCCAAAACGTGAAATCAAAAGGAGGGGATCTGATAGGTGTGGAGAAAGCGAAAATGGTGGTTCTAGAGAGTCTCGACTTCTCTCTGCACCCAGAAATCGAGACGATCCGGCCGTCGGCGGTCTTCGGGCGAAGAAGGAAAAACGTTCACGCGGAAGCGACTCTGGCGTGGAATCACATTTTATGAGTTTTGACAAACTCCGAGAGGTGAGGAGTTTCTCCACTACTTGAGTTTTATTCATAACTGGTGTTTTTCAATGTTTGGTTGGGTATGGGGCGCCCGGCGTTTGATCGCAGTCCCGAACCTTGGAATTACGAATTGATAAAAATTTTTGGGAACCAAAATGTTGGCTAAAATGAGTAGGGCTGTTTGGGTGTTTCATTTCACCAAAATTGCGACAAACCAAGTATTGGTTGGTTTAAAATGATGAGGGCCCGTTGATCGATCCAAAACTTGGGACCGGGTGGTAGAAAATTTTGAGATTTTTGGATTAGCGTGGCCAGTCGGAATTTTAGTGGGCTGTTTGTGGCAATTATGCATTAAAATCATGCCTTGATTGAAATTGGAAGTAGGGAATGGCCGTGAAATGCGGGTTCACAAAGTGAGCGGAGTGAAGATGGATGTGTGTTTGAGCCCAGTAAAACCTAGGTTTCTTGTTCATAGAGACGATGACACAAAATATATTTTTTGTGTGAAAATGCTTTAATTCAGTGATTCAAGTCGATTGCTCGTGTTTGATCGATAGCCCAAGTAGAGCTAATTTTGATGAAATTGATTAATTACATGACATGATTGTGTGATTAGATGTGTAATGGATATGTGCATGTTTACATATTTGCATGTGATTAGTCTGTATTGGAATTGGCACCTTTTGCCATTCCATATGCACCTTTGGAACACCCTAGGACTATAGGGTGAGTGCATGAGATGATCTAGAAATAGTTAGGAGGGTTATCTAAAAATGTTAATTATCGGAGGTAGTCCAAATTAAAAGAAATATCAATCGTCGATATTAAAGTGATATTCATGGAGGTAGATCCACAAACAAATAAAATATCAATCGTTGGGCGGCGGTGATATTAAACCGGTAGTCAGCCAAACAAATAATATATCAATCGTCGGAGCGGCCCAATTGATATATACACTTCGGAGGGTTGTCCACAAACAAATAAAACATAATATTCTCATACGAGGCTTAGGCGAGTGTGAGGGAGTCGGTGAGGACTCGGGATCTGAGTTGGTCATGTAGACATTCAAGTAGGATCATGCATTTGCTTGAATGTGTTTTCATTTGGAACATTACCGCGCCAGGTGGTGAGTAGCCCACTTAGGGGCGATTCCACTGCGAGCATTAGCTCACCACGTCGAGGGATATTATTTCTGAGTGCAGGGGAGAGGCGTGCGAGGGGGACGGCTCGTCCTAGGGGCGGGGATTAGAAGAAAAGCGCAGAGTTGTGGCTTTGAGTTTCTG
Organism: Tetrastigma voinierianum; assembly: GCA_016808115.1. Classification (NCBI taxonomy): domain Eukaryota; kingdom Viridiplantae; phylum Streptophyta; class Magnoliopsida; order Vitales; family Vitaceae; genus Tetrastigma; species Tetrastigma voinierianum. Next base: position 1,005,612 of record JAEQBH010003899.1, on the reverse strand, counting down.
ATTTAAACATGTGATAGAACTCCTATAAGTTTGATATATGTTGTATAAAGAGTAGAAACATATTAACTCTTGTAACTATTGGGTATATAGTTGGTATATATTGAGTATTGTTTATGGGCCCAAGTGGTCGTATTACTCATGTGATTGGATATGACCCGGATTACATGTTTCCTTTGTTTGAGACGGGATATGCAGGGTTTTTATTTTGGGTGAGCTCCGTACAAAGGGACTGCAGATTTTCGTCAGCGTCGGGTCACGCGACATTCCACCAGCTATTAGCAGGTTGTGGGTTGATCAACGGACCGGGTTTTTGGGCGTCACATTTGATCTTGAGCTTCACCAAATGGATGTTAAACGGCCTTTCTCAATGGAATTTGGGAGAGAAGAGGGTATATATGGATCAACCTCAAGATTTGAGACCACACAGAAGTAAAGAAAAGGAGATCACACGGTATGTAGGTTGAGAAGAAATCAATCACATGGATTAAAACAAGCTTCCAGGACAATGGTATTTGAAGTTTAATGATACCAGTAATTGTCATATGGGTTTGTAAAAATGACCGTTGACCGGTGCATCTACATGAAGGTTGTGGGAAACAAGTTCATAATCTTGTGTTGTATGTAGATATTCTTCTTGCATTTAGTGATGGTGAGGTTATTGCATGATGTTAAGAATTACCTTTCTGGTAACTTTGAAATAGAAGGATGGGTGAGGCTTCCTATGTGATCGAGATAGAAATATTTCGGGATAGATCACAAGGAATTTGGGATTATCTCAAAGGCTTACATCCAACAAAGTTTGAAGATTTAAGATGGAATCGTACCGGCTTGAGAAAGTCGGAGTTCCCGCATCGAAAGGAGACAATTTGGAGTCTATCGATGTCCCGAAACGATTTGGAGCATAAAGAAGCGGATAATATTCCTTATCTTTAGTTGGGAAGTTTGATGTATCTTTCGGAGACACATACTAAGGCCGGATATAAACTGCGTTGTTATGTTGGGTGAGGTATCAATCCCAAATCGGATTATTTCATTGGAGGCTGAAGAAAGTTTGAGGTACTTGCAAGGCCTTAAGGATCACATGCTCACATAAAAGAAGAACTAGTAACCTTGAGGTTGTTGATTGCTCCACGGACTCAGACTATGCGGATAGCGGGATACCCGAAGGTCACATTTGGCTATTTGTTCCACTCACATTTGTTAGACTATCTGCGCTGGAAGAGTGGTAGTAGTCTGTCGTGCTTCCCTTCCACATGGGTAATTATAGCATGCTTTAGGCTTCCTGAGTTCAATGTTAATGGTGATGCAATTTCTTTGGCCAATGGTTTCAAAGTAATAAGACTGGTACCATTGCTAAACAAATGAGGATTGTGTGACCCATCTGGCGAAATTTGTATTCTTCTCTAAGAATGATAGATACTCCAAGGTGCCCGTGTATGGATTTAAAGTAACTCATACGCCAAAAGAAGGGGTGCAAAATCGAAGGGTTCCGGAAATAGTGCGCATTGTACCATGATAGTGATTTAACGGATCAGATTGACTAAGGACTAGCTCAAGAAACACATTTATTAGTCATATTAGTAAAATAGGAGTAGTTCTGAAGTCCTTATATATGGATGATTGGTCCTTGTGTATGAATTTAGCCATTTGCTTACGTTTATGTTTATTTGATACTCACAGATATCGATGTTTGTTTGGATTTTCTTGTATCTGGCAGATCATATTTCAGTTATGTATTTTATTATGATTATAGATATTAGGTCTTATTAATACATTGTGGGATAAAAGTGATACCGGTGTCTACCTTATCAAATTGTATTTGTTTGAATTGAATTGACTTGTGATACATGGAAGGGAATCGAGACATTTGTTAGGCTCGTGACGCCATGGTCGATCAGTTTAGTTCTTCACGAAGTTGTGACTTATATACTTGTGTTTTTAAAGTGAGCTCAAGTTATGTTAATATGTTGTATACTAAATTAGTATATGAATCAAGTGGGAATGTTATGAGGAAATTTTTTAATTTTCTAATTGGAGTTTCATATAATTCGGTATTGATGAAATTGTTATGGAAGTCGTACACCACCGGTGATTAATAGTGTAGTATCTGAGACGAATTCATGATTGTAAATCCCTCCGATGCGTTGGGTTATTAAAATTTAAGTATTTTTAGTGTGTTTTGTTATATTAGTAACTCTTTTACTCTTCGTATTTAATATGAGTAAAATGTCTTAATAAAAGACATTTTAATAATGAAAATAACTCTTCCTCTCTGCCTTTAATAACATTTAATATTAGTAACTCTTCCCTCTTTACTGCCTTTATATATATATATATACCCATAACACTTGTATATACCTGCCTTTATATATATATATATATATATATATATACTATATATATATAAAGACATAGAAAACACACGACTTTCAAGGGGTTTGATTCGAGAGAAAGTCGAGTCAATCAAGTCCTTATATCGTCAAAGGCGATTTTAAGTGTTAAGGATACGGCATAGGAAAAACATATATATTATTACTCTAGGGATGTTTCATTATCGTGATGGATTCTTCAAGTAAGTTTTCTTTTCATTTTCTGTAAATTATGCCATGATTGTTCAATTGGTTGATTTTAAGCTGTTCTATTAGGATCAAAATTTGGTGATAGTTTCAAAATTTTCAACAATTTTCTCTAACTTTATTTCTTGGTGACATTATCAATCATGGTAAAACTTTTTCTTGATACTTTGTGATCTTATGTAGTAAATAGGAAAACTCAATAGATAAATATTAATTATAATTTATGTTTTATTTGTGAACTTTACAAAAAAAATGTTATATTAAACATGATAAAATACATTTTTCAATTATAGGAATAAATTCACCATTTCTACAATTGCATAAAGTTGATCACAAATATGTCACGAAATCATTCTCCTGGTAATTACACGAGTGTAGTCCCTTATTATGTAATACTAATAGCAAGAAATCACTAATATATCATTTATAAGGAATTGAATGTAAAATAAGTTGAATATGATATTATTGTAATCTATTTGTAATTCTACTGTAATTATATTATAACAATACATTGCAGTATACTATTAATTTTATTATAACTTATTACTAATTTTTCCCATATTGAAACATATAAAAGAATAGTAAAAATAAGCTTCATTTTTATTTTTATCTTCATTTAGCAATGTTATAGCATGTCTCACATATAAAATGTCTCATTCCATATTGCTGTAAATATCATGATATTAATTAATTGTATTATGAAAAAACAATTTACATCAAATAATAACATGATAATCTTTTCGATCATATACGATTATACAAACTATACATGAAATTAAATTTAAGTTAATTATCAATTTCATTACATTAGCCATCAAAAAATGGCAAGAATAATATATATTAATACATACATACATACATATATATGTGCTCCTCTACCACTTGCTGACCCGGGGACACATGCTCACGGCGTGTCCTCTAGCATATATATAATGGCATAGCGTATAACCCTACACAGCCCTTACTTGGTGTGTAAGCGACCTTCAGAAATTAAGCTCATCAGCTGACGATCAATGGATGGTAGCCTGAAGATCCATGTCATGAAGATGACATCCTATCACAGAGCCCATGCGAAAAACTAACAACACCCAATGTAATTCCCAAAGGGGGTATCAAATCTCGAGTCGCTCCGACGCATCCTCAACTCTAAGAATCGTGATCTTTTGTGGTGGCATGTTTTCATCTCGGGCAGCATGGCACCGGCTTACATTGCGAGCCTCTTTCGTTCACACAGAAATTTCGGACATCTCCACAGGTCTCTTACACCCACACAGAAATTTCGGATAACTCCACTGGGTCTAGCACACCTACACAAAATTTGGGTTCTCCACGAGATTACTCACCACCCGTATAGAAATTTGAATGTCTCCCGGGTCTCTTACACCCATCGAAATTTTGGACGTCTCGGGTCTCTTACACCCATGCGAAGTCGGGATATCTCTCGGGTCTCACCACCCACCACAGAAGTCGGGATCTCTCCTAGGGTCTTACACCACCACAGGACCTTTCCCGGATACCTCTGCTTGGGTCTCTTCCACCCTAACTCGGGCTTCTCACCTTAGGGATTAACTGACCCCGCTAACGCTGCCCTGACCTCTAATTACTCTTCATTCTGTTTGAACTATGAGTCTTCATTGGACGATAGTCCCCTAAGGCCAAACTCAACTCACCTCTAAGAGTGGTGAATGAACATACGGTGCACCCACCCTACTCGACGCGATGTTATCGTGCATCGCGTGTGTGATGCCTGCTGGCTGACACTGATCTCGGGGTCCACGGCCGAATCTTGGAGATCTCTCACTCATAATCTCGACCTATCCGGTCAACTCTCACTCTACATCCTAGGGAAGAACATCTATACGTGGTTTCTCTAAAGGCCTTAACCTCTAAGTCCTAATCCATCACCTGGATCTATGATTATTGAATGTGATTAAATCATTTAAGCAGCTACTCTGGTCGACAAGTCTGAGAGTAAAACGTGCCCTCATATCAGGGTGCTCTGTATGCTCGGCCTCTTGCACCCATGAGACCTCTGCTTCTGGGGACGTCTCGCCTCATATGCCCAGTACAAAATGAGAATAACATATAGTCTGCCACACTGACTAGAGCCCCGGCACAGTGAGTCCACATGCGACACCGACCCGCCTCGGCTCCTGCGGCCCTGTGCTATCGAAGGTGATCATTATAGCACCGAAACTAATGGTTCCTACACGACCCGTGCTAGGGTGTGGAGGAATGAACTGCTCTCTCTGCTCTATTCGCGGGACCTCTGTTGTCGATACCACTTTGGGATCACTGTCTCACGGGCGATCGAGTCTCGTTTGTGCCAGGTATCGTGAAGTAACTTTCTCTCTGTCTGGTATTTAGATGCCCGATCACGTACGGTCACGAGGCTTCGTGTGAAAGCGAGAGTCATACGCCTCTTCCCGAACTAGAAGAAGGTTGATCCTCCTCTTTTTGCTACCAACACTCACATCCGTTACTCAGAGTACATCCTCACGTTTCTCTCTAGCAATTTGGGGGCGTCCCGACCATGGAGTCCATATCCAGTAAACGAAGTCTACAATCTACGAATGGACAACTTGACCCATTCTCGAATCTCTAACTGGCCGCCATCGTGGCCGTAGTCATCGACAAAGCGAGCTAACCAGTGAATCTCGCCACGTAGTCCATCCACCAGTCCATTGCCCCTGCCCGGTGCAAGATTTCACGGCGCGGCATGTACTCGCGATCTTTGGAAAGTACTTACCCCATGAGCGACTCACGAAACTACGCCCATGTCATAACCTAAGTCTCTAGAAGTTCTAACCCCATCTCCACCATGCGGCCTCGCCCTGGGTGAGAATACGGTAACTTGATCTGGTCATTATCGGAGGTGATCTCCGTAGCCTCGATGCGTTCTCGTCACACATAAACCAATGAGTGCATCACCGCTCCGGGTCTCCTCCCACAGTGAATGTCGGAGGGTGGGTGAGCTCTAAATCTCTACGGAAGTTACTAGGACCTCCATGACTACTTCTTGTGCTTGCTTTGTGCGATGCGGCCGACTGCAACTCCTACGACCTCGACAAATCTTTAACGTCGAATCTTGTATTTGGTGTCAAAATGTCGATAGTCTTTTTGACCCGGTACCAGATGTGGGCGTCCTCTCGTCCTTACATTAGCCATCTACACAATTAACATGGCGGTTAAATCTCAATACGATTATCTCTAGGCATAAACACGACCACAGAGACACTAATCATACACATAAATAAATTATGCTTACTTAATCGATTTTATTTAAAATATTGTTTTCAACAAAATTTTATTTTCGAAAATTTTATTTTTGAAAATTTTATTTTTTCGAAAATTTTGTCTTATTTTATTTTATTTTATTTTATTTTTCAAAAAAAAAAATTCGAATTTCTTGTTCCACCGATTTCAGATCGATTACCACCTGTTCCTGAATTCGCATTCACGGATGCTGCATTCCTGGTCTTTGCATTCATGGATTCTTGTTCCACGGATCTTATTGGCTAATACAAAATTGTATTGCAACACAATTTACCTCTTTGCACTACTATATTCTGGAAATAGATTTTCGACTTCAACTTCCCTATTGCAATACAACTCACCCTTAAGCCAGCCACCAAACTATATTGCAATACAATTTCTTCCCTAGCCAGCCACCTCATATTGCAATACACACCTTGTCTTGCAATACAATTTCTTCCTAGCCAAACCAACCTTCCTTTTCTATTGCAATACAACTCAAGCTATTCAAGCCCACCACATTGCAATACACACTCTACTTATTTTCTTTATATTGAAATACAATTTTTTTTTTTCTCCACAATATTGTTTGGGCATTAGCCTAAAGTTTCGCATAAATTTTTTTTCATTGCTTCATTTCCTTAGTTCCAACTTCTGGAAAATTCCAAAAAATTTTATTTATACGTTTTTTCATTTTCATAACACCCAAATAAATTTATAAAAATTTATTTTTTCTTCATTTTCTTCGGTTTTACACCATATAAAACTTTAGAAAATTATTTTCTTCTAATAGACAAATAAATTTATGAACATATTTTCATTTCTTTTCGGAGTTTTACTCCTTTGTAAAACCAAGATTTTCTCCACCTCATTTTGTTTTCATTTTTTTTTCATTTCTCCCAACTACTGGAAGACACCAAAAAATATATACCTATAAAATTTTTTTTTTTCTTTTAATGTTGGAAAATGGTCCAAAATTTCCTCAAAGTCTCCTATATATAACACTAACCCTAGTGTTCCACCTCAAATTACTTAAAATTTGATTTCATTTCTCAATAAACCAAATAAATTTCTAAATTTATTCTTTTATTCCATCCTTCAGGTTACACCTTGTAAACTCCAAGTTGTTTTCCCCACTATGTGCTGTTGCTAAGCACAAACATTTACATCATAAATACAACATGGCATACACATCATACAATAATTCATCAAATCACACAAAACACATCAACATGCATGTAGTGTCTTTAGTTTTGTTCACAGTGATTTCTAAGGTAATCTCAGCACCTAAACTCAACATCCGAACCACACCTAATGGTGATGCTCTCACTCAACTATGGCCCTGAGCCCAAATCCTCAATCTATAGGTTTTCCATATACCTATGCTCCCACATCAAACCACCCGAGTGAGGTGATGGATACCCAAACTAGGAAGCTCACTAGGTGACCGTGTACACAAGCTCGATACCAGGCGTGACACCCCATTTCACGGGAGTCCGTTTGACTACCCGTTAACCAGCCCGGAATACTTTCGTGGATGTCGGGTAACCTACCCGACATTCTCATCCAGACGAGTCCACGTTTGTACGGGAGCTCAACCCAAATACAAAACTGTCCCAACCAACAGTAATATCGAATACTGAGAGAATGAAACATGGATAAAAAGCGGCCTCTTGAGCCCATACTACAATATTCAACTACAATATACATATCCCGCTATATCCAATAATTTCAAGAGTTCCGAAAATTCTACTCTTATGCAACACATATATTAAATTAGAATTCTAATACATGTCGAACCATCAAGCCACATTAAACTTTCTTGAGGAACTCAGTCTCTCTAGGACCAGGCATGCCATATGCAACGCCTGTGCACCGTAAATATAATATCCCTCGACGGGGTGAGCTAATGCTCGATAGTGGAATCACCTAAGTGGGCTACTCTCCACCCTAGAAGTGCATATCACGATGCTCCAAAATGAACACACATTCAAGCAAATCAACAGTCCTACTTGAATGTCTACATGATCGACTCATACCAGGGTCCTCCACTGGAGCTCTCACTTTGCCTAAGCCATGTATGAAAACATCTTTTTCAAAACAATTCTTGTTGTTTTCGGCGTACTACCCAGTATCGGTAAAAATATGGGACTATCCTCAGGCGAATGTGTTGGAGAACCTTAGAACAGTCATGGTCCCATCAAGAAATGATCATTTCCCGACCCATTCTCAGGAAATTCATCTTGTGGAAATTCCTTTCAAAAACGTTTTCGTTTTTCTTTCAATTTTTCCATGTCATGCACTCACCTAATTTCTAGGCTACCCCAGTGCATATGAAATGCATTATGCCAATTCCATTTCAGTTCAATAACACATGCAAATATATAATCATGCATATATTCACATAATTTCAATCACACAATCATGTTATGTAATTTCACATTTTCATACACCAAAAATTAGCTCACTTGGGCTAATTATCAAACACGAGCAATTCGATTTGAATTACTCAACCAACACCTTATTTCACAAAAATTATTTTGTGAACACTGTTTCGGGAACAGTAAAACCCTAGGTTACTGTTCCTATCAAAACACAAATTATCGGTTCACTTTGTGAACCCATATTTCTCGGCCGATTCCGGCCTCATACACATCACAACACAATCCATTGCATGAATCACACCATTAGCGCCCAAACGGTCAGTGACGATCCGCAGTTTTGTAAATTTAAGGTTACATAAATCAAATGGTCGGTCCCGAGTTTTGGGACCGATCAAGCAAACCTCACGGCCTCGATCAACCCAAGCATCATAAATACACTTAAATAAAGAATAAAGCCCCAAGTGGGGAGAAACCCTACCTCTTGGGTTGAGGGGAAACTCCAAATCAGGGTACCGCATAAAGCCCTCTCAAGGCGTGAGCGGTTCTCCTTATTGTCCGCTAGACGGTCAGATTTGTCGTAAATCTAGAGAGAAGGAAGACTCTCTCTCACTAAAAACACCATTTCTAAACCCTTTGCATCTCCCTTGCTCCAATTCCCGTTTTTCCCCCTTTTTGGCATTTGAGAAGACAAACACTATTGAGTGTTTTGTCTTATTATCATTTAAATCTTTTCCTTTAATACCAATTATGTCCTTCTTTTCCCAGGTTTGATATTCGGCACTATCTCGAAGCGTCCATTTTTCATAATTTCTCTACTCATATCACTTATGGCGCATGGTGCAGTTATATGTGATTTCGTCGCATCGAAAATCGTTTCTGACACGGCTGCGATGCCTTGTAAAGCGTGTCAACTCAAGCGTCTCGGAATTCTACAAAGGGTTACGTGCTAGCTAGATTTAGCGGGCGATTCTAACGATGTAATCCATCCATTTCATCATCCGAGATCTAGAATAAGTGCAGTTTTTAACCGAAATTACAATTTCGTAACCAAAATTACGATTTTGCCATTTTCGAGAATTGAAATTTCGGGTCTTACGGTGATAATCTTGGCGGCTATCGTTCTTCTCTAGAATGATGGAATTACTCGAGGTGCCAAACATATGGATTTAAAGTATCTATCTTGTCAAAGAAAGATTAAAACATAATTATGAATCAGTTAGAAATTAAAATTGAAATTATGAGCTTCTTAAGCAGCATAGCCTATTTGGTACCTCTCCCGATTCTCCCACACATTTCTTGTACGCCTCCAAACTAGTATCCGGTCGGTTTAATTAGGTTCATCCATAACTAGAGTGAATCGAGTCCCAAAAAACTGACGGTAGCTTGACATATTCGATCAGTCATCATAGTTCTATCCATTAAACTTGATACCATTAATGAGTCACATTAGAATATTGCAACATTTACATCATATTAGTACTTTGAATTAAACCACAATTCATACTATAATATATGCAAAACATTGCATTTAAATTCACCTTTGGGCTAAATCTAAACACAACCGGCAATGCTAAATATGCGTAATTCATATAACATATATAAATTAATCACAAAATTTAATTTAACATATAAGTCATCTTGGATGTACACTATATATTAATTAAATAAAGTTCATAACCTACTTCAATTGTTATTAACATAGGTAAGATCTACCTTTAGATGTCGTACTACATGTTAATAACTATAAATGTTATTATTCTTAAATGTCATTTATGATGCTATATCAAATAAACATTTATAAATATTGTTTAAATCATTTAATGAAATACGAGTGAGCCACTTTATTGACCACTCACCTAAAATATTAAAGATTTAAATCATATAAATAAGTATTAAGTTTAATAATATAAAAGACTACTCTTTAATATCTTTATTCTTAATTCATTAACCTATTTCTTAAAAGCTCTAAATAATATATAACATCAACATTATTAAATTGGTTTTATGTTGAAAGATTTGCATATACAATTCTGAAATTGTGAATATATGCACATGCATATCAATTCTTTTCTACAGACTGACATGCATTCCACAGGTTACTCATATTGGTAGCGCATGGACGGCTTGTGTAGCGCCCCAAACCAGGGGTCAGTTATTCTTTGTCGACAGCGGAATACTCGTGAATGTCGGTGTTGGAGCATTTCACGAAAATTAGGCGAAGTCTCCTTTGTATGGAATCTACTGATACAATACTTGTATAAAACACGCATTTACATCCCCAGCTTGATCCAAATATATCTGATATATATATATCAATCAGTAGCCAGGCCTAAGCAGTACTCAATATACATACCAATCATGAGTCCAACTATATATCCAATAGTTTACAAGAGTTAAGGTGTTTTTATTTCTTATACAACACATATATTAAACTTTAAAGAGTTCTAATACATGTGTATATCAAAGCCAATGAACCCTGGGCTTTCTTCTAATCCCCTCTAGCCTCTGATCGAGCCGTCCTCGCACGCCCTTGTAATCGAAAATATCCTCGATTGCAGGAGTTAATGTCATGAGGTGAATCGCCCTAAGGGGGCTGCTTCCATCACCTAAATGCAATGTTCCAATGAAAACACACATTCAAGCAAATGCATGATCCTACTTGAATGCCTCATGATGAACAACCCATCCCGGTTCTCACGACGATCACACTCGCCTAAGGCCGTATGAAAATTATTATTTGTTTGTTTGTGGACAACCCTCCGATAGTATATATATCAACGGGCCGTCGGTTTATTGGATATACATTTGTTTCAGGACGATCCTCCGATGAATATTAACTGGGCCGCCCGACACCGACATTTTTTTAATTGACTACTCCTCCGATAATTAATATTTTTGTGACACCTCCAACCGCTTTCTCTAGACTCATCTCATGCACTACCCTATAGTCCTAGGGTGCTCCCAAGGCATATGGACGGCTGTATGCCAATCGTAATACAGTTTAATTCACATGTAAATATATACATTCATATTTACAAAACAATCAATTCACACAATCATGTCATGGAATTCATTTCATACATCAAAATTAGCTCACTGGGTTAATGATCAAACATCTATAATTAATTTTTAAATCTATCTGACCAAACACATATTTTCACAAAATATATTTTGAGAATCTAGGGACAGTGAAACCTCGGTTACTATTCCCAAAAATCACAATCATCTGTCACACTAGTGAACCTGCTCACGGCACATTCCTCGGCCTCAATCCACCAATACATGATTTATCAGTCACATAATTTCACACTGGGAATCAGCCGTGGGAGCAGTCACGGCTGCTCCATTTTGGTTCCAAAATTTATCAATTCGGTCCCAAGTTCAGGACCGATCGGGACGGCCTCTCACGGCCTCATCTCACCAAACATTCGCAAACACTTAAAACAGGGAATAAAACTCACAGAAGAAACCCCACCCTCGGAGTTTGTCAAAACTCACAAACTGTGTTCAATGCTGTGAGCCCTCTCCACTAGAGAGCGCCCTTCTTGTCCCGAAGATCGCGACTACTAGATCGCTTGTATTTCTAGAGAGAAGCTCTCTCTCTCTCTAAAACTCTCTCAATCTGCTACTTCACCGGAGATCTCCTTCCGCCTTCACGTTTTTCGTCATATTTGCTAGGAGAAGACCGCCAATTGCTCCACTTGTCCTTTAACCATTTAATCCATTTAATTGATTAATTGTTCTTCTTTCACCATGGATATCTCTACACTATCTCTACGTCCATTTCATCATTTCTACTCATAACACTTATGGCATATAAAGAGGATTGTTATATGATTTTCAATGATCAAAATTGTTTTACGGCACCAAAAACGTGATGCCTCGAAAAACGCGCCAACTCCGACTGTCTCGAAATATTACAAATTTTTGAGATTTTCTGCATTACCAACTGATTTTGGGGCGATTCGCGATTTGATCCGTTTCATCATCACGAGATCTAGAGAATAAATTACGGATTTTTAGTGAAATTTCAGTTTTTAATCGAGTTACGATTTTACCTTGTTCTGCCATTTGAACTCTTCGGGTCTTACATTCTCCCTCCTTAAAGGGTGATCGAGAATTCAGGTGATCTTCTCCTCAAGCGTACATGCTTTTGGCATTTTCATACCATATATAAGCGGTCATTTAAGTGCGATTCTGATCTGATACCGCTGTACAAACAGGAAGGGATGGGTGTGCATCCACAGTGTCTCGGCTTGCACGTGAACCGCCACTTCATGGTGACGCCCTGCTTTCAACACTAGCTCCACGGTCTTGGTATGAACGATCGCGGCTGCTCAGGTACGCACTGGTCCTCACCCTGAGGGTCCCGCCGAACGTAGCCTCATATCCCGATCCATACGTAGAATTTGGATCGAGTGCGTCTTCCGGGCGTGTGGGCGTGAAGCTCTCTCGTGGACACCTAACATGTTTGGGGCGGTGCCAGCCGGTGTTCACGGTGCACATCCTCTCGGAGTATCATGAAAGGTCCAATGAACCTCGATGACACCATTTGGGCGATGCTCCCCTGCCCAGGCATCACCTTGAGAAGGCGTGATCCTGACTGGGAACTCTAGGGTCGGCGTCTCGCATCCACTCTCTTTGCCAGGCTACGGCGTGAGAAGAACTGGCTGGCAAACTCACCTTCTCGGTGTCTCCTAATCGGTCGGGACCGATTGATGGAGCTCTCTACCTCGGTCCAACATAGTGGTGATCTACCGGCGCTCCCATACAATGCCTGTGCAGGTGCCATCATACTTACCCACACTTTTTGATAACTGTTGTTGGCAGGCGGAATTCATGAGGCAAATGCTGCCAGTACACTTGCCCCTTATGATCCTAAGACCGGATGCTCGTAGCATGTCTTCTAATATCTGTATAGTCCTCTCGAGGCCCGACCATGCGTACGAGGAGGTGGCGCGTTAACTCATCGTCAGTGATGTACGTAGCCTTTTGGAAACTCTTCAAAGTGCCGGCTCAACACCCTCAGATTATCCGACTATGAATCTTGGTACTCCATCATAGCGGACTATCTCTCGAATACTTAAGCGGAATCTCTCAAGAGAAGGTCATCCTCCACGTGAAAATATTTGGCTTTCCATTGAGAGCGGTCATATGCCCATACCGCGTCATGCTTAGCCTGGCATGTGTTCGCCTTGCTGGTGGTGCACGAGTCCCACCGTCGGCGGTGCGCGCCCGTCCGCCGACCACCTCCCGATAGTGAAGTGGCCTGCGCGCAGCCACGTTGCTGGCGCCAACTGTTGTTATGAGATATCGCCGGAGACAAAGTCCCGATGTCTACTTCATCCCACTTCAATGGTACGGCGACGAAGATCACGGTACATCTTAGTGCCACGGAGGTGCCGCGGCTGAATCGAGAAGCGATTGAAACTCCGAGAATCTCTCTCTGAATCGATCATTTGAGGAACCACTACTGTCCCCCTATTGAGGCTATCGCGTGAGCGGTCATCCCTGCGTCGCCGTACCCCGTTGTCGGTCACGATGGACACTATCTCCTGTCTACGCCGCTGGGACTCAATCCTCACTTTGCTCCAGAGAGATGGTGTGTACGAAACATCCAGGTACCTAATTCGCTCATTTTGTCTTGCCTTTGGCGTCCACAGGTCTCGAGCACCATGCCTCCAGCCATACAACCAGCGCTCCTGTGTTGACCCGGCGGAGTGCATCGGCCACCACACCTTACCGGGATAGTATTACAAAGTGAAGTCATGAGCTCTAGGAACTCTCTCCAGCTCATATGCGTTTGCCTCGTATTGGGGTCCGGCGGCGTGAACCTGCTTGGACTTTATGGTGCAGTGCCCTCGAACTCCTACTATTTTTGTGTGCAAGTAGTAACTGATCTTCAAAGCGAGACCGGCCGCCAACTCCATATGTGTGGGGTAATTGGCAAGTAGTCTTCGTGTGGCAGGGAACCCGTAAGCCCCCCTCTCTTGCCCTCCGGTTGCATCAAAACGTGATCCGGCCATCGAGGGCATGCAGCCTGCATGCCCATTTGTCCTATCACAGAGATTATCAAGATGGGAGCTAAAGTAAATTCTCCTCTTCGGCTCCTAGAATACTGCTCCTCACATGGTCACATCCCACTCAAACTTGACCTCCCCTTCGGGTCGGCTAGTATACAAGTCTTCTCCCGAAATCTCGATGAATCTCACGTAATACCATTGATCTCCGAAACTCATTATCTATGAAGGCCGACTTTGGCCTCTCCCAACTCATCCGCACCGACCTTCTGGGGTGGCGAGCACTCCCCCGATCGCGACACCCGTGTCCCGAATCCTACACCTGAGTAAGCGAACTCACTAAACTTGGCTACAAGCTGATGGTCTCTCCAGCCCCGTAAGCGATCCTCAGTGATACTCATGATCCCGCTACGGTGGGGTAGATCAATATAATAATCCCACGGGTGGCTGAACCGGCGAATCAAACCGGGGTTGGGAATCATCTATGCATGAGATACATGAATGCTTAATGGCGCGATACCGTGATGAAGGGCATCGCAGTAAGCTCAAAGTGCGCATAACGCGTCTAGCCGCTCTTGGAAGATATCTGTAATACCACTAACCCTCGAGGCGATGGTAACGATGAAGGTCTATCTTGGAGTAGACTCGGCGCTCCTCTCCCAGTGATCAAACAAATGTCAATGATACCAGTAATGTTTCCGATTACCGATGTAGCCTTGTTGCTTTCTTTGCTAATCTGTGCGCAGTCGAAGGGTCTTATCCCTTCTTCACCCACGCGCGAGGCACGGCGCTTGATGAAGTGCTCGGTCAGCGAGCCACTGTCAGCATTCTGCATAGGCCCCGGACTGGTCCTGTGGCCCGGTACATCATCTGAGTCATAGAATGGGTGTTGAAATACCGAAGTGTAACTAAATCACAAAGTCTGCACCTATGAAGGTACTCCGGGGGCTCATGCGGAAAACATCCATATATACTCACGCATACTACCGAGGTAGATCTAAGTCTGGTCTCTCCTCGTCCTCCAGGTGTTAGTAGCTAACCTAATCAGCCCATCCACGACACGGACTCGTATCGTGCCGGGGCCCGAAAATGTCATCTTGTCTCCACGAAACACCACGAGTACCAAGTCTGCGTGTATGAAGCGCGATGCAGCCACCTCTAAACTCTGAAATAGATGCAGAATCTTACGCAGCTATCTAAGCCAACCATCCCTAGGATGACATCGAACTTTTGACGCATGTCGTGATCCTCGAGGTCAGCTTTATGAGTAGGTCCGAGTCTGTTTCCACCGCCCAGCCTTGGCCCGTATCCATGCTGTTCTATTTAATCTAGGGAGAATTTCACGTACAACGGCTCCTTTAGGTTCTGACCTCTGGCACTCTCTCTCTATGGTCGAGGATTTGTCCCAACCTTGAATCCATAACTCGCCATGCGAAGTCCTATAATCCACGGCCCGAATGAATGACTTGACCCGTTCTCAAACCTCTTAACCTTGGCGGTTGCCAGCCCGCGTAACGTCGATGAATAGGCTAACTCTTGTGAATCTAGCCATGATCATGCGTTGTTGCTTACTTTAACTCTAGAACTCTGAAACTTTAACGATCTCTCTACCAGAAATGCGTACCAGGCGGCTCTGAGAGAGTGCGCGTATCATCGCCTACAGGTCTCACAGGGTCGCGCCTCGCACCCTCTGGCGGAGCGGCTAATTTGTTGATCGCGTTAGAGGTAAATCTCCACTGCCTCCTAACACCCATCTCAATGCATAAATAATGGTCTACCACCATACGGATCTCTCCTCAGTGAATGTCGGAGGATGATGGCTTAACCTCTGGAGGTTACTGTCTTCTGTCTACGCTATACCGACACATGCGATAGCGGCGGCTATAATACCCTCTGGCCTCGGTACAAATTATAGCGTGGCGCGCGGTGGTGCGACCGGTGCCGTTGGCGGATGCCTCTGATGCGGTGCCGGTCTAGCCATCATCGGTTGATAGCGTTGATTTCAATTCGGGATCTCGGGCATAAACACGCTTCAGGAGACCCTCGCTTACATAAATCGATTATTATATGCATTGTCCCTTACATTCAGGTGATGTGCAAGGCAATCAATTATGCATTTAAAATATTTTTTATCAACATTTATTTCTTTGAAAATTTTTGTTTTCCGAAAATTACATCTCATTTTATTTGATTTTATTTGTTTTATTTAATTTTAAAAAATAAATTAAAATTTTTGTGATGATGATGTTCCTTCATTATTTCGAGTAGAGTCCTACTTGGTCATAAAGCGAGTTCGGTCACAGATTTTGACCCTGCTCGGTACCGCGCCACGGAAGCGCGTGCCTGCTCGGACTTCTATATACCATATCTATTAGGGCTGCGTGGCTGCTTTCGACCATTCATATGCTGCAATCTGACCCGAGCCTCTTGTGTGCTCGACGTTCTATATGCACCTTTCCCGGTACAACCTACACTTCAGAATTTTGTTGTATCACCTAAGGCGTTAACAATACTACTTGAAGTGTTGCATGCCCAAGGCCGTTGTGGCAATACCGCTAGGCCGTTCATCATCACCTTTCAGTGCTTGCATGCACAACTAAAATTTCATTATCTGCCGCTCATTTGCAACATGTGCTGCCAGTTGCTGCTCCCCCAGGTACAATACTACACCTGTTGTATTTCAAGACCCAGCTGACTGAAGCCCCACCTCTGCAAATGCTTCAAACTATCCTTTAGCGTTTGCTCTCTCGTCCACTGGTGTATTGTGATATAATCTCTTAACTGCACTCCTATCTTTGCGATACTATTAAATTATATTTAATAAAATCATTATATTCTGCAAATACAATTTCCGATAACCAATTTGCCTATTGCAATACTGGCTGCACAATGTCTTGCAATACTATACCTTACTGGCCTGACAGCTCATTTTGATCTGATGCCTTTGAGCCTTGCGATACAAACCTTGTTTTGCAATACAATGAAGCGATAGCCATTCTTTCCACTTCACGCAAGTACCTTCGATTTGTTTTTCACAACCTTTGGAAAATGCCCAAAATACATATCCATCCTTTTTTTTTTGATATTAAATACATAGTATTCATAAACTTATTTTCATTTTTCTTTAGTTTTCCTCACTAAAACCTTAAATGATTGCACCTATCTAAATTTTTTCCGATACTCCAACAATTCATAAAAATTTATTTATTTAATTTTTGTTTTCTGATTCTGCGATATTCAAGCTATTTTAAACATCAATGTACTAATCCTTTAAAGCACACATCACTCACATTTATAACAATCACATGTTATACCTTTTACCGCCACACCAGTGCACAACATTTTAATAAATCTCTTGCAAAAACACATCAAACACATGCATGCGGTGTCTAGTGTTATCAAAATTGGTGCCACCTGAACATCCTTTCATGAGACATCGAACACCGGTGGTGATGTTCTTACTATTATGGCCTAGCCCGAATCCTGATCTCGGTTTGCCATGCTATGCCTCAAACCACCCCCAGAGTGGTGATGGATACTAAACCCAGAGCTCCTAGGTATTCGTATACCTGGCTCGATGCCAGGCTGCGGCAGCCCCGAGCCGAAGGTGGGTGGAAGCTAACCTTGACGCGAATACTGCATTGATGTGGGGTGACCTTGCGACATTTTTCACGCGAATGGGCGAATCTCTCCTTTATGCGGGAGCTCTACTGAATAAAATACTTGTATAAAACGCACTTTTACACATTGTCCCAAACCTTGGTCAATATATGCAACCTGCCTGCCATAACCAATACGGCCACTTGAGGCGTAAGCATTCCCGATATACATACCCGATGCGCGGTCGCCAACTTCTATCAATAGTTACAGAGTTAATGTGTTTTACTCTTATACGACACCTATTAAACTTAAGAGTTCTAATACATGCACTGTCGAGCCTAACTAAACTTTCTTCTAATCCTCGGTCTCTAGGGCGGTAGTCCCTCGCACGCTCCCTTGTACGCAGCCAAAATAATCTCACCGGCGAGGTGTTTAATACTGATATGGTGGAATTAGCCACTAAGTGGGCTGCTGCCCTTCAAAATTGCATTGCCAATGTTCCAATGAAAACGTTTCAAGCAAGTATGATCTTTGCTGAATGTCTACGCGATGACTGAGATCCGAGTCCTCCACCCAGGCGCTCCATACTCGCTAAACCTCGTATCGAAAATTATTATTTTGTTTGTTTGTGGACAACCCTCCGGGTATGTCTATATCAATTGGGTCGCTCGACGTTCGATATATTATTTGTTTAATGGTCTCTCAGTGAACAATCGTTAGGCGCTCGAAGCGGTGATCTTTTTCTAGGTGGACCACCCTCCAGATAATTAATATTTTAGACAACAGCCCTCCAGAATCGTTTTCTCTAGACTCATCTCATGCACTCCTCCTATAGTCCTGAGGGTTAATTTCAATATATGGAATGCATGTATGCCAATTCAATAAGTCTAATTACATGTAAATATATAAACATGCCTCATTTGTAAATAATCAGTCACAAAACGCAATGGTAGTAAATTCATTTCATGCATCAAAGGTGGCTCAACGAATAATAGTCGGAAACGCATTATTATTTAAATCCTTTAAGACCAAACACATATTTTTCACAAAAAATATTTTTGAAATCTTTATTGTTTAGATAAGTGAAACACCACCGGTTGCTGTTGCGTCTAAATCATGGTTCGCCAGTGTTTGGGTTTCTGACCGTTCGGGCTCGTCGATAACTGCGATTTAGCACCAAATATGTTGCACAAAATCAGCGGTGGGCGATCACGGACTGCTCGTTCAGTTCAGATTTATATCCAATTCGGTCCCAAGTTTTGGGGCCGTCGGTGGCCCCTCAGGCTCATTAGGCTCAAAACATTAAGTAGCAGCGACTGGGATAAAGCTCATTGGAAGAAGCTACCTCTGGAGTTTGTCAAAAACTCACAAATCAGTTGCCGCGCCTTCCCTCTCATGGCCGGTTCTCTTCTTGTCAGCTGACGTTGGGATCCAGCTTGTATTTCTAGAGAGTTCTCTCTCTAAAACTCTCTCAATCACGCTACTCAGCTGCATCTCTCCTTCGATTTTCAGTTTTTTCCTAATTAGTGGAGAAGCGACGGCTGATACCGCCGTGCTGTCCGTTTAATCCTTAATTCAGTTAATTCTCTTCTTTCACCGAGTTTTGACATTCGACACTATCTCGGTAGATCCATTTCCATCATTTCTCTACTCCCATACCACTTATAATTTTGTGCTGGTGCTGTTATCATATGAGTTTGATGCGTCAAATTGTTTCTGTTGCCAGAAACGCAGTGCGCCGAGAAAAGCGTGATGTCAACTCAAACGATAAAATAATTTACGGTACCCCGTGCGCTTCGAATTTTAGAAACGATTCAGATTGAAATCCGTTTCATCATCTGAGATCCGAAGAATAAATTACGAGTTTTTATTTAATTCAAATTTTTATTAAGTACGATTTTGTATTCCATAATTTAGATTTTCTGGGTCTTACAGCTTGAATTCCGATTTCGCGTCGCAAGTTTGGTTCCAACAATTGGTCAATTAAAACCAACGGCAACATTATATATAAGAACTGTTCAAATCACAGTTAAGAAGAACGAAATTCAGTTTCTCCACGTTAGTCGCAGAACTATAATTAAATATTCAATGAAATGAAGTTTCAAAATTCAAAAAACCCAAGTTAATTGGCGCGCAGCGGGTTAGTTTAGCATCAATTAACTTTAATTTAGTGAAAAAAATCTTTAATTATATAAACCACTAATTAGTGATTTAAGTTTCTGTTCGACCTTGCTCACGATAAAGTGGTGAAAATTTGGAAGCGATTTAACAATTTCCCAGATCTAATGAACCAATTGTGAAAGCTTGCTTGAAGATCGTCATGATAAATTGAATATCCCAGTAATAATATATGTTTTCCTATGAGATGCTTGGCACTTAGGAAATAAGTCCTTTGATGATATAAGGACTTGATTGATTCTTGACTTTTTCACAGACTGACTTCACCAAAATTTGTGTGTTTTTCTACTGCCTTTATATATATATATATATATATATAAAACAAGAGAAGAGTGCTAATATTCAGAAATATTCATTAAGAAGGCAGAAGAGGAAAGGAGTTGCTATCATTCAATCATCTTTTTATTAAGACATTCTTTCGTATTAAATGCAGAAGGATTTAACAATATTGATGTTGTTAAAATGGGGAAGAGGAAGAAGTTACTAATATTAAATAATACTTTTATTAAGACATTTTACTCCTTAAAACACTAAAAATACTTTGCCAAATTTTGCGAGATGGCGGGAGGTTTACATGATAATTACCATTATATGAATCTTATATTCATCAAATTGACATGCGACAATAACAATTATCGTTCTTTGAGTGTATGGATCAATTGAAATTAAGAATTTCTGGCATTCTCATGATTCATATCGACTGGTATTATATACAACTTA
Source organism: Tetrastigma voinierianum (assembly GCA_016808115.1). Classification (NCBI taxonomy): domain Eukaryota; kingdom Viridiplantae; phylum Streptophyta; class Magnoliopsida; order Vitales; family Vitaceae; genus Tetrastigma; species Tetrastigma voinierianum. The sequence continues at coordinate 984,879 of JAEQBH010003899.1, read as the reverse complement.
TATTAAGCATAGCGAGCTCGCAAATGTTATATATAAGTCATGACTTATTTAAGAACTATTGGAGGCAACGATGGTCACTTGAAATATACCATGACTATCATGTTTCTTAAGACTAGCCCTTTGATGATATAAGGACTTGATTGATTCTTGACTTTCTGAATCAAACCCCATTGGAAGCGTGTGTTTTTTCTATGCCTTTATATATATATATCTCACGAGGAAGAGGAGAAGGACACTAATGTGCAAATGTTATTAAAGGCGGGAAGAGGAAGGAGTTGCTGCTAATATTAAATGTCTTTTAAGCCGGAACTTTACTCATATTAAATATTGTTGTGTGACCAGTTCCGTCTCTAATTGGAATCTCTAGATATTCAGGCGGTTAGGCGGGCTACGATCTAAAACGCGGTATGTGATTTCAACCATCTCTAATGTCTCAGATTTGGGGCGAGATTCAGGTTCTTCATTCTCAAACTTGACAGTTTGTTCAGTGTCGGAGACGGAGTCAAATCAGTCTGATCAGAGCGCGAAATCAAATCGATCTCTGTCAGAGGCGGAATCAATCCGTCTCGATTAGAGGGTGATTTTACGGTCAAATTAGTCTCAGGGCGGATCATCTCTCTGTTGAGGAAGGCGGAATCATCGCGCGTCGATTAGAGACGGAAATTTGAATCTCGAGTGAGTCCCCAATGGGGGCCGTGACGTCAGGTATCTCAAATTAGGGCCGGTACAGTGTCTCGGCGTCTCGCAGTTTTGGGAAGCGGAAGCGATCCAAATCTCTATTTCTAATCGGAGGCCCGGAAAATTTTCTGTTTTGTTCTGTCACGTATATCTCTTTTATTTTTATTGTGTAATCTTTGGCTTTTTATCTTGATCTTGTCGTTGAAACCCGATTATGTGATATCATTGGATCGCATGTTTAATAATGAGTTAAATTAATGGATATCATTGGTGCAATTTGAAATACTAATCACTTTTAAAATTAAATTATCAAATCATCAAAACATTACAATAACAAACCGATAATATTAATGTCGTCTATAAGCTGTGATCTTCTTGCGGCTTCTCAGTATTCACCAGGTTTACCTCTAAACCACATACATCTACATTTTGTTTGCATCTCTCTGCATTTTTGGTTTTTATCTGCTATTTTTGTAGTCTTAGATCTTTATTAATCATAAATTGATTACGCGTAACAGCTATTTTCTTCTGCTGATTTCTGATTATCCTCTAACTCATGGCTATGACCGTCCTTGAGTGAAGTGCCACTAAAGGGCTATGCTGATATCTGTTTGATATTTACCATATAGTCTTGATTTCTAGCTTCCTCCTGACATTTTTAACAAAATTTCTTCATCATCAAAGCGGGTAGGATTCGAACGACCCCTCCTACGGATTTGGGACATCTATCACTCGTGGATGAATCATGCATCTACACTTTCGGCAACACATCACATTAGGAGTTTATAAATTTATTGTGCAAGGCTTAACTATTAATATAATAAAACATTCAGTTTTCAAGTGAATCACCAACATTCAATGGCACGAACTTCTCGTGTGACATGATGAGTATCATCATATTATGATTGGAATTAAGCGGCTCATGACATGAGCGCACCACGAACTTTGGTGCATGAGGGACGAAACAAGTACCATATATAATGTGATCACCTGATGCAAATATTATTACTAACGGAAATTTCTTGTATTAAACCTAACCATCGTTTGGCATGTGAAGTGTGTGATAGATCCTCCCGATATGATGGCGGGTTCCTTGTTTGCCGTTAACAATTTTATTATACTCTTTGCTATTAACCTCCAAACTTATTGAATTCATCATTCCATACACTTCAAATATAAATCATAGATAAGTAGGCTTTTGTTTGGCGTGCTTAATGGTCCAAATGAAACTCTTGTATCTACCACATTTGCTGCGAGAATCCGACTATGCCACTTAATTTTTGGTTCCCACCCAGAAAATATTTCTATAAATTTGGAAAAAAAACAAATAGTTAATTTGACTCATTTTTATATTTTATAAATTCTGATATGTTTGAAGAAAACATATTTTAGAAAATCTCAAAATGTCACAAATCATACATATGAGTATTCAGGAATGTTCTTTGGTATCTTTAGGTCCTTGTGAAGTCGTTGCTCGAGTCTTTAGTGATGATCATCGTAAGCATTTTTAGTAGAGTAACAACCTACGGTAGAAAGAAATTATACTTCTTGATGGTTTTAATTGAAGAAAGTTAATAATACTAAGCAGATAAAGAAGTCATTTTTCTTGGTAATGTCGTGGGATTAGATTGGATGGTCATACAATTGACTTAAATTCACGAATAGGCTTGAACATATATTTTTATCCAAAACCTATATACGATGTGGACAAATGTTTGTGTTTGAACCTTCTTATCTTTGGTTAAACTGATTAGAGTAATTAATAGGATAATTTCCAGTCTACAAGTCAAAGTCTAGAAAAATGATGAGGATAATGGACGACTATTTGACCTAAAACAAAAAACCAAAGAAAAAAAAAAAAATAAAGTTGACTCTCTACGCCACATTTGATTACTTAAAACTATGAGTATTCTAGTGTATTGGTACATAATAATTAATTAAATGTTATCAAATTATGACTATCATAATTAAAGCACTTGAGTGGTAACTAAATTTACGAATTGATGGATAAAATAATGCTTGCGACATGTTAATACAATATATTGCATTAATAATGAAGAAAATTAAGATTAATTGAAAACACTCTTTTCTAAATAGTGATCCGCATCTTTCTAGAATCTAGAGAAGCACCATCCCAGTGTTATTTCATGCATTTATGATTCAACAACGGGATATGATGTAGAAGTCATTCAAATTATTGTGATGTTGCCTTATGTTTGTGGAATTGATAAGTTTGTATAAGGAATTTGTGATTGTATCATGGAGCTATGTCTTTGGTTTGGTACATGATTTTATCTCATCCCGATAGACTCTCTCGAGATCTACACTATTATTATATCACCTTCATGGTTTCCTCCTCTTCCTTTACCTCTACCCATGCACATATGATGGATTGGCTAAATAACCACCAAGAAGTTCATCGACAAGCATAAAGTGTTAATCTACAAGCAAAAAGTCAGCATTGTATCTTATATTGAAATATGATCACAATAGCATAAAGCATAATGGCATACAAATTGTAAGTACTTACTTCTACTATAGTCCTTCCCTAATTGCTTAAAATATGATCACAATAGTGGTAAGCACTAAGCAGACAATTCTTTTTTCTTTTTTTTTTGATAATAAGCAGACAATTCTTAAGAACTGGTTTCAGCCACATTTCTGGGAAAATGAGCCTCCCTCAACAACAACATCTCTCATAGTTAGTGGATTCTTCTTTCATTTGTATTAGGTTTGTTTCATTCTTCTTTCACTCCTTACTCCCTTCCCTCCTCCTCTATTATACTACTGCTGCTAATATTTGCAACAAGCCTTAATTATTCCGTCAAGGTAGAAAGCAGCCAGATAAATTTATGTTTTTAATTACTCACCTACAGGCTAGATAGATTTGTAATAGTATTGTTCTTATTTCTCCTACCAAACTCTAAAGTATATCGATACGTATGTCCTTTTGTAGATTTCTGCATTAGATTCTGGTTAAAAATTCTAAAAAAGTAGAAAATTGTCTTTCAATAATTAAAAAAAACTAAATAATTGAAATTAAAATAAAGAGCAGTTTTTACGAGGTGGCAAAAAAAACTTGAACGTAGTATCATTTTTTCTTCTTCTTTTTTTTTTTTTCTGTTTTATTATGTTTAATACCAACACTATAAGAAAAGCATTAAATATAATTAATTAAGTCAAATTAATTTTAATATTTAAAGATAAAAATTAACTTCATTTCAAAATGATAGTCTATAATTAGTCTTATGGACCAGGCCATGGAATAAGGTGATTATTAAGCCCAACAACATTAATAAGAAAGAAAAAAAAAAAGATAAAAAGAAACAGCCGATGTAGAGCATAACTGGAAAAAGGAAAATACCAGAAGCCAACTGCCAACCAAAATCACAATCACTACCACCACGACACCACCCTATAACATACGAGCTGCGTGCAAAATCCGGATACTAGGAAAACCAATCAATTAAAACTTAAAACAAAATGCATATATGACCCAGAATGGAAGCGAGTAATGAAAAAATGAAACCTTAGTAATCCATGCATTGGGCTCTCTATTAGTAAAACCATGAAACCTCTAATGTTCAAATACCACCCCATAAAATCAGCTACCTGAATATACTTTAAAAAAATGAAAAAAAATGGTATGGTTTTTCTCCCTTTGTTCAGACTCAGGTTTGATGAGACAAATCAAAAACATCGTCATAAAATAATGGAATAAGATTAATCATTAATCACAAACACTCTTATTTGCTGACAAAAAGACCCAAATCAAACGATTCACAAACAAAAGAAAATGGCGGCGCCTTGGACATGAAAAAAAGCGGCATTGAAAATTTGGGGTTGTGCTGTGATGGGTAGTGGTGATACTTACTTCAATTAGGCGTTTTCTCTTGCACTGTGGTATAGGTGATAAGTTTGTATAAATATCACTTAAAACCTCAAAATAGGACTAGAGAGAGGCGATGACTAGGTCTTCCTTTGGCGGATGTACCAAATACGTCCCGATACTGTACATATTGCTCTTTCAGTTCTTATACTCATCCTTGGAAGGTAGCAATTTTCCAATAAATTTCCAATCCATGTTATTTAATGATGAAAGAAAAGGATTTCTAGAACAGTATGAGATTCATATGCTTATTTTATGATTACCAAACTTACTAACCTCTAAAATCGACCATTCATCTCGCATGTAATGTGTATTCATAATTCACAATGAAGCATACATTATTCATCTTGGCCACTTTGGGATTGAGTCTTTGATGTATGCAATGTATAACTAATTTTCAAAATGGAGCAGCAACCGAAGTACTAGAATACCTTATGAGGAAATACTAAGAAAAATCACGTGGACGAAAGCAATTAAATAAAAAGGAAATAAAGAACGAATGAAGAAATTTGATGAATTTCTTAATACGTAAGTTAAATAATTTTAATACGTAAAATTAAAATATAAGTTAAATATAAGTTAAATAGTTTGATTTAATACGTAAAATTAAAAATAATTTTAAAATTCTGATATTTAATTATTTATTAAATAATATTAAACCAAAAAGTTAATTTACCAAATATTTTTTCAAGGAAAGACTCATCTAGAATTTGTCAACTACTCCATAAAATGTAGGGGACGTTGGTTTTCACCATTTTTTTTAGATTGGCCTATAAAAATCAACCCAAGAAATTGAAAACGAAAGCTTGTCTTGATTAAATATTAAACGAAAGGTTGAGTGGCTCCGACAGTGTCAGCCGCTGGACAAACAAGACACAACTCAATTATCAGCCTCGCATACCCATCTGCATGCTAATGTTCATTGCCCCCACGAACATCGGTGAAACTCTATCGTAATATCCTCATAACTGACGAGGCTTTACTTCTGCTCCGTTCTGATAGGCGCGTCCCAGTTGGAGTGGATACGGAAGCCCTAGATCCCCTTCTCCGGCATCCACTTCCGAGCGTGTTGGGGTTGCCTCAGACGGTGTTGGCGTTGCCTCGGAAGGGCCGAATCGGGAACTATGGATCATGGCTGGAGTCTGTAAATCACCAAGAGGCTGCGGATAGCCCTTGCCTCTTCTCCCCGGGCCACGCCTCCTGAGCTGGGTGCCTCGCTTCTGGGGACGAGAAGTGTTTCAGAATCAGGGCTCGATACACGAGTCACGGGAGAGGAAACGATATTTGATGTATAATTAATGCCAAAAGCGATAAATCCTCTGTTTGGATGCTGAGAAGTATTCATGAAAACTTAATTGGATCTTTCACATATTACCTAAGATTTGGGAAATGAGAAATAATTAATGCAAAAAAAAAAAAAAAAAAAAAAGATAATCACTCATTTGGATGCTGAGAAAATATCTATCAGGAAGCGAGAATACAGATCTTACATTTTGCACGATTTTGGAAATGAAGAATGATGATGGGCCTAAAGCCTTAACAGTTCTGTTGTATTTTTTACAGCAAAAAGCGCTATAACACATGAGTTTCAAAATTTCCTTTTCTTTGGCAGGTTACATGCCCTGAGCAGAGGAGAGATGTAGGTTATGGGGGACTCACCACTTCACTGATGTCTGACCGGAAAAGAATCAGGGCATGTTTAGTCAGACAAGGGAAGGGAATTTGGGTTGGTCATGGTGTGCACAGAAGTATGAGGATTGCCCCAGAAGAAGGGTTGATATGGTTCTTTTGGCGGGGAAACAGTTTCCGCCACGGACATCTCGACTACGAATTGCCTCCATGGTGGCTGCAAACCAGTTTATCATACTCATTTCAAACTGATCATAATAAAATAGTTCTGTCATTACAGAAATATTAATCTCAGATAGATGTTTAAAAATGTATTAAAATTATATTTGTTTTTCATGAAAAATTGAGGTGTTTGGGTTTTTACATAAGCCATGCCCAAAAACAATTAAACACATATAAACAATACGTTTGAATTCCTATCAGTGTTCATTGTTTGCCTAAGAAGCCGTAATTCAGGTGGATTGAGAAGATGGGGTTTTAACGTTTAGTTGCATCAATGAACATAGTACTCTTTTGTTTCAGTCTATCACTCTGGGTCACTATGATATCATGATTTTCTCTTTTATAGTATTGAAGAAAACATGAAATCAGAGAAACAGCACAACTCAGGTGGTCCTGTAAGCTTCTTAGACGTGCACTGTGAAGACATCACCCAGCGATGATGAGCTCTTTGAGAGCAAGAATAAGATCGTCGTTTTCAGCCCCAAACAGGAAAAAACCAAAAAAATCTAGATTCAGAACTATTTATTGCCTTGTTGCATTCATAGATCGAATCTCAATGCAGTTCTGTGTGAAGGTGTAGATTGACCGTATTCTTTCAAACATGGGTTTTCATTTAAACTCATATAAGTGTAGGCTTTTCATTAAACCTAGACAATTAATTTCAAAATTTTGAAAATATTTTAAGTATCACAAACCAACATAATCCACATAAATTAAAAAAGTGTATATCTAAAAAATATCCTTTCTATAAAAATTAAAGCATAGAATTAAAAATAGTTATTTATCTAAATTTAATCTTGAATATTAATAAAAACAATAAAAATTTCAATTTTGTAATCATATTTATTTAAATAAGCAAATCATATATAATATAATGTAATTTTTACCAAATATAATATAAATAAGACATTACAAAAAATATTAATTTTATATTTTCATTTGAATAGAAAGATTAATAAATTAACATATTTTTAATATATTTGTATACTTTAAAATATCTAGTATTTGTTTCATTATTTTAAATAACTTTCCACTCTGATATATAACATCTATGTATAGCTGTCTATATCTCCCATAAGTAAATTTACAGCGAATTTGTTATTTACAAACCTCAGGTGAGGCTATTTCCATTTCAACCGTGAAGCCGGATTGGAGACCTAATTTTTGGCCCGAAAAATGTGCCACGACTATTATCACTAAAATCTATGGTAAATAATGTAATCGCGGTATGATCGCAAACTGGAAGGTCTGCGAGGCAAACATCCTTTAATATTAGTAAAATAAATATTTTCATTAACATAAAGGTTAATTACTTTTGATATATGGGTGATCTCAGTGTTAAAATTCTATGGACGGATTTTTGTGATTGGAATATTTCGGAGATTTTGAAATCGGTTTAGTATTATGATTCAAGGTGGCGATTAATTTCATTTGTTTAACCGTTAGATCCTTCTATATTTTGTGATATCGTTTGGAAATAATATGAATCTATGAATGCAGAAAGATTGCAAAATTACTTTCTTTGTAGATTCAGTTCAAAAATTCGCCTCTTAGTTCAGAGCTAATGAGTTCTTGATTTTGTTTTTCAATTTGAACGATTTTAAAGTGTAAGATTTTGATCATTACGTGTTTTAACGTGAATCGTTTCTGAATTTTTGGGTATATTTATGATAAGACATTGATCGGTCACCAGATGATGCGAGATTGGATTTTTCGGTGGGCATGTTCGTAGCTGGTATGAATCTGATAGCTATATTTCGGGTTTAGATAGAAAAGCGTCTGATTTTTCTCTTCTTGTTTCGTTCATCAAAGGTCGATCTGCGCGTGTGGTATTGTGATCTATATGAATTTTGGAGGAGAGTTTCTTAACTCATAAATATTCATTATGAACGGTGAAGATTGGATTTTGAATCCAGAATAGTCATATTTTAGTATGGAAACAATAGCTATATTTCCGGGTCTTAAGATAGAAAATCGGAGTTTTTCTCTTTCACTTTGTCCAGATTTCTGGCATCAGAGTCAGTCTGTGATACGTTGATCTATCTCTGAAATTTGGGTTTTCTGGCTGTAAATCTCTGACTATGACAATTGGGAATTCAGTTTGATTTCAAGTAATGACGATGTTTGCACATCGCGGAACGATTATTGAACTGGAATTTTTGTTTTGTTTAAGAAAATTTGTTACATTTAACATATATGATTGATTGTTTGTTTCTAATAGTTTCATTGATTGCAGTGTTTGCCGTCTTAGTAATATGGCTGACCCAAAATTGTTAATAGTGTTTTTATTTCTGTTTCATTACTTACTCTGGTAACCACACCTAGTCTTCTCGGACACGAAGATAGATGGACATTAAATAGAATATTTTCTAAATAAAATAAATATTGAAGATAAGAAACCTACTGTGTTTTGAGGGGATAAAGAAATTTTGAATTTTTGTCTTATACAAAGGACAATAATTCGTAGTCTGATCTGTTTTAAATCTCAGTGAGACGGAAATAATTCCGTCTGAATAGAGGCGGGATTATTTAAGTCAAATTTGAGACGACGAGAACAGTACAATGAGAGCCCGGTTTTGTTCGTCGTTAGAGTGAAAATTATTCCGTTTCTATTTTAAGTGCAATAGAGGCGGAATGATTCTCCCGTCTCGTTGGGAGGTGATGTTAAATCTCTATATTTGAGGCAATTCAGATCGTCTCTAATCATAGACGGATTTTTTCCATCTCTGATTAGAGACGGAAATAATTCGGTCTCTATTTCCGTCTCTATTTGCAAGCGGAATATATGATTTCAAGTCTCATAAATGCCGAGGCGGAAATAATTCCAGTCTCAGAGGCGGAATTTTACAAATCTCTAATTAATTCTTACTTGTCACATCCTCTAATCAGTCTCTAATCTGTGCTCTATTTAGAAGCCAGATGATCTCCGTCTCTAATTTCCCGAATATCTAATTAGTTTTCTGTATGAATTGCATGAAAGATGATAACGATTACTCATATTGTTTTCACATTAATATGAAAACTTGTATTTTCTCTATATTATTAATAGTGCTCTTATTCATATTTAATTATAATTATTCTTCAAACATAATGTACCTGTGATAAAAATGCTTTGTAAATATATTTGCATATTAATGCTATTTGATTTACCTCTTATAAATGTAATACGAATTTTCCTTAAGATTTCAAGAAGCATTAAAAATAAAATAAAATATTCTATGTTTTTGGATCATAATTTACAAACATAGTATTTGTTGAAAATAAAAATTCTTCTTTCTGTGTCTTATTCAATGATGGGTGAGGACATTGATGTACTGAGGTAAAGGAATTCAAGTTTGACTTTTATTAATTATTTTGCCGCTTGTAGGTAATTTTTATGTTGTCGTTTTCCATATCACTTTTACGCTCTTTCTTTTTAAGTGTAATAGCCAGTCATGATAGAGTGTACCTTAGAACAATTATCTTACTTCGCCGCAACACGAAATTGCCATATTTTAATAAACTCATCCATTTCGGTTCTAATATAATACCTGAAAGATTGTTTGGCCTGGAGAGTCGAAAATTAATTATCAAAGCGAAGAAAGATCTAGAGAAGGTGGCGATTTTTCGAAGTTTTCTTCATGTCATCGTCTCTCTAAATGGGTTCACAAATCAGGAGCTTGTTGAATCATTTGACTTTCCCAGGCTCCGATTCGGGGGACGGATGAGGAAGATTTGGGACAGATTAATGGATTCGATTGGCCAGCGGCATCATTCTTCGATGGCTCAGAAATCGGCGGAATGTTTGTAAAAATCTTCATAAGCCGCCGGCCGGCAACAGTGATTCTTCCTACCCTCAGAGATGCGCTCTTTCATCTGTGGGGAACCCCGACCAGCTCTACTCATTTGGGTTCTCGATTCGCCGGCTCTCTGCATCCTCATGTGCTTTCTACTTTGGGCTTAAAATGATGAGAAGGTGCCAGTTGGACCATTCCTGCGAGTTTCCTCCTCCAGTTTCGGCGGGAAGGGTCTATCTGACTCCTCTGTTTCTGTTGCACACGATAAAGGTCTTCATGGCTTTGTGCTGCGTACTATTAACTTTCTTCTGCTTTTATTCCTTTGTTCGAGAAGGTGTTGTAGATTTTCTTTCTTAAACTTTTACGGGATCATTGTTTGGTTTTGGAGCAGGAGCTTCATATCTGGGAAATTTATAAACATTTGGTGTGGATGTCATGTTGAATCTTGATCGATTAGGGGGTTGTTCTTCATTCCACTGAATAGTGATATATCTTGGAGGGAGGAATTCCCTTTGACAATGTCCGATAAAGGAATGTTGAAGCCCATGTTTGCGAGCCTGTTTTACCACACACCTTGACTGCTAAGCCAGAAATCTTTGCGGGAAATCTACAAAGGGTTGAAGGCATAAGTGTTTAAGTTGATGTGTGCGGGAAGCGCGGCATGGTGACTCAGATCATACCTCAAGGTAATCTGGATAAAATGCGACTTCCCAAGGCCGGAATTGTCTAGTTATATTAGTCAAACCACAGATATTCGCGAGTCATAAGATGGCGACCTCTCATGAAGTCGGTGAGTCACCTCCTTTGTGGAATCCTTGAATACAGCTGTCTAAACGAGTTTACAATGACCATGATTCACATGCGAGTAAAAATGGCCCATGAATTGTATAATATCACAATATATATCAACTATATAACATGGTTTCTAGAAGGTTACCAAATGCTCCCAATTCAAAACATATATCTAGATTTACAATTTTAATTCTTATCTTATACAAGAATATTAAATACAAAGCAAAATCAGGCTTTCTTCTGAAATGTGACCTATAGTGGCGTGGTGCTCTATGCCTCCTTTTTGTACTGAAATAGTGATCTCGACAGGTGGCCGGCAGTAGTGTCATTCTACATGGTTGCTCTCCTAGAGTACATGTGTTGAAACAATCACATCAAACGTGTGACCTGCTGAATGTCTGCCTGACTGATCCATGCCATCAAGTCTTTCGCGAAATACCTCATGCTAGGCGAGATCACGGTAAAATATCGTTTTTATTTCTTTCATGCGGTATCGCACCTACTTTGTATGTTCCACTGATTTGCATATAACCGATGATATATGTTCTCAGACACCACACATGCCAATATATCATTTACACATATGTTCAAATTTGTACAATATTTGCGAAATTCCCAGATTACATCGACAACATAAATTGGCTCACCATTCAATTACCGGTCATTTCCAAATATATTTGATTACTCTTTTACGCTATAATTCTTCTAGAAGAGTTCGCACATTCTAAATTATATCATTAACAATGAATCAACATAGATTCGAAACTAGAACTGCACTCATGTTTCTGCCATAGCCATTGCACAATTAATTCCATAAATTGATGTTGTTGATTCGCCGATAAACCAGCACCAGTACTAACCGGGCTGAATTAACAAATAAAGCTCAATTGTTTGAATTTATCGCATATAAAATTACAAAATCAAGTGCTGCCGCGAGCGAACGACCTCGGGTTGGCGCTGTTCCGACCTGTCAATGGATTTTCCGCTCCCGGTTCCAGCTCATTTTTAGAGGCGAAATATCCATTGTCAGCGCCAGAAGACATCCAATAACTGAAATCTTGAAGAATAACTGGTAGGAAAATTCCTACCTCTTGAGTTTATTGGACTCTAGGAAATCAGGTTATCCCACTTGGCGTGGCCTAGCCACGTGGAACCAGCTTCCTTTGCCAAGTGAGGCAAAGCCAGTCAGATAAACAAGTCTGAAGGGCTTTATCTCTCTAAAAAAATAAAAATCCGACTACTTAATTCTAGCCTACTTTGGTTTTTTGTGATTTCAAAGTAGGAGAGACCAACTATTTCATTTGTCTTATTCTCTTTCTTGTATTAAAATGATCTGATCTGTATGGCTTTTTCTTGGTTTTGACATGCTGGCAATCTAAACCATCATCTAATCTCACTCATGCAGTATATGACTCATTGCTAATTTTACATGTAGGTGACTTTTGTGCATCACATGTTCTCAGGCAGTTTCTGACCTGGAAGCTCAATTTCGAAACGTGAAGTACATTGTCTCAAATTTGTTAAGATTGACGTTCGGAGCTTCAGTTTTTGAACCGATTTCAGCGGTCAATCCATTTCGTCATCGAATCTAAAAAAATTTCAGGATTTTACGAAATGACCAATTTCTTATTTTATACAAAATTGAATTTTCTGGTTTCCACATTCTTTACATAGTTGGTCGAGTTCCACTATCTGCTGCATCCTTATGCATATATAACCTACCTGTCAGCGTTGATATAACATAACCTTCGAGGTCTAATCATTAACATTCATGGATGTGGGCTATTCCCTCGCTGAATGACGCTTCACGCCCATACCCGAGCCACCTGCCGGCCCGCGCGCGGTATTTCGATGGGTCAATCACCAGGAATTAACCGACATCTTTCCGATAAGTCACGTGATAACCGCGACGTGTGTTTTCAAATGCCGGTGCCGGGCTCACTATCATGAACTAAAGTCTCAAACGATAACCGACCGCCGTGTTTTTCAATACCGGGCCAGCTCGAACTCGCCAGGCTCTGTCGCCGCTCTGTGATCTCTTAACGATAACTTGACCGTGTGTTTTCATCTCGGTGCTCTTTGGGCTCTATTACTTTAACTCTAAGTCTTGATGATAGCATGGCGCGAATATGTTTCTCTCTCGGGCGGCGAACTTTTAGAAGCTTTGCTGCAGGCCTCACCATCACCTGTTTAGGACCATCACGGATCTCTTACCCTGCAATCATGGATCGCCTCTCCACCGTCTCCACTACCCATTTGGGATAACTCCAGGGTCTCTTACACCCACACAGAAGTCGGATTTCTCCATGGGTTTCTTACCACACACAGTTCTCGGGATAGCTCCAGGTCTCTTACCATGAGAATTGGGATAGCTCAAGATCCTGCCCACCCATAAAAGTCAGATATCTCCAGGTCTTTACTACTTTATAAGATATGGATAGCTCCCAGGGTCTCTTACACCCACCTGAGGGGAAATTTCGAGACTGACTCCACGAGTTATATACCACAAGGAATTTGGGATAACTCCCGGTCTCTTACCACAGAGAAGTGGGGATATCTAGATCTACACAGTTTGGATATCTCCCGGGTCTCTCTTCGCACCACAAAAATTTGGGATCTCTAGGGTCTCTTGCACACCCACACGGGACCTTTTGGATCTACGCTGGGGTCTCGCTGCTAACTCGGGGCTTTTCACTAAGGGTTATTGCGACGCATTAATTCTCTCATTCGACGCTATAGCCTTCATTGGAGCGTAGTCCGAGACAACTGTTACGCTCGCAGCGAGTGGTGAATGATATCGCGGTGCACCCACACCTAACTTCGGCCAGCGATGTCACGGTACCACACCGACTCTGAATGGTCCCCGGGTTGTCTGCCCGTAATCTTGGGGTCTCTGCTCTGATCGATCTACCGGTCGTCTCACCAGGAAGGCGCGTACTTCACCTGACTCTCAAAGGCCTCGACTGGGTCAATCCGTCTTGAGATGTCTGTGTGTGGAATATGAGTGCATCCAATTCAAGCGCTACTCCTGGTGGCACAACAGAGTGCAAGGTAGAAACGTACCACCATGTCGTTTTGCCTAATGTAACAGGCGTGGTACATTGAGCCTCTTGCCTCCGAGACCAGTCTAATACTCTCTCTTGGTGGCGCGATGATGATGTGCGTCTTCTATGGCGATCCGGCTGTTGACTCTGGGCCACTAATGTGATTGATACTGTCTAGTCTTAGCTTATGTGATAGTGCGAGAAGTACTAGGTGCTTGTGCGACACCCTAGGAGGAGGCGATCTTGACCTCGTTGAGCTAGATTGCAGGAGAAACTGACTATCTATCATTCCTCAAATTTTGTTTGGGATTTGCCCAGATCCCAACCTGGGATCTGCTCGGACAATCCTCTCACCTGCATTTGTTTGTGATTAAGAAACCTCTTTCATCTGTCGTGCCAGTCCAGCTGGCTGATCTGACCGGATAACCGAGGGTGCTCTACAACCCTTGCGGGACGGAAGCTGGCTGCTGGACCAGTGGATTGGATCTACTTCATGCAGTAATGGCGCCATGTCTGATCCACTTTGCATGTAAACATCCACCTCTAAAACCGCGAGTTATTGATCACGATACCAGAGAATTACTCTCTTATAACCATTGGAGGCGTGGCCCTTTCTGCTGGCTGAAGATTCGTTTGACCACGCCTGACCGCCATTGCCTTCTGCATGAATGGCGGCAATTACGATCCTGCGGTACCGACGGCGCACGGTGATTCAAAGCCGCGGGTGATTTACGGCAATACCTGGGTAGTTGACTTTCGTCCTCTAAGCCCTCGACTAGCCATCTACACGTACTCCGTGGCAGATTAATAACCAGCGCGCCCAGTATCTCTAAGCGTAAACACGGTCTGGGGCTTCACTCTTCATTTAGTAAAATTTTATACACTATGTCTGCATTCATAGGTAATGCAAGACAATAAGTTCATATATTAAATCATATTCAACGAATTTCATTTTATTTGTTCCTTTAAATTTTTTAATTTTATTTTTGAAAACCTCGTGGAATAGTAAGCGAGCGATTCCCAAGCGGATGCGACCAGAGCGACATCAGTCAAAGCTGAGTTGGGTGCAGTTGGACACCCGGCGGACTGCGTTCATGGCCTTACGGTCGCGACGCTCATTTGCTCCGGGCCGCTCACTTTGCTTTGGCCGCTGCTCATGCCCCTTGAACCGCTGCCTTGCTACTTCATTGCTGTGGCATTCCTACACAGGTGCCATCATGTAGAGCCAACTAACAGATTCCTTGAGCCCCCTCACGGCCCGTATCGACGTGGTCGTGTTAACGCGGCGCCACGAGTATTGGTCGATCGTGTTGGCTTAAATTGGCGTATGGTGGCGCTACCGGGGCTGCGTAATGGTGGCTATCTCGTTACGTCGTATTAAACATCATCGATCCGTCGTTTATAATAGTGACGCTTCTCGTAACGGGCGCTTCGCTATCACGTCTGGACTATATCGTAGCGCGACTGGCGACCAGGCCTGATAGTGCATTTCGTAGCCTGCGTGTGGGCGGCGGGTAGCGAGAAGCCTTTCGCGTGTTGCCAGGCGCCGCGGCCAGCGTGCTCGTGCGGCTGTGGCGTATGTGGCTGGGTTCGCCGCCGCCCCCCGGCGTAAGTGGCGGGCGCCTGTCGTGGTACACCTTTCGCGCCGTGTGCAGCAGTTTTCTTTATTATCGTGACCTGCCTGAAAAAAATGGGCGATAGCCTAACCATTTGCACACGCTCTTTTTCTGTCATCTGTTTTTTTCTCATTCTGTTACGGAATACCACAAAAATTTGTTATATCTATATTTTTCATTTTTCATTGAACAAAATAAATTTATTCAAAATTATTTTCATTTCATTATTCTGTTTCTGCCTGCTATCAAATATGAAAGATTTCTTCTCATTCATTGCCATCTCCGATGTACTCCTTGCTATACATAATTCATTGTTGGCTAGTACTGCGTATACAATATAAAGGAATTTTATGAGTTAAATTGCTTGCTTTTCATGTGGCGGAAGAAAATTTTCAGGTTTAACAACTTACAGTCTGTTTATGTTCAAAAGCGGAATACTATCCAAAACCTACACCTCTTTCTATATATATATATATTCAATTCAATTCTAAAAATTATAAGTTCAATTTTATACTTTCTTATTACTAACGGAAAATTTTTTCAGTTCTTTATTTCTGATCTGTTTATGTTCAAGCTGAATATCTACAGAAAATTATATATATATATATATATATATATATATATATATATATATATATATATATATATACCGCCTTCCGCCATATACCATCGCCATATTCTCCTCTCTCTCTGTCTACTATATATATATATATGCGTTCCAGTGCGGACCATTTTGCGGCGTGCCGCCGAACACCCTGGGTTATATTTTTCTCGACCCATGTTCAACGTTTTCTCTATGCTATAAAAAACCTTCAAATCACACAAATTCATCTGACACATGATCACATCACTCGTTATACACCAATGCATGTATATAACTTTTACCGTCCAATCACACATCATTTCATTCACCAAAATGCTGGATGTGATCTTCCGTTCCCATCGAGTCTGAAGTGGCCCAGTATACTGGCTTGCTGATGCTGGCTATACTCTAGTGTCAACATGAGCTATGGCGTGATGTTTCTTATAATGACTATGGCTAAGCCCAAGCCCAAGCCCCCACAGGTGTTGTGTGCCTAAACTCCACCATGATCAGTGATCATTTGCATGCGACTTTGATCTGGCTGTGAGCGCCGCCAGAGGTCATCCACCAGACAACTAACTCTAAGTCAGCCAAATGCCAGAATCCTTCTGCGGATGTGTCGGGTAACCCGGCACACTCGCGATGAGGCTGATCTCGCGCCGGGGGCTCCCACCAGGCACAACTTTGTCCCAAGCAGTTTACAATGACACGGTCCCATGTGGAAGTAAATAGCCGCCGTTTATGCACCAAATACTCTGTATACCACCTGGCCGCTCTCTCGCATGGATTCGAGTTAAGAAATGCTCTTCCGGCCATATATTAAGATTTACAATTTTAATGCATGTTATACAAAGGCCAAAATACCAGCCACAATCAGGCTTTTTCTTCCCCGTCGAGCCTTTGGTGGCGTCGTGCTCATGCCTCCACATGCTCACGTAGTGATCTCGAGGAGGGTGAGCAAAACCCGTGATGATAATTTTACACATGGATTTGCACTCTCCACTAAGTGCACATGTCATGGCAAAAACTAATCCACACATCCAAATATTACATGAACCTACTCGAATGTCTACATGACCAATCCCATATCTAGGTCTCAACGGCTCCCTCACATATGCTGAATTAGATCTGGGTAAAATATCCTTTTATTTCTTTTTCTTGCATGCATCTCACTATGTTCCCCGGGTTATATAAGTAAATATATAAAACTATCAAATACATGTAATATCTCGTTTTACATATATTAACAAAATTTACATACATGCCACCACGGAAATTTAATTCATCAATAACATCAAAATGGCTCAGCAGGCTAATTAGAATTCTGTTTTCCATTGACTACGCACATTCTCGTTTTATATGATTCCATCAGATTAACACATTTGAGTGTATGTGTAGTAACATATTAGTCTCACCTGATTCAGCCATTCTTGCTAATACATTTACATGCATGTATTAACACCAAATTAATTCCCACAAATTGATATTATTGTTCTCGTCATTAACACCAAGAGCTCACATGGGCTGAGCTAACAATAAAATTTGTTTTGAATGCACTCCAACATCATAAAAATTCACACAAAAAATCATGTCACTATTCATGACAGGTGAAACCTGGTTTGAAAACGCTGTTAAAGCCTTTAATGGACTTTCTCCGCACTCGGTTCAATGTTTTGAGACCGAAAACACATTAATCAGGCACTTGGAACCATTCCCGACCATTTACATGACTCTTCAACCAAGAATAACACAAGTGAAAGAATTACCATATTCAGGTTTATTCGAACTCTACCAAATCGGTGTCACGGCGTAGCCGCAGTGGCGTGAACAACTTCTTCTTTAACAAAATTGAAACTTATTGATTCGTTTGACCAATCTGAGAGAATGAGCTTTACATCTCTCTGCAAAATAAAAAAATCAACTACTACTTAAAATTCAACACTCTCTGCCCTGTTTTTTTTTGTGTTTTAATGGATAAGACAACTATTTTCTATTTTGTCTTATTCTCATTAACATTTCCAATAATTCGATGTGTCCTTTTTCTTAGTTTTTGACACATGGCTAATATAATAATAAATATAAATCCTCTCTCTGCTCTATGAATATTATGGCATAGTTTTGCATATGATGATGACACCTCATATATCATGTCTCCTCAGCCTTTTGAATACCCATTATGTTTGAAGCGTGAGTCAGGCCCGTCTCCAGGATTCAGGATACAGTCGGCGTGGTAGCTAGATTTAGCGAAGAACAATTCCAACCGTCGGTTTTATATCAGGGATCTGAAAAAAATTTGAATTTTGCTCCAGAAATGACTATTTTACCACGAAAGAACCAGGTTTTCGGGTTTCACATTAAAGGCCTCAATATAGCAGTCTCCCTCATGTTTTTAGAAGGCGCCCCCTCTTATCCGGTTTCCGGTGATGATTAGTATATTCTTTTTTTTGTTTCTGCTTTACATTATTAATTACTGATGTAGTTTGTGAATCCCTGTTTTGTTTTAGGTATACAGGAGCAGATTGAAGTATCATTGAAATATTTCTGAAGAAGGCATACATTTGAAAGGTAAATGTTCTAATATTTACTTAGAAGTCAAGGGTGTTGGATTAGGAAGACATCATATACCATATATATATATATATATATATATATATATATATATATATATATATATATATATATATATATATATATATATATATATATGATGTTGGATTCTTCATGAGTTTGGAGCGAATGATCATCGAGCTTCTCACCAACTGCTCTAAAGCTCTCCTTGAGAATGGGAGGTGATCATCGTGCGGAATCCCATCCTTTCCGTTGTGGATCGAACAAAACTCAGCCCACCTTTGAGCAAGATCTTTTTTCATCTTTGGCCCCACCCTGGGAGGAAAAAGAGAGGACCCGGAAGGAGTATGAGGGTTTGGCCGTGGAATTGGTTTTCCGTTGAAAGTATTTGGCCCGTGCTTCAACCAGTTAAGTTGCGCAAGTTCCGCCAGGACATACTTCCATGCTTCATTTAAATCTAACGCCATGTTTTTACATCTATTGACTTTGCATATCATATTGAATTGTTGTAGTATTATAGATGTCGCTCCTCAATGATACTAGCCTAGGGTTAATGGTAATTGGGATAGAGATCAGGGTTGATAGGTTGAAGGCAAGCCTCAAGGAGGTCGCAAAGTCAAGGTTGATTAGTGCTCTGGAATTTGATGGTAAAAACGAATCATATGTTTTTCTCGTGATTGGTTAGTTGTTATTGAGGGAATATTTTGATTGGTATGACCGTTATGAAGTGAAAGGATTTAGGTTGCTAAAATAGACTTAGCAGGCTCGGTTGAGATGTCTTTGGAAATGTGTTGGGAGCTTGCCTTGATTCGATGCAGGTGAACCACCATCACTATGTGGGTTGTTATGATATCAAAGATTGCAAGAAAATACATTCATCCATCATATAGAATCATTGTTCTCCAACGCCCAGTTAATTTAAAACAAATGACTCTTGATGTTTATATGCCGCTCTTAGCAGAGGAAGCTAGTCTTAGTGTAGTGGTTTCATGTTAGGATCCAATTTCTTGTGCACTGTTTTGTTATTAGTTATCAGGTTTCAACATGTTTCAAATGATGGTTAAATTGCATGCTCCACATAAGGGGATGTGCCAAAAAGCCTTAGAAGTTGAGAAGTTCAATAGAATCATCTTTTTACATCAATGGTCAGTGCGATCCATGTCTAATAGTGTTAGTACTAGGCACAATAACATTAGGGGCACGGGATCTGGATTTAACGTAACTCTCTTCCACTGTTACAGCTTCTCCTATTGAGTCCTAGGCTAGTAATTCATTCTGATTATCTGTCATAAGTAGCCATCTACAAAGATCATATTGCATCTCATTATCCTTAATGTGCATTATTAGATATTGGGCATAGTCAGTTGGGGAGGATGAGGAAGACCAGTATTTGAATAACACTTATTAATTCTGGTGATGAAGATGATCTTCATGGTGAAGTGATGATATGTGTTGGCCTTGGATTTAGATGTGTGCCTGCCTCCACAATTGTAGATGTGTGTCGGAGCGTGCTGGTATTTTTAATACGGTCATGCAAAGTGTGAATAAAAATGTAAATTTAATTGATTGATGGTTAGTTCAATGAATTATATGTGGTTTCAAGGATGTTTATTAAGGGTGTTAAACCTAAAAGTTGAATCGCATCCAAATCCTTTTAGACTAGCATGAGTGAATGGCCATACTTTGTAAATCGCTCGAAGATTAATACAGTCTCTGACCAATAGGGGATTATAAGGATGAATCTATTGCAATGTACTACATGGATATTGCCCCATATTCTTTTAGGTTGCCCTTGGCTTTATGATCAAATATTACCAAATTGTAAAGTACAAAAAATATGTATTCATTTAAGGTTACAAGGTGAGAACAATATTTCAGACTTGTTTAAACTAAGTTACCGATGATAGCAATGACATCTCAAGCCTGACGGGGCTGCATAGCTCTGATGTACAGAAGTTTGAGAGAGATGGAATTGAGGTGGTATGTGCCACTTGTGCATTGGCAAAAAAGTTCCATTTGATTCTTGATTGTTGATGTTCTTTTGGAAGTGAAATAATTTGTTAGATGATTTTGTTCATTTGAACGTGAATGGATTGCTGACTCCCACCTTTAAGAGACATCCAACATGCTATAAATTTAGTTCCAGGTTCTCAATTACCTAACCTTTCACATTATAGGATAGATCCTAAAGAGAGAGAAGTTGAATAGGCAAGTAGAAGGACTTTTAGAGAGAGGATTTTTTAGGTATAGCCTTGGGGGGTCCTTGCTCTTTGGGTTGCCCTTTGGCTGACACCTAAAGAAAAGATGGATCTTGGAGAATGTGTGTGGATGATGAAACCATCAATGATAAATAAAATATAGATTTCCTATCCCTCCTCTTGTATTTGCTGGATCTCATCTTGGTTCTAATTGGTTCTCAGATAAGATTTCATAGTAGTTATCATCATAAATGCATTGAAGGCCAAGATATATAGTGAAGCGCATTTTAAAACGCCACAAGATATGGTTTGTTTGAGTGTAGTCATGTGCCTTTTGGTTTGGCTCTAATGCTCCTAAATACTTTCATGAGTTGCATTCATGTCTTGCAGCCTTTCTCATTGGTAAATTTCTGGTGATCTGCGCGGTGACATATTTGTTATGGCGATCGAAGGCATTTAGAACACCTTGAGCGGTTTTTCTCACTGCCAGTTTGGCAGACATGACCCCATTGTTATCCTGATACAACATCATAAGGTTGACAGTTATGAATTCCATAAGGAATTTCCAGCCACTCTTTGCTTCCACCAGTTACCCCTCTGGTGCTCCTTCAACTTCCATAATTAGATAACCAATGCGATTTAACCCAATACTCCTCCAATAATTGCTCCACTCGATGTAAAAACACCATCAGAAATGTGGCGGTTTCATAAGTCGCATAGCAGAAAGTCGAAATCAGATATATCTCTTATAGGGAGCGACTCTGTAACGTAAATCAAATAGCATATAATTTCTCACTCTCCTTGAGTGCTTGAGTATATGCTTCACATGGTCTAAATGCTCTCTACTGGTTGATGGTATTTTTATATTATTCATTGAAAGCGCCTTATCGATCTATTTGCTGTACTTGGGCTTCGTGTTGTTCTGTGTACTGTCTTCATGTATTCTTTCTCTTCAATTGTCTTAGGACAATGGTCTTAAGAAAGATTGATTCCATATTTAAAAGGTGTAAATCTTTTTTTGGAATCTTGCATGTTGCACTTAGACAATATACTATCTATATAATTTTCTTGAGAAAGTGCAATAATCTTATTCTTTCTATCTTGTATTATCTTAATATCTATAACATATTGCTCCTTTGATCCTTTATTTGAATTGGTAGTAATTGGATCTTTACGACACTTTTCTCAGAGTGATTCCAATCTTATTGCGCGCCTAAATCAGAAAAACCACTATATATAATCACTGCATCTTTCTATATACACAAGGTTTCTCTTCATTTTGATCAAACGAAAAGTTGTTACTGATCCAAAACGTTTGTTATGATCGCGATCATGGCAAGTCCATCACGGACTTATGCAACATACCATGTGTTCTGACTTGCTTTGGTTGCGAAGCATGTGGATTTATCGCCATGAATGTTCTCTTCAGAATGGGCATTAAGGAAATTGTCATGACATCATTGCCATATTTCATAATCATAATATCACTGAATGGATGATACTATTGCGATGGACGATCATGGTCTGGTGAAAAAGTTTCCTCATAATCAAAAACAGATTTTTACTTCACTAACCTTTTGCCACTAGTCTTGCACCATGTCTATAGACCTTTCCATCTAGTCTGCTCCTTTCTCTTGTACACCAATTTACCACAATCAAGTTAAACCCTTAGGGTGAAGTAATCAAAGTCCACACATTATTGGTAACGGATTCTAATTATGATTTCATAGCCTCTTCCCAAAAATCGAAATTCTTATCATTAATTGCTTTGTAGTTGTGAAGCCTCATTTCAGGGGTCAGATTTGACAACTTATTAGCCCCGTGGAGATATTCGTCGATGTCGGGTAACGACACCACTCATAATCAGGCGGAGTCTCCTTTGTCGGGAGCTCTGCAGATACAACTGTCTCAATCCACAGCATGGCAACTGTCCCGATATTTTACAAAGACTTCTATGGGTCCATATACAATTAAAATAGAGTATTAAAAATGGCCATGACCCAAATATCAATACTCATCAAAATACATCAACTATACCAATAGTTCAAAGTTAATAAATCACTCTTAATTCAAACATATATTAAGATTTACAATTTTAATCGTGTATACAAAAATGAAAATGTCAAACCTGATCAAACTCTTCCTATGTGACCTCTGTGGTGGCGGTCCTCCTGTGCACTCCACGTACTGAAATAGTGATCCTCGAACGAGGGGTAAGCAGTACTTGGGTAGTGATAATTTCCTACAAGGGTTACTTCCCACCTAAGTGCACATGTCATGGAAAAACAAACACACTCAAGCAATTACATGATCCTACTTGTGTCATATGATCATATCTGAGTCCTCATAGGAAACTCCCCTCATATATACCTAAGCCAAAAGCCGAGAAAAACATCCTTTTGTACTTTCTTTCATGCCGTGCACTCACACCTAATTTTCTTAGGTTCCCTCAGTTAGCATATAAAATGCATTATGCCAGTCTCAAACCACATGCAATACTCATCATTTACATATTAACAAAATTTACATACATTTTATGTTATTTAATTCTATCATATAAGTAGCTCACCGACTAATTCACCCAATTCATTTCAATAAACACACACAATTATATTTTATATAATTCACATCAACTTCAACACATTAATTACATGCACACATTAACATGTGCTTCTCTATTCAAACAATTCATGCTAATATATAAAAACATGTCTATACTATAGTGCTCCACATAAATCATGTTTTCATTGCAACCAATAACACAAGAATTAGCTCATAGATACAATTAACCAATCAAGTAATTCATTTTGAATCTACGAACACACAAAAAATCACACAACAATACAATGAATAGTGAAACCCTAAGTCATTAACCATTCCGCGACCTATAGGGATCTTCTCACTCGGTTCAAAGTATTTTTGAGACCTGAACATGACTAATTGATCTCGAGAGAATATCCTAACCATTCCACATGGCTCTTAGCCAAGAATGCTAGTAGGGAGAAGACCCCTACCTCTTGGAGTTGTGGAACTCCCACTAATGGAATGTCCACATGTGGCCCCACCGCGTAAATGACTTTCTTCTTGGCACCCAGGCAAGCGGTCGAGCAGGGAAATCTAAGAGTAGCTCTTTATCTCTCTAAGTGGATCCAGCAGCCTGCTGCGTTTCTCTCATTTGGAGAAAACTATTCATTCTTGTCTTCTGCTCATTTAACTTTTCATTTAATTCTCATCATGTCCTTCATTTTGGATTTTGACATGGCTTAATCTAAGCCATTCAATTCTCATCCTCTCTCTAATCATGCAACATGTGTCTCGCCAGGATTTCATGTAGTTAGTGTTTGTCATCACATGTCTCTAAGCAGTTTCTGACATCAGACACCGGTGTCTCAGAAAAACATGAAATTCCCATGACTCGAATTATGATGAGTCGACGTGGTATTTAGATTTAGTGAGGCGATTCAACGGTGAGAAGTCGATTGATCTCGAGATCTAAAACTGGTTTTGACTGAAATTACCATTTTGCCATTTTTTCAGAAAATTGGATTTTCTCGGGGTTTCACAGTAGTAACCTATGGGATCATCCTCATGTGACTCTAGGATTGTCAAAGATGATTCTCCCATCAACGTGAGCTGAACAGGTGGTCTAATGACCCTCCCACTACGATGAGACATATTTAGTGTATCGGTATAAGGTATTAGTGGTTGTGGATCAACATGAACAACATTATCTTGGATGCTATGGAATTTAGTCTTTTCCGTCCATTCATTCATATTCCCAATCATGTGATTCATGATGTATTCTTCTTCCATGAACTTAGCATTTGCACACAAATACCTTCATGTCATATTTAATGTAGAAATAGTAGCCCCTTGTACCTTTTGGATATCCAACAAACCAACACAATTCTGACTTTGCATCCAACTTGTCAGATGACTACTTTAATACATAAGCGGCACAACCCCATTTGCGGATATGACTTAAAATAAGTTTCCAACCTATCCACATTTCCATTGGTGTCTTTGGTACTGACTTAGATAGCACCATATTCAGAATGTAACACTATAAGAAAAAAATGCAATTCTTGACATATATTATCTTGACTTATGACAATATATGTCAATATTGTGTATTTAAATTAGCAATTATGACATATACAACTTACTTCAAAGCAACTAATGACATACATAAGGTTGTTGTCTGTGATTAATATTTATATATGTCAAAGTCACGTAGGAAAAAAATAATAACACATGAATTTACTAAATATTTATATGATTATAATTCTCCCAACATTTTATAAAAATTTAATACAAGTCTATATCTAGTTAATATGTTCATGTATGTGAATTTATAACTATTGTTTTTAAAGTCTATAAAAGATTGAGTTTAGTATATATTGAAAATTTTACTTTTCATTTTTTTTTCAACTTGCACCTCGCCCTTAGCCTTTGGCCAGATAGGAGGTTAATTGGTATTTATGAAAGCTTATTGGATTCTATATTAATCATTTATATTAATGTTAATATCATAAGGTTTTATTAAAGAATATAAAATCCAACATGGATAGGTTTTATTAAGGATATGTTATTTCACCTTTTAAAGTTCTGTTGTTACTTTTTACAACGTTTATTGCTCCCAAAGTAATGCTTTATAATGTTTAAAAAAAACTTTAGTTTCTTAAAAAAATGTTACTATGAATTATAGTGAAATTGATTTATCTACAAAAGCAATGTTTTAAGCGGATAGACCAATGGTCGAGCCAATCGTGGGTGAACTTTACAGTCCAGTCCCCAGTCACTTCAGACACCAAAGCAGGAATCAAACCACTGGCAGGCGGTTGAACCATCGACCTTTCGGCCGGCGGTTTGTTAGAATCTACGATCTGACTCAACATCAGGTCTAAATTGGGCTAATCACCCCATGTTATAATAAGCTAAGCTAAATACTAAAGTCTATTGTTTTGAGTTTGGGCCTCATTTGGATCCCGATTGTACCATCCATATAAGTATGGATGTTTATAAAGACCTTGGTTTTATTACAGCCAGCCCAAATGTGGGATTGCTATTAGTGTACCAAAATAAAGAAAATCTGCCAGCTCTGAGGTTTTAGACTCCCAAACCTTGAATAGGGAAAACATGAAGGATCCACTATAGGCAGCAATGGTAATAAGTCAAATTGAAAATATTATATATATCGTTCCCTCAACTTATTATAATAGTACAAATAAGCATATATATATATATATATATATTAGTTAGAATAAAATAATTAATTTTAACTATTTTGGATATATATTGAGTTTAAATATTAAAATTATTTCATTTTATAAAATTTAAAATATTATTATAATTACACTTATATTTAATATTATCAAGTATTAAAGATAAATACCAAAAAAGTATCAAAGATAAATATTATATGATTTTAATTTATTTGTATATATGTATATATCTATATATATATATATATATTATTAATTTTAATAATATATAAATAACTATATTTATTAAATCCACTTGAGTTCAAGCGGATTCAGCGCCGGTCCAACCAGTGAGCGAAGTGAATCATTAACACTAGGTTCTAGATCTATATAGATTTAAACATTACAAAGACCGTAAAAATACTTTATTTATTTTCTTTTTATTAAAATTTAATAATTTCTTTATAAAATCATTTTTAATAGAATAATATTAATAGAACTGTCTTAAAAAATTACTAAAATAACTAAAGCATTTTCACCTTTACTTGGTATATAGTTAAATATTAAATCAGTTAAATGCATGTTCAATTTCAATTTTTAACATGGAATTGAATTTAAATAATTTCTAAGATCATTTTTAAAAAAAAGAAACTAGCTTTTCTAAATATAGAAAACTTCATCTATATATTGGTAGATGAACTCTGTGACCTTTAAGATGATCGAGGATATTCTACAACTTTGCTTCGGGCCCTTATAATGAATAGTGGTTGTTACTGGGAAAGGCATTCTGTATAAAAATAAATTGTCATTGGTCAAGGATGTGAGGAGCCCTTATAAATAAATAGTGGTTGCTTTCTAGGAAAGCCATGGGAACCCATCTTCCCTCTTGATTGAGAATAAGTCCAGTTTTGTTGATCATGAGCTAAGCGTAGGGGAAAGAATGATACTGTGGTCATGGAACCCAATTTGTTGATCTAAGAATAGGACCCTATTCATGATGAAGCGCGATTTTGATGATATATTGAGTAACTCCATCTTTTCAATTATAATTCATTGAGTGTTATTGGGCATCAGGGTGTTGTTAGCCAGTGAGGATGAAATCATTGATTTCTTGAAGGCTTATATAACAGTGAACTATATAGTATTGTGTGTAAAGGGGAGATCCAGGCGGTCATGATAGCATGATTTTTTCATAGAAAACATGTACATGAAGTGGATTTATCAGCATCTTGAGTCTATTGACATTGGTAAAAACTTTTATATGAACCTTTTTTTTTTTTTTGGATGGGCAAGCAAAAACTCTAATAAAGGGCACAACATCTCACATCGGGTGTAAGAACTTCAAAATAGGAAACAACAACTCCCAATTGCATGTATGGTGATCTCTTGGCCTTGTCGATGGCATCTATTTGTGCGTGGCACTTCAAAACATAGGGCTCATCATAAAATTGCGCCCGAGCAACTAGTATTCCCAACTTGCTTGAGTCGACCTCACCCATGTTTGAACCCGCGACCCCAGCAGTTGAGTGACCAATTTGGTCCCAAGGTGACATGCTTTCTTTGTAAGGTGGGTTACGGCCCCAAAAATTGTGAACAATATAGTGATTGATGCGGTGGCGTATTCTTTGTCATGGAGTTGGTCTATGTACTCGACATTGCTATGGCACAGGAAGGTGGCCATGCACGTGGTTTATACCAGCACGTGGGAGGATGATGCAAGAGACTTAAACTATTCTCAACAAAATCCTAGTCGGCTCATTGGTTCTCCCGAGAACCATCGCATTAGCGGCGTCCCTGATTGCATGGTAAGTGAGGGACTCGTCTATCGTCACACACCACTTCAATTTTCTAAACAAAGAAAAGAAAGAAAATAGAAAAGGAATGAATAAGCTCTTGTTTGCAATTTTCATGTTTTCCACCCGATGGATGAATCATTGTATTATCACGAAGATTGATAAAGAATGAATACTCTTCTATGGTCTCTT
This sequence comes from Tetrastigma voinierianum, assembly GCA_016808115.1. Lineage (NCBI taxonomy): Eukaryota > Viridiplantae > Streptophyta > Magnoliopsida > Vitales > Vitaceae > Tetrastigma > Tetrastigma voinierianum. Next base: position 956,695 of record JAEQBH010003899.1, on the reverse strand, counting down.
ATTATTTCCCATTATTACATTGTCAAAAATTTTCTCAATTATTTATAGGTATGAGACATCTCTAACATGCCTCGTTTTAATATATGACCCATACCAATGAGAACCTCTTGAAAGTACAATGGTTTCCTAATTGGGCCTCCATTAAAATTGGGCATTATCGATGAGATGCAATTTAGTGGTGACCCATTTTTTCATCCACTAAATTTAATATAGTTCGACTTTAAACTCTGTTCTTCATTATATTTAAATTTAAGGTTTTAATGGATCTTTACAATCTGTAGTGTTCTCTGAGCAAGACTTCCCTTCCTGAAAATTCAGAAATTAAAATCAAACCATTCAATAAAGTATAAATAATAAGATCAATTACATAAAGAAATGAAACTAAATTACAAATAAGTAAACTAAGAACAAGATACATAACAACATATACAAAAGTAATGAGACCTAACGTACAGAGATGTACAGTTAGAGGAATTGAATTTGGGAAAGTGCTCCCACTTTGATCCTCTGTGTGAAATCAGGTTTAGATGTCATCAGTATGGGAATGGGATGGCCACGAGTGCATTCTTGTCTTGCCTTTGAGGCGCTTTCATCCATGTACCAAGATGTGCAATTGCCCATGCAGAAGGTCATGAATTTGGGTTTAGGAATGGGTGTATGTGTTTTGGGAGGATCTTCAACTTCAAGGGTTGTTCCATGGTCTTAGATTGCTTCAATAGCTTCGTGAGGCACCATAAACAAGTGCTCCTTCAACTCAATGTAACTTAAGAATTCCTCATCACCGGAAACCATTGCAGCTTCACTAATAAAAATGCTCAGTGGTGGTCCACATTCCTTAGTGCCCCGCGATGTTAAACATCGACCCGACTTTATCAAAATAATAGCTGCAGTCTTTTGATGTAATTAAGCACCCTCTTAATGCAGGTATAGACGGGTAAAAAAATCAGGATTGGAGGCATCAGCATGCTTCTTAAGTATCAAGTTCAAGGTGAAATTCATATCATTTGTTCCCCAAGCAGACAAAGACTAAAACATGGAAAACATCATGATAACGATTCAACTAAATAATCTTATGGCCCTTCTGCATCACAACAACCATTTTAGAAGGATCAGCATAAAAGAAGAAAGTGAGTAGCGATTGTGCAGAGCAGGAACATCATGACCATACTGGCCTCATTTAAGACTCTTGATTCTTTCTCCCGGACTTTGTTTCTCTATTCGCTCCTTCTCTTGCTCTCTCGGCACCTTCTACAGCTTCACAGCCCCTGGTAACTCTCTCCTTCTTTCTAAAAAGAGGATCTCCATACAGCTAACTTTACCTTGAAGTCTTTGTTGTCACCACAATTGTCAACAATTTCATTCTCAATCTTCTTTGATAAAGCAGTGAAGTATTGTTGAAATCTTTGTTACCATTAAATGTGATTCCTTTCTTTATCTAATATATGGCAGGGTCAGTCATTTCCCACAAAGCTCGTTTCTCTTTGATTATCATTGTGATTTGGGGTGGTATTTGTGGTGGTCATCATTGCCAATGTTAGTATTGGAAGGGGACATAGTTGAAAAAAGAGAAGACTTAAAGAAGTGTGGTGAGATTGGTTTTGAATTCTCGGACTCCATACAGGTGAAGGTAGGTCTTGCGACATGAGGCGGGTGCGGGGGCTTCCACGGGCTTTCTTGAGCCTTGTGGCGGCCACGGTGCATGTGCCGCTCACGAGTACTTATAGTCGAGAACCACATCCCTTCTTTGCACCTTCACATTTCTTCCATCGGATACTACCTTCCACCAGGTTTGGGATCCTGTAGGCGTTCTGTAGTCAAATCCACGAGAATTTGAAACCTAAGCCCATTAAAGGAAGGCAAAATCATAATTCTCTAGTCAGCCTAGATCTCAATCTATTTAATGAAATAAATAATCTCAAATTCCAAAACCTATATAAGTAATATGATCCCAAAAAAAAGAATATCGAGAAATCCCGAAGGTAACAAAGTAAACACTCATCAAACGAAGTCATGAACATAAACTTGTTTTCAAATACAAAACCCGAAACGGTTGTTTTTAAACGAAATTTTACTGCGAAACATGCAAATAAAATAATTAGTATAAGCTGTTCACGAAATTTCAGTTCGTTAACCTGACATCGTACCAAGCATGCGATTAAATTATCTCGCTATGACTATAGTTAGAATTGCGAGGAAAAAAATCTTACTCAATCAATGAACATGAAAACTATCACTTTTCAAGCCTAAAACAGCAAAAGTTCGTTTAACCAGCTACAATAATTTTGAAAGGAAATGATCGAGCCGCATTTAGTTTTGACACGGCGGGTATTTAGCGCCGTCCGTTGGTGGACGAAAGAGCCTTGTAACACTCTTTGGTAGAAAGAACAAGATGAGCGAGAGCAGGGAGGCCTGACACCATATCGCTAAAATAAAAATTCTTTATCAAGCTCCTTAGCGTAAGGCGTGAGCCCCAGGACTTCATGCTTGATGATCTTGGTGCTGCAGCTGCGCGGATCGCACAATCCAGACCAAACAATCGATGGTGTGGCGTGTCCCAGCTCTTCCACAACTGACGAAAAACAAAATCCAAATCAAACAAGCGAATATCCACAAACAAAATCAAGACCCGGGAGGCCCAGAGGGCAGGGTCGAGCGATACGAAGTCCGGCCTACGTGAGCGAGGAGTTTTTTACGCGAAACTAGTCCTCACTGTAAAATATAGCATGTGGGCAAGTTTGAGAGCTTATTGTACCCAAAGTAGCCCTCCTCCTCCTCTCAACGACCAAATCACTCTCCTTGAGCAGCCTCCCCTCTCTCTCTTGGTCAAACCCCATTCCCCTTTCCCTCTCTCATCCTCGACTCATCTTGCTCACTCTCTGGCACCCAAAATAAAAAAAAAATTTAATTTCAATTTTAAATTATATTATAAAAAATTATCAAAAAACCAATTGGTAAAAAAAAAAAAATTAAATATCCTTATTTTAAATAAAATAAAAATATTTCGATTAAAATATTTTTAAATAAAAGAAATAAAAAATTAAGTGGAATTAAAATTTATTAATTTAAAATTTATCTCTAAGATAGTCATGATGAAAATAATTGTTTTATTTTAAATATATTTTCTTTTTTGAACAACGCATAATTTCTTTATTATTTCTTTATTTTATTTAATTAATTTTTATATTTATGTGTCTAAGATCTCATTAATTTATTTTTTTACTTTCTAACGGAAAAATAATCAAACCCTAATGCAAGTGAGAAAATTATAATATTGTCATTTCACTTTTTAAAAATTATTTAAATCATTTTCATAATTTATGTGACTATTTTATCTACATTAAATATAAATCCAAATTTTGTTGGTCCCTTTCATAATCATCTATTTATAATGGGAAAGCATTTCCTTCATTATGATTTAGATTTTTTTTTGAAGAGATAAAATTAAGAGTTTAGGCACTAAATAGATAAATAAACGTTTAGACACCAAAGTAGAAAAGGACTTGGACATGTTTAAGACTTTCTAACCACTTGGACACATTTTAACTTCAACTTTAAAGTTAAAAATATTTAAATTAACTGAAGTGAATTTTTTAATTTTAATATTTATTTAAAAATATTTTACTAAACATTTTTATTTTAAATAAAATAGATATTTTTATTCATTTTTAAATAAATTGATATTCTTTATACAAAATATATTTTTAATTTTTATTTTTATGTTGTGAGAGAGATAGGAGAGAATGATGGAGTTGAGGATAAGAGAGAAGAGGAGGGAAATGCGGTTTGACTGAAGAGAAGGAGGAATATTCACGGGAGAAAAAGAGTGGAATGCTAACTTTATCTTGGAGGGGCCTTTGCACAATAGTTTCAAACCGCCCACATGATATATTTGTTGTGGATAGGTGTGAAGCAGCCCTATCCGGGGTCAGTTGACCCATAGTCAGCTTCTTGAATACATGTGAATATCCGGTTGCTCAGATATCACCCCTCATTTATTACATCTCGTATATGGAGACCATTCTTTGTATAATTTTCTTTGAATAACCAATTTACATAATATTTACAAGTTTGATGAACAACTCTTTTTACATATATGCCAAATTATACCATGATTAATTAATATATTTGCAAAATAGTGCCAAGGCCACAGCGCGTATGCCCGTGATTCCACGGTTTCGAGAAGGAGCGCCGTCTTTCTAGGTGTGCACGAAAGGGTCCCACGACGGGTGAGCAAGCCCGGGTAGTGATAATCTCCCTGAGTTACTACCTAAGTGCACATGCAACATTACTTTCCCACACATTTAAGTAAAACACGCAAGTTCCTACTCAAATGTCTATATGTCATGGATGAGAAAAGTGACCCACCCATTCACGTCAATCTCAAACCACTCATAGAGCTCCCTCACGCACTAAGCCATGTATGAGAAAATAATCATTTTCAAAACAAGGCACATTTGTTCTTGAAAATACACTGCCGAATAATAGGTAAAAATGTGAGACTACCCTCTGAGGAGAACGATGTTCAGAGAACCTTCGAAACAGTCATGGTCCTCATCTAGAAATGATCTATTGGCAATCTCCCGACCCCATTCTCGGAAATTCATCTTACAGTGAATTCCTTCATATCATGTTCGTTTTTCGAAAACTCGTGTCATGCGCTCACACCTGTACTCTAGGTTCCCGATTACATATGAAATGCGATATGCCCATTTCCGTAATTCATGTTAATATATTATGCACATGCATATATCTGCGGAGTTTATACAATCAACATGTTATTCATTAACCATAGAAATAACATAATTAGCTCACATAGGCTGTAAAACCAACAGTCCATCTTAGACTTTGCCCAGCATCTGCAACACAATTTTCCATGTTAATGAAACAAGCCACACACACAATAAGGTTACCATCTTGACCCATCCAACAAGGTACCTCACGGCCCCTTCAAAATCATGGAACCAGTTGGTTCCAATCATCATCTGACAGCATCGAGCAACCATAAAACCTAGAAACTTTTAGTTTCGGTTCAAACTGACCCACCCGCAGTCTTGGGTGCATGTGAAGCAGGACCATAGATATCCTCATCCTACGATCTGGTTGGGAACTAAGCCATAATCGCGTATACTAGACAACCTACAATACTTATTTACAGTATCCTACAACATATACAGTGGTCAGATTTGGAAAGTTGACTCAATGGGCTTTCCATGGAGTCCAAGAACACCCGAATCGGAGTTCGGACGAAGAAGTTATGACATTTCGAAGTTGGAGGTCACGTAGGATCCTAGTTGGACGGAACCCACCCGGGGGGAACCCATCCGGGTGAACCCAGCCAGTGACCAGCGGGATTGCTGTGGCGGAACCAGTAGAGGGTGCAGACGAGGCGAACCAGGCGAGCGACCCTTCCACTAGATTGTTCGAGTTAAAGCGGGACTATAACTTTGGTTCTGAGGGGTCGAATTGAGAAATTCAAAAAGCCCTAACAATCAAGTTCATTGTATTGGCACCACCATTTATCAGGAGGACTCACTACCAAATTTTCATTGTTTCCTGCCCAAAAATCAGTTCTAAGTCAGGCCAGTGTGTGCTGCCCCAGTATGTGACTTCTCATGGATTCAAAAATACAGCGAACATTCCCATGAGGCGACAACTACCACACAACCCTTGGGATGAAAGTAGCAAGGTAGGAGAAGACCTACCTCTTGGGTTGCAAACTCTGACTCTAGGTCCGTGAGGAAACCCTTGCTTGGGTGAGGATGCGGAGCTCTTCCTCTTGCCAGCAGAGGCACGGTGGATCGCGGGGGAGATTTAGAGAAGGTGGAGTCTCTCTAAAACTCTTTTTCAAATCGGTTTGCCTTTTCTCCCCCTCTCAGCGGGTTGGGAGATGAATCAGAGTGGATAATGCTCGCACCTCGATTCTAGAGTGGTTTCAGCCAGTCACCCTTATCCTTGTCATACACAACTAGGCTTCCCTCACAATCATGTTGCCACATGTCCCATGGGTCCCATGAGCTCAGTTAGTGATTCATTTTGACCGTGCTGCACTGTGAGCCACTCAAATCTTCGTGTCCCCCACTACGCTCGTTGCCCATGAAGAAGTGCAAATTCATTTGTGCTGAAATTCGATGAAATTGACGTGTTGGCTAGATTTCACAGGCGATTCAATAATTTGAATCGGTTTCGATCATCAGATCTAGAAAAATTTTTAGTTTTAATTATGATTTTGCCATTTTTCGAGAAAATTAGACTTTCTTGGGGTTTCACATTCTCCCCTCCTAAAAAAATTCCGTCCAAAAATTCCATATCTGCGTCAACCAGGTACTATGTAGCCTCACTAACTCCAAGGCAAATTGTGTTATGACAACCCGGCTAAGGTCTCAATTCCTGACAACCGATGGCTGTCAACTTCATCCATGTCAGAATGACATCATCCCATATCCACCACCCGCCCTAAAGGTCACCATGAAAGCGAAATCAAGATCACGGCTCTGATCTCAGCACATCAAATGACTCACCCATCACAAGGAGAAAAGTGCCTATCATCCCTCTAGAAGGCCTCGACATAAGTCAAATTCTATCACCAGATGCAACAGATGAATTACATTATCCCAATTTAATCACTACTCTAGTGACTATGGTATGCGGCCAGGCAATGTGATTCGGCTTTGGAGTGCATGCCTAGGCTGCAGTGCATGACTAGTGTCATACTGACCATGGTGATTGGCTAGTGTCATGACATGCCTAGGCACGGTGCATCGGCCTAGTGCCATGACATGCATAGGCACGATGCCTCGCCCTAGTGCATGCCTAGGCACGACGCGTCGGCCCAGTTCAAGGCACGGTGTGGTGTGGTGTGGTGTCCTTGTCCCCGAACATGCCATTACATCTTTGCCTCCCCATTTGATGATATTACATGTTGCCTCCATGCCATGAGCCATGCTTAGACACGATTACCTCGGCTGAGTGCCATGGCATGCCTGATCCGTGCCGGGACAAGGTGCCTCGACACAGTGTTATGACATGCTACGAAAGGGTGCTCGGCCTAGTTCCTTTCCTAAATAGGGTGCCTCAGCCTAGGGTCGTGCCTAGACAGCGTGCCTCGGCCTAGGGTCGTGCCTTGACAGCGTGCCTCGGCCTAGGTCGTGCTGAACTGGCGTGCCTCGGCCTGAGTCGTGGCAGGCAATCGTGCCTCGGCTGGTGCCTTGTGAGCCTAGTCAGTTGTAGCGCTGAACTAGGGGTGTCAGGTTGTGACGTCGACCTGTAATCTACCCAATCTGCGCCAACAGCGAGACCGTACATGTGCAAAAATGGCCATGGGCCCTACTCGTATATAACCAAATCTTATATTTTATACAAAAAGCATTTATTCTGAAATTTGTATTAGTACAATTCAAGCCAGGTTTCTTACAATTTTAAAGAACAAAAGCTTCTATAGTAATGATTGGCCATTCTTACGCCTCTAAGGTCGGATCGTCCCATCCCAATCGTCTTCAATACGAAAAGTGATTACGTGGTGAGCAAGCCAGTAGTGAATTTCTTGAGTTATAAGCTAAGTCTACGTCAATGTCTTTTACGAACATACAACACATGCTAATATATCCACTCATGCATATATTAACAATTTAAATCTCTTGCATCATATACCTTCAACAACAATAACATAAGTTAGCCTCACATGGGCTAAGCACAATCCGTGATCCCGTCTTGGGCACTTACAATTTCACACCACATATTATTTTCTCATGGCAGCCAAACACGTACTGTCACAAGCGATTAGGTAAGATGTGCCTTCAGGTTTCCTCGGTCGGTCCAAATCTTTTGGGCAGGGACTGTATTATCCGAGGGCCTCGAAGCAAATCCTATCCATTACATGACCCTTAAGCGTAAAGCAGTAGGAGAAAAACCCACCTTCGCGGAGTTTGTCGAGAAACTTTAGTGGTGCTCACACACAGCTCAGCGTGAATAACTGCCTCTTGTCTTGACGACTGAGTCCGATAAGTAAGTAGATCTTAAGAAAGCGGGCTTTCTCTCTCCACAAAAACAGCAAAATGGCTACTGAATATTTTGCTTTTCCTTCTCCCCGCGTTTTCTTTTGCTTCTTATTTTCATTTATTTGGTTTCTTTCTTTCTCATTTCTCTTCCTTTTCTCTTTCATTTTCTCCATTTTCTCATTCTTTGTCTTCTACCACTTTTTGGGCATTCGCGTATGGGTCAAGGAGGAAGCTATCCCGCCTTCCATAGACAATTGTGTGGCTCGATTTTATCACTGCTTTTATTTCTTTATTTTCTTTTGACATCATCCACTCAGTGGATCGTGTGATCATAGGATCATGCCGCCCATGTGGCACCGATGAGCTACATTTCTTTACATGCAGTGTGTTTGTTTTGGTCTTATGGCATCCTTCTTCTGCGATAACAGGCACCCAGTCTGAAGCGTGAATCCAGCCACCTCGGAATCAACGAAATTGGCCCGTGGTTGCTTTAAATTCATGAGCGTTCTAACCGGTGAAGTCAGTTTAGATCATCAAGAGATCTAAGAAAAATTCCGGATTTTTGACCGAGAGTACCATTCATCCTTCATGAAATGCGGATTCTAGGTCTCCCTAACGATACTCAGCTGGTGGCGTGCCTAGCATCAGTGATTCGGCGTAGTGCATGCCTAGAAACCGGTGATTAATGTCAATAGTGCATGCCTAGGCACGGTGATTCGACCTGGTGCGTGCCCTGAGCACGGATGCGTCGGCCTAATTGCCAGGTACCTAGGCTGAACAAAGCCTCGACTTTAAGTCGTGCCCTAGACCGCGTTCCAGACTGGTGCCATACCATGCCTGAATGGCGTGCCTCGAACTTTGGTGCGTACTGAACGCACGTGCCTCGGCACAGTGCCCGCGTTACCCAGACACGGTGCCTCGAACCCCTGGGTACATGTGACATGCCTGAACGCGGTGTTGATTCGACCTAGTGCCGTGACGCGCGACGACAGTTAAACGTCTTGAGAACGTACCTAATAGTCTTCGGCGAGTGCTTTGGCGACGCGGTGTCTGATAATGCGCCTGAGCGCGGTCGCCTCGACGGTGCGCAGAGCACGCGGTGCCCTCGACGCCCTGAAAATGCGCCGTGAAATGCCTGAACCACGATTGCCTCGGACAAGTGCTTGCCTAAGCATGGTGCCTCGGCCATGCTTACTAGCTTACGGTGATTCGACCTAGTGCATGCTGAGCACGATTGCCTCGACCTAGTGCCATGACATGCTGAGCGCGATGATCGACTGGTCGTGCTGGGCGGTGCGCTGGCGGTGCTTGCTAGGCTGCTGATTACCGGCGAGGTGCTTACCTAGGCGGTCGCGTCGACCACAGTGCCGTGGCGTGCTGAACGCGGTGATTCGACTTAGTGCCTGGCATGCCTAGGCACGGTCTGCGTCGACTTTAGTGCCATGGCATTGCCTGGGCGCGGTGATTCGACCTAGTGCCGTGGCGTGCCTAGGCACGGTACCGGTGCTTGCGCAGACCGCCGGTGCCTCGTGGGAGTGCTTGCACAGGCACGGTGGCCGGTGATTAGTACCCCAAAGTGCTATTTTCAGACTATGTCATATAGGTTTTGAGTGCTTTGGCGCACTAATCATGTCAATAATACCAATTAAAGTGTTCAGATATTCTTAGTACATCATATCGCCTAGTTTAGAAGGTTATTTTTTTAGTTCTTTGCGGGTTTTACATACTTTGAGAGTTCAATATGGGAATGTGTCTTTGAACCGTGAAGGTCAAACTCAACCATCGACCCTTGAACATCTCGAAACTAAGTGAAGGAATATGAAGGCAAGAGAGTGAAAACCGATAAATAGAAAATCGGTGTGCGGCGGTGAAGAAATATGCAAACCCGAGAATTTAATGAATTAGCGAAAATTTATTTGGGATGCGAAAAGACTATAATCATAAGCGAAAATTTAATCTAAGCGAAAGTGAAAACCAGCTAAACCAATTTTGGCCATTGTGTTCTAGCGAGAATTACACACTTTCGCTATCTCTTAAAAATTAGCTAAATACTGTGAAGGCTTTGGCTATTCTTGAAATTGCCGATGCCTAGCGAAATTCTCACGATTTCGCTGTCTCACCAATCAATTTAAGCCACAGCCAAAATTTTTCGCAGCTAAGCGAAATTTTCATTTGCCTGTGAAGTGATGCACTTTGTGAAATCTCACGCATTGTCATCTAACTTTGTGAATTAATGGCAGGCTTCATTTTGGTGTAGCCTCCTTGTCCTTGATTTGTAAAATGTTAGAGCTTTCTTCTTCATTTCGCACATTGGGTGGCCTATAGCCCAATTGTAACTAAAGCGACTTAGGAAGAAATCTTTTGAGCGCATTTTCATTTTAAATTAAGAATATCTCAGCTGATTAGGTTTGCACTCTCTTCTCTCTCTCTTTCTCTCATTCTGGGCTATAAGAGCAACCCTCTTGAGATGACAACTCAAAGAGATGCTTAAGGCTAAGTACTCTTTTAACTGAAGAAGGAAGGTAAATTACCAGAAACTTCAGTTGTGAGGCGATTACGAGGTTGTCGCATGTGTTAAATGCTATAGTCTTTGTATTTATGTCATCTTCTAAAACTGAGGTTGAATATCATTTAATGTCATTAATTTGGCCAATACTTACCATGCTTTGGGATCGTGCATACTGTGCTAGATGTCTCTGTGGTTCTTCTGATAGCCCTTCAGCCATTGAAATGATGTTGAATGTTGAGGTTTCAAACTAAAAGAGCAGTAAAGATGCATGTTACTGTGTTGACTCAAATAAGGTGATTCTAGGGTTGGGTTTGCGATTAAACAAAGATACGGTTATGGCGGACTATGGTTGCTTGTCATAATAGAGATAAAACGAGGACACTTGTTTGCCCTATGTTATCAAGTTAGTGACCCTAAATCATAAGTTACCTTTTCACACTTCAATTTCGGTTTTTAGGTTAATCGAGTTTTCAAACTCTCACCCTGTTTTTAATTTCAAATCAAAAATCAAACTAAAAACCCATACCATTTCAACAGCATTGAGTCATTCATGGATAAAACCCATCCAAGTGTTCGACCTGAACCCTTTATCTGCGTTAGCTTGACTACGGCGTGGAAGATTCGCTCTAAAATTTGGTGATTGAATCACCTCTGACCATACAGTCGAATGGCGCCGTTAAGGATGGTGCGAAAACTACGTTTGAAATAAGTTGAGGTGTACTTGTGATCAACATCACAAGTGAAGGTGACCTTTTAACCCTTTTGAATCTGAAATTGTTGTCTTTGCAAGTGTTCGCTCAATTCTGTGTATTGTTTTGTTTTTCTCAGTAATTTATTTTAATTAACCATAACCTTTACTGTGATTGGTTTGTCTTTCTTTGTTGGTAATGTCTGAGTTTATTATGCCAGTTTTTGTGTATACGTCTTTGGGACAGGAATAACAATTAGATTACAAAAAGGATGATACACCGTCATTATACATAATTGGCTGTGGATCATACACTGAAAAACAGCCGAGTCGGCCAGGTGCCCACATGAATCTGACGGCACATAGATCGATGAGGACTCCATCCACCTCTGAGTTAGTGCCACTTCTGCATCATACCTCTGTGAAGATGTACTTGAGTGAGACCCTATTTAATTCCTATACATGTCATGGTATGGAAAATGAAAATCTGTACACGAGGATTTTGAGAAGTTTGCTACCTTTAAGGAAGGTATGATGGCATGGATTTGCTAAAGTAGCTTGTTCCATTGACTCTAAGAATGAGGGCGGTGGCTCTTTCTTTGAGGCTAGACCATAAAAATTGGGGTGGTTTGCATGAGTTCTAAGAGTTCTTCGGTGCTCATAGGACCAGCAGTTTGAAGAGACAAATCTATACCTTTGCCATTTCGAGATGGTGAGAGGTTTTACAGAATGCTTTGAGGAGAATTATGGAGACCATCGGTGCATGCCACACCATGGAGTTTGATACAGACAATTAGTGAACCACTTTATGGTATGTCTCTTGCTATGAGACAATTATGAAACCATGTGTGGTGGAGATTTTACAGACAACATCTGATGAAGCCATGGATTTTTAAGCTATGTCATTTGAGCTTCTGAGGTTGAGATGAACTGTTCAGAGGAATAAAAACAATGAGGCCCTCGACCAACCCGAGGGGCCTATGGAGAGGACATAGAAATGGCTAGAATTTCAGCTTATGCTAGGAAAGGTGGAGGAGCTTGAAGGAAAAGGCTCCATGAAGTGCATGCGAGTGATTGAAAACGCGCGAGACCAGTATTCACGATTTCAATCCCGGGTAATCGGAGAACATAATCTGAGTGCTCCATCAATGGGGATTTGATGTCGAGCAAGCAAAATGTGTTGGAGAGTCAATACAAGCCACCACAACCCTAATACACCCGATATGGTAATACCTCTGATTCCAAGCTGGAGGAATCACCTAACCTCTCGTGATTAATCCATATGTACCCCGGTGCCAAACCAGGTTGGTTCCCTCATCCTCATCTCGTGGAACAAGTAATTTTAAATTTGAGTAAGGTGGTGGGTAATTTTGTCTGGAAGAACAAAAAAAGGGATCAATACAGTTGCTTTAAAGTTGACCTTTGTAAGGCACTACTGAACAAAGAATAGATGGGCTTGAAGTAGTAAACAAAAATTGACAGCCTACAGAACTCAATCACAAGATCCAGCAATGATGCGAGTCTGGGGAGAGAGGAAGGTTCCCTTCCCAAACAACGCCAAATCAAAGGTCCATGATGGTCATCCGGTGGTCGGGGAATGGATGAGGTTAAGTATAATCACCCGAAGTGGAGAAAGGTTGATGAGGCCCATGTCGCCAACACATTGAAAGACTCCAAGCGGGAGAAGAATTACTGATCTAAGCATATTCTCCTAAGGGCTCATAAAATACAACATACCACCTCCATTTCCATGAAAGCATAGAGAGGCAAGAAGAAGGCATCTCGGCAGCGGGGCATCCTAGGGGGTCCTTGGCGGGAGTGAAAGTCAGCATACCTCTTTTGGACATAATCAACAAGTCCTGCCTGTGCAAAATTTTGGAAAGATCTTTACCTGATCAAGAAGAGTTAGGTATTGAAAGGCATTTCTTACTAGACAAGTGGTCTTATAATCCAAAGCAAGAACCTGTCAATACAAGGATCCGGGATCTCCCACAATTTCAGTTAATATTGAGGTGGGAATTGCATAAAGCAAGTCATTGCTTGATTTAGGAGCCGGTGTGAACCCTGCTGCTTGGGTGATACGATGTGCAATGGTTAGGTTTAGGTGAACTAAGCAGAGCCCGACGTCACCTTTCGTTGGTAGATGGAGTCGTTGAAAATCCACTGGGGATGGTTGAGGAATGTCTTGTGAGAAATAGACAAATTCTACTACCCGGTAGATTTTGTTGTACTTGACAACGAGCCAATTGCAAATGAACGATCATGTGCGATTATCCTGGGAAGACCGTTTCGCCATTGCGATGCGATCATTAATTCTTGGGAATGGAGTCGTACAACTTACCTTTGGTAACATGACATGGAGTTGAACATATTTCACTTGAACAACAAGCACAAATTAATGGAAGCGAAAATCAAGTGACTAATGATATGTGCTCGATTATGTGTCGAGGATGCGGGCGGAATGACCCAGAACTACGGGATATAATAACCCGGGTGAAAGCGAGTGTTGGAATTGCCTTGAGCCCACTATGGGGCAATTGCTCAATTCAGAATCCATCGGTAGAAAGCAGAGACGACAATGGAATCAGCACCAGGATTGTCAGACCACTGCGGGTTTGAGGAAGTCATCATCCCTTGACCTCGGAAACAATTGGTAGGTAGGTGATTTGGTGTTTTCACAAACCAAATTGCCTTTCAAACAATTTTGCTTTGCTTTAGTTTAGTTAATTTCAATAATTTAGGTTATTTTTAGAAAGTTCCTTAATTTGCGCGGAGTTTTCCGTTATTAACTTTGTTTATATATTAAAATATTTTATAGTAAATTTTTAATTATAGTATTATATATATTTTTTTAAATTTTTTTTAATAATTTTTATTTATTATATTATTAATATTTAAACTAAAAATTTTGAAATGCGGTGTTCTGATTAAGCCCAGAGTCGCTATACTAATAAATGTTGAGGAAAATGACTCTTGTTTCAGTCTACGGGCTTATAAAAGAAGGGGAGGGCGCCCATTCATTCACTTTGTATTCTCCTCTCTAGTCTCTTTCACGAGCCACCGGTGCAGCGACCACAATGCGCCTGACGTATACCACCGGCCCGGTGCCTGCTGGCCAGGCCACGCGCCAGCGCGCGCTGGCCCGAGCCACGAGTCGGCTGCGCCTCTGCTTGATCGTAGTTCAACGCCCTTCTTAGAAGCTAGTTGTGCGCTCCTGCTGCGCCGCGTCTATAGCCACACCACAGCTGCCCATTTGCCTTTGTTCGTCTCCTTTGCCATCCGGTAGCCAGTGCCTTGGCTCGACTTGCCTTCGCTGACGGTTCATCCCTCTGAGGCTTGTTTATTTATTCTGCGGGCTTTGTGTGGCCCATTAGCCCAGTAATACGAGTCATCGGTGTCTATTCCGGAAGTGACTCGGTCGTCGGCCCGGTGAGCCCGGATCGACTTTGCATTACAACGTTTTATTTTTCGTCGGTGAATATTCTAGTGTTTTATTTCGATTATAGTTATGGTGCGTACTAGAGTGGGTCCGCCTTGTGCATGAAGTCGAGATTTAGTGCCTTGGGCGAAGGTCAGCCCCGTGCAGCTCTGTCTAGAGCGGATCTCAGGAGCCTCGGGGATTAGACGATGTCGGACTCGGATGGAACCAGGGCCTAGATCACACGTACCTCGGCCAGCGAGCTAGGAGGGCCGGCCCTCAATGAGCCCACTTTATCGAGCCGGGTGAGTCGTCCTCATTTAGGCCCCCCGGTCGTGCCAGTCCTGTCGTGTGGAGCGACATCTTCACCTCGATTGTCGCACCTTCCGGGATTAAGCGCAGTTGTTTGTCGGGCGCCCCATTAGAAATGTCGCGCTACGATGGGGACTTTCATGGGGAGTCTTACTACGATGTCCGGCATTGGTGATCCAGTTCGAGGGATTCTGAGGTTGATTGGACTATTCCTGCTGCTTCATGACCGGCGGTATTAGCCACCCCGGGTGGTGTTTGCCCGGTTTATCTGCACCGATGACATCTCGGGAAGCGAGATGGTGCTATAACCAGTTCTCTATAGATGATCGCCGGAGTACTCGGAGCGGCGGATATTTGGCCGGCTTTAGGCTGCGTATCTGCCGTAATTCGGAGAGATTCTGGGGGCTTGGGCCCACCCACCTCGGCGGGAGATGGTTCGTATCTTGGCAGAGTGACATCGGCGGGGCGGTGCTCTTTAGGAATGGCACCCTCCCTCGGATCACTAATTGATCACCTATTGAGGACCTGGCCTTTTCCTGTGCGGCCATTACGTACGGCGGAGGGAGGCCGTACAAGGCTCTTCTGGGATCACCGGAGGGATGCGGACTGAATCCGTAGTGGTGATGGCCTCCACGATGCATTCGAAGGTCCACCCGAAGGGCTGGTTCGGCGGAGGTTTACATTTGCGATGCCACGGCCCACTATGCCAGGTCCTGGAGCATTTGGGCTTTCCGGAGGAGCCACGGATAGAGAGGATGATTCGATGCCCTCTGGTCCTGCCGATGGAGCGAGTGATGGCCATGCACGTATCTTTTCTCCTCCCGGCCGGCGAGACCGGGAGGGAGGTTCCGAGTTCAGTGACACTCCCACGGGAGATGAGTCATGCAGGCGAGGTAGGCGGAGTCGATTCGCATATGTCCTCTCCATCTCCTCGTCCACATCTTTGCGATCCTGGTTGCCATTGTCTCCACGGCCATCAATATACATCACATCGTCGCGGTCGTTCATACCCATTTCGAGAGATAGGCTGATTGTGATGGATCTTATTGTTCTTTGCGGCTACTCGGGCGGCACGGGATCGGAGGTTGGCTCGGTGTCGGCTCCCATCTTTAGCGGCGGTGCCAGGCTCACACAGGTGCCTCGTGTTCCGGTCGAGGAGAGGAGGGCGCCCACGGTGACATCTTTGGATGTGTTGGGCTAGCTGTGGCCGGCGGTCTGAACCCACCACCACCACGGAGTGAGGTGGTCGGGTTTCTTGTGTTTTTATTATAGTTACGGCTTTATCAATCACTGCTAATTTTGATTAGGGTTATGTGTGCCATGGTAGCGTGATACTTTTATTATGTTAGCTTTATATTCATGTACTAGCCATTTTGGCTATAACTATTCGATATATATACTGAGACTTTTGCATATCATGTTTTGTGCCTTCACCATGAGTAGCTTGTTTTATCTTCAATTAGACGAATTGGTGCTTGAGTAGACATATTGAATTACTTTGTCGGACGATTAGTTACTTTGTTGAAAAATTAATATGTGTAAGTTACCTTTATGTTAGAACAAAATTCCATGTTTAAAATAATTTTGGTCAGTTGAAGTTCCAGCATGCTCAGTTGGACATTTCTCCCTTAAGCTAATTCACACCTTGCACACAGTTGTTTCAATAAAAATTTGTCGAGTGGATTTGCCCTCTTCGCATAGCGGAAGCCGTAGGCATGTTGTGACCTAGGATAGGTTTGTGTTACCCACATTTGAAGACCAATGTAGTCTTTCCAAAGAAAGAAAGAAAAAGCAAAAAGAAAGAAAAAGAAAAGAAGAAAAGAAAAATAAAGTGACACTTTGCCTTGAAACACAGGTACGGTCAGGGGTGTATGGCAGCCTTTGAAGCAGATACCTAGAAGCCTTAATTGGTTGGGGAGTCATGATTTAGTGTTCGTTACATGGGTGGATAGGTAGAGTTTAGCGAATTGTAGAACGATTTTCGAAGTCATTGAGGAATTAGGGTGGCTTACATAGAGTTTGTGGTGAAGTGATCCACTTTGGCTTGATGCAAGCCTTAATTGGTTGGGAGTCATCGGTGGACCCAGATTACCACGGACTTTGGTGAAATCAGTTTAAGCATTGCACCTACAATGTAGTTGAGTAAAGAAAGGAGAGTGTAACTATCCTATACAGGTTGTTCAACTGACTTAAGGCCATGCTAGTGCTGGGTTGGGGAGGGGACAATTTTACACAAATTTATTGGCTCGATGCGGTTTACATAAAGAACCATTAGACTTTGGTGGAAATTGAGTTGAGAATCATGGAACCAATATTGACCTAAAAATTGTTCTTGTATGGTTTGGTTCTTTCATGTCGGTTTTCAAACTTGGTGTCAATTTTTAGTTTAAGGTAGTGTTTATTTGTTTATACACCTTTTTGGATCATAAACTTTGAAAATCAACGCATGCATTCCTTATTATTTTGCATTGCTAAGGGACTAGCAACGTTTCGGTTGGGGTGTGATTAGTACCCGAGAGTCTTGCAGATACTATGTCGGATAGGTTTTGAGTGCTTTTTGCGCACTAATCGTAATCAATATACCAATTAAAGTGTTGGTCTTCTTAGTATCACTTATGCCGTTTAGAGGTTATTTTGGTTGTTTGCGAGGTTTTGCATACTTTGAGAGTTCAATATCGAGAGATATGTGCTGAACCATGAAGATCAAAACCAACCATCAACCTTGTATCTCAAAAAATTAAGTGAAGGAATGAGGCAAAGTGAAGAAATGATGCGATAGAGGATGCGGTGTGCGAGTGAAAGAATATGCAAACCCGAGAATTTACGCTAGATTGCGAAAATTTCGGCGGGATTGCGAAGAGCCGCAATCATAGCGAAATTTATAATCTGCTGAATGAGAAGAATTCGCTAGGCTTGATATGCCTTTGTTCTAGCGAGTACACTTTAAGCTATCTCTTAAAAATTTCGCTAAGCTGCGAAATTTCGCTGGCCGCGAGTGCCGATTACTGTGGTCTCGTTATGTCTGTCTGATTTAGCTAGGCTAGAAGCCCCGGCACTCCTAGCGAGAATTTTATTTGCCTAAGCGGTGTTCACGCCTAGCGAAATCTCGCATTGTCATCAGCACTTTGCCAATTAATGCAAGCGACTTCATTTGGTGTATTACCTCCTTGTCCCTTGGTTGCTTAATGTTGGAAGCTGCGTATTTTCATACATTGGGTGGCCTATATAAGCCCCCCCCAAATTGTAACCTAAGGCAACTTGAAGAAATCTTTTGGGCACATTTTCATTTTAGGTAAATATCTCCCGCAGCTCAGTTAGGGTTTTGCTTTTCTCTCTTCTCTCTCCTCTTTCTCTCATTTTCTAGAATTTGCAAACAACCCTCTTGGGGATGGCTGACTGAGAGATGCTTGGCCTAAACCTCTTTCTTTGAAGAGGAAGGTAGCTAGCTTGGTTGTGGGGCGGGTTGGGTTATTAAAGCGTGTGTTAAAATATATGGAGTATAACGCATTTATGGCTCCCATCTTCTAAAACTAGGGTTGAATATCATTTAATGTCATTAATTTGGCTGATACTTACCATCTTTAGAGGATACGTGCATACTTGTGCTAGATGTCTTGTGGTTCTTTAGATGGCCTTTACGAGCCATTGAAATGATGTTGAATGTTAGGGTTTCAAACTAAAGAGTGGCAGTGCATGTTACGTGTTGACTCAAATAGGAGTGATTCTAGGGTTAGGTTTGCAGTTAAACAAGATAGGTTATAGCTTGGACTATAGGTTGCTTGTCATGTCTGAGGATAAACCAGGACACTTGTTTGCCACATGTTATCGAGTTAGTGACCTAAATCTTGAAGTTACCTTTCACACTTCAATTTGGTTTTACAGGTTAATCGGTTTTCAAACTACTCACCTTGTTTTGAAAGCAAATCCAAAATCGAACTAAAAGCCTACTTCATTTCCCTTGATCGCGAGTCATTCATAGGATGAAAACCCGTCCCAGTGTTCGATTACTAGACCACTATCTTTGCGATGGCTTGACTACAGTGATGGAGAAGAGCTGGACTAAATTTTTGATTCGAATCGCCTGCCGTGGCACGAATCACAGGGCCTAATTCCTTGACATGCCTCGACGCGGTGATTCGGCATGGTGCCTCGACTGGTACCCGTACATGTGCTGAACCTGATGATTCATCCTAGTGCATGCTGGGCACGGTGCCTGGCACAGTGCCTTGCACAGGCACGGTAGGCGGCTTAGTGCCATGCCGTACCTAGATTAAACTTGGCTCGTTTAAAAACATTGTTTTTAGGGTTGGTTCCTTCTATCATGAATGTGCCATTAATTGGCCTAGTTTCATGCGTAGACAAGGTTGCTCGGCCTAGTTCTATGGCATGCCTAGACACACAGGGCCTCGACCTAGTGCTTTCCCATGCCATGCCTAGAAACACGGGGCCTCGGCATAGTGCTTTGCCATGCCATGCCTAGACACATGATGCCTTAGACTAGTGCCATGCCATGCCTAGACACACGGGGCCTCGACGCCTAGTGCCATGCCATGCCTAGAAACACGGGGCCTCGGCGCCTATTGCTTTGCCATGCCATGCCTAGACACATGATGCCTCGGACTAGTGTCATTCCATGCCTAGACACGGTGCCTTGGTCTAGTGCTATGGCATGCTATGCCATGCCATGGCATGCCTTGCCTAGACACACGGGGTACGGCGCTGTGCTGGCATGCATGCACAGACACACGAGCGCCGGTGGTCTTATGGCATGCCATGCCTAGACACACGGGGCCTCGACGCCTAGTGCTATGGCATGCCATGCCTAGACACACGGGGCCTCGGGCTAGTGCTATGACATGCCATGCCTAGACACACGGGGCCTCGGCCTTTGTATATATATGCCATGCCTAGACACACGATGCCTCGGCGCCTAGTGCTATGGCATGCCATGCCTAGACACACGGGGCCTCGACCTAGTGCTATGCCATGCCATGCCTAGACACACGATGCCTCGACACCTAGTGTTATGCCATGCCATGCCTAAACACACGGGGCCTCGGCCTAGTGCTATGCCATGCCATGCCTAGACACACGATGCCTCGGCTCCTAGTGCTATGCCATGCCATGCTGGAGCACACGAGGGCCTCGGCCTTTAGTGGCATGGCGTGCCATTACTGAACACCGCGGTGCCTCGGCTGGTCTTTGCCATGCCATGCCATTCCCCTAGACACACGATGCCTCGGCGCCTAGTGCTATGCCATGCGTTTTTTTACGGGGCCACCGGCCTGAGTGCTTTGCCACGCCCGCATTAACCCAGTTCCATTGTGCGAAAGCGTAATTTGCAATAATGATGGTCTGCCAATAATATTGATGGTGCCCCCTTTGCTACCCATGCCATCGCACCCGACAACATTGACGGGGCTTTCCGCACCGATGCCTTAATCGCTTCCTAACCATGCTCGCTTCTATTCCATCGCTTTCTTCCTTTATCCATTGTTCAAAATATCATTCTCATTACAAAAAAAATGTTTTCAACACCTTTCCCATGTTTCCTATATTCCTATGTTAATTTTCTACATTTAAGTAAAACACGCAAAGCTCCTAATTAAATGTCTATATGTCATGGATGAGAAAAATCTAATCGATTCCTATGTCTCGAGCCCTCACCGACTCCCCCACACTTGCCTAAGCCATGTATGAGAAAATAATCATTTTCTAAAACAAACCCGCTTTTTTCTAAATTACACTTACCGGTCGCCCAGAAAATATGAGACTACCCTCCGAGGCGAACGGTCGAGAACCTTCCCAACAAGCCATGGTCTCATCCCGAAATGATCTCGTTGGGACTGCCTCCAACCCCATTCTCCGAAATTCATCCCGTGAAATTCCTTCGCAACCATGTTCGCTTTTCGTAGAAACTCGTGTCATGCACTCACACCTATTAATTTCAGTTCTGAAGGCATACGAAATGCAATATATTATTTCACCATAATCTGAAAGATATTAAAGATGCATATATCAACTGAGTTTATACAATCAACATGTTATTCATTTAACACATAGAAATAACATAAATTAGCTCACATGGGCTAATACGCAACCAATACCCATCTTGAACCGCCACATCACACCAACAACACACAATTTTCATGTTATTGAAACAAGCCACACACACAATAAGGTCACCATCTGACTATCCAACCTGTGGTACCTCACTACCCTTCAAAATCATCAATCCGCTTTGGTCTCCAATCATCCATACGACATCAAACAACTACAAAACTCCAGAAACTTTTAGTTTCTAGTTCAACCCCAACTCCATTCACGCTTCGACCTGTGAAACCGGTTATAGATATCCTCTATCCCTCAGTCCCAAGTTTTTGGAACTAAACCATATGGCCTCTCACGGCCTCCCATAGACAGCCCTACAATACCCAATATAGTATCCTACAACATGCCATGCAATGGTCCGGCTGGAAAGTTGACTCAATGGGCTTTCCATGGAGTCCAAGAACACTAACGGAGTTCTGACGTAGTTAAGCAGCGACCTTCCGAAGCTCGGGATCACGAGGATCCTACTGATCTGAACCCAACGTGGGAACCTATCCGGTGAACCCAGCCAGTGACCCAGTCTAAAATCAAACAGAGCTGCACTGAAACATGCACCAAATCATGAACCTACCAAACAAATTCCTTCCACTAGATCACTGTTCAGATTAAACTGACTATAACTTTGGCTATTGTAATAACTAAATTGAGAAATTCAAAAGCCTAACATCAAGTTCATTGATCGTGGCAACATTTCATCTATGACTCACTACCAAATTCCCTATTTCCTACCCAAAATCAGTTCTAAATTCCGGCCATCAGCTACCCCAATGTGGCGCTTTCTCATGGTTCAAAATACAACCAAACATTCCCTTAGGGCAAAACAACCACCACACAACCTCTCTTTAGATAGAAAGTAACCAAAGTAGGAGAAGATTCCACCCTGAGTTTGCTGAAACTCCCCAACCTCGAGGGATCTCTATGAGAAACCCTACCGTGAGGATGAACTCTTCGTCCGCTTGAAACCGCCTGGGCCCGATCAAGCCGGAAATTTAGAGAGAAGGTGGAGCTCCTCTCTAAAACTCTTTTTTTTCAAATCTGGTTTGCCTTTTCCTCCCCCTCCCAACCTATGAGAAGATAGGTCATGAGATGTCCTTTCACTCTGCCACTTCTCCACTCTAAGTGGCTCGACTACCCTTTATCACCTTATCCATCTACCTTGATTTCTCCAATCATGTGTTGCCATGTCCATGTGGATCCCACACTTGAGCCTGTCAGACCGATTCTCAAGACTGACACGCGGGCAACACCAGGAGCCACCAAAATGCGCCTCAAGTGTCCTCACTACACAAATAAGGCTCGAAAAATGTACCTGACTGCCTCGAAATTCGACGCAATTGACGCGAGAAAGAAGGATTTCACGGCACGATTCCAATGGTGAATCGCCACATCCGAGATCTAAAAATTGATTTTACCGAAATTACGATTTGCCCTTTTCGAGGTGTACTAGACTTTCTTGGGGTTTCACATTCTCCCCTCTTAAAAAAAAATTTCGTCCCGAAATTCCACGCACGTACGCATCCAACCATGTGCATATGTAACCTCACCCAACTCCAAGACCGTGTCGGGTATGACAACCCAACTAAGGTCACAATTTCTGACAACCAGATGGCTGTCAACTCATCCATGTCAAGAATGACATCACATCCCATATGTCTACCACCCTAAGGTCCACCATGAGCAGAATCACTGAGATCCCTGACTCACAATCTCGACACATCTGACCAACTCTCACCCTACATCCTAGGGAAGAATTTCCTATCATCCCTCTAGAGGCCTCAACCTCTAAGTCCAATTCTATCACACAAGATGCAACAATGAATGAATTCGATGCATCCAATTTAAATGCTACTCTAATCAACAAGTGCGAGAGTAGAAATGTACCTTGAGTCCATCCAATCTCGCATGCTCGCCCTCTGCATTTGCGAGACCTCTCGCTCCCAGACAATCTCGCTCATATGCCCAAGTCAAGGCAATGGTAACACGCCATCTCGCCCAACCACCACTTCGGGCCTCGCAACTCCGCCCTAGACTCCCCGACCTCGCCTGCTCACCTATGTGGGACCCGTCCGCAAGTACCAGGATCGGGGTCCTCCGACCCATACTAGCGGAGGAACAAATCAGACTGCTTATCTCTCGCTGATTAGATCACACTGGCCCCTGAAACCTCGAGATCCTCGCCTCGGTGGCAATCCCTCTCGCGTGTCCGGGCCATTGGCAATGGCACACCATCCGCCCATCCCGATCGGGCAACCCTAACTTCGTTCCCACCGAAGGATCGGGAACCGGTGTCCTACAACCTTGGAATTCTCGCTCCGTACAATCCTGTCAAGTGTCCAAGTCGGTTTCACAATAACACATCATCCGCCCCGCCCGACTAAATGTCCCATCCTCGCTTTGGTCCCGATGACCCTACTCTGGCCCCGATATCCTTGCGAAACGTAAGTCTTATGCTTTTCCGGCTCGGGAAGAAGATGGATCTTTCCTTCCTCTGGGCACTCAACACCCACATCTGATGTGCTCAGATGTCATCTACCTCTCCCTCTTTGCCTAATGGAGGATGAGGTGCTTCTAAGTGTTGTAGGTCGCTTGGACTCACTAAGTTCACTTATTGTAATATGCCCGTATGGAGAAGTATGGATCGTAACTCCTACGCGCCTCAACAAAGGCCCGCTGCCAAAAGCCGATTATGTCTCGACCAAAGACCTCGGGACGACCTCACGCCCTCCCGCGACTAGCAATCTACACAAGTCAAATGGCAAGTTAAATTCTAATACAGTATCTCTAAGGCGTAACCATAGCCCCGAGACACCATTCAGATTCGTAGTGATTCTACACATCTATGTCCATGCATCTGCAGTATCGCGAAGACAATAATTTATTTTATTAAATCATATTCGACAAAAAAAAAAAAAATTTAGAAATATTTGTTTTAAAAGATTTTATTTCATTTGATTTTATAAAATTTGATTTTATTTATTTTTTCATTTGACTTCGGGACCATTTTGCTTTTTCAAAAAATATTTAACACCTAAGGTTTTAATTTCGACCTCCTAGTGTTCACATTTTTCCTATGCTATTCACCAAGCATATAAGCACACACCATAATAATCAATGTGCTATTCACACCATTCACATCAATCACCAAATTCATCAAACATTCACCTAAACACATGCATGCGTTGTTCAAATATTTATCCCGTGATCGTCTGTGTACCCACATACCTAACTCTTCAAGATCAAGCCACCAAGTGGTAATGTTCTATCTCTTAAAGACTACGGCCTTAACAAGTTTCCTAAGCCCTGTGTGTATTCAGATATTTAAGCTCGATACCTGTCGTGAAGCCGTATCGGATCTAAACTTATGGATACCCAAACCCAAGCCCTTAGGTATTCAGATATTTGCTCGATACCGTCGTGGTCGGCATCGGACTACACTTATAACTACACCCACCGAGCTCCCAAGGTAATCACATCTTAGCCTCCGATATCAAGCCGTGAAGTCGGGTATCGGGATTTTCGCCGCCTGTGTAACTAACTGTGCACTACACTACAACCGTATATCCTAGCTCCATGCCCAACACGCTGATGTGCACGTATACCTTAGCTTTATACCACAGACGCCCTATCCTTTGGGTCCGATCGACCACCGCCAACCCCGCGACACATGCGAATACTTCCGCTGTTCGATATCACACTCATTCGCCTCGTATATGGAGACTCCATCATTCGTGATAATTTTTACAATAACCAATTTGTAATAATATTTTACAAGAGTTTGATGTACAATTCTTTTACACTTTATATGCCAAATTATATTAAAACTAGATTGTTCTAATATATTTTACAAAAATAATACACATCGACACAACTAAGCAAACTGAACGCTTGGTACAAAACACAGAATTCAGAACGTTGTGATCACCCACTGTCCCCCACAGGAACATGGATTGAATCTTGACTCAATGGGTTTCCATAGAGTCCAGAACACCCAAAACGAGTTCCTGACGAGGCAGTTGGCACTCTTCCGGTTGAGGTCATACGTGGTCACACTGCATGTTTAATTAACCGGCCGAGCTGAGTTTCACCTGGCTGAGTTCAGTATAACACCTTGGTCTGACACTTTCTATGCTCCTCAGGCATACAATGGACTTTGACTCAATGGGTTTTTATAGAGTCCAAGAACAATTCAAACTGAGTTCGACGAAGGAGTTATGACTCTCCTAAGTCGAGGTCACACAGATTAAACCGGCTCACCCAGCCTACCCATTTTTGCCCGAACGCCCATTTCCGGCCTGCTCCGGCATCCACTGCTCACCAAAAACATCCGGCTGGAAAATAGACTCAATGGGATTTCCATGAAGTCCAAGAACACCCAAATCAGAAATCGATGAAGGCTATGACCTTCCGTCGAGGTCATGCAGACCAAACCTGTCTCACCCGGCAGCCACTGGCTGGTCTCTGGACGGCCATTTCCGGCCGCCTCAGACATCCACTGCCCTCCAAAGTGGTTCGGCTGGAAATTTGACTCAATGGGATTTCCATGAAGTCCAAGGACACCAACCCGAGTTCGACTTAGAGCAGACCTCCGGAAGTCTGGTGGTCACACATGACTCAGTCAGCTCCCACCCAGCTTCCACCCCACTTGTCCGTGACGGCTACTTTCAGCCTGGGCCGTAGCTACCCACGCCCTCCAAAGTGTCTGGGCTGAATTTGACTAATGGGCTTTCCATGAAGTCCAAGGACAATCAATCCTGAGTTCTGACGAGAAAGTTATGACCTTATTAAGTCGAGGTCACACATGACTGCTCGGTCACCCCGCAAACAATTCCACTTGCCGTTCTACTGGCCATTTCCGACCGGCTCAGACACCCACTGCCCTCCAAAGTGGTCCGGCTGGAAATTTGACTCAATGGGCTTTCCATGGAGTCCAAGAACACCCGAATCGGAGTCTGACGAAGAAGCATGACTCCAAGCTTGGTGTCACTGCTATGATCCTACCGATCTTAACTCACCCTGGGAACTCCATCCGGTGAACCTGTACCGCGAACCCAAATCGAACAAATTCCTTCCACTAGAATTATTCAGATTAAACTGACCATAACTCACTAATAGGGTCCGACTGAGAAATCTAAAAGCCTAACATCAAGTCTATTGACGTGATACCATTTATCGAAGGACTCACTACCAAATCTTTATTTCCTACCTAAAAATCATTCTAAAGTCCTACTAATGTAAAGCAATCCCAATGTGGCAGCTTCTCATGGTTCAAAATACAACCAAACATTCCCCTTAGGGCAAAACAACCACCACACAACCCTTAGGATAGAAAGTAACCAAAGTAGGAGTAGACCTACCTCTCGGAGTTTGTTGAAACTCCCCAACTCCGATCTCACAGAAACCTCGTCATGGTGATGAATCCTTCCTTCATTCACAAACCGCCGGCCCGATCGGCCGGAAATTTAGAGAGAAGGTGGTTTCCTCTCTAAAACCTTTTTTTTTCAAACTGGGTTTGCCTTTTCCTCCCCTCTCCCCAACCTATTGAGAAGGATGGGCTCAAGGAGATGTCCTTCACTCGCACTTCCACCCTGCCGTTCCTGATTACCCTTTATCACCTTATCCATCTACCTTGATTTCAATCATGTGGCTGTTACATGTCCACGTATCCCACACTCGAGCCAGCCGATCGATTCAAGACTGACCGTGGCACACCATGACACTGTATCACAAGAGGTTTACATACATACATCTCATCTCTCTCTCTCCACTCCCACTCAATACCGAAACGGCAAATTTCGAATTATTTTGAAATTCGACATATACTGTGATTGACGAGACGATTCCAACTACAAATCAGTTTCACATCCGGCATCTTAAAATTTTGGATTTACCAAATTATGATTTTGGGTTCCTTTTCGAGAAAATTAGACTTTTTCGGGGTTTCACAATAGGGGTAGTTTGGTAGAAAAATAAAAAAAAACTTCCTTTGCTATCATATCTTCCTCAACAAGCCTTGCACCTTATCCCCAAAAATGTCAATCCTGTGGCTTCCAACAAACCTCCCACCAACAGTTCTCTCTCTCTCTCTCTCTCTACCCAAATCTCTGTAGGAAGTCCTCACCCTCTAAGACAATGGGTGTGAGGACTGCGGCGAATAGAAACAGAGCAAAAGGGCAAGATAAGAAAAGAGACGGCGACTCGGAGGAGTATGGGTTTTGATGATAGTGAAGAGAGGTATAAGTGATTCGCTTAAGCAAGTAAAGGATTAATCGACAAAATCCAAATTATTGCTTTTTTCTTAAATAAGTAAATAAATAGTAGTTATGACAATAAGAATTTTAATTTAATTTCGCATTCTAACATAAATCTTACTTTCTAAATTTTACTACAAAATTTTTTCCTCACTCTATATAAAAAAATACGCTTTCTTTAAATTCGAAAAATCTACCTAAAATCATTTTCTTTCATTCCTAAAAAAATCAAAATATTTTCTTTACAAATTTCTAAAATTGTCTTCTTTAACTTTTAAAATGCAAAATCATTTTTATTTTAATTTCTAAAACAACCATCTTTTTTCTAATTTAAAATCTCAAAATTATTTTCTTCAATTTCAAAAAGCTCAAATTTATTTTCCTTATATAAAAAATTTTAAAATTGAAATTTTCAAAAATAACTTTCTGATAATTTCCCAAATCAAGTATTCTTTTTCAAACATTTAAATTTCAAGTTCATTCTTCTCCAAAGTGACATTCTTATTTTTTCGAACCTAAATCATATTCTCGCTTCCAAAATTACCTTTATCAATTGATTTCAGGGACCTAAAAGACAGCTTTACTCTCTATAATTCCAATAAAATGGAAGCATATGGAGTTGACTCACGTATAAATAAACTGCCCATGGTGAGGGGCCCTGCATCTAAAGCATTCATTCACAGTTAATTTGGCGTTTTTGTTTATAATTTGGTTTTATATTTTAATCATGTCCTGAACCTTAGCAAATAATCAATCCAAAGAAACATCTACCATATTGATTAGCAACTTGTCCTACATCACTGGCTTGCACAACTCTATTTGACTACCGGTTTCCGCATTCAAATGATTGGATTGACTGGAGTGATAACACCAAGTGAGAGAACTAAGAGTGCCTTTGAAGAACCGGATCTCACCGAGACTGGATGTGACGCCCTAAAACTCCGTGCAGGCTCACTACCGCCAACCTGCCACACCCGCAATTGCCTGGGCGACCGATTTTTCACGAAAACCCGGCAGCCCCTTGTATCAGGAGCCACCTAAATACAAACCCGCATAAAACCCGGCCCCAAACAAATTCAACATAACATTTATGATTAAACGGCCACTGGGCCCATAAGCCAACATTCATAACAATGTATATATCCAACTATCCAACCATAGTTCAAGAGTTCAAATTTTATTTATACAACATATATTAAAATTAAAACAATTCTAATACATGTAATACTTCATAACCCAAAGCCATTAATCCGGCTTAAACTCGGGCCTAGACGAGCCGTCCCTCGCACGCTCTCGCACTGCAAAATAGTATCCTCGACAAGGCGAGCTAATGCCCGCAGTGGAATCACCCTAAGCGGGCTACTCTCCACCTAAGTGCAATGCAGTAATGTCTAAAATAAACACACATTCAAGCAAATGCATGATCCTACTTAAATGTCTAACTGATTCATCTCGCACTGAAGTCCTCATCGACTTCACACTCGCCTAAGCCTCGTATGAGAATTATTATATTTATTTGTTCGGACAACCTCCGATGTGTATATATATCAATCGACTGCCTCCGACGACACATATTTCTCAGGACTACTCCTCCGATGTATATCAATTGGGCCGTCTCCGACGATTGATATTTTTCTTTAGTATGGACTACCCTCCGATCATATTTAGTTTGATAAACCCTCCGAAACCATTTTCTGCACTCACCTCATGCACTCACTCCATCATCCGTAGGTGCTCCCAACAGATATGGAATGCATGATGCCAATTCCATTACAATTTCATGTCACATGTAAATATATAAACATGCATATATTCATAAATCTAATCACACAATCATGTTATGTAATTCACGCATTTCATCACATCAAAATAGTCAATAATGGGCTAATGATCAAACACTCCAGCAATTCGACGGAATTAGTTAACCAAACACATTATTTCACAAAAATTATTTTTTGAACATTATTCTGAAATAGTAAACCTCGGCATTATTCCTAAAGGGAATCACCATTAACTGGTTTGCTTCACTTTTGCGAACTCCGACTTCACGCCATTCCTGATTTTTCATATCAAGCATACATTTTAATGCATAATTTCAACACAAGCAAATTAATTAAATTTTGACTGTCACGAGCATTAAAAATCTCAAAAAATTCCAACAATTCTATTCTAAGTTTTGGGATCGATCAAACTACCTCACGACCTCATTCATCTCAACATCGACAAAGCACTTAAATAAGGGCTTAAAACCCAAGTAGGAGGAACCTTACCTCACGTGAGTTTGTATAAACTCCTTAACTTAAGACTCATCACACAGAGGCCTTTCGCGCAGAGCAGCCTTTCTCTCGTCCCGAAGACCTACGACGGCCTGGATTAGCTCGATATTCTAGAGAGAAGTGACACTCTCTCACTCTAAAACCCACCATTTCAGCACCCTCTGCATCTCCCCTGCTTCAATTCACATTTTTCCCTTTTTGATATTTGAAGAAGATGAGAACTATTCTCATTTTTGTCCTTTTCTAACTTAACACTTTAATTAAATTTAATTACTATACATTCTTTCCTGGGCTGACACTCTAAGACTATCTCTCGCCGGCCCATTTTCACTACTTTCTCTACTCATACCACTCATGGCACATGAGTACGTGTTATATGTGACTTTCGTCGCATCGAAAATCGTTTTACGACACCCGAACCGTGATGCCTCAAAAAACGTGTAAATTCCGACTGTCTCGAAATTCGACGAAATTCAATATGCTAGCTAGATTTCGCGAGATGATTCCAAACCCAAGGGAAATTCAGTTTTGTTTATCTCGAGATCTAGAGAATAAATTCCTGATTTTTAACCGAAATTACAATTCTCAGAATCGAAATTACGATTTTGGTTCTTTTCCGTAAATTGGAATGGGTCTTACATTGAAAAGAGTATAAACAAGATTATCCCCTTCGAGAACCCGATCATTGTTCGAGGTAGCAAACAAGGTTGAGAGGAGAGCCAATGAACACAAGAGGCGTGGGCCTGGTCATTGATGAACTCGAATATGAGTCGGGACAACCAAACATATGTCGAGCCAACAAACCCTTGGGACAAGGGGAGAAGAAGGGCAAAGCGATTATGCTCTGATTATCGGAGATTTGAAAGGAAAACAGATTCTCCTTTCTCGCATCTAGTGGTGCTCTATGATTGTGTTATGCATGAGTCAATTCCTAGAGAAGGGAAGATTTATGGGTAACTGGGCGAGATTAAAGGCTAAATTCAAGATCTGAGGAAAAAAAAAAGTCTGTTTACCTACAAACCTTTAAAATACTATTTAAACCATTATCTTTAATAAAATTATTTACGATAAAAATCTTCATATGTGCATGTTAATCCCAAAAATAAATAAAACTTTTAGTCAAACCAGTACTACACGCCAGGAGGTGGTCCAAGATTTTGATTCAAGGGAGTAAAAGTTAATACGTCGAATTTAAGTGAGAGCAATGTTCGAAGCCTTTTATTTTACAAAACATAAAATTTTGATAAAAATGTTTCAATAAGGTACATGTAATTACATGGGAAGGGACATCTATACCATCCCTAATAACACACATCTCATTCACCTATTCAATATGTAAGTAAATACATCTATCAATATTTTGTGCCAAAAGTTCTATTTTTAAAAAAAAATGAATGTATTTCTTTTAAAAAATATTATTAAATGAGTCTTCTTTTCTTATAACTAGATTTTTCACTGCCTAAAACCGCATTTGCCGAATACGCTTAAGGTAAATTTTAAAAACCATATTTACTAAATATGTTTTTAAAGGTAAAATTTTAAAATCACAATTAGAGGAATATGGTTTTAAAATAAATTTTAAACCACACTTATCAACTGCGAATTTATAAGAGGAGCTTAGTACTTAGGATTCACAATCTGAATACTATTTTAAAATTTTATCTTAAATCGTATTCAATTAAATCATACTTAAAATTTACTTAAAACCCAAGATTCGTGAATATGGTTTAAAATTTACCTTAAACCGCATTTATCAACTACGATTTATAAGTGGATGACTACTTGCACGGGACGTAGACTATATTGATAATATTTTCAAAACCAATCTATTCATGTGTTTTTTATAAAAATAAACCATTTTGACTTTAAACTCTTTCATCATTCTCCTACAAAATAAACTGCATCAAGACCACTTTCAATTCCATCTCAACACTACACCCAAAACTTTATTATCGACCCCACACGTAGTTACCTCATGTTTATAACTAGTGCATCGATCACCACAAATATTAATAACTTATTTGTGAATCACTTTGCTAATGCTAATATTATTTTTAATAGTTTTTCTTTTCACCCATAAGACTTAACTCGATTAATAGCTTAGACTCCGGTATAAAGAAGGAAGGGTTCAGGTTTGAGTCCATTAAAAAACTAATTTGTGAAGAAATAAATTACTATGATGTATTGTAAAAATAAATTTTCTTTCAAAAAAAATATATATGTAAAAAAACATAGTCGTTCTTTCAAAGTTTTAACCTTTTTTAGAATCTTCCAAATTCATTAATTAAATTATTGAATTTAAATTTACTCATCGTTCTAACTATTCTGTATGTTTACTTAAATGAAATTATTTTTCTTGTTATCTTAAAACCATTTTTAAGATAACAATGGGAATTATTGAAAAGAAAATGAATGTCATCTTTCTTCCAAAGTAGCAAAAACGGCAAAGGAGTGAAAAGTGATTGGTTTTAGAGAGAGAAAGAGTGACTTTCTAGATTTCCGACGTTCTGACCGTCTGCTCGTCAGTGAGTTTGATGAAACAAATGCTAGTACTCTATCTCTAAATGTTATGATATTTAGTTATTTGTTCCTTTAAATGGTCATAGTGCAATTATATGGTTAGTTGGTGACTATCATGGCCTATTCTTCTTTAATTTATTTTAGTTCCTTTATAGCATCTTTTATCAGTGTTAAGCCGACACAGAATCCAATATTTGAAGGAAAAACATGTAAGACTTTCAACATTTATAACTATTATGATTTAATTACTTGATTTCATCATGCAGGCATGGGAGAGAAGTTATCACTACCACTTATATGGTAATGAAAAAATGTAGCCTAATTTAGTAAGGTCGGCAATGTTATTTAATTTTTTTATGGATAATAATGATGATGGTGATGGTGATAATGATGATGATGATGGTGTAATATTAACAATAAAAGGGTGGAAGATATTAATATTGAGGCATGTCGATGGATAACTATCTTCGTTATATAACCAATGAAAATCATAATACTATATTGGCAGTACCTACAATTTAATAATAAGTTATGAAAAGTATTTATCCATATAGAAATATTATCTCGCCTTTATGAATACTTGTGTATTTGCTAAAATAACTTTTTCTTTAGACCATTTTGAGGAAATTAAAAAAATAAGCTAGTAGTGACAAAGAAAGAATTCAAATATTGATAGAAATTGATTTTAATTTATATTACTAGACAATTGCCCCCATCAGTCTCAAAGTCTATCAAAGCTTAATGCATTAAAACTATTGGTATGAGCATTGAAAACACCACCACCTAGAGAACAACACCCGATCATCCTCATACATCCCATCAATGACATTGAGAAGAACACCACCTACTATGATGATTGCGTTTTTTACACATAACCATAAAACTCATAACTTAGAACACCACCATTTAACTCATGTTTTAGTCTATTGAAGAGTCCACACGCATGCATTTGTTTCTACCTTCATCTCTACCCACCCGGTCATCAATTTTCCAAACAATCTTTTTCCACCCCATGAATCAGAGTTTTCTACCAAACTAGTCCTCCCCACAAACAAATATAGCATGGGCAAGTTTTGAAACTATTATGTGTGTAAGTAGCTGTGGACACCCCGATTCCTCGGGGTCCGTTGACTACCCTCGTCAACTCACGGGAATACAAGTGGATGTCCGGGTTACCCGACGCCACTTCAGAAACGCAGCCCTGTACTGAGTTTCTACCAAATAAACACCTGCATGAAACCTGTCCCAAGCAGTCCAATATAATCACAATGATACAAATATGGATAAACGGCCTCTGCCTACTACAATATCCATAAAAACATACCAACTATATCCAATAGTTCTAAGAGTTCAAATGTTTTACTCATGATCCTCGAATCTCTGATTAACCTCATGAAACCGAGGACTTCCTAAGACTCCAATGGATATAAACTTTTCCTTAAAACAGTCAAATAAAATCCATGGAGCGAACCCCTTTTTCAATCCTTAACATATCTTTTTTTTTAGAAAATAATGCTACTAAGTGGTAAATTTTTTTTTCAAACGCTTAGATTTTTCTTAAAATCAATGAGTTTCTCCTGTTTTCTACTTTCCCAAATTTACAAACTCAAGTAAAACATTTAAAACACTTCTACTTCCATCCTCAACTTCTCAATCCTCGCTTTTAGACTCCTCGTCCACAAACTAAATCAAACACAATATATACATATATACATTTATTCATTTCAATCATCAAAACTTTTGAAACTTCTTCAAATCCATGCATTTGTTTTTATCAAAAGATCGGGCTCGAGCCTGACTTAAGCCGACCGCCACGTGCACTGGGCCCAATCGAGGATCGTGCCTCACGTAGTTCCTTTTCAACTTTATACATATACATATATCCATAACAAAAATATTCAACATATACAAGATGGAAAATTATATATACAATGAAATCGTGCGCCGCCTTCATGGCTCGACCATCGCACCGGGGACGCCCACTACAAGTGACCTACCTTGGTCCCGAAAAATGTTTTGAAACATACTGAAGTTAACGAAATAAAGGAGCCCAAAGGAGTGTACATTTTCATTTTAAATAACATTTCAGATATATCAAAGTAATACATACTATTACAATTAAAATCAATTTATGTCTTAAACATTTATGCCTTAAACTTTCTTTCTCTTTATAATAAATACTTATACAATTAAAATCCATTTATGCCTTAAACTTTCTTTTCTTATTTCTTTCTTTCACGGAACCTGTGAAACACACCTGAATAGCTCCGCACCGACTTGAGGACAATACATTCCAACCATAACTAATTACGTGAGAAACTCACGCTTGCATATATTCCAAATTAGCAAGACCTTATCACGTGTAAGGATATTACCAGACACTCCACTCTCCCCGCTTAATAACCCATAACTTTACCCTCTAAATCCTTACATGCTTAAGGTACTCTACGATATCAATATAATGTACTATATGGGGGTTAGGGTAACCATCGCAAACATTTCTTGCAACACATTTATAAATCCCTTTAAAACCTTTACTTTATCATTTATATACTTATGCATTTCTCTTACACATTTTTAAACTCTCCATAATGCCTTAACATATGCATACATATATAAACATTTAATATAAATACATATATTTAGGCAAAGTAAATATTTATACATTTACTACATTCTTATGGATATCCATATATAAACATTTATATTAATCTTTTTTCTTTTTCATTAAAATCATTTACCTTTAAACTCAATTTTTCAAATATTACTTTACACTTACAGCTTCACCGCTCAATCACGCTTGCTTCCCGTCGAGTTCCCGTTCCCGTCCGATAATCCTTTTCACCTTTCTCAATAAAACCACAACTACACATTAACCATAATTTCCATATAATCCACCATATACACTCATTTAAAGCCAAATGAACAAATTACCCTTAAGCACTAAAAACCCACTCATTTTGGCCAACCTTTTTCCAACAATACTCTATAGACTTTATGACTCAAAAATTATTCAAACTGCCTTCAAAATTTACGAAACTTCCATCGCCCTTATATATCCACGACATCTCTTTAAATTTTCAATTTAAAATCCTTCTAAAGCTCCTCAACCACATAACACAAGCACAGAGCTTACATCTGGGGATGGCGTACTGTGACCAGACATACTCTCCACTTCACAAATTTTCCGGCACTGGGGATTACAATTTGAACTTCCTTCGTATAAATTTTTCCTTAGGAAGTCTATTTTAACCGTAAACTTGAATCATCTTCAAATCGATCGTAATGAGCGTTATGGTCAAAATGACGAAAATCGGGTCGAAATGTAAAACAGGCATTTTCATCGAGACTCATACCTTAAAATGACCTGTAATGTGCTTCTCTTCCACTTTTTCACTCTAAACACTCAACCATGCCTTATACCCATTTCAACATATCACACACAATTCCCTATCAAATCCTAACAATTTCCTCACTTTTTCAAAAACCTAACCTAATCCATTTCCTTTCAATTGATATCAAAATCAGCACCATTAAACCTTAAATACTACCAATTTAACATCCATACCTGTACCCAAGACATTAGACATGAAAAACATCAAACCCTAACTTTCCACCATTAAAACTTACTTGTTCTTGGTTCTCTTTTGGTTCTCTCCCTTTGCTACCACTTTCGTAGAGCATCAGAAAGCTTCAAGGAGAAGAAAAAATCATATCTCCCACCTTGCTCCACCATTTTCTTTTCCTTTCTCTTCCTTTCTTTTCTCTCCTTTTCTCCCTTTTTCCTTTCTCTCCTTACTTGCCTAGGGCAAAATTTGAGACCAAATGACTTTGGCTTTATTCCTATTGGCTTATATTTTAACCTTTCCTTTAATTGCAACAGCCCTCAACACTTTAATTTGCAATTGTAAACTTATTTATTCAGACAAGGTTCATCTCTTAACTTTGACATGATCATATCCTTTAAGAATGCACCATTATACCTTATGCTCATACCATAAATTATCATTTCCTATTTTAGTCTCCAAAATACTACTATGTGACATTTAGTGCCTTTTTTTTTTATACACCCCCTACAAGATTTATGTACTCGTACACTCTCTCTGACTGGGCAAATACATTTACTCTTATACAACATATATATTAAACTTAATGAGTTCTAATACATGTATACATCATCAAAGCCACAAACCGGCTTTCTTCTAATCCTCGTCTCAAGGACGACCCGTCCCCTCGCACGCTCCCCGCATCAGAAATAATATCCTCAACAGGCGAGCTAATGCTCGCAGGGAATCGCCCAAGTGGGCTACTCCACCCAAGTGCAGCCGCACGTCTAAAATAAACATACATTCAAGCAAAATGCATGATCCTACTTGAATGTCTACATGACCAACTCGATCCCGAGTCCTCACTGACTTCACACTCGCCTAAGCCTCGTATGAGAATTCTTATATCTACTTGTTTGTTGAGCGACAACCTCTCCACAGGTATATATCAATCAAGCCGCCCGACGATTGATAGCTATTTATGGACTACCCTCCGATATATCAATCAAGCCGCCCACGATCGATATTTTAGTTTTAGACAACTTCTGATAATTCACATTTTAGATAACCCTCCTAACCATTTTCTGGGGACTCATCTCATTCACTCACCCTATAGTCCTAGTGGTGTTCCAGCCAAGATACTTTAACGCATTTACGCCAGCCCAACTTGGTTTAATCACTAAATATATAAACATGCATATATTTA
The DNA here is from genome assembly GCA_016808115.1 of Tetrastigma voinierianum. Taxonomy (NCBI): domain Eukaryota; kingdom Viridiplantae; phylum Streptophyta; class Magnoliopsida; order Vitales; family Vitaceae; genus Tetrastigma; species Tetrastigma voinierianum. The sequence goes on along the minus strand of JAEQBH010003899.1, from coordinate 919,867 downwards.
CAAAAACAATCAATTCACACAATCATGTCATAAATTCTCATTCATCACATCAAAATTAGCCTACGCTGGCTATCATCGTATAATTCGACGAATTACTGGATTAAAACACATATTTTCACAAATTTTATTTTAGAACATTGCTCGAACAAAGGAAACCTCAAGCATCGCTCCTATCAAACACAAATTATCGGGGCTTCACTTTGTGAACTCAATTTCTACCATTTTCTACTCAATCCAACCAATACATGATTTAATAATCCATTCCCACATGATTTAACCCAAATACCATAGACTCCACACGGACCGTTCGTGGGTCTCAATCCAACATTTCGCCTGCCGTCGGGAACTGACAAACTACCGCTCATGCCCCAATCAACCGAAACATTAACACAAGACTTAAACTAAGACAAAACCCAAGCAGGAGAAACCCCCTACCTCGGAAAGCTGGTCAAAACTCACAAACCTGCACTAACGCGGCCCTCCGCGTGAGCGCCTCCTTCTTGTCTCGATACGCCGGTCTGGCCTGATTCTCCGCAAATCTGTGAGAAGTTACACTCTCTCTAAAACCAAAAATCTAACCTCCCGTAGTCTCCCTTTCTTTCCTTCCTCCCACGTTTTTTCCCTGATAAAAGGAAGAGGACAACTGCTTCACTATTTTGTCCTTTTCATTTAAATCAATTTATATAATGACATCTATGCTCTTCTTTCTCGCCTTGACATCTGGCCTATCTCTAGCCATCCATTTTCATCGTTTCTGATTTCCATACCACTCATGGCACATGAGTACGTGTTATATGTGACTTTCGTCACATAGAAAATCGTTTTACGGCACTCGAACCGTGATGCCTCGTAAAACGTGTAACTCCAGACCGTTCCTAATTCTACGAACTTTACTGCTAGCTAGATTTCACGAGGCGATTCCAATCTGGTGCACCGTTTCATCATCCGAGATCTGTAGAATAAATTTTGATTTTTAACCGAAATTATAATTTTGTAATCGAAATTACGATTTTTCCCTTTTCCGTAAATCACTTCTGCCTTACAGCAGCTTCTCCTCTTCCATGTCAATATTTCACGTCTTTTTTCTCATACCTCTCCTCTTTTCTATGCCATCAAAACCGCATTCCCCTTTCCCTCTCTCATCCTCAACTCATCCTTCTCTCCTTTCACAACACAAAAATAAAATTTAATTTAATTTTAAAATTATATTTTAAAAAATTATAAAAAAATCAATTTGTAAAAAAATGAAATATACTTATTTTAAATAAAATAAAAATATTTAGTTAAAATATTTTTTAAATAAAAAGTAAAAAATTAAATTAAAATTTAAAATTTCACTTCAAATTTAAAAATTTATCTCTAAGATCGCTACTTGATAAGAAAATAATTGTTTATTTTAAATATATTTTCTATTTTTTTAAACAAAAAATAATTTCTTTGTTATTTCATTATTTTATTTTCAAATAATTTTTATATTTATGTCAATTACATACGGATCTCATTAATTTATTTTTTATTACAACAGAAAAATAATCAAAACCCTAATGCAAGCGAGAAAATTATAAATATTGTCATTTCACTTTTTAAAAGTTATTTAAATCATTTTCATAATTTGTATGACTGATTTTATCACCACATTAAATATAAATCCAAATTTTGTCGTCCAAAGATCACAATCACCGTTATCGATCTAAGCATTTCATTATACCAAAAAATATATATATATATATAGATGAGATATATATATTAAAGAGATAAAATTAAGAGTTTAGGGCACTAAAATAGATAAATAAACGTTTAGACACCAAAGTAGAAAAGACTCTTGGACATGTTTGGTGACTTTCTAACCACTGACATTTTTAATTAATCTCAAAGTTAAAAAATATATAAATTTTAAACTTAAGTGGAATTTCTTAATTTTAATATTTATTTAAAAATATTTTACTAAACATTTTTATTTTAAATAAAATAGATATTTTTATTCATTTTTTTTAATAAATTGATATTCTTTATACAAAATACAATTTAAAAATTAAATTAATTTTTATTTTTATGTTGAGAGAGATAGGAGAGAATGATGGAGTTGAGGATGAGAGAGAAGAGGAGGGAAATGCGGTTTGACTAAGAGAGAAGGAAGTGGCCGCTTCACGAGAGAAAAAAGAGAGTGGAATGCTAACATGCGGAAGGGGAGGAGCTGCTTTGCACAATAGTTTCAAAACTAGCCCACATGCTATATTTTGTTTGTGGATAGGGGTAGTTTGGTAGAAAAATCCATGAATCATCTCCCTTCTCAAACTTTACTATGTTCCTTACAAATTATGGGTTGATAACCTTCTTTTGTTTCACTGTATATACAAAATGGTAAATGATCATTCAAGCACAAAGGTCAAAATGATAAAAGCGAAAGAATATTCACACCCTATGTTTTCTTTGTCGCACTCCATCTCGTGATTTGCAAATAAGAAATGAACTAAAGCGATCAACCCTAAAATGGTAACAAGAAACCCCGCTTTGTGTTCTTGATGTTTCAACTTGATGCTGGGTTGGATTCTCAAAGATCTGAGTAGAGGTTATCCAATCCATGCTGCCATGTAGGAAAATGGTAGGTATGATTTCTTAACTTGTTTATGCTTAGGACTCCAACCGTATTCGCTTGAGTTTTTCTGCTTTCGTTTTCTCCTCTCTTTCATATTTATATTTATGGGTATATTTTTTCGGGGTCGCAGGAGAGATAGATAGTGAAGATTAGATAATCGTGGAGACGTAAGAGGGTAGAATCGTATAGTTATAGATTGGTGGTGTTTACAAATGAATGCCTTTACTCACCATAGCACCATCAGAGTCTTGAAGGGTTGATCTCTCAGCGCTTTAGATGTAAAGGAGGCAACTCCGTTCTTCCGCTGAGACAACAAGCAGCGCCTCCGCTCCCCCATTCAACTCCATTTAGGGTCCAGCCTTTGCTTATATATGAATAAGCCAAGGTCGGCTTTTTTAGATATGCCTGCAAGTGCATTTCAAAGTACCTCATTTATGCTATGCATTTGGAAAATTCGATGCTACTTTTCTTATTTTAGTTGTTATTACAGAGGTCGTAGATTAGGAAAACTATGCATGCCTTTTTCCGAGCTTTTGTAAAATTCCGAGAAGCTTGATGATCTTAGATATGGATAAGAATAATGTACTATCTTGATAATTGTTATTTATGAACTCTATTATGTTTTTTTAATGGTATTAAACAAGGCACACTAAAGGGAAACAGAATAAAATATCTACAAATAGTATTCCTAAATTTATAAATGAAGGACTTAAGGTACATATCGCAGACTTTGGAAAGTATGTGACAAGATGATAAAATGATTGTGTTTACAACAACTTTAATACTTAAAATAAAATAAGTAATAAGTGTATCAACTAAAAATAATTTAACTTAAAGTCAATTAGTTATTAAGTAATAAGTATGAATTTTACCAAATACCTATTAAGTATGTTTGATCAAATAATTTAATATCACATTTAAAGTTAAAAACACTTATGGTAGTCAAAATAGTTAATTTATTCTTAATTTCAAATGTCTTTTGCTTCATTTCATATTTAATGAAAAGAATATTTTTTACAATTATAACTTTACATTTACAACTTATATTTTATAGTAAATAATTTTATAAATATCAATTAAAATTTAAAATAGTAACTATGTCAATTTAATTATTTATAATAAATTTTAAGTCAATTTACTTTAACAACCTTAATACTTAAAGAAAAATTAATAAATAAATTTTAAGTCAATAACTTACTAGTAACAATTTAACTAATATTATCCAAATTATTAAGTAATAAGAATTAAGTTTTAAATAATCACCCTCTCTTAAATCTATTCTAATAAAAAACATTATTAACTTTTACTATTTTTGAATTGTTATATTCATTCTTAACAAATACATTTTCATGAACATGTTAATATCAAATTTTTATAATATATAAACTAATATCATATTTTTTTTATAAAATAGATATTATATATCAGCTTATTATCATATTAGTATTTCAAATTTTATTTTTAAAATGATTCAAATTAAAGTTTCTTTGATATTGGTATAAAGCCTATACTTCAATCTGCTGTAGACCCCAAATTGGGGCTCTAATTATTTTTTCATTTATTTTATTTTACTTTATTTTCGATTTATCGATTATGATTTTATTTGATTAGATTTTTTTCCTTTTTTTGATTATTATTATCATTATTTATTTTATTTATTTAGAATTTTATTTTATCATTTATCTTTTAGGAAGGTGGGATCCTTTCCTTAGGCTTTAGGTTAGGCTCTGGGAGAGTCTCTATATATATGAGCAATGTTTTAAAACCTGACGGATTTGAACCTAGTGCTACTCTGCCTACTCGCTCACTGGCCTGACGGCTATCAAACAAATGGCTGGAACTCTGACGCCATAAATATATAATTTTATATTTTAAATATTAAATTATTTTAAATATATATAATTTAATATTATAATGCTATTTATTTATTTTTATATAGTCGTATCAATATTTTAACTTTCATCAAAAAAGAAATTTCCAAATACTATAAAAGGAGAATTTATTGAAAATTTAAATCTTTATTGAAAGTAAAATTTTAAAATTTCTTTAAAACATAATTTAGTATTTCAAATTCAGAAAACATAAAATTTATTGGAAATGAAAAAATAATATTTACATTTATGTATTGTAATAATTTTTAGAAATGAATATTATAAATTTGTTTGCCAACATTCACCAAAACTCAAGGTGGCAACGTGGTTTAAGAACCTACCTATTGAACTTTAGGACCTAGGTTCGAATTCGTGCTGAATTTTTTCTTTTATTCTTCAAACCCTTAATCTTCGAGACGCCCAAACTCAGGTCCGTTGACTACTCACAACCTTACATGGACACTGTGAATATTCGGTGACCCGACATTTTTCATTGCTAAAATCTGCGTAGTCTCCTTTGTAATGGGAGTCTACCCAAATACGTAACTCCGTATAATCATTCCAAACAGTCTAATATAATAGCTTTATACGAAACGCCACTGGGCCCATAAACAATACTCAATATACATGCTAACTATGAATCCAACTATATACCCAATAGTTGCAAGAGTTAACATGTTTTTACTCTTGTATACAATACATACATTAAACTTAAAAGTTCTAATACATGTACATCAAAGCCACAACCCAGCCTTTCTCTAATCCTGCCTCAGACGAAATCCTCGCACACTCCCCCGCACTTAAAATAATATCCCTCGACGTGGTGAAACTAACGTCAAGAAATGAATCACCCAAGTGGGCTACTCCTCCACCTGGCGCAAAGGCAATGTTCCAATGAAACACATATCTCAAGCTAAAATGCATGATCCTACTAAACGTCTACATGACTAACCCGCATCCCGAGTCTCACCGACTTCCCTCTCACACCGCCTAAGAGCCTCGTATGAGAATGTTCATTATATTTATTTGTTCGTTTTGCGGGACAAACCGGTCCAAGACTAGCAAAGAGTCAGAAAGAGCTGCCAATTCAGAACTACTGGATTTATCTAGCATGAATGAATTTTTTTATGGAGACTAGGCATACTGATGATGCTCGATTAGGTTGGTAAAATATTCTTCAGAACGTGTTTTCACGTATACTTTAGTTGGATTTCATGAGATTGTTACCCGATTGGGTTTTTCTCGTTATTAAATTTTAAATAGATTTTGTCAATTTTCATTCCAAGATTTCATGTCTAATCATATTTTCATTCTCTCTCATGCTCGCTTTGCTCATTCTCAACACAAATTCTTGCTCCAAAGTTTTATTTTTTTATTATTTTATATATTCATTTTTGCTTTTAATATTCATCATTATTTTTACATTCATCATTGTTCATTTATTTAACTCATGCATATGGCTCTCACTTCATCACTCTCTTTATCACGATATATTTACTTTCCTTCTTTCCTTTTAGTCATTCCCTCCTCACATGTATATTTGCTTTTCATGTATATTGTGACACTTAAAACTCCGGGGTCCTGGCTGACTACCATCAACTCATGGAATCAGGTTCTATATGATGAGACCCATACATGAGTAAATGACCTAATAGTGGCCCATTATCCATACTCATCCATACCTACTACAAGACCATACATTTCTATAGATCTAAGAGTTATTACATCACTCCTAATACAAACATATATTCAAACTAGTCATTCTAATATATACACAAACAAGACCAAGGCCACAAATCGGCAGCCTTCATAATCCCTACTCTAAGGAGCGTCGTCCGTCTCACCTTCCCCGCACCTGGGTAATGACGACGGTGAGCTAACGCCCGCAGAGATAAATCCTACAAGGGCTACTCCCACCTAGGTGCACATGCAAAATGATCATTTCCATAGTCAAACCAACAACCAATCCGTGCATACATGTTGTATTATCAGCGGGAAAAACTACATGCATACAGACGGACTCATGCTCCCATGTGACCGGGTCAACCTCCTCGACCTACCACTCCAATGCAAGTGCCAATGGGAATCAATACCGAGTCGGCCCCGACCCCATCTCACAACCCATACTATGTGATATTTGGTTTAATCGCTTGGTCTTTTCGGGCAACAGAACTTTTCTGGTCTCCACCATGGTCTTCTTACACCCGACATTTTCTGCAAGCTTTCACCAAGTGGATATAGTTGCTCAGAACTGTAAGCTGTGTTTTTCACCCGAGGGGGTATCTATCCCCTACTACATGCCCGACACATTTCATTTTCCATTTTCGCTAACACCGTGAACTCAATTTGACTTCGTCCCATTCCAAGCCCACACGATCTAACACCAAACATACATAAATCAAGCATCTACATGTACACACTCTCATGTAATGTGCCATCGCACACCAATGTACGTGCAATTTGTGCCATCAAAGACTCAAACCCATGACCAATGTAATGAACTCACATGGACATTCTACAATCGTACACTATGTGTGTGCTATGAACACTCATGTCTAATGCACACAACATTTCATATATTTAACATACATGCGCCACGTTAATATTCCACATATTCAAATCGCACATCACATACATGCACTACATCTTTTCTATCATTCAGTTCATTCATGTCAACACATAATTCAAGCATGTATTAACATAATTCCAACCATTATTTAGGCAAGTAATGCAGAACATGCAGAATTTGGTATCTTTCCTCAGTTATTTCCATGGCCCCAAACAAGGAAATAATCAAGGAGGAAAGATCCCTCACCTCTTGAAGTGTAGACCCGCCTGATCCACCTAAATTGAAACAATGGAGGAAAAGCTTCTCCCTCCCTTTCCTTTCTCTCATTTCTTTCTTCCTTTCTTCTTTCTTTTTCTTCTTTCTTTCTTCCTCCTCTTGGTTTACGAATTGTTTGAATCTCTCCTCAAACTACCAAGTTGGTTTGACCTGTAGGTGGAGCACACCTAACACCACTTTTATTCGACACTTGGGTCAACTTAAGACAAGTGTTCTCCATGCCACAATTTCAACCACTCATGCTCATGCACGTAGGGTGGTTTGACATTCGCATTTCCACCCAACTCATGCAATCCAGGCATGACACTGACCCACCCATGTGCCAAGTGTCTCTATGCAAGTGCCACATGGCAACTCTGCCATGGTCGTCTCCTGCTCCATCTCTCGAAATGCGTGCAAAATCGACAGCTCTGCACTGGCGTGTGATTGTTTGTCCAACTAGATTTTCATGAGATGATCTAACGGCGTGATCCGCTGGCCATCCGAGGCCCGTGAGTATCTGTGGTTTTATCCAGACGCCCTAAGAAGAATTACCGATTCGCCATTTTCGTAAAATACGCTTCCCGTCACATATATATTTTTTTCAAACACATTTAATGTGACACCCCAACTCGTGGGGTGTGTCCGTTAACTACTCCACAACCCGTGAATCTACATAGTGTCTCTTCACGAGACCCATAATTACAAAACCGCCACCGCCTACACATCCTACTCATAAAATGTATATTTTATACAAAAATGGTTTAATTACAATTTGTTCACAATTGTATTTATTACAATTATACAAAACTCATGCCTCGCCTGCACTTTACAAAAAACAGTAAAATACAAGATAAGGCCATCTTGGGCCGTCTCTAGTCTCCTGATGCGTCCCATCCCCAAGCTGCCTTTCTAAGATTTGAAAAAGGGGTCCTAATGGCATGAGCAATGCCCGCAGTGGAATTTCCTACTGTTACTCCCCTTAATTGTAAGCCGCAATGAGAACGGCACACCAAACATTCAACACATGCTATTATATCATCATGCATATATTAACATGACATTCATATAAATATGTTATTCAATTTATGACAATAACATAAGATTGGGCCACATGGGCTATAGACAATCCTAGCCCATCTCGGGAATCGCCACAACATCACAAACATGTTATTTTCATGGCACAATACAATACCACATTACCTAAGCAAACAAATTGTGGATCGTCTAATATTCTGTGGATTTTGCTTCACTTGGCCCACCTTGAATAAATCACCTAGCCATCCAGCCTCAAATAAATCCCCATCCATTACATAGCCCTTAAACGGGTGGGCAAAAAGCAGGAGAAAACCCCTACCTTCCCGAGTCTGTCAACCTCCCAAAACCGGCACCCACATCGCAAACCCTGGCTGTGGGGAGGGAGCAACTTGCTTCCCACCCGTCTGAGCTCGCCTGGTCCGATCGTTTAAATTCCTGCAGAAGAGTTCCTCTCTAAAAATCCCAACACTTTCCCTCTCTTCGCTTGGCTTCCTTTCCCCTCTCTTCCTCTCCTAACCATTTGGTCAAGATTGCATGTTAAGTCCTCTTAACGCCACATGTCAAATTCCTATCGGCCGATATGACATGACCTTATCCTCTTATCTAACCACTTTAGATTTCCCTCTACGAGACTACACGTGGTCACCTATGACCTCACACTTAAGCTCAAGTTTGACTCTCCCATGCGCCTCGACACGTGGCGCCCGCCCACTCATAAAGTGTAGGTCCACACCCTCTCGTGACCCTCAAAGATTCCTTCAGCGGAGCCCACCATAGACAGCCACAGTGCCCATCCGCGCCTCGTACTGACCAGCGATTTATAAAGAATCTGAGCACCTCACTACCAACCCAGCTAGACCTCGCGAACAAGCACTGCGAGTGGGCTCCCACCGAAGGGTACCCTGAGGGGTCAGCCGCGGGCAGCGGACCCTACAAAGGCGCCTTTATCGCGGTCCACACCCTCTCGACCCCCTCGCACCCTTCAGCGTGAGCCTGACATGTGCATCGTTACTGCCAGTGTCACCGGCTGTGCCTTCGTGAGAGTTCGACCATGCGCAAAGGACCTCTATAGTGGCGGTTATCTCTCACTCACCAACCGAGCTAGTAGCTCGCCGAAGTGGCAGTGCCCCCACTGCTATAAGAGTCCCGCGCACGGGTTCGAGCTCTCACTTTATACAAAGAAAAGGCCGACCTAGCGAACAAGACGGCGATGGGACCTTATTTGGCCTCCACAATAAAGGCGCTCAGGAAGACTGACTTTGTACAGGTAATTATGTGAATGCCAAGAACTAACTCACTTCAGAGCCGAACTCCATAAAAGCAAAGGAGGCTCTTATAGCACTCGGGAGCACTTCATCACCAACCCAGCTAGTAGCTCAGCTTGGTAGTGAGTGCCCCCATCGCTATAAGAGTCCCTTTACGCACGTGGGTCTCGGAGCCTCACTGAGGCGCAAAGAAAAGGCCGCCAGACTCGCGAAACAAGACTCTATGAGGGGCCCCACCGGCGGGTACCTCAAGGGTCACGGCGTGTGGACCCCATTTTACTAATTTAGCTCGCCAGGTGAGAGTGCTCCCCATTGCTATAAGAGTCCCTTTCGCACGTGGGTTCGAGCTCTCACGAGGTGAAAGAAAAGGCCGCCTGGGACTGCGAACAAGACTCCATGAGTGGACTCAAGAGGCTGGGGTCTTCACAATAAAGGCTTTTTATTGTGTGGGGTCCACACTCCTTCGTGACCTCCCTCGTGGTACCCTTCAAAGGGAGCCCACTCACTACCACTGTAGTGAGAGTGTTCTATCAAGTATAAGAGTCCCTTTTCACGCACGGGTTCGACGCTCACGAGGCGAAGAAAGGCACGGGACTCACAGAATAAAGACCTATGAGTGGGCTCCACCGATGCGGGCACTCGAGGGTCACGAAGGTGTGGACCCCACATAAAGTGCCAAGTGTCCCGCACTCCTCTACGTGCCTCGAACAACGTGAAATTCCGACTGTCTCGGAATTCGACGAAATTCGACGTGGTAGCTAGATTTCGCGAGATAATTCCAACGTTGAAGTCCATTTCGTCATCCGGGATCTAGAATAATTTTGGATTTCGACCAATTTTAGAAGTCCGGATTTTCCGTGGTCTCATTCTCCTTCTTAAAAGAATTTCGCCTCGAATTCCACACACATACGCATCCAACCACGTGCATATTGCAACCCTACACCACCCAATTCCTCGCCGTGTGACACCGATGACCTTTCCAAGGTCACAATCAATGGCCAACTAATCTCGGGACTCGGGCTCAACCTAACTTACGGCTCATGAATGACGTCCATACACCGAGCTCTTGCTAGCTCGCCAACACCCAATGAAATTTCCAATGGGTATCCAAATCTCGAGTCAACCCCGACTCCTATCACTCAACTCTAAGTCTACGTGATAACCACGACCGTGTTTTCATCTCGAGTCTCTCCCGACTCCTATCACCAACCCAAGTCCCGGGTGATAACCATGTCCTCGCGCTTCCTCCCTAACAAAACTTTCTACTTACACTTCGAGCCTTACATCCACACAGTTCGGATCGCTCCTGCCCTTACAGTTCCACACAATTCCAGATCGCTCCTGCCCTTACACCCACGTAAATTGACATCTCCCCATCTCTTACACCCACACGTAAATTCAGATATCTCCTGGGTCTCTTACACCCTCATAGACTCAGATCGCTCCTGGTCTTTACACCCAATACGTAAATTCAGATTTCCTGCCCTTTTTACACCCACGTAAATTCAGATATCTCCCTGCCCTTACACTCACACGTAAACTGATCGCTCCCTGCCCTTACACCCACACGTAAATCCAGGATTTCTCCTGCCCTTACACTCCATACGTAAATTCAGATTTCCTGCCCTTACACCCAATAATGCAAATCTCAGATATCTCCCCTGCCCTTACACCCAATGTAGACCAGATCGCTCCCTGGTCTCTTACACCCACACGTAAATTCAGATTGCTCCTGCCCTCTTACACCCACACGTAAACTGGCATTATCTCCCTGGCCCTTACACTCCACACGTAATCTTTCTGATACTACCGCGGCCCTTCACCCACTCAGATCTTTCACCCAAGGGAATTAACTAGCCCCTTCGCTGCTCCAACACACATTACTTTCTCTTCATTTCCGATTCAACCATGAGTCTTCACTGACGAGCCTCCCAAGACTAACTCAACCCACACTCACCAAGAAGTGGTGGGAATGACCATATCGTGCACATGAACGCAACTCGACTTATCCCGATCAATCCTCATTCTACCTCCTGTGTGAGAACATCCATATCTCGGCTTCTCTAAAGGTCCCAACCCTAAGCCCAAATCCATCACACAAGATGCAATAATGAACAATATGCCGATCTAATCAAACGCTACTCTATTCAACAAGTACGAGAGAAACGCACCTCGCACATCCGCTAATCCGAACGCCGCCTCCTATACCACGAGATCTCTCGCCCTGGGATAACTTCTCCTCATATGCCCAAGCCGTCAGAAATAATATCGCTCGCCCCGGGCCCGACTAAAAGTCTATGTCTCTGTGAGCCCCCAGACTGACTCCGACCCACACTCTCCGGCCCTTTCGCTCCACCCGTACTCAAGGTGCTCAGATAGCACTCGAACCGAAACCCGTTCCTCCGACCAGACGGTGCGGAGGAATGAACCAGACGCCTCATGTTCTACGAACCGACCGGCACACCCCAAAATCCCTGATCCCCGTCTCTCGGCAATCCTGCCTCACACGCCCAGCCGCCTACAGCCAACATATCACCCGCCCCGCCCGACTAACCGCCCAATCTCCGTCCCTCGGTCCCAAATCCTCCGTGTGGCGTAAGCCTCCGCTCTTCCCGAACTAGAAGAAGGTCGATCCTCCCTTGTTACTAACACCCCGTGATCCCGAAAGTGCCCAGCATCCTCGATCTCTCTACGGTCAAGGTCGTCCCAACCATGCAGTCCATGTCCCGTAGCGGTCCTACGATCCCGCCTCTCGACGGACAACTTTAGCCCATTCTCACTTTCCTAACCTTGGCCATGTCTCAGCTCACGTAATCATCAAAGAATCGGGCTAACTTCGCGACCCAACACTGTTCCATCACACTATCACCCCTCGCTTCAAATTCTGGGAACTCCCAGCCTTCGCATGCCCTCGCAAGATCCGAGCAGATTTACCCATGAACCTCGAATGCCATGTCATAACTCCTAAGCTCTTAGTCCTAACCCATCTCCACCATACCCGGCCCAGCCTCTCTAGCCGGAAAGGAAATTAACCCGATCCCGGGGTCAGACGGAGGATCTCCATAGCCCAAGACATTCTCGATCCGCATAAACCAATGGTCCGCACCACCGATTCTCCCTATGAATGTAGAGGACGACGCTCTAAACCTCCGGAGGTTAATAGACCTTCCCGACCACCGCTACTGCTGGCTCAGGCAGAGCACCCGCCCACACCATAAATTTCTCAAAGAAAGGCACGGGGCCGATAAAATATAAAGGTCATCAAAATGCCGGTGGGTGCTCTGATCAAAGGCCCCGTGGACTACCCCACGTCCCGCTCTCTACTAGCCATCTACACAAGTTAATGGTAGATTAATTAATGCAAGATCTCTGCTGGCTCCAACACGTACTCGAAACACTATTCACATACCGAAAAAATTATTATCAATTCACGTAATTGTGATTTATAAAGAATCAGAATATAAAATTCCATATATTAAATCATACAAGAAAATTTTTAAAATTTTTGTTTTTCTAATTTATGAACAAGGTTCAGTGAATGCTGTCCATGAATGCTGTCCAAACAAGCACTTCTAAATAAAGGCACCGTAAATGCGGTACGAATCGGGACCGGCCGGGTACAAGGCGCACACCTGTGAACCCGTGTCAAGGCACACCGCGCCTGGGCACAGCGCTGTGTCGCGGCGCCGCCGCCAAGACAACAATCGGTCACGCGCGATGTTGCTCGCGATAGCCGCCGCGAAGCCAAGGCGCTTCGCTTGCGGCAGCCGCCAAGATAGCACTCCGTGCTCGGGCGATGTCGACTCCTTCCTCGCGGGCCCCGTGCCAGTCGACATCGCTTTCCGTGTCGCGACCCTCCCCGAGGCCAACCCATGCCGCGATCACCAGGTCGCGACACCGCCGCATTCACTCCGTGTTGCGACCAAACTGGTCGCGACACCGTTTCTCCCGCCCACTCTGCCGTGCCTGCCTGGGACACCAAACCGTGTCACACCCTCCCGAGCGACCTATGTCGCGACATCATATTCATGTCGCGACCTCTTTCCTGCCCATAGTGAGATTTCCAGGTCGCGACACCGAAATCCATGTCGCGACCTCCCACATCGCCAGCCATGTCGCGGAAGACAACCATGTCGCTACGCCCGCTTTCCCGCCAACCAGTGCACCGGTCAGACGCCACTTCCTAGTCGCTGACCACGCCCAACCAACTAGTCCTATTCAGTTTTGCCCGTGTCATGACACCCATTCTCGGGTCGCGACCTCAAGTTGCCCTCAAGGCCTCTCCATGTCCCGAATTCTCAATATCCAAGTCAGAACACTCTCAAGTTTAACCAGTCGCAGACCTCACTTCCTCGATGTCGCGACTTTAGATCACCCAGCCCATATCACGACATGAAATTCATGTCACAACCTATACAACTGCCTCCCAAATTTTAATCCAAACCAAACATGACTCAAATCCGGGTCGACTAACACTGGAATTTGGCAAGAGCCATTCCAATCTCGTTGCACAAAAAATTTACTTTTTCAAATCCTCCAAGAAATTTCTTCTTCCCCTCGCTATTCCTAAAGATGAGTTTCAACACCGCTTTTACCCACTTCTAAATTTCTAGAATTTAATTATAATTATTTCTCAGGCAAAACTCGGAATAATTTTCCGCACTCCACAAAACCCATTCTGCTTCATGTTCAAAACCGAGCACTGCCCGTAAATTTTTTTCATTTATTTCTCGCTTATTTCTGACTGCTCGCCATAAATTCCGAACATCTAAGGTTATTCTTTCTAATTCTGTTCAACAATTTCTCCTATGCTATCCACCAAGCACACAAATTCACACACTTCACATACAACACATGTTATACACCATCACACATCACATTTAATTCACCAAAATGCACACTGATGTATGATCTATCTCGTGCCCACAAAGCTTCCAGGTACTCCCGTATACCTAATCCCTACACCCATCGAGCTCCCAAGGTAATCGCTTACCTTAGCTCGATACCACGCCGTGACGCCCCCCAAACCCGGTGTCCGTTAACTACCCACAACCTACAGTAAATCTACAGTCTCCTTCACGAGACCCATAATTGCGGCAAAACGCCACTGGGCCTGGCACATCCTACTCATAAACAAGATCCTATACAAATTGGTTTAATTACAATCTGCTTCAATTGTATTTATTACAATTTATACAAAAACTGCGGTCTTCGCTCGCACTTTACAAAAAATGTAAATACAAGATAGTGCCATCTCTGCCGCTTTTCGCTCTAAGGCCCCTGATAAGGTCCCATCCCTGCGCGCCTTCTGCATTCGAAAAAGGGGTCTGACGACCGGTGAGCAATGCCCAGACTTAAATTCTCCTACTGGGATATCTCCCCACCCAAGTTGCAATGCAAATTTAAGACGACCAAACATTCAACAACACATGCTAATATATCACTCATGCATATATTAATTAATTCCATACAACATGTTATTCACGTATGACAATAACATAAGATTAATTACTTCGCTAAGGCACAATCCGACAATCCATCTTGGAACTGCCCACAACATCACATAAACATGTTATTTTCTCATGGCAATAACACACCACAAATCAAGCAACAACCGTGGATCAGTCTAGTTCATTCCGTGGATTACTCACTTGGCCCAAATCTGAATCGAAATCACGCCTATCCAGCCTCAACAAATCCTCATCCATTACATACTCTTAAACGAAAAGTAAACAAGTAGGAGAAAACCCTACCTTCCAGCTCTGTCGAACCTCCCTGAAACTGCACCCACACGTAGTCCTCACTGGGAGCAACTTTACTACTTACCGTCTGAGTTCACGGTCCGACTTGCTGAAATTCTGTAGAGAAGGTGTATTTCTAAAAATCCCACACTTTCCCTCTCTCTTCCGTTTCTCTCTTTCCCCTCTCTTCCTCTCCCAATCCATTTGGTCAAGATTGGGACAAGAGAAAAGTCCTCTCAATGCCACATGTCAAATTCCTATCGTCGAGAGTGACACACCTTATCCCTCCATCCAACCACCTTCAGATTTCCCCACCTAAGATCACATGTGTCACCTATGACCCACACTTAAGCCCAAGTTTGACTCCTCCCATAGCTTGACACGTACTCTCATACCATAAAGTGCCAAGTGTCCCCGCACCTCTACGCGTCTCGAACAGCCTTAAATTCGACTCCGCCTAATTCGACGCAGTAGCCGTGATTACGACGACCTAACGGCGAGTCCGCCACATCCGAGATCTGTAATTCTCAGATTTTGACCGAAATTACCATTATATCCTTCCTTAGGAAGTCTGGAATTTCGGGGGTCTCACATTTAATGCATATAAATTTTGTTTCTTTCATTTCCTTGATTTTTCGATTATCACACAGCACACTCATGTTACACTTTCTTAAAATTGTATGATTGTTGGTACATAAAAACAAATACCCCACCTACCAACTACCAAGTTGTGCCTCGTGGCTTCTAAGCAATTAACTAACCAAGATGTCAACTCATTTTTTTAATGTTTTATCTTAAATAACTTTATTATTATTTAGCTTTTATTATTGTTATTATCTTTACTATTATTCCTACTCCTCCTCGAATTTATTAAATTATATAAAGTCATGTTTTCCATATTTCTTATCAAGCTTTATATTTTCTAAGTAAAATAAAAACAAAATCCAAATTTATTAAGTTTTTTTCTTACATAAGTAAATAAATAGTAGTTATATTAATAATAATTTTAATTTAATTTCGCATCTCCAACATAAATCTTACTTTCTAAATTTTTACTACAAAATTTTTTTCTCAATTTTATAAAAAAAAAAAAATAGTTTCTTTAAATTCGAAAAAATAAAATCTACCTAAAATCATTTCTTCATTCCTAAAAAATCAGAAAATATTTTCTTTACAAATCTCTAAATCGTCTTTCTTAACTTTTAAAATGCAAAAATCATTTTTCTTTAATTTCTAAAAACAAATCATCTTTTCTAATTTAAAATTTTAAAAAATTATTTTCTTCAATTTCAAAAGTTTCAAATTTCGATTTTCCTTATATAAAAAATTCTTTAAAATTCAAATTTTCAAAATAACTTTCCTCGACAATTTCCCAAATCAACAATAGCCATTTAATTTTGTATATTAAGTTTATTTTAATAAATAGCTCTAGTTCACCTACAAAATCTCACTTCAAAATAAATAGTCAACGACACAATTATTAAAATAAGTCGCTTATAGCATTAGTTAATTAATCCTATACACAGGTTTCATCTTAATGATATATTTTGGTTTTCTTTGACACTAGATAGTCTATAAAACTATTAAATTCTCGCACCTTGTTGTCCAATCTAGTATGTATATTAAATCCATGAGTCATATAACAACCCTACAATAGTATTGAGGGGTATACAATGACAAGAGATTGTCTATTGTATTTATAGTTTTAGAAAAATGAAGTATCCTATCAGGATATTTAACCTATCGAGAACATGACTATTTTGCATGATGGATCATCAGGGCTTGCAATATAGCATTAACACTTCAAATTACTATTAAAATAACACCTTTTTTTTAGACATAAACTTTCATGTTTTAAATTTTTTTTTTTTTTTTTAATGATAAGATGGATCAGGTCGATGTTAAAAGTGATAGAAGGTCAAGAGAGTATGAAGAAGGAGCGCCTAATTTATTGATCATTACAACATTGTCAAAATCCAAGTACATCCGTTGTCCATGTATGAGATATGGAAACTTAATGCATCGTACGCCTAACAAGCATTCGAGAACACATGTTTTTCAAATGCATTGATCGTAGTTATCGTATATGTAGATGGCATGGAGAAGGGTGGTCCGCTGACAATCAACTGCAATGGCACAAGGTTATGATACATTATATTATGGTGATGTTGCTAGTACATTAGAAATGGTTCACGCCGCACAAGATGAGTGCATGAATGATCCAATGTCATTTAAAAATTGGCTGAAGATGCCGAAAACCTCAGACTTAATCGCTTAGCACAACAAGCTTTCTCGCATTGTTAAATCAGACAACTTGAAAGAAAAATATGGGTGGTAAGATAAAAGCTTTTCGATACCAATTGCTGCCAGGGATATGTTGCCCGCGGAACAATGAAGGTTCTTATCCATGTACGAGGCTAAAAAACCTTGAATGCATTAGGAATGGAATACGAAAAGATACATGCATGTCCAAATGATTGCATGCTTTATAGTTGAGTCAGGATATTCTGTTCGACTGTGAATGCCATGAGTGGTAACAGAGGTGAGAACACGGTGAAAGCCCGCAGCAGAGAGTTACCCTAGATCCCAGGCTGAGATATAATCCCAACACAACACCTCAAATGAGGTACGTGAGGAGGTTGATATCAACTCATGCCACCCAACAGATCCACTTCTAGCAATTATGCTAACCAATCACACTGTTTCGGGATGAGGAACTGGATCATTTATGCACATGGTATCAATCCTCATAACTTATGACTAGTAGGTATAGTTGTCGGGCCTATCATCACTATCACGTATAACCTTCCTCCTTGGCTATGCATGAAAAGGAAATTTATGATGTTATTCAGCACATCAGACCACGCATAACCCGGTAATGACATTGACATATACTTGGCAATCGCTAGTGCATGATTTGAAACTTTATGGGAGATAGGGTGGAAACATATGATGCACATAAGCCGAAGTTTTTCACATTAAAGGCTATTTCATATGGATAATTAATGATTTCCCGCTATGGCAACTTATCCGGATGCACTATTAAGGATATTATGTCAGTCTAATATGCGGTAGTGAAACATATCTCACACAAAGTTAAAGCATGGGAATAAAGTCAGATATTGGAAGCATCAGATTTCTTCCATTCCAACTATCCATTTAGAAAGCAAAAGAAGGCCTTTAATGGTGAACAAGAGTTTAACTTACTCCAACACAACTTAACGGAGAAGAAATACCGAGAAAGGCTGATATGATTCATAACTCACGGGAAAGAAAAAGAATAAACGAGGGAAATCAATTTGGCATCCTACAAGTTAGCCGGAAAAGAAGCTCCATTCTTAAGCTCGAATACTAGGAAATATTTTATGTTCACACAACTTGATGTCATGCATATTGAAAAAGAATGTATGAGAGCATTGTTGGAACTTTGGTTAACATTCCGTAAAACAGCGATGGACTCAATTTCGACTCGATCTTATCAGCTAGCTTATGCATGCACTAGCACCAAAAAGTCGGGGTTGAAGGCTAACTTTATCTCTCCCTCACATGTTATACACTAAGTAGAATGGAAAAAAAGGCATTGTTGCAAAGTTTAGCTAATTTGAAGGCCTCGAAGGTTATTGTTCAAACTTCGGGAACTCAGGTTTGTGAAGAGTTACCCATGGTCTTAAGTCCCATGATTATTATGCACTTATGCAACAACTATTGCCGTAGTAAGTAATTAGACTTGTTACCTAAGCATGTCGATATGCCATTACTTAGATTATGCTTTAATGCTTGTGCCAAGGTAGCGATGTCAAAATTGAATGATTTGCAAAGAAGACATGTGAATTACTTCAGGCTTACTTGGAAAAGTATTTCCCACCTTCCAT
The DNA here is from genome assembly GCA_016808115.1 of Tetrastigma voinierianum. Classification (NCBI taxonomy): domain Eukaryota; kingdom Viridiplantae; phylum Streptophyta; class Magnoliopsida; order Vitales; family Vitaceae; genus Tetrastigma; species Tetrastigma voinierianum. The sequence goes on along the minus strand of JAEQBH010003899.1, from coordinate 900,660 downwards.
TTTTTGATATCATGCTTCATTTAATAGCATTTAGTAAGAGAGGTAAGACTATGTGGACCAAGCATGAGATGGATGTACCCATTTGAAAGATATGAAAGTTCTAAAGGGGTATGTCTCGAAATCGTAATCATCCGTAAGGGTATCACGAGCGTTATATCAGAAGAAGTTTTAGAGTTTTGCACTGAGTATTTGTCGTGCATAGATGCAATTGGGGACTTTCTAGTATGAAAGATGAATGGAAATATGGGAAACCTTTACCCGGGAGGTCGTGCAATGACTATTAATGAGTATAACTTCAGCGGAGCAAGACATCATTATGTTTTGCAAAATACAACCATTATGTAACCTTATATCATGTAAGTGTCGTGGTCTCTCTTTTAACATGTGACTTTGTTACTCTACCTTTATGGATACAAAACTATGACTCATTATTTTACTTGATATGATCACATAAAATATTTGAAGGCAAAGTATCCGTCAATCTAAAAGGTGAAGTGGCTGTGAGGATGAACATGTGCACATTTAGCTATCGGGCTTCGAAAAGGTGTATGAAACTCAAAGTGCATCACCCACTTAGACTCGTAAATACTTTTCACCATTCTACATTCATTTATATATTATGGATGAACCTTGTAGGTTGTCGGCGATGTAAGATCTCGAGAAATTCCAATTTTTGAAAGGAAAATCGTAATTTCTAGCCAAAAAATCAAATTTATTATCTAGATCACGGATGACGAAACGAACTTCACCGTTGAAATCGTCTCACAAAATCTAGATAAAGATTTTAATTTCACGACTCTAGGATCGTTAGAGTTAGCATCGCTGGCAGATCGCAGACGTTGTCAGAACGACATGACGTGACGAAAGTCACATATAACATGTACCCATGTGGCACATTTTGTATGAGTAGAGAAATGATCGAAACGGAAGGCCGAGATAGTGCCAAATGTAAAAACTCCAAGCTTGGGGACATAGATGGCATTATGGAAATTGTTTTAAATGATAATAAGACAAAACATGCATAGTGCCGTCTCCTACAAATGATAGATTGAGACCAAAACGTGGGAAACCAGAAAAAGAGATGCATTAGTTTGAGTTTGCAGAGAGAGTAAGCAACTTCTCTAGATTTCAGCAAAATTTGACCGTCGAAATCCTTCGGCCAAGAAGAAAGTTCTGTTTACGCTTTGAGGCCTACGTAGGGACCTGCTTAGGAGTTTCAAGCTCCGAGAGGCAGTGGATTTATCCTACGGTTTTACACTTTATTTAAGGTTTTATAATATTCGATCGATCGAGGCCTCGGTTGCTGACTGGCCCCAAACTCGGGACCGAACTGTTTGAATTTATGGAACCCAAATTTACAGCCCCGTGGATCGCCACAGATCGTTTGGGTGGCTAATCGTGCACTTATGCCATGTGCTTCGCTCTTATTCTATGCCGAATTTTACTCCAAGCGTAGGAATTAAGGTCATCAAGATTATAGCATCGTGGGAGTCCACAGTCATCTCCACAGGAGTGGTATAAATTGGCTGATCCCTGCAGAGCTATTCTCCAAAAGGTGTGCAAATTGAAAAGTGAATTGGTCAGGTTTGGTTGATTTAAGGATTGATTAAATTGACTATTTTAAAATAGAATGATGATCATTGGATTCTTAGAATGCACTACCAATGATCACGCATTCCCACCTCTTATCTACACAGCCTCATCTAGAGCTAACATGAATGGTCTTTGTGGAAGATTTTTCTTTAAATGTTTTGGAATGAAGGAAATGATCGAAAGATGTTAGACACTTGTTCTACTAATTCGCACTTTAGCTAGCATTTTAGAGCCCGCTAATAACGTACCGAGGATCTTCGCTCACACGCTGTCGGGCAAGAGGATGCCCAACTAAGGTTTTTTGCACAGCTTCACAAGTGAATAACATCACACAATCCATTGAAGTATAAAAGAGGAATTTAGGAATATACCTTTGATCGTGGTGAGTTTCACCGTAGAACCTCAAAGATAGAAGTTTAGGAACTCCATGGAAATTATAAGGTAAATCATAATTGAAGAGAATTTATTCATAAAAGGAACTTCGAGAAAATCGTAATTCAATTAAAACCTAAGGATGAAAAAATACGTAATAATGAGAATGAAAACGGTAAATATGAGTTCCTACCGAAAGATTACATGTGCTTCTGAAATCGAAAAGCTCCGTAAAAATAAAGTTCCCAACCCTAATCAATAACACCTTCGCTAAAACTATGAAAAGAACATCTATGAAAATCCCAACCCTATGAATCAAAAGTTGCCTTCTCCTTGTATCCTCTAGCTTTTATACTCCCTCTCCAATGTGATCCCGCATTCAAAGTTGATCGATTGCCGTGTCTCTTGCATTAGGATCGACCCCGCCTCACCCCGCAGCCACACAGCGCACTCCATTACGTCAGCTTCGCCACTTTCCTCAGGTACCTATTACGTCGAAGGTGTACCGGCAGACATGTCGCCGCCACTTCTCGCAGGTGTACCTAAGTATTACGTCAAGGTGTAACGGCATATGCTTACCACTGGTGCTTTTCCAAAGATTGTTGCACTTTCCGAAACTTCACCAATCTAATACACACATCATCCTCAATGATCAATATTTCTTCCCGACATAAATCCTCAGACACCATGCATTGACCCAAAACCCTGGCACAAGTCCCAAAACATGGTTACCAGCACCTATTCTCATGCAAAATGTGAGCAAAGTGTGACCTGGGCAGCTATGCCCTGGCTTTTATTGTCTTTACACCCAGGTATTCAACACTTAACTCGCATCTCGCTTAGTCCCTAGCAAGATTTAGACTTGAGATACCTACCGGGTTATGAATCTAACAAGGCGCTAGATGCTTAAGCTTTGCAAGTTTCTCAAAAGGGCAATATTAAACATAATACTTCAACTCCGACATAAGATGCACCCGTGTGACTCAATTAAAACTAAACCATTACCCCAAGCAAAGAACATAACAACAAGCTAACACAAGATCGAGCTTATCTATATAAAGGACCATGGAATTGAGGAAAAGAAAGCGTTATGCAAACATTGAACCCAAATGATCGACATTATAGAAGCAACCATTTAACATAAACACACAACTACTATGATAAAGCTCAAAAGTTGAACAATCAACATTAACTGAATCAGAAGGTCTTTAAGGTATGTAATGACCATAGCTTACACTAATGTGGTAAATGAACAAAATGGGTGTTGGCATAACATGGTTGTGGTCTCTACCCAATTGCCAACACCACCCTAATCTAGCCTACTATGCTACTACATGATGTCCTCCTCATCGTCCGTCGATGAAAACGCATCCTCATCGACAGCCACCACCTCCGACCTCCTCTAAGTCGACGCAGGGGCATCTACCAAAGGTGCCTCCTCTAAAAATATGACTCAGGCCTCGAGAGTCAAGCAAGCAGGAGCTGGGCCTGCGGAAGAAAAGAAAATCTGACAACTTCACACCCCTCTCGCAATGAAACCCTCGCTCAGAATCGATCGCCATTCGCTCAATCCGAAACCCGCTAATATGGCCTCTATCTCATCATCATCACTCGATACTTCCTCACTTCTAAGATGAATCTATTTGCTTTCCTTTCCTTTTCTTTATCAGGGTCAGGAGGTGTCGGATTTTCTTTTCTCACGTACCCGCTCCACGCAAATACAGCTGTGCGCTCATTTCTTCCAAGATTTTCAGATCTCACATAGATATGGCAAGAATAGCAATGATGGGTACAAATGGCTCCACGATATAGAACAATGTCCCGCAAACCCGTCTGAATGCCAGCACGGTCGGTCCCGTGCACGATGGAATTTCCTCCCCATAACATCAGCCGAAACCCCAAACCACCAAGTAAAGAGAACCACCAACCAAAACCAACCAAACAAATCCATGTATAATAATGAATATCACAAAAACACTCTCAAGGAATTGTATGAGGCTTACCACGTCTGTACGATGAGTGTAGAAGAATCCGGGCCTGAGCGATGGAAACTCTGGCAAGAGCAGTAAACTAGTAATGCCAGGTAAGAGAGGGCAAAGAGGGGCTAGGTCATACTAGAGGGGCGGATGAGGCTAGACGCCAAAAGGTGCAAAAATGGGTTAAAAACCCTTACAAACCTACTCGTGATGTACCTAAGATAAAGTTAGCGGTGTACGGCATATGTCGGGCTTCCGCTCACATAACCCGCACTTCCATAACTGCTCCAAATTTTTTTTTCTTTCGATCTATATATTTTGCAAATCGGGGAATAAGAGGCCGATGTTAAATCTATCCTTGTCGACTGCCTTCCATCTTGGGTTTCACTGCATGCTCACCTCTTTCGCTATATTCCGCCCTAACCGATTGCGGGTTCAAGGGGTTGATAACCAGATTTCTTATTTAGACACTTCAATCTTCCCATTGGCCTATTGTATTTTCCGGGTAATCAGGTTCCTGTGTGGTTCAAAACCAACTTGGCAAACTTAAGGCTCAAAACAGTAAGGTGTAAGACAAACGATTCCACACAAAGTTGTAACACAGAATGATGGCTCTAATTCATTTCCGCTTATGCGTATGTTCCTCAAAAACTATGATGCATGTAGTTCATGACATACCAATTTAATGCACAGATGGGAGCACAAGCAGGCAAGACAAGAGTATGATCAGTAGGTCTGTGGTTTGTGTAAGGAATTAGAGCATAATGCAAGGGGATAAAGTCCAAAAGATGAATATAAAGATTTTTGTGCATGCTTGTTAAGGTGTACATGCATTGAGATGATGTGGAGTGTGTATGAAATCATGCGGCTATATACATTGCAAGTCAAGTATTATACCTAAAAGAGCCACACCAAAATTTTGCCATAATAACCTAACATGTAATAAGCGATAGTTAGGTTCAACCGTATGCCTACTCCCCACAACTCGAAAAACAAGGCATCGTCTCACGCATAAACCAGCGGAACCCCACAATGTAACGGAGGCAACATAGAGACCAGGGCCTCTTTGTTATTTAGTCATTTAGTTTTGTCTATTTTTTTTGTTTTTTTTGTTTTTTTTGAAAAACAAATGAAATAGAGAAAGCAGAAATAAAAGGCAAGAAAGCAAATAAAACAAAATAAAAACTATATACAACAAGGTGAGAACGAATTTATCGGGTGAGTATCCCGGGTAGAGCTGGGATCTACTAAGTCCCACTATCTCTCAAGATCGAAATGCTCGATAATGGCTTCAGGCGTTGACCATTGACTTTAAAAGATTCTTCAAAGAGTCCCATTTTCAACTCCATGGCTCCATGGATACACTACCTTAATGAATGAACTGCCAAGCCCAACGAGAGCTGAGTTTTCCGGAATATGTGCAACCAGAGCTATACAAAGAAGATTTTGGTTTCGCTTGAACGTTCGAGCAATAGTCTCTATTACAACAACTTGAGCCGCTTCTGTAACCGAACTTTCATATGACTCTCACGTAATTCATCAAGCTCATTTAGACGCAATTGTGTACTGCTTACTCCGCTTGAAAGTTAAATCGTAATTAAAAGTTCTAATAGCCTCCAATAAAGCTCTGCATCATTTCTGACTCACAGATGATTAGCCTTTCCATAAACAAGCCCATGTGTGAGACATAATTTGTATCAGTTTTAGTGCTGTACTAAGAGGCCCAAAGAGCATCGCAAGTCGGAAGTGACCAATCTTTAGCGATTCAGCACCGCTTACAAAATGATCTCCTGGTCAAGGATCCAGCCATCTATAAGGTTCCGTGGTGGTATGCCAGTTGAAACTTTATGGTGACTCCATATTTCTTCAAATGCATTTTCAAAAGATCGACATAAAAAATGGAGTCCACCATCACTTACACTGCAATTATGTATTCCAAAACGAGAAAAATGTGTTCTTTTATAAATTTCAAACAATCTGCGGGTCATTAGTTCTCATTTCGAATAGCCTCAACCCACTTAGACACATAATCAATGTGATAATGTACGTAAAGATACCCATAAGAAGGGGGAAAGGCCCCATGGTAGTCTATACCCCAAATAAAGTAAAAAATTTCAATAATTAGAATCTGTGGTAAGAGGCATCATACCTTTGTGATTCCCGCCAATTTGCTGCATTCGAGCACAAGTTTTGCAAAATTCAAAACAATCTTTAAAACAATGTACAATAAAACCATCTTGCAAAATTTTATCTACTGCTTTCTCTCATGAGAAATGCCTCCACAAGCTTTGAATGGCAAAAGGTAAGAATCTCGACCGCTTCATCATTGGCACACATCTTCTCATTAATCGTCCGACAAAGATAACAGATATGGATCATCAGCAATATTTCTCGTGTCCGCCAAAAATTTTTCGTTGAGAAGTCCATCGGGGTAATTTGGATCGCGATGTGGTAGTTATTACGCCACACTGATGGCAATGAACAAGAGCAAAAAAAGTCGCCATCAGAAATCTGCCGCCATGGGTATGCTATGAGAATCGATTCTAGAACTAAGCGAGATAAATACCGCGCCATAGACTCGACCCCTTTGTCTTCTTAATAGCCAAGTCAATTCTCGCACAAGAGATCCACCTAACAATCGAGACTGCATCCTCGCTTAGAGCAGTACTCACGCGTGATCCGTAAAATGGTTACGAGACCATAATGTATGACCTGAACTTTTTCTAAAGCAAAGACAACTATTAAAACTCTTTTCAGAAGTAATGTAATTTGCTTCGAAATTTTTAATCTAGAGTTTTGGTCATAGTAGATCATAAAGGCCTTTTTATCTTCCTCATTCTAAAATGCTCCTATAGCATAATCATCTAGCTACATGATCTCAAATGGAAGGTTCCACTAGAGACCGCAAAAGTGATGAGGCGTACACTAACATAGTTTCAGTTTAGCAAAGGTACTTCCACAAGCCTCGTGACCTTGTGAAAGGGACATCTTCAAAAGAAGTACATAAGGGACAGCTATAGTACTAAAATCTTTATGACCCTCTATAATCCAAAGATGTCCCAAGAATGACCTTATGTCTCTAACACTTTAGAGTAGGTAAATTGATATCGACTTACCTTATCAAACTTCAATTCCATTTTGATACTATATGGCCTAAGACAACCTCAGGCTACCACAGAATGACTTTTCCCACTTAACACAAGGCCCTTTCTCGACATCGCTCCAAACCTTACGTAAATTCCCTCCAAACAAATTACATAGTCACTAAAACCGAACGCCCAGACAAGATTTCCAAAATGATTTCTATCATGTCAATAAATTCCATCATGCAATCGCTGGAAGGTTCCGGTGCATTACATATCCAAAGGGCATTTTCCTAAAGGCAAAAGTTCCAAAGGACAGGAATGTAGTTTTCTCGATCTTCCAAAGCTATCTCAATTTGATTGTAACCCGAAAGTACCCATCAGAAAACAGCAATCGGCGCTCCCGTAACTCTCTCAGCATTCGTCAACAACCAAGAGGAAAGTGGTCTTCCACACTGCAAGTAAGCCCTTATAATCTATGCGTATCTCTCCAACCCGAAGTGACACGAGCAGGAATTAGCTCATTATTTCATCTCGCTGACCACGCTGACTCGCATTTTAGAACTACTCCGTGGCTAACCCACTTGCTGTCCGTTAATGTGTGGTAACAATACTACATCCAAGAGTTTTAAGACTTCCTTCTTTACCACAATTTCTTTCATTATCGGGTTCACCGTCGTGGTCAGCTTAGAGGGTTTAACATCCTCTCTATGAATTTATAGCATCAAGGCTAATCCCCTTAATATCCTGCAATTGTCCATCCTAGGCGCTTCAAGGGTTTCTCAATATCTCCAAAAGTTGATTTTCTTGATTCATTTCTTTAAGGAGGAAGATATGATTATCTAAAGTTTCTTCTCGCCCCAAGAAGGTATATTCAGGTGTGATGGTAAGGGTTTCAACTCGGCTTAGGGTGGCCTCTTCGTAAGGCAATGCCTCTGCCCTCAATCAGGTACGACCACTCTGTGCCCACCCATCTCACTTCCAGCACTCCTCATTGTGTTCAATTCTTTGAGGATGCAGAACTCCGATTATGTGGTCACGCTCATCCCAACTCCTGGCTTACCAAACATGACATAAGAGGGTCATCATGTGAGACATTATCCGGGCATTTCTCGTATCATTAATCAACCATGTCGACCTCACACACATCTTCTTTCTCATCCCCATTCCTCGATAACATTAAAGATATTCAGATTAACAACTATGTTACTGTAAACAGATAGTCATTAGACTTTCTCCGGATGTAGTTGTATGACGGCATTAGCAAATGTTGCTAAGAACGGGTTCACTAAGAATCATCGGGAACCGAAGTTCCTTTGGTTCACCACAGTTGAGTGTCGGTACAACAAAATCCAATGGGCGAGAACTTGTCCACTTGTACTAATACATCCTTCACTATCCCTCTAGGAATTTTTACACTGATCGCCTAATCGAGGGTGATATCAGGCTCCTAATTCTCTTAACCCTAGGTCCACATATACTGGTGAAAAGAACAAATTAACACTTGCCCTAAATCCACTAGAGCATGTCCCAACTTGAATTCCCTAATACTATAGAAATAAGAGGCTCGGATCTTCAGATTGGGGGCAAGTCATTTAATCAATGAGGTAGATTGCTCGCCATGAATGCCTCTTTGTCGATTAATTTAGTTTCTTTTACCTTGCACAAATCCTTAGAAACTTAACATAAGGACGGAATTTGCTTAATGGCATCTAGTAAAGGAATGTTCAATTTCACTTTGTTTGAACAACTCATAGATCTCGCACGGTGGTTCACTTTCTGGGACTCAACCCATGAGGGTAATGGAGCCGGAGGGATATGGGTGGGCCTTGTCTTGTTCTGGTTCCTCATCAATCACATCTGCTTCTAGGAACATGAGGTTTGTCGACACTCCACATATTCCAACCTGGTTCACTTTGTGACTCTTGTATCGGTTCCTTAGGGCTGAATAGTTTTGTCAATTACCTTACCACTTCAAGAGTAGTGACACCAGAATGTTCAAAGGTACCATCACTGACCCGAAATTCCAACACTATTATGACCTTGGGATTTTGGATGGGTTGAGAAGGGAGTTTCCTTTTTTCTTGTTGAAAATTGCCCATAGAAGAGGTTAGCTTAGTGATTTGGGATCTCACATCATTCAAGGCAATTCGAAATTCTGTGTTTGTGGATTGTTGGGTTTGTACGAACTATGTTACTATATCCTCCAAACTTCTCTTGTGTGGAGGTTGATATGTCGCGGGGCTTGGATTCTTAATTCGGCGGATGGAAACCTTGATTGTGGTTCACAGAAACTTTCGGGGACCTAGGATTCTCAAAATGGAGGATTGGGATTGAAAAACCTCGTTTCGATAATCGGGTCCTCGATTGTTTGGCAAGTTATGTGGGCTCTCATTTCTCTAACTAAAATTGGGTGCTTTCCCCCACCCCGGATTGTATGTTTCAAGTATGGAGTTGAAAGGTTTCTGTAGTTAAGGGTATTATTTCATTTATTTGGATTGCTCCCTTTAACTCGAGGAAGGTTCTAGCAAGACAGTTGAGTGCGTAGTGGTCATTGCATATGATGCATGGCTCCTCCACTCGGGTCCAATAGGTGCGAGGGTACTGAGGCACACTAGTTACCTCGTTTCACCTTTTCAACTCTATAGCCTCCAACTTCCTCATAAATTGGCAATTTTTGTCAAGTAAATCATCATTCTCTTAAAGTGATGGATTCCTCCCCATGGGTGTATTATGCACTTTAGTAGTGCTCACGAAAGTATTAGTTTCCCATGTTCTCTCGCATTTTCGTTATGGTGCCAAAGAAATTGAATTGCCCCTAGCACTCTTTTCTCATAAGTCCTCCGCATACATCATTGATGTATTGCTTATTATTCAAGGATAGTCTCATGAAAGTACAAGATGATTGGGTCCTGCACATCCAAACCATGATTTAGGATAGCATGGAGAGATCCTTAGATCTCCCATACCACAAATAAAAAGGTTCACCCGCTTTCTAAGCAAAATTCCGAATTGCTTCGTACGAGCATCGGGTATTACGCGGAGGGAAGAATTTGTTAAGGAATTCATTCCGCATATCTTCCCATGTAAAAATTGAATTAGGTGCAAGAGAATGAAACTCAGATTGGCCTTTCCAAAGCAAAAGGAAATAGAACTAAACAAATTATGTGAGGGGTGAGCCAAGAGGAGAGAAATGCACGCAAACATCCTTAAAGTCTCTCGCGAATGAGTAAGGGTTCTCAGATTCGACCCCTTGATATACAGGTAAAAGACGGATCATTTCTGACTTCATGAGGAATTGATTAGCCTTCGTGCAAGCTTAATACATGAATTGGTTGTAGTTCTTTGAGGTTGCAAAATTTCTGAGAGTTTTCCATTAGGTAAAGGAGCTGTGGGGAACCCTATATTGATTTCGCCAAAGTTAACATTTCCCCTCCTATTACCGGTGCTATCGAGTGTAACACCATCTCCATGTCAGGAGGTTCATGGTGTTCCAGGTTAACAGAACCTTGAGCATGTTCATTAAACAGAGGTTGCCGATTCTCAGATGGTCTCATTCGAGGTGTCAAGATTCTGAACAATCGGACTACATGGACTTTCTTTCTCGTAATTTCTAGGAGGTGCAATTCTTACAAGTCGGCGTTGCTTGTTGCGAGCCTAAACCGACATGCACTAAACCTACTCCGTCCAAGAAAACACCCACTTAGATTTCTCACAAAAACAAATTAAAAAGAAAAGTAGAGAACGTACCGGATTTGCAATGCAATTGCAAATTACCTCTACTTCTTCTCGCATCAACTGATTGGTCGCCATCACTGCAAGAACTGCGCCAAAATGCTTCAAGGCTCTTATTCGTATGCTGAATTTTATTCCCAATCGTAGGGAATTAAGGTTGTCTAGCATTATAGTACTCGCGGAGTCCACGTATTACTTCCACAGGAGTGGTCTAAATGGTTTATCCTTAGAGCTATTCTCCAAAGGTGTGTACTGAAAAGTGAAAATTACGGTCAGGTTTCCGTTGATTTTAAGGATTGATTAAATTCGACTATTTTAAAATAGAAAGATGATTGTTGGGATTCTTAGGTTTCCACTCACTAATGATCACGTACTTCCCACCTCTTAATTTTACAATTATCTAGAGCCATTGATGAATGGTGTTCATGGAATATTTTTCTAAATGCTCTTTGGAATGAAGAATGATCGAAAGATGTTGTATTAATTTGTTCCTAATTAATTCCGCACTCTTAGCTTGGCATTTGTATTAGCTATCAACGTGTACCGAGGATCTCTCGCTCAATACGTTGTCAAGAGGATGCCCAACTCAAGGTTTTTGCACAGCTTTCACAAGCTGACAACATCACACAATCCATCAAGTATAAAAGAGGAATTTAGGAATATACCTTGATCGTGGTGAGTTTCAAACTTGTAGAATCCCAAAGATAGAAGTTTAGAACTCCATGGAAATTATAAGGTAAATCATATCAAGAATTATTCATAAAGGAACTGGAGAAAATCGACCCAATTGCAAAACTCTAAGGATGAAAAAAATGTATGTATCATCGAGAATGAAAACGAAATATGAGTTCTATCGAAAGATTACATGCTTGAAATCGAAAGCTCCAGAAAAATAAAGTCTTCAACCCTAATCACTAAATCTTCACCAAAACTATGGAAAAGAACACTTCTCCTATGAAAACCCAACTCTAAGAATCAAAAGTCGCCTTCCTTGTATCCTCTAAATTTTATAATTCTCCTCTCCAATGTGATCCCATTCAAAAGTTGATTGGACAAGCGTGCCCTTGCATTAGGATCGACCAATAATTCCCGCAGCTGTTAATGTGGTACTCCAGATGTGCTAGTGGTGAACCTGCACATGTCAGCTTCTCCGCTACTTTCTCTCGCATGTGTGTACCTAAGATACGTTGAAGGTGTATCGTTACATGTCAAGCTAATGGGTGCTTTTTCAGCATTGTTGCACTTCTCCTCAAACTTTCACCAACGGCTACATCATCCTCTGTAATGATCCATATTTGCTTTTCGGATACAACCGTACAATTATGCATTAGACTCGAAAAACCCGTACAAGTCCGTAAACATGAAAGCAATTAAAGTACCTATTCTCATGCAAATGTGAGCAAAGTGTGACTCAAGGTGCTAAGTTCGTTGTAATTATCAAGCCATTCGTGTATTCAACACCATGGATTGTGTTGTGATGCATAGGTCGAAAATGGCTATGAAATTCGTTCACAAAGTGAACCGATGATCGGGTGATTTTACGAACAAAACCCGAGGGTTTTACTGCTCATGTGAATAGTGTTCACAAAATATTTTTTGTGAAATAATGTGTTTGGTCGAGTAATTCAAGTCAATCAAGCCATATTGATAATTAAATTTTGCCGGAAATGAATTTTTGTGTAATGAATTGTGAAATTACATGACATGTTTGTGTGATTTAAATTATGTGAATATATTCATGATTATATATTTGCATGTGTTATATAATTTCAGCATTGAATTGATATCATGCATTCCATATGTGCACTTGCAAGACCCTAAAGTGATGAGGAGCGCATGAGATGGTTCATTGAGAGAGCGGTTTCGATGTATTGACTAATAATAATAACATCGGAGCCTGGCCCATTACTTATACTCCGGGAGGGTGAACCATATAAAATATCAATCGTCTGAGCTCACCCAACTGAGAGACCCCGTAGGTAGTCCACTAAATGTAAGACCCGAGTCGGTCCACTACTTATATCGAGGGTGGGCCCACAAATAAAAACAACATTCACGAAAATAATGCTTTCATACGTGGCTTAGGAAAGTGTGAGGGAGCCTATGGAGGACCCTGGGTATGAGTTGTTCAGGTAGACATTCAAGCAGATCATGCATTTACTTGAATGTGTATTTTCTTTTCGAGCATTGCATATGCACTCAGTGGGAGAGTAGCCCATGTGGTGATTCCCACTATCGAAAGCATTAGCTCACCCCGTCGAGGGATATCATTTCTGTGTGCAAGGAGCGTGATTTAGGAGACTCAAGCCGTCCTGCAGGCCGTAGTGTGAGAAGAAAGCCTGTCGTGGCTTCGGGTTTTATTATGTATACATGTATTATAATGTTTTTAATTTTAATATATGTTTGTATAAGAGCACTTCTTAACTCTCAAACTTATTGTATATACGTGGGAATTATTGTGATGTAGTATCAAGAATTGTCGGGACAAAACGTTATATACAAAGTTATATGTGTTATGTATACGGGTGTAGCCCTCAAAGACAAATGGTGACTCCTACTTCCGATTTTCGTAAGAGATGTCGAGTCACCCGACATACTCGAATATTCCGCGGGTTGACGGGTAGTCAACGGACACCCTGGATTTGGGGCGTCACAGATGAAATAAGCAAAGGAGAACCTATTGAAGAGGATCTTAAATGGCTTGCACAAGGACCAAGACAACAAGTTCTTACTTATCCTGGTTATATCATTAATGGTTGTCGTTACCATACCAAGGATCGTGATTTAATACCAGTTAACCAAAATAGTGGTGTTAGTATCAGGGCATCAACTATGCAATCGCAGGCGCCAAAGATAAGAACTATGGCTTTATGAGATGTGTTTTACTGTGGTTGTAAAAGAGATATGGACCTCGACATAATATGTTCAAGATTTGTGTTTTTAAGTGTGATCGGGTCGATAATAAGAGCGTAATAAAGTCATGAGCTTGGTTTCACATTAGTTTATCTACGTAAGATAGGATACAATCGATCCTTATTTCCCTTTGCATCTCAAGCTCAACAAGTATTTTATGTAGAAGACCACAATTCAAGACGGTTGTTGTTCTTTCAGCGCCAAGAAAGGACTTCTTTGACATAGAGGGTGATGACAACTTCACAAACAATTGTATGGAACATCACCCATTTGTAGAATGCACGTTTCCACACAGTCCTCCGTCGAAGTTGAAGACTCAAAATGAAATTTGTATGAGAACCGATCGTGAGGATTTGGATTGACATTAATCATATTAGGCATGTTTTTTTTTGTACTACCTTAGTTACTACTATGATTACTATGTATTGTATTGCTAAATTATCAAGCAATATATAATGACATGGTAATTCGATATTATGGTTTTATTATTTTATTCTGTTAGTTTATTTTTTTTATTACATGCATTGCCATTTGTAACCAAATGCAACTACTTATGTATTTGATGCTCCTTTAAATTGTCTGTACTCTTTGAGGTTAAATAAGTGTTGCTTATACATTGACATCATAACTTTAGTTTTAGATTATGCATTGTAAAGAATGAAGCAATTGACCTAATAGATCTTAATTTTTTTTTTTAGACAATCCTCCTTGTAGTGAAAGAATCATGCGATATAATAATGACAATAAATAACACTTCCCTATTTGGGTTATTCGATAAGTTTCCTACATATTGAATTAAAATGGTGCAAGGTAATTCAAAAGTTATGCTTCATACAACCATTATTGCATGATTATGATCGATCATTCTCATATTCAATGTTTATAAGTTACTTATATAAAATAAAATAAAATAATCGATGTCTATAAGTTGATTGAATTTATAATATAATGAAAATAATGACAAACATAAGACAAGTCAATATTTATTAGACTTGGTGGTAAACTATATGACACAATTTCAAAATAAAACATTGTTATAATAATGGATATAGAAAAGAAATAATATTACGTGACACACCTAACCTCACAATTGATCAATATTCTTAAATTATTGTATTAGCGCAGATATTCTGAACATGGCAAAGAAAGTGAATGCAAGTTTTATGTAAATATCTCAACCTTTGCAATTGTACTTATTTATGTATTATAATGTGTATTTTTTTTTACATATTTTCATTACTTCAAAATTATCATTATTTATCAATGTTAAAATGTTGTTGTCTTAGCATACCTTAGCCATTCAAGACACGTTAAAAGCGCCTATAATTTGTGGACAAATGGGAGCACGAAGGAAACAAAGAAAAGGTGATTGTTACAATATCCAGTTTAATTTACAATTAACTTATAAAGTGTGGTTCAAAATTTTTCTTTACTTTTTCATGTAGAGGGTGCGAGCACAAAAAGAAGAAAACAAAAAAGTTTAGAGGATCAACCATGAAACCAAATATCACAAGAATAAAAGTAAAGGGGTCAAGATTAATGTCGATTATAATGATGATGGTATGTAAACTGTGACGGATCTATACAATTGGTTTTCTACTTGTGTCCTTGCAAGACCATGGTTCCAAAGAAACTATCTTGATCGGGCGCGGTGGCCAAATGAGTTGGAAAGAAAAGCATGGATATCGTTTCAGTATGAAATAATTATTTTAAATTATCTTCCTACATCTCAGGTACTTATTACATGCATCTGCATTCAATAACTAATGAATTTGCGTATCGCGCTCAAGGTTGATGAAGATAGCAAGAATACGTTTATTGCATCATTAGGCGTAAAGTTCAGTCATTCAAGCACCATCTCACAAAAGACTATATCACGCTTATAAGGATGACTCAACACCTTAAAGAGCCTCCCCACTCTTGTTACAACTATATTGAGACTCAAATATGGAGAAAATTGTTGCGATAGTTCTAAAGCAATTTCAAAAGAAGTTTGAAACGTAAACTCAAAGAGGTCTTCAACACATATTCCATCGACTTAGAAAAGGTTATGCAAACTGGAAAGCAAAGAAGTAGAAGTCGCACTGTTTTCATTTATACATTTATTTTTATTTTTATGCTTGGTTAGCAGATAAATTTTAATATTGTAGTTATAATATATAAAGATTGTGATGTGATAGAGAATTTTTTTTATCAAGTAATGGATATGCTTGTAAATTTGTTGGTAAAATGGATGTAGTTGTTTAATGAAAAAAAAATTAAAGCAAGCATACAAATAAAAAATATAAATTGAATTATGTTTTATAGAATTAAAAATCCTCATTTTATATTGATTGATATTATATAATCTTTACAAATGATTTGCTTTATTATTATATCTAAGCAAATAATTACACTTATTGAAATCATTATATTATGCAAATGTGATGAAAACTGGTTCTAGGAAGCTCGTGTCTAGATGGGAATTGTGAATTTCCATGAGAGAAGGCAAATATGATGTTGAAACTCAACATGTTGTTCATAAAATTGTTATCAAAACTTTTAAATGATGTCCGCTTAAGGTTCTAAAGCTATAAATATGATATCTGCTTAACTTGTTATGTTGCTCGTGTGATGAGTTGATCATTAATGCCAAGAAGCTTCGTATTCCTACCTGGTCCAAATGATATACTTACACAAGCTTTAGGAACACCCGAGCATCCCGGTGAGTAAGGGCAAAGGACCAAGAAAATGCGTAATGCATATTTTGATACCTCAAGTCATCAAAGTTGTTGAAATGGATGAAAGAGAAATGATATTGCAAGGAAGGGAGAAATGATATACTCATACGTGCCTTGCGAACACCGAGATTCCTTGCAGTAAAGTGGGCAAGGGACCTCAAGTAGAAAAAACGTAGAATGCATATTTTTTGATGTTCCTAAGTCATCAAAAGTTGTTGAAATGGGATGAAAGAGAAATGATATTGCAAGGAAGGGAGAAAGAATTGAGAGCTTGAAAAATGCTTAGCCGAGAAGCCGCACAAGTAAAGCAACGTGATATTTAACACCACTCATCAAGGGTCAACAACACCTCCCACACCCTAGTCTCTAAATGAGCAAGACAAATATCCTATAAAATAAATATAATTCATGAAGAAGTCCATCGAATGACACAAATGGAGTCAGATAGTACTACAACAACCACCTGGGGAATATCCAAATGGATGCGTATATATATGTTCGACTTAGTTCCATTACATTAGCATTAATGTATAGTTTTTCAGGATATTCCATATTGTATACCAAATGTAGTGATATTTTTTAATTTTTATAAGGTTAAAAATGTGACTGTCATATAGAGATCAGGTTACTATTGCATATGCAACTATGTTCCTAAGTAAATGTGATGGTCCGAATCCATGTTACCACCATCCTTCATCCCGTTCCAACTCCAAGGTCTTTCTACCGTTTCCACTTCCAAATGTCTCTAAACGAGGGATGGAGTCGACACGAGGTATTATGACCTCGTTGAGCTTCAGGATACCTTATGAAGGAGGGCAAGAGGTATATCGAATTTTTCATGTAGTTAATTTGTTTTATAGTGTTTTGGCTTACTAATGCAATAATGTTCTAATTATCGACTATGTATTGAAGAAAAATGAGCAGTTAAGAAGAAAGCAACAAAGATAATAGAGAAACCTATTTAACAACTAAAGAAAGAAAATCCAAAGGAACTGGTTACAAAAATGGGGTCAAGACTTTGAAAGATGATCAAAGCCCCAAGAGTACAACCTTAGGATCCTGCTGAAAAGTGAATCACAGCTGGTGAAACATATGGAGTATATCATATCTGAGGTAGAGGTTTCATCAAACCGTATTTGTTTCTACATATGGTGGGATTTTTACATGCATCGAGTTCAAGTTATATTTATGGTACCAATATCTATATATCAAAAATTATATATCGATGAGAGATATACAGGAGGAGTTGATCATGTCTAAGATATTTCTGTATCACAGAATAACGTCGTTGAGTCACACTGAGAGGGATTATTTAAAATTAAGGATTTAAGATATTTTTATTCATCCAGCATTTTACCTGGAAGACAACATTACAAGATTCTCAACATTTTCATATCAAATTATCTTATCTCTAACAAATATTGTCGCCTTCATTGGTGTCTGGGGTTATAAACGAAACAAATGTCACTTACTGACTAAGTAAGATAAGCCAACTAAAGATTTCAAGAAGAATTAACATGTATGTATCTTCCTTTATATTGCTTAAAGATTACATTCATGGTTGAAATGTATCTTAATTTTCAAATTTTATTGTTAGGTATTTAATTTATTCTTTCCTCAAAGAAAGAAAGCTTACAAGAAAGACCTTTAATTTGATATGTAAGCCGAGGTAAGATAAATATGACCATTTTCTTCAATCTCTCCTTAATAAATCTACTTGGGTGTGTTTTAAATTCATGCTATTTTATTTTTTCTATTAAATTTGGAATTACTTTAGTCGAATAAATATCATATTTTTATCTTGGTTTTATCATAAATATTTAGGTTCACAGTTATCACATTATATATTATACATTTTCTACCTTACATGAGCTCCATGTAGAGTCCTAGACAACATGGAGGGGTTCATTGTGGTTATTATGTGATGAAGTATATGAATGAGATCATTTTTGATTTGAGCCTACTCAAGTTGAAGGTATGAACTCAACTATAATATTTCTTAAGTACTATGAAGTTTTATATATGAATATGTTGTTATGTTAACATTTTTTTTATTTATTAATAATGTCAGTTTAATGGAAAAAAGATCTATACTCAACATGAAATAAATTTATTAAGATTAGAGTGGGTAGATTTTGTCAACACTCTTGCTTCCAACAGTAAATTACTAATTTTAATATCTCATCATATACTTCAAAATTTATATAAAGCAATGGGTTTAAGGTATTTTTTTTATTTGTATAGGTTTTATTCTGGCATGATGAAAGTTTTTGTAGTTACTGGATTTCTTCAACGTATTAATTAATATAATTTATTTATGTATTTTTTTGTTACATGTGTTTCAGATAGTAAAAGGCTCAAGTTCTTTTTTTCCATGGTGACATTTCAACATGTATATGCATTGAGTTAATATTTTGTCAGGTAGTTATTTCTGGGTAAGATAAGTTTGTGTACTTACTAAGTTTTCATTAGATGGATTTCATCTTGAACCAATAATTAGTTAATATTTACTTCTATTTTATTTGGTACAAGTTTTGTATGTAAATATTCAAGATGGTTTTTGCTTAGAGATTTCAAGACTCGTACATCTCGAATATTAATTATTTTATCGCATGCTTGTCAGTTCTTGCAAGATAAAAGTTTATATAGTTATTTATACAATAGATGTGAATTTCATCTTGAATTGATAATTAGTTGGCATTATTTCCTTGTATTATTCATCCTGTTCTCCGGAAATTCATCGTGTGAAATTCCTTTCGCAACCATGTTCGTTTTTCAGAAAACTCGTGTCATGCACTCACACCTATTACTCTTAGGTTCTCAAAGGTATATGAAACAATATGCCATTTCACCATAATTCATGTTAATATATTATGCATGCATATATCAACTGAGTAATAATCAACATGTTATTCATTAACACATAGAAATAACATAAATTAGCTCACATGGGCTAATACACAAACCAACAGTCCATCTTGGAACTGCCCAACACATCACACCAACAACACACAATTTTCATGTTATTGAAACAAGCCACACACATAATAAGGTCACCTTCGACGATCCAACCAATTTCACGTTTCCTTCAAAATCATGAACCAGCTAGTTCCAATCATCCATACGACATCAAACAACCATAAAACCTAAACTTTTTAGTTTTAAACCAAAACTTCAACCCACCATAGTTCGGGACTGTGTGAAACCTGGGTTATAGATATCCTCTATCCCACCAAGCTTTTGAATCCAAACCATATATCTTCACTCAACCATAGACAGCCCTACAATACCCAATACAGTATCCTACAACATGCCATGCAATGGTCCGGCTGGAAAGTTGACTCAATGGGTTTGATGGAGTCCAACACCGAACCCGAGTTCGATTGTTATTATGACCTTCCGTTGAGGTCACGAGGATCCTAGTTTGACGTAACCCACCCTGGGAACCCATCCGTGAACCCAGCCAGGTGATCAGTCGGTGCACCCAAATGGCAGACCCACGGTGCACTGGGCCAGCAACCCAAATTCGAACAAATTTCTTCCACTAGATTGCCTCGTAATTAAACGACTATAACTTTGGCTACAGGGGTCCGAATTGAGAAATTCAAAAGCCTAACATCAAGTTCATTGACGTGGCTACCATTTATCAGAAGGACTCACTACCAAATTCCCTTTATTTCCTACCCAAAAATCAGTTCTAAAGTCCGGTCACAAAGCACCTAATGTGGCAGCCTTCATGGTTCAAAATACAACCAAAACATTCCCTTAGGCAAACAAATAAATTCACATAACCCTGTGATGTAAAGCAACCAAAGAGGAGTAAGACCTACCTCTCTGGCGCTTTGTTGAAATCCAACCCCAACTCTATGAGAAACCCTTGCCGTGAGGGGATGAACTTTCCCTCTGGCTCCGCTTGAAACCACCGTCCGATCACGGAAATTTGCAGAGAATGAGCCCTCTAAACTCTTTTTTTTCAAATCTGCATTTTCCTCTCCCAAACCTGCAGAGAAATGTCATGAGATGTCCTTCACTTGCCACTTCTCCAATTTATTGTGTCTTGGATTAACCTTATCACCTTATCCATCTACCTCTTGATTTCTCCAATCATGTGTGTCATTATTAATGCCATGCATCCCACACTAGCCTCTGGTTGATCGATTCAAGATTCGACATCGCAAGTACACCTGAACCACTCACGCCAGTGTCCCCACCCCCAAACGTGCAGGTAAATTCCGACCGTCTCTTAAATTCCATTTAAATTCGACGTGAAAGAATAGATTTCACGAGACGATTCCAACGGTGAAATCAGTTTCATCATCCGAGATCTAGAAAAATTTTGGATTTTTACCGAAATTACGATTTTGCCCTTTTTCGAGAAAATTAGACTTTCTTGGGGTTTCACATCCTCCCCTCCTATAAAAAAATTTCGTCCCGAAATTTCACGCACATACGCATCCAACCACGTGCATATGTAACCTCACCCAACTCCAAGACCGTGGTCTGCATGAAAACCCAAATTATGTCTCACTTCGACAACCCGATGGTCAAGCCAACTCATCCATGTCAAGAATGACATCACATCCCATATGTCTACCACCCTAAGGTCCACCATGAGCGTAATCACCGAGATCCCCAACACCAACTCGACACATCCGACCAACTCTCACCCTACATCTGGAAGAATTTATCATCCCTCTAGAGGCCTCAACCTCTAAGTCCACTCCCATCACACAAGATGCAACAATGAATGAATCTCATTAATTTAAACGCTACTCTAGTCAAGTAGAGTAGAAACGTACCATGTATCCAACTAACTGATGTCACCTCTCAGACTATGACCCCTCCGCCTCCTGTGACAATCTCGCTCATATGCCCAGCCGGCGCAATGGTAACACGCTCATCCGCCCACCACCCGAACTCTACCAGAACTCCCCGTCCTAGACCCCGACCGCGCTCCTGCTCCGGCTCTATGTGGACCCGTCAGCGGGCGTACCAGGTGGATCGGTTCCTCCGACCCATACTGGGGGCGGAGGAACAAACTCAGATCTCGCTCTATCCCCTCACCCGACTAGATCGCACCGCCCCCAAACCCCGGATCCCGCTCCGGGTGGCAATCCTCCTCGTGTCCTGCCGGGCAATGGCAAGACACCATCCGCCCATCCCGACCGGCAACCCTAACTCGCCTCACCATGATCGGAATCGAGGTGTCCCATAACCTCGGGATTCCCCGCCTCCGTGACAACCTCGTCTAAAGGTCCGCCGTCGCAATAACACATCATCCGCCCGCCCGACTGGGCCCGTCCCATCCTCGGCTTTGGTCCCGATGACCCTACCCATCCTCGATATCCCGAGAAACGTAAGTCTTCGCTTTCCCGGGTCAGTTGAAGATGGATCTTCCTTCCTCTTAAGACTCAACACCCATATCTCTGATGCTTCAGATGTCATCTACCTCCTTCGCTCTAACTGGAGGATGAGTGCTTCTGGCAAGCAAATGCTTCGACCCGCCCCGGCTCTTACCATTACACACACGCATGTGCACAATAAGATCGAATCCCTACGCCCCAACAGCGCCCTCGCCGGGTCAGCCGATGCAGCCCGACCAAAGACTCGCGTGGACGACCTCTACGTCCCTCCCCGACTAGCCATCTACACAAGTCAAATGGCAAGTTAAATTTCTAATACATCTCTAAGGCAGAACCCATAGCCCCGAGACACTGCATTCGTGATTCCAAAATTTTATACCCTATGTCCATGCACTCGTAGGTAATGCAAGACAATAATTTCATTTTATTAAATCATATTCGACAAAAAAAATAATTTTAGAAATTTTTGTTTTAAAAGATTTTATTTCATTTGATTTTATAAAATTTGATTTTATTTATTTTTCATTTAATTTTGGACCATTTTGTCCAAAAAATTTTCGAACACCTAAGGTTTTAATTTCTCGACCCTAGTGTTCACATTTTTCCTATGCTATTCACCAAGCATATAAGCACACAATTCATAATAATCAACAGTCTATTCACACATCAATCATCAAATTCATCAAACAATCACCTAAAACACATGCATGCAGTGTTCAAATATTTATCCCATGATTGTCTAGGTACCCACATACCTAACTCTAACATCAAGCCACCAAGTGGTAATGTTCTTATCTCTTAAAGACTATGGCCTTAGCCCAAGTTTCCCCAAGCCCTAGGTATTCATATACTAAGCTCTGATACTGCCGTAGTCGTATCGACTAAAACTTAGCGGATACCCAAACCCAAGCTCCCTGTGGTATTCAGATACCTAAGCTTTGATACCAAGCCGTGGTCGAGCATCGACTAAACTTTATAACTACACCCACCCAAATTCTGCAAGGTAATCGCTTACCTTAGCTCTAATATCAAGCCGTAGTCGGTGATTCAAGCGCCAGTAATCCTAACCAGCACTACACTACAACCGCATATCCGCCCATGCCCAACACGCCATAATCGTGATACCTTATCTCTCATACTGTCAGGACTTATCCTCGGTGGGTCCCACACCACCGTCAACCTCATAGACACATGTGAATATCTACAAGCCCGATATCACACTCATTTGTCTCGTATATGGAGACCCATTGCTTTAATTTTCTTACAACAACCACTGTAATAATATTTTACAGCAGAGTTTATGCCAACTTTTATACTTATAAAGCAATTATATTAAACTAGATTGTTCTAATATATTTTATAAAAACAATTCTAAGGCCAACCCGACCTTCTCTTCGTACTCATGGACTCCGAGCCATTCTCTCACCGAAAGCGGGGTCCCACGACCCGTGAGCAAAGCCCAAAGAGGATAATCTCCTACGCGGGTTACTCCCCACCTAAGTGCACATGCAATGGTCGCACCACACATTTAAGTAAAACACGCAAGTTCCTACTCAAATGTCTATATGTCATGGATGAAAAAGTGACCCACCCATTCCCATGTCTCGAGCCCTCACCGACTCCCTCACACTTGCCTAAGCCATGTATGAGAAAAATAATCATTTTCAAAACAAAACCTGTTGTTCTTGAAAATACACTACCGAATGCTCAGAGGCGAGACTACCCTCCGAGGCGAACGTGGTCGAGAACCTTCCAATGCAACACGCCTTTATCCAATAAATGACTGGCTTGGACCGCCTTCCCAACCCCATTCCTCCTAAATCCTGTGAAATTTCTTTCGCAACCATGTTTGCTTTTCAGAAAACTCGTGTCATGCACTCACACCTATTACTCTAGGTTTAAAGGTATATAGTTTCAATTTCACCATAATTCATGTCAATATATTATGCATGCATATATCAACGAGGCTACACAATCAACATGTTATCTATTAACACATAGCAATAACATAATTTATCACATAATAACACACAAACCAACAAATTATCTTGAACCGCCTAACATCACACCAACAAATACAATTTTCATGTTATCGGAACAAGCCACACACAAGGTCACCATTCGAATTCCATCCAACCGTACCTCACTCGCCTTCAAAATTCATGAAACCATTTGGTCTCCAATCATCCACGATATCAAACAACTATAAAACTAGAAACTTTTAGTTTCCGGGCCAAACCTCGACCACCACATTTCTCGGGACTGTAGGAAACCGCCAGATATCCTTTCTATCCTCATCCTTTTGAACTAAACCATATGGCCTCCTCCTCAATGCCTCATAGACATCCTACTACTAATACAATATCCTACAACATGCCATGCAATGTCATGTTATATCCCGCCATACACATCGACAATAACTAAACTCGAACGCTGGTACAAAACAATGCATCTAACGTTGAGATCGTTCCGACCGCCCCCACATGAACATGGATGGAATCTTGACTCAATGGGCTTTCCATAGAGTCCAAGAACACCAAACAAAGTTCGATCTACAGCTACACCTTCCCAAGTTGGAGGTCATGTCAGCTCACACTGTAATGAGCCACCGTAACTCCGTCGAAGCTATTTGATCCATTGAGCCTCAGTCTAACACCTCGGTCTGACACTTTCTATGCCCTCAGGCATACTACTGATCTTCTGACTCAATGGGCTTTCCATAGAGTCCAAGAACACCTGAAACGGAGTTCGGACGAAGGAGTTATGACCTTCCGAAGTTGGAGGTCACACAGGACAAAACTGTCTCACCCGGGCAGCCTACCTTACTTGCCCGAACGCCCATTTCTGCTTTCAACCAAAACCACTGGACCACCAAAACATCCTACATTGAAAAGAGACCAATGGGATTTATGAAGTCCAAGAACACCCAACCTGAGTTCGACGGTTAAGTACACCTTCCGACTCGAGCTGCGTGCGACAATGTCTCACCTGGGCAGCCTGGTCTTTGCTTGCCCGGAAGGCCATTTCCGGCCGTCTAAGACATCCACTGCCCTCCAAAGTGGTCCATCTGGAAAGTTGACTCAATGGGATTTCCATGAAGTTCAAGGACACCCAAATCGGAGTTCAGACGAGAAAGTTATGACCTTCCGAAGTTGGAGGTCACACATGACTAAGCTGTCTCACCCGGCAAACTTAATTCTTACTGGCCCGGAACGGCCATTTCCGGCCGCCTCAGACACCCACTGCCCTCCAAAGTGCTCCGGCTAGAAATTTGACTCAATGGGCTTTCCATGAAGTCCAAGGACACCCAAATCGGAGTTCGGACGGTTGGTGACTCCACGGTTGAGGTCACACATGACTAAGCTGCCTCACCCGGGCAGCCTACCTTACTTTCCCGACGGCCATTTCCTACCGGCTCAGACACCCACTGCCCTCCAAAGTGGTCCGTCAGGTTGACTCCAACGGCTTCCATTACTTGTTCAAGAACACCAAATCGGAGTTCTGGGCAATGAAGCGGCACCTTCCGCTGTCACAGATCCGATGGACGTTTAACCCAATTTGGAACCCATCCGGTGAACCCACGGTGACCTACTTGGTGCACCAAATTTATGAGCCCAAAACTTAACAGCTCCTTCCACTAGATCAAGCCTGTGATTTGAAACCCGACTATAACTTTGGCTGTGGGGTCCTAATTGAGAAATTTAGCCTAACATCAAGCTCATCGACGGGCTACCATTTATCTAAAGACTACCACCAAATTCCTTATTTCCTACCCAACCGCTCTAAAGTCCCTAATGTAAAGTACCCCAATGTGGCAACCTTCTCATGGTTCAAATACAACCAAACATTCCCTAGGGCAAAACAACCACTCACACAACCCTGGGGGATAGAAAGTAACCAAAGTAGAGAAGACTCACCCCCTGAGTTCATTAAATTCCCAACTCGATCTCTATGAGAAACCCGCCGTGAGGATGAACTCTTCCCTCTGCCTCTTGAAATCGCCTGGGTCCGACGCTCGAAATCTCTAGCGAGAAGGTGGAGCCCTCTCTCTAAAACTCTTTTTTCAAACTGCCCATTTTTCCTCCCCTCTCTCCCAACCGACGGGGAGAAGATGTAAGCCATGTATGTCCTTTCACTACGACTCTCTAATTCTATGTACTCATATCCATCACCTTATCCATCTACCTTGGATTTCCCTCCAATCATGTTGCCACATGTCCATGGGTCCCACACTGAGCCTTAAGCTGACCGATTCAAGACTGACATCGTGGCACACCGTGAGCCACCCAAATGCACTTGCAATCCCCACCACGCCGTCGCCTCAAAAAACGGTAAATCTCGACCGTCTCGAACTGATTAAATGGACGCAAGCAATGATTTCACGAGATTCATTCCAACTGAAATCAGTCATTATCCGAGATCTAGAAAATTTTGATTTACCAATACGATTTTGCCCTTTTTCGGTGAAAATTGACTTTCTAAGCCATTACACAGGGTAGTTTCAGAAAATAAAAACTTCTATTTGGCTCATTAGTATCTTCCTCAACAAGCCTTGCACCTATCCCCCAAAAATAATTTATGGCCGCTTAACAAACCTCCCACCAACAGTTCTCTCTCTCTCTCTCTCTCTACCCAAATCAGAGAAGTCCTCACCCTAAGACAGCAGCAGGGACCTGGATGAATTAAAACAGAGCAAAAAGTGGGTCAGGGATGCAGAAAAGAGATGAAGTTGACTCAGAGGAGTATGGGTTTTGATGATAGTGAAAAGGAGAGGTATAAGTGACGGCTAAGCAAGCAAAGGATTAACCGACAAAA
Source organism: Tetrastigma voinierianum (assembly GCA_016808115.1). Lineage (NCBI taxonomy): Eukaryota > Viridiplantae > Streptophyta > Magnoliopsida > Vitales > Vitaceae > Tetrastigma > Tetrastigma voinierianum. The sequence continues at coordinate 874,090 of JAEQBH010003899.1, read as the reverse complement.
TCCAAATTATTAAGTTTTTTTCTTAAATAAGCAAATAACAAGAGTTATGACAATAATACAATTTTAATTTAATTTCTCAAGATCTCTGAATTACAATCTTACCTTTCTAAATTTTACTACAAAATTTTTTCCCTCAATTTTATATAAAAAAATAGCTTTCTTTAAATTCGAAAATCTACCTAAAATCATTTCTTTCATTCCTAAAAATCAGAAAATATTTTCTTTACAAATTTCTAAAATTGTCTTCTTTAACTTTTAAAACAAAATCATTTTTTAATTTCTAAAAACAAATCATATTTTAATTTAAATTTTAAAATTTTCTACAATTTCAAAAGTTAAATTTATTTTCCCTTATATCAAAAATTCTTTAAATTCAAATTTTCAAAATAACTTTCTGATAATTTCCCAAATCAAGTATTCTTTTTCAAACATTTAAATTTCAAGTTCATTCTTCTCCAAAGTGACATTCTTATTTTTTCGAACCTAAAATCATATTTTCGTTTTCCAAAATTACCTTTATCAACTTGATTTCAAAATTCCAAAAGCTACGCTTTACTTATAATTCCAATAAAACGGAAGCATATGGAGTTGACTCACGTATAAATAAACGCTCCATGGGCAAATTCGATATCTGTACATCCATTCATTAAATAATTTGGCGCTTTGTTTGCACTTTGGCTTTATATTTTAATCGGTCCTAAACCTTAGCAAATAATTCAATCAAGAAACATCTACTATATTGATTAGCAACTCGTCTCTACATCACTGCTTCTCGTACAACTCTATTTGACTGCTGCTCTAGATTCGGCTGATCGATTGGCCGGAGTGATAACATCGACCGAGAGAGAGAAACTAGTAGTGCCTTTTTGGGAGAACCTGACCTAATGAGATCGATGTGACGCCACAAACTGCACCACTGACAACTGGCCAACCTCGTTGTATCACTGTAGCGATCCACGGTTTTCACTAAAACGCAACTTCCACTGGGAGCTCACCCAAATACAAACCCGCATAAACCCGTCCCAAACAAATTAACATAATAGCCTATGATTAAACGGCCACTGGGCCCATAAACCAATATTCATAACAATGTATATATATCCAACTATCCAACCATAGTTCTGAGCTCAAATTTTACTTATACAAATATATATTAAATTAAACAAATTTAATACATGTAATACTTCATAACCCAAAGCCACAATCCCGCTTTTCTTTCTAAACTCTCGCCTTCTCGGACGAAGGCCCTCGCACGCTCCCACCAAATAAGATCCTCGACAGGAGCTAATGCTTGCAGCAATCAACCGGCGGCTACCACCTGGGCGCAATGCAATGCTCCAAAATAAACACACATTCAAGCAAAATGCATGATCCTACTTGAATGTCTAACCGATCATCTCGCACCCGAGTCCTCACGACTCTCCCTCACACTCGCCTAAGCCCCATGAGAATTATTATATTTATTTGTATGTACAACCCTCCGATGTGTATCAACTGGACTGCCTCCGACGATTATTATCTGCGGGACTACCATGTATATCAATCAAGCCGCCTTCGACGACTGATATTTTCTGGGGCATGGACTACCCTCCGATCATATTTAGTTTTAGGCAACCCTCCCAAACCATTTTCTCTAGACTCACCTCATGCACTCACTCCTATCATCCTAGGGTGCTCCTAGTGCATATGGAATGCATGATAATCGACATAGCTTCTATGTCACATGTAAATATATAAACATGCATATATTCACATAAAATTCAATCACACAATCATGTTATGTAATTCAGATTTGATCAAGATCACTAGCTCACATGGCTAATGATCAAACACGAGCAATTCGACGGAATTACTTCAACTAAACACATTATTTCACAAAAATTATTTTGTGAACACTATTCTGAATAGAAACCCCATTTGGCTCTCGAAAATCAATAATCGTTTGCTCACTTTAGAACTCCGAATTTCACGCCATTCCCTTACTTTTTTCATATCAAGCATACATTTTAATGCATAATTTCACAGCCCACTAAATTTCTGGATCGGCACGACGCTAAAACCCCAAAATTCCAACACCCATCCCAAGTTTTGATCGACCAAAACTACTCTCACTACCATCTACCAAACATCGACAAAATACTTAAAGCATGGGAATAAAACCCAAGTATGGAGAAACTTCACCTCACGGAGTCTGGGTTTCCAAACTCCTTAAATCCTGCACTCCACGCTGTAGGCCTCTTCAGAGAATGTTTTCCTTCATTCCGAAGATCATTACTGCTATCGCTCGACATATTCTAGAGAGAAGTGACACTCTCACCTAAAACCCACCATTTCAGCACCTCCTCGCATCTCCCCTCGCTCAATTCACGTTTTCCCTTTGATATTTGAAGAAGATGAGAACTATTCTCATTTTTGTCTCAACTTCTAACACTTTAATTAACGACCATTATGTCCTTATTTTCCCAAGGCGACACTCGCACTATCTCACTGGCCCATTTTCATCATTTCACTCATACCACCATGGCACATGAGAGTACGGTGGTTATATGTGACTTTCGCTAACCTAAAATCGCTTTACAAGACCAACCGTGGATGCCTCGAATGCAAATTCTAATCGCTCCTAATTCACGTAAATTGACATGCTAGCTAGATTTCATGGTATTACCCTAATGGTGAAACTGCTGTCATCCGAGATCTAGGAGAATAAATTTCGATTTTTAACCGAAATTACAATTTTGTAAATCGAAATTAAGATTTCGCTCTTTCCAAATTGGAATTTCTGGTCTTGATTCTCCTCCTTAAAAGGAATTTCGTCTGAATCTAGGACAATCACATCACTAACATGCATATGCAACATGCATTCTACCATGATAAACTAGTCATTTAAATGTTAAACGTACTAAACCACGACCTTCATCCCAAAACGCAAGTGATAGGTGGCCCAGATCGGTCCTCGCATTCCCACGCTGACTCCCCTCCACCCATAGTGCCCCATAGCACTCTCACTAGCCTCGCCTGGGCTCTGCGTCAAACCCGATCACGGCCATCCAAAATGCACACACCGTCCCCCTCGAAGGTCCCATCGTCAACCTCACATGTCCCCAATCCACCACGAGCGGACCGAGATACTTCCGAGCATGGAGACGTGAAACACCCGTGGACACCCCGATTGTCGGCTGCAGCCAACCGTAGCCACAACACTACCCCGAGTGTCAAAGGTCAATAATCTTTACATGATTCACGCTTTCTGCCAACCCACCACTCCTCCTGTGCATCACCTTCAAGAAAACGTGATCCCCAACCTCCGAACTCTAAGGGTCGACGCCGACATCCGCGCATAACTCTTCTCGCCCGCTCCGAGCCGTGAGAAGACGTTTGTCGATCATGCTCACCTTCCTGAGGGTGTCCTAATCGCATCTGACCAATAATGGAGCCTCTTCCATACTTCCACGACCACAGCAACATAACCCATTGGCTTCCCACAATGCCCCATAAAGGTGCCATTTGTATAATTACCGATAACTATCGCTGTAGGCGAATTCCACAAGGGCAAACATCTTCACCCTTATGACCAAGACTATGCTCGCAGTCAAGGTCTCTAACACCGTAGATATAATCCTCACAACGTGCAACCCTACACAACCCTTACTTGTAAACGCCACCTTCCCAAGGTCATAATCGCCGACAATCCAATGTGATCGTCAACTTAGTCCAGGTGCCATGAAACATATCCATATACCGAGCCCTCGCCGCCAACGACACCCAATGCAATTTCCAAGGGTATCCAAATCTCAAGTCACTCCCGACCCTATCACCCAACTCTAAGCCCACGTGATAACCCGACCGTGTGTTTTCATCTCGATTAACTTAACCTTCGCTTACACTTCGAGCCCTTACATTCACACGTAAATTTAGTGGATATCTCCCGGGTCTCTACAGCCCTAACTCCCGTGATTCTCACCTAAGGGATTAACGATCTCTTGCTTTGCCCAACACACACTCTAATTACTCTTCATTTACCGAATCGAACTATGAGTCTTCATCGACGACCCTAAAGACAAACTCCGAACCCACACCACCAAGAGTAAGGAATGATCCGCACTGCACCCACACCCGACTCGACGCGATGTTACCGTGCACACGAACGCAATAATGCCATACTGTGACACCCAATCCTGGGGTCCACCATGAGCGGAATCTCGGAGATCTCTCACTCATAATCCCGACCTATCAGATCAACTCTCACCCTACATCCTAGAACACTCATCTTGCTTTTCTTGAAAGGCTCAACTCAGTTCTAATCAAAGCTGTCGAGACGCCAACTAATTAAGGTCCCAATTAATGACAACCCGATGGCACAACCCATCTGCGGTCGCCCACATCAACCACCAACAGTCTACCACCCTAAGGTCCACCTATGCCTGGCCGCGCAACTCCGATCTCGCCCACCCTCACCCCACACTCCGCCCTTCCGCCCATTCAGGTCGCTCGGGAGTGCCATAGCACCCCAAACTGAAAAACCGGTCTTCCAACTGCATTTCACAGGTGGGAGGAAATGAACTTATTCTCCCGTTCTGCTTAACCTGACCGCATTGTCCCAAAGTCCCGGGATCCCCCGTCTATGGGCAATCCCGCCCACATGCCCAATCCCAAATTTCTAGTCCTGAATCTCGTGTGAAGCGTAGTCTTCTGCCTCTTCCAACTAGAAGAAGGTCGATTCTCCCTTTGACGCTAACACTGCATCCCTGTCTGAAAGGCCTCGATCTCTCTATAGTCACTGTCTCACTACGAGTCCATGTCCCGTGAGGCGAAGTCTTACACCCACTCGAATGGACAACTTCAGCCCATTCTCGACCGTATCACCGTCAATCCCAAGAAACCACATCTCAACATTGACATCTCTGGGCCTCCTAACTCCATCACGGCCTTCAACTCTTCTCCTCCGTCCACTCGACACGCCTGCTGATGCCACGTGGTCCCAAAATCTCACCCCAAAGAAGCCAAAACTCGCACGATCGAACTCGCGTATACCGATGGTTCTCAACAACTGTAAATAAAATCTCACATACTCATGCTCTCACTGATCGAGTAGATCATGATTTCATCCATGAAGACTACGACAAACTGATCTAGATAAGGTTGGAACACCCTATGCATGAGGTCCATGAATGCCACTGGCGCATTCGTCAATCCAAAGGGCATCACCGTAAACTCAAAGTGCCATAACGCTGGCCCTAAACGCCAGTTCAAGGATATCCGTCTCCTAACCCTCAACCTGCAACCGCTGGTTCATTCCTGAGAATCGCGGCTCCTCTCAACTCCGATCAAATAAATCATCAATCCTCTGGGTGAATGTACCATTCTTGATCGTAACCCTCGCTCAACCGCTTCAGCAACGACAAACAAGGGTCTTGTCCTTCTTCTTGCAACAGAACCGAAGGCCCCATGGTGAAGTGCTCTAGCCTTATGAAGCCCCGGTCCGCAGAGTTCCCGTAGCCGGACCTAAGTTCCCCGTAACTCAACCCGTGCCATCCTATGCGAGTCACAGAGATGGGTGAAGTACCAGAGTGTAACTCGATGCCGAAGTCTACTAAATCCCTCCATGAGGTCCGCAGCCTATCCGAAAAAAAAAAAAAAACATCCACACACTGAAATTACCCGAGGAGAAGATTCAAGTCCGTCTATCCTCGTCCCTGTGTAAGGCTCACTAGAAGCCAACTCGCCTAATTGTCCTCATACACTGACTCACATACCGTCTCGCACAAGCCATCTCCGAATATCACACAAACAACCCGTGGGTAGCTGGTGGAACCCTCTTATGCTCAAGCACCGATACGAATTTGTAAGCTGCCAAATTAATCCATCCCTGTGATGACATCGAACCTCCGATGGTGTCCATGATCCTCAAGTCCACCGTGAGTAGAGTCCCCGAGATTCCAACTCGCAAATCCGGAGACATCATCCTTGGCCTCCTAATCCCTAGGGAGAACCTTCACATACAAAGGCTCCTCTGCTGTCTCTAGAGGTCCTGCCCATTTCCACCATATTTGGGCCTCACCTCCACCCGAACACAAATGAATCAATCCCTGTAGCCCAAGTAATTCCATAGCCTCTAACACCTTCAATTTATATGAATCGTTGGTCTGCCACCATTGATCTCCTCCCCGTGGAATGCTCCAGGATGATGCGCCCTAAACCTCCTCGAGGTTACTGTAGATTCTCCCCGCTCACCGCATACGATCCTATAAAGCATAGCGCCCACCGCAATACCCACAAAATTTCAAGAAAGGCCCGCTTATCAAACAACATCGCGGTTCGATCATCACTCCCGACGCCTCTCATCGCTCAGCCCTGATCACCATCTAATGATTTCCAATGGCAACAAGAATCATTTAATTTTCATTTCATTTAACTAGCAAATGCACATGCAATTACTAATAGACTCATAACCTCATGAACTCCGTCTGCTCATTTCTAAGTGGCGCTAAATTCCAACCACTCACTTCATTTATTTTCACTAAATTCTAAGCTTCTTATTCATTTCAAAGATCCAACCCACAGTTAACAACTTCACATCAATCTTTTTTCCTACAATATTTCATTCATATTATAGTTCACTACAACCACAACTACAATTTCCCCAAATGGTAGTTAACTAATACGCATCTCTAAGGCATAAACATAGCCCCGAGACACCAATCATACACATAAATCAATGTATACACATTGTCCTTACATTTACAGGTAATGCAAGGCAATCAATTTTGCATTTAAAATATCATTTAACAAAATTTTATTTTGCAATTTCCATTTTCAAATTTTATTTTTTTCAAAATTTGTCTAATTTGGATTTGATTTGATTTTATTTTTATTTAATTTAATAAATTTTTTATTTCGAAAAATTTTGTGATGAATGCTTGTTCATGAACCTGGGTTCACGAACATCCAAAACTGGACTCAGAAGATCAGTCAAAACCAGAGTCAAAAATGAAGTCGAGTGCACCAAGTGCAGCCTCACGCCCCATCAAAGACGCCAGCCGTGACGCCAGCACCACCCGCTTCAGCCCATGGCCTGCGGCTCGCTTATACTAAATTTGTGGCCAGATACAACCACCCTTCCCAACCCCGCCTACCACAACATGCACTAACCCACCACACCTCTTCTTCATAATATATCCACTCTCAGACATCCAAGGCCACTATACCACAATACAATGCCTTTGCAATACAACTGACAAGAGCCCAAATCATTTTCTGCACCAAATTATTATTGGCTATTTTTTTCGTTTTTTTTTTTTTTTTTTCATTTCAAATTATTTGAAAATTAAAAAAATATATAATAATCTTTTTCACTATACATCAAATAATATAAATTATTTATTTATCTTCTTTAATTTTACCACTTGTAAAAACCTAGAAATTTATTTTCTTCACTCATAACTAAATAATAAATTTATAAAATTTATTTTCTTTTAATTTTTTTCCAGCTTACACTGTAGAAAAAAATTCTCCACCTTATTTAATTTTTTTTTTTCATTTTCTAATAAACAAACAAATTGTTTAAAATTTATTTTGTTTATATACATTTTTTTCATTAAATCCCTGAAATGGTCCATACTTCAAAGCTCCTTATATACATCACAACTCCTAGTGTTCAACCTCAAATTTATAAAAATTCGATTTCATTATATTAACAACTCAAACAAATTTATTCAAATTTATTTTATTTCTCCTCTTGTTCCAAATGGTTCACACTGTAGAAAACTTTTACTTCTAACACATCACTTGTTTTCCCATGTATAAGGCCACACCCACCAATCATAACACATAATAATGTGAGCAATAACGCATTCATCACAACATCTCACATGTTCACACATCATTTATCAAACAATCACCTAAAACACATGCATGTAGTGTCCTAGTTTTGCTAGAAGACCTAAATTCAAATTATGGAATATAAAATCGTAATTTCGACATAAAAATTGAAATTTCACTAAAAATCCTGTGACTTATTCTCTGGGATCTCGATGACGAAACAGATTTCACCGTTAATCATTCGAAAAATTCCATGCACATAAAATTTGTAATATTCAGACACGGAAATGCAGACGCTGAAAGATCACGCTTCGTCAGAATGATTTTCCTCATGACGAAAGTCACATGGTACCACCACACCATGGGTAAGTGGTATGAGTAGAGAATGATGAAATGAATGCCGATAAATAACGCCAAAATCGGGAGAAAGTTAAGGAAATTAATTAATTAAATGGACTTAAGTCACTAAAGGACAAGATAGTGAATAGTTTTCATCTCCTCAAATTCAATTTGAAATAAAGCAAAACGTGAAAGGCAAGACAGGGGAGGCTAGTAGCTGCTGCAAACGGAAATGGAGGTTTTTAGAGAGAAGGTCTCTGACTTCTCTCTAGATTTACGACAAATCCAACCAGCCTCTGACAAGAAGGAAAGCCGTCTACGCTGAGAGGGCTTCGCGTGGTACCTGGATGAGGAGCCTCTCAAACTCCGAGAGGTAGGGGATTCACTACTTGAGCTTTATTCTCATTTTAAGTACTTTACTAATGTTTGTTGAATGAGGTCTGAGGGATAATGGACGGCCCCAAACTCGGGACCGAATTGTTAGAATTTTTCGTGATTTTTCAACCCCAGGTACCCAGAAATTGTGGGCCGCTTGTGTGAAATGTTTGAATTGTGCATAAATCTAAGGTTTGATGGTGAAAAAGGCTTCGAATGGCCGTGAAACCGGTTCACTAAGAGCCACAGCCATAGGATTTTTTAGAATAGTAAACGAGGGTTTCACTATTCCCGATGTGACGCCCCAAAACCCGGGGGTCCGTTGACTACCCGTCAACTCATGGATGATGAAGGATGTCGGGCACGCATATCACTTGTGTAATTCCGCAGTCTCCTTTGTACCTGAGAGCTCTACCAAATACAAGATTCGTGATATACCGTCCCAAACAAATTCAATATAATCCTAACATGAGTAAAAACCACACTCGGGGCCCATAATACAATACTCATCACAATATATCCAAACTATATCCAATAGTTTCAAGAGTTAATAAACTACTCTTATACAACATATATTAAAATGAAAAGCATTCTAATACATGTATATGCTAGACACTGTGCCACATCCCAAGCTTCTAAAACAGCCTCAAGGATCGAACTGCCTCCCGCACGCCTCCCTCAGACCAAAAAGGGGTCCCATCGACCCGGTGAGCTAAAGCTCGCAGGAGAATTCGCCTCTAAGCTGGCCACCACCAAGGCCGCGGCAAACGTCTAAAGTGCAAACACACATCCAAGCAAATGCATGATCCTACTCTGAATGTTCACACGATCAACTCGATCCCGAGTCTCCCCGACTTCACACCTCGCCTAAGCCTTGTATGAGAATTATCATTTTTATTAAAGGACAACCCCTCCATGCATACATATCAATCAGCCGTCCGACGATTGATATATTATTTGTTTGTGGACTACCCTCTACGACACAATCGCGTCCGACGATCTGATATTTTAAATTCTGACTTACCTCCATAATTAATGTTTTAGACAAATCCTCCGAACTGCTTTTCTTAGACTATCTCATGCACTCACTCCTATAATCCTAGGGTGTTCCAACAGGGATGGAATGCATGTATGCGCTCCAATACGCCTAATCACATGCAAATATATAAAAACACGAATATACTGTGATAATTCAAATCACACAATCATGTTAAGGTAATTTTACAACTCATACATCAAAATTACCACTACACGATCAAACACGAGCAATTTAATTTAAATAACTCGACCAAACACATATTTTCACAAAATATATTTTTGTGTCACTATTTCTAGAACAATAAAAACCCTAGGTTTACTTGCCACAAACACTCAATAGTCATCTGGCTCACTCATAACTCCGCATCTCACGGCCATTCCCGGCCTTTTCCAAACCAATACATGATTTAATACCAAATCACCCAAATTTGATTAACCTAATCAGCCGTAGCAGCCACTGGGCCGCCCAATGGGTACTCAAAAATTCATATCACCTGGGTCTCTGCTCAGATTAAACAAACCGCCCCTCACCTACTCAATCGCCCTCAAACATTTGCAAGTATTTTAAAAAGGAATAAAACCATGGGAGAAACTCCTACCTCTAGTAGTTTGAGTAAACCCTAATCCTGCACTCCACGTCGCTCCCCTCCTCGCGCAGAGCAGCCTCCTCCTTCATTCCGAAGACCACCGACTAGCCTGATCGCACAAATCTAGAGAGAAAGGTTCTCTCTAAAACCCTCTCAAAAGAAAGCTACTGGACTTCCAAAATGTCTCCTAATGTTTTTCCTTTTGGCTTTTGAAGGAGAAGAAGCACTATTACAACTTTTGTCCTTTAGTGACTTAAAATCAAATCCCATAATGACTATTACGTCCCTCTTTTACCAGAATTGATATTCGACACTATCTCGGCCGTCCATTTTCATCATTTCTCTACTCATACCACTTATGGTACATGAGTACGTGTTGTATATGACTTCACACAAACTAAATTGTTTTACTAAGACCCGAATCGCGATGTTCGAAAAACGTGTCTACTCCGACCTGTCCCGGTAATCTGAATAAATTTTACGTGCTAGCTAGATTTTTACAGACGATTCCAATGGTAACTGCTGGCCATCCGAGATCTAGAGAATTAATTCCATATTTTAAACCGAATTACAATTCTTTGTAATCAAATTACGATTTTGCCTCTGGTTCCAGAATTGAATTTCTGGGTCTTACATTCTCCTCCTTAGAATTTCATTCCAAATTGCAGACAATCATAATCACTACATGCATATGCAACGTGGCACCATCACATGCATGTAAACTAGTCATTTAAATGCTAAAACAACTAAACCACGACTCTCATCCCTAAACAAGAAGGATAGTGGCCCGCATCGTGTCCTCGCGCTCCCACGTGTCCTCCACTCCGATGCTGTCTCCATAGTACCTTCACTAGCCTCACGGCCTTGCGTCGCAAAACTATCACTGGGCATCCAAAATGCACCACCCCTCTCCTCGTGCAAGCCCCCATCGCCAACCCACTGTCCTCAATCCAACACATGAGCCGGATCTCGAGTATACTTCCTGAAAGCATGGAGACGGAACACCCGTGGACACCCGACATGTCAGGGCAAGAACGCTAACCGTACGCAACAACGCCTATCCCCTCCTGGTATCTCAGTGCCCACGCTACGATTTTCAGCGCCGTCCTCGACCACCCTCTTAGGTACCTTCAAGAAGACGTGATCCCCAAACTCGAACTCTAATGTCGACGTCAGCACATCAAGATATTAAATTTTCTGGCTTGGGCCTCCGAGCCGTGAGAAGACGTATGTCGTGATCAAGCCTTCCGCATTCCTGAGAGAAACGAACGATCGTGACCGTTGACGGAGCCTCTCCCACCTCTGGCCCAACAAAATCCAGACCTCGCACTCGCCCCCATACAAGGCCTCATGGTGCCATCCGTATACCGCCCGATAATCGTTGTTATAGGTGAATTCCACTCAAGGGAAAATGCCCTCACCCTTACGACCAGATCGTATACTCGCAGCCGTGTCCTCTAACACCGTATATAATCCGTACAACACGATATCCCTACACAACCCTCATTGTAAATGCCGACCTCCATGTCACAATCACCGAGACAAACTCTGGACCGCCGACTAGTCCATGTCATGAATTTATTATCCATATACCAAATTTCGCCACTAACAACACCCAATGCATTTCAGCAGATTCAAACTCTGAGTCATTCTAATTCTATCACTCAACTCTAAGTCCGCGTGATAACCATGTTCGTAAGTCATCTCTAGCAACATAACTCTGGCCATTAATTTCGAGCCTCTTTCATTCACACGTAAATTTCTGACATTCCACTCGCCCTTACACTGCACGTAACCTTTCTGGATAACAACACTGTCTCTCTCACCCTAACCTGTGCTCTCACCTAGGGATTAACGACCCCTTTTCGTCGCCTAACACACTTTAATTTCTCTTCGCTCGATTCAACTATGAGTCTTCTCATCGGGATCGAGTCCTAAAGACAAACTCAACCCACACTCACCAGATGGTGAATGATCGCATCGCACGCACACCCGACTCGACGCGATGTTACCATGCACCCGAACGCAACGATGCTATATCGGTGGACAAACTGGTCTTGCCCACCATGAGCGACCCTGGTGATCTCTCACCATAATCTCGACCTATCAGGTAAACTCTCACCCTACATCCTAGGGAAGAACATCTATACCGGCTTCTAAAGGCCTTAACCTCTAAGCTCAAATCCAAATGCTTTGTCGTAGTATTATGACAACCCTGGGCTAAGTTCTTCACCACCGACAACCCGATGGTCAGGTTAACTCATCCAGCGTCGCCCGATATCAACAAACCAATATGTCTACCACTTAAGGTCCACTACGCTTCCATCAAGCAGAACTCGATCTCTGTCCCGACTTCTTCGACCCACACACTCCGTCCTCCGTCTCCATCCTGTGTCACTGGAGCACTCAGATAGCACCCGAAACCGGGAACCGGGTTCCTCCGACCCACTAGGTGAGGTAGGAATGAATCAGATACTGCCCGGCTTTGTCTGGATTTACCGTCCCAAAGTTCTGGGAACTCTGCCTGAAGAACCTCGTCGCCTACTAATCCCCGCCTCTGTCTAAACTAGTGTGAAGTAAGCCTTCTCGCTTCTCTTCCTAACTGGCAGAAAGTCGATCTTCCCTCTGCTACCAACACCCGCATCCCCGAAAAGTTCGAGCATCCGATCTCTCTCTCTATGGTCAGGACCGTCCCAACCATGGAGTCCATATCCCGTAGGCGAAATCCATGTCCCGCCCGAATGGACAACTTCACCCATTCGACCCCGTGGATACCCGCCATCCCAAGAAACTACGTATCTCAAAGATTGACATTCTGGCCTCCTAACTCATCACCGCCTCAACCTTCTAGTCGACCGATACTCTAGTGTGCCGATAATTCATGTGTCCCAAAATCTCCCCTCAATAAGCTAAACCTCGTGACTTACCGAACTTAGTGTACAACCGATGGTCTCTCAAGAATCAGAACACAATCCTCAAGCGATACTTACGCCCCACTCGACCGAGTAGATCAAAATGTCATCCACGAAGATCACAACAAACTGATCGATAAATGAACATCCGCGCGGGAGATCCATGAATGCTGGCAACGCATTTGCCATCCAAAGGGCATCACCGTAAACCCGCGCCCATAATCTGGCCCTAAACATCGCCTTAAAGTGGATATCTATCTCCTAACCCCGCTTGATGGCAACCAAGCAAGGGCGTCTATCTCAAGTAGACTCGCCCTCCCAATCGTCAAACAACCACTTCAATCCTCAGAATGGGTACCGATTCTGATCGTGAATAATCGCTCAACCGCTGACATAGTCAATGTGATACCGCATCTGTCCTCGTCGTAACTGAGCGCTCTACGGTGAAGTGCTCTGCCTCATGAACCCTTTGTCCGGGGCAGCGCCCTCAGAATTGACTGAGTTCCCGCAACTCAACCAAGTGCCATCCCATGCGAGTCATAGAGACGCGGCGTACCGTGGTGTAACTCGATACCGAAGCCCACACCCTCCAGGTGGGAGGTAGTCCGTAGCCTATCCGGAAAAACATCCACAAACTCGCACACTACCAGGATCTGAGTCCGGTCTCACCTCGCCCTCAGTGGCTCGCTAGCTAACCCGCCTAACCGCCCCCTCACGCCCGGACTCATACCGCTTGGGGGCAAATATCATGCTTGGCCCCCCCAAATACCGTGAGTACTGGCCCGCGTAGCGTAATCCTCCTACGTTCGGCACCCATAAACGACCCGTAGTTTATCGGGCCAATCCATCCCCGTGGATGACCTCAACTCGACATGTCCATAATCCTCAGTCCATTGTAGAGTAGAGTCCCCGAGACTCAACCCGCAACCTCGACATATCATCCCTATTCTCGCCCTAATCCCTAGGGGAGAACTCACGCACAACTGGGTCCCTCCTCTAAGGTCCTATGGTCCTGCTCATTTCACCATATATAGCCCCATTCTTCACCTAGAACGCAGCCTAGTCTAATCTCCGGGTCGTGGCCGAGTAATCTCCATGGCCTCTAACACCTTCTCGACCGCATGTCCAATGGTCCGTCACCATCCGTCTCCCTCCCCCCGTGAATATCTGAGGATGATGCGCCTAAACCTCTGTGTTACTAGATCTTCCGCCACCCGCTATACCAAACGTACTATGCGATTCGTATCACCTACGTACCCGCAAAAAGTCCGATCAAACACCGATTGTGCCCGACCAGCACTGTGGACGCCCTCACGCCCGTCCCTCTCTACTAGCCATTTACACACCAACATGGCAAACTTAATCATTTATTTTCACTTCAGCCAACCAGCAACGCGGCATGCCGACATTAATAGATTTTGATAATCATGAATCAATTGCTCATTTTCTAAGTGGCGCCTAAATTCCAACCACTCCACTTATTTATTTCAAGCGCTCTGCGCTTCCTTGTTCATTTCGCATCCAACCCTGCCGTGGCCTAACCTTAACATTCACACCCTTTTCCTATACGCATTACACCATGTATATAATTTTCACGTTAACCACCGCAAGAATCACGATTTCAAATGGTAGTTATCCATAATACAAAGATTCTAAGGCATAAACACAAATTCTCGAGACACTAATCATACACATAACTAAAGAAGTAATGTTAACTCCTTGTATTAAAACATTCGTTTTCAACAAAATTTTATTTTTTTATTTTTTTTAAAATTTATTTTTCGAAATACTCAATCTATTAAATTTTTTATTTTATTTTATTTTTCAAAAATTTTTTTTTCAAAATTAATATTCTGACCTGGCCAACATTAATGTCTACTGACATCGCTCATGGATTAATGTTCATGGATTATCGCTCACCCAGATTGCCTCCCTAAGTTGCAATACAATTTAATCTTGCAATACAATTTCGCCACTCCTATGCCGTGCAGAATACACTTATAGCGATACTTGCAATACACTTTGGGTATCAATACAATTTCTGCCCATTATACATTCAAGTTGCAATACAATCCCCTTCTCTCTCGTAATACACTAATCCCCAAAGCAGCCTTCAATCTTCGTAATACAATACCTCCACGCCCATTAAAGCATCATTGCACATACAATTCTTGTATTGCAATACAATCCTAGCCTACTCAAGCGTTTCTTCTTATTAATACAAAAAATTGTATTGCAATACAATTTTTCACTAATGCTTCACCTTCACTCGTAATACAATCGCAAGACTTCAGACACAAAAAAAAATTTTCCACCCATCCAGTCGCCTAGGGCCGCACACAATCCAAATTTCTGCAATGCAAAATTTTTTTTCATTATTATTTCAAGTGAGCTCCAAAACGTCAGATCAATTTTTTTTTTTTTTGCCTATTTTTCTCATTTGTGATTACCAAATAAATTTATAAAAATTTAGTTTCATTCATTTTCTTGACTTTACACTACTAAACTCTATAAATGATTTTCTTTAATTTCATTTCATTTTTCCTTTCTTCCAATCGAAGATACCAAAATACATTCATCCAATAAATTTATCAAAATTTATTTATTTATTTTCATTTTCGACACTCAAATAAATTTATAAAAATTTATTTTCTTCACTTTCTTCAATTTCACACCTTGTAAAATCCTACAGTTTTCCTCCTTCTAACCAAATAAATTATCAAATTTATTTCTTTGCTTAAAATTTCTTCTCATTTTCCAACAATCCAAATATATTTAGTATTTTATTTAATTCTTTCTTCGCTTAATAATCAGAAACCTTAAAATTAAATTTCTTCACCTTTAAACCAAATAAATCTATTCCAATTTATTTTATTTTTGTTCCAGCTGTACACTGCATACCCAAATATTTTCTAAAATATTTCTAACTCATCCATGTGCTAATCACCACACAAATATTATAACATATTACAAACCATAAGACAAACACTGGGTCTACATAACATACAACTCATGTTATACACTAATCATTAACACCAAACACCATGCATGCAAAGTTCTATTCCCGTGATTTTCCCTAGGTGGTCTCAAGACTTTACCCACATCAAACCAACACCTGTCCATGTTCTGCCACCCCAAAGATCACAATCTACCCAAATCCCTGTCCCAGAGGTCACACCCCAGCTTCCGATACCTGTCAGACGCCCAAACCTGGGGTCCTGACCACCACAACCCCGTAATACGTGGATGTCCCAAGCTACCGCACGCCACTGTAGTAATTCGCAGCCTCTGCATCGAAGAGCTCCACCCAACACAAGACTCGCACATAACTCGTCCCAAACACCCAATATAATCCCAACATGAGTAAAAACACTTCTCGGGGCCCATAATGTACCATCACAATATATATCCAAACTATATCCGATAGTTTCAAGAGTTAAAAACTACTCTATACAACATATACAAAATGAAAAGCATTCTAATATGTATACATAGACACCAAAGCCACATCCCGCTTCAAAACAATTTCAAGGATTAATCTGCCTCCCACTCTGCATTCAGAAAAGGGGGTCCCATTTACTGATGAGCTAAAGAGGAATCGCCCCTAAGGGCTACTAACCACCCAAGGCTGCTCATAATGTTCCAAAGTAAACACA
This sequence comes from Tetrastigma voinierianum, assembly GCA_016808115.1. Classification (NCBI taxonomy): domain Eukaryota; kingdom Viridiplantae; phylum Streptophyta; class Magnoliopsida; order Vitales; family Vitaceae; genus Tetrastigma; species Tetrastigma voinierianum. The sequence continues at coordinate 857,365 of JAEQBH010003899.1, read as the reverse complement.
CATTCAAGCAAATGCATGATCCTACTCAATGTCTACACGACTAATCAACCCGTCCTCACTCGACCTCTCACACTCGCCTAAGCCTTGTATGAGAATTCATTGTTTTATTAGTGGACAACCCTCCGATGTATATATATATCAATTGGCCATCCATTGATATATTATTTGTTTGGATCATCCGATGAATGTCAATCAGCTCCGACGCATTACTTTAAATTGACTACCTCCGATAATTAATGTTTTGTGACAACCTCCGAACCGCTTTTCTAGATTCCTATCTCATGCACTCACTTGTCTCTGTGGTGTTCAGCGCATATGGAATGCATGTATGCCGCTCCAATACAACTTAATCACATGCAAATATATAAACATGAATATACTCGCATAATTCAAATCACAATCATGTTATGTAATTTTACAACTCATACATCAAAATTAGCTCACTGGGGCTAGATCAAATACGTTAAATTTAATTTAAATCACCAATTAAACATATTACACATATTTTCACAAAAATATATTCTCGTGTCACTATTTCTAGGAACAAGAAACTCAGGTTTACGACATTTTCAAACACTCAACAAGTTACTTCCGCTCACTTTAGAACTCCGCATCTCACTACATCTGCCCTTTTCCAAACCACATGATTTAATACCAAATCACCCAAATTTGACAACCCAATCACGTGGCAGCCATACGTTCCAATGGGTACTCAAACATATCACTCGGTCCTGTTTGGGACTGGGCCACTCGGGCTCAATCACCAAACATTTGCAAAGCATTTAAAAGAGGGAATAAAAACCCCAAGTAGGGAGAAACCTCACCCTTGAGTTTGAGTAAATCTCCCCAACCGGGCACTCCACGCGTAAGCCCTCTCCGTATGCTCCTTTCTTGTCCCAAGAATGACTCATCCGATCGTTGCATAACTAGGTGGTACGCTTCCTCCCTAAAACTCAGCAGCCTACTGGATCTCCAAAAATGTCTCCCACGTTTTTTCCCTTTGGTTTTCAGCTATAAGTGCCACTTATTACAACTTTATTCTTGCCGACTTAAAATCAAATCCCATACCGCACATTACGTCCCTCTCTTTACTTAATTGATATTCTGCACTATCTCTACAGCCCATTTTCATCATTTCTCTACTCATACCACTTATGGTACATGAGTACGTGTTGTATGACTTCAATACAACTACAAAATCGCTTTATCCGAACCGCGATGCCTCCTCGAAAAACGTAGTTCATTCGACCGTCTCTGCACTTGACGAAATTCTTACGTATAAGTAGATTTCGATTAATTCCAATCTAATCCGCTTTTTTTATCCGAGATCTAGAGAATTAATCTCTGATTTAAACTAAATTACACGGTAATCGAATTACGATTTTGCCCCATTCTTAATTGGGAATTTCTGCCCACTCTAAATGCTGTTCTAAAAAATATATTTTTACAGGCTCAACTGAAAGGATCAATTGTTGGTGAGCCTGGATCAATAGCCCAGGCTAGCCAATTCTTTATATGATACATTTGGCATTTATCGGGATATTATGCGACATACAAGATGCTTTTACATATTTGTATTATGGCCCCACTATTCCATATGCATTCTGAATACCAGATTGTGGAGCGCATGTTATTTTAGGCTGGTCTCTGAGGGCCGTCTTAACAGACTACCTGAGGGTAACTGGGCTCAGACAATCAGCCGGAAGTGCCCACTGATATCATCTGAGGGTAGTCCACAAACAAATAATATATCAACCCGTCTGAGCTACCCAATTGATATATATACTACCTGAGGGTTGTCACAAACTAACAAACAATAATTCTCATACGAGGCTTGAAGTAGTGTGGAGAGATTCTTACACTCTAGATCTCGAGTTTGGCCATGCAGGTATCTGCGGATCACATTCGCTTGAATGTGTGTTTAAATCGAACATCAAGACCGCACTTATATGGGTGAGTAGTCACTTAGGCATTTTCCATCAGCACATCACTTCGTCGTGGGACCCCATGCGCCGTGGAGCGGCGAGAGACCCGCCGTCCTGCAGGCCGAGTTCTGTAAGAGCCTAATGTGGCTTCGTGGTTTTACATGTATTAGAACTCTTTAATTTTTTTAATATATGAAGTATCCCTCGACAAGTAGCTAATGCTCAAAAGAGGAATCACCCAAGGCTACTCTCCACCTAAGCCGCAACGAACGCTCCAAATAAACACACATTCAAGCAAATGCATGAACTTACTTGAATGTCTAACTGATCATCTCGTGACCCGTAGTCCTCATCAAGACACCACACTCGCCTAAGCCTCCACAGAATTATTATATTTATTTGCTCGGACAACCCTCCGATGTGTGTGTTATATCAATTGACCGCCTCCGACGATTGATATTTGTGGACTACCCTCCGATGTATATCAATTGAGCCGCTCCGACGATTGATATTTTTCTTGGGAGATGGACTACCCTCCGTCATATTTAGTTTTAGACAACCCTCCAACCATTTTCTCTGTGACTCACCTCATGCACTCACTCCTATCATCCTGCAACATTCGAATAAGATAATAATCCATTTACGCCAATTCCATTACAATTTATGTCACATGTAAATATATAAACATGCATATATTCACATAAAACTAATCACACAATCATGTTATGTAATTACGCCATCACATCAAAATTAGCCTGCCAGCTAATGAACACGAGCAATTTACTGGGAATTACTCAACCAAATACATTAATTTCACAAAATTATTTTGTGAACACTATTCCCTGGAATAGTAAACCCTTCCCGAAAATTATCAATCGGCTTCGCTCACTCAGGAACTCCGACTTCACTACCATTCCCTACTTTTTCATATCAAGATATTTGACTTACATTTCACACAAGCAGTGCCACTAACTTCGGTTCACTTTTGACAGCTAAAAAAAAATTCCAACAATTCGTCCCAAGTTTTAAGATTCCATCAAACGGCCCTCTACTACCATTCAAATTTCAAACATTCCACAAAGTACTTAAAGATGACAAACCCAAGCAGTGAGAACTCACCTCACTGAGCCACTTCCAAACTCTTAAATCCCGCACTCCACGCGTAGGCTTCTCCTTCTCGCGCAGCCAGCCTTTCCTTCCTCGTCCCGAAGATCACTCGCCTGACTGTTCGATATTCCTGCAGAAAGTGACACTCTCTCACTCTAAACCCACCATTTGCAGCACCCCATCTCCCCTGTCAATCTGGCACGTTTTTCCCTTTTTGATATTTGAAGAAGATGAGAACTATTCTCATTTTTGTCCTATCTAACTTAACACTTTAATTAATGACCATTATGTCCTTCTTTTCCCAGTTTTGACACTCGGCACTATCTCGGCCATCCATTTTCATCATTTCTCTACTCATACCACTCATGGCACATGAGTACGTGTTATATGTGACTTTCGTCACATCGAAAATCGTTTTACGGCACCCGAACCGTGATGCCTCGAAAACGTAAAATTTCATCAAGCTTCTAATCGACGAAATTCGACATGCTAGCTAGATTTCATGAGACGATTCCAATGGTGAAATCTGTTTCGTCATCCGAGATCTAGAGAATAAATTTTGGATTTTTAACCGAAAATTACAATTTTCAATCAATTACGATTTCATTTTAAATTGGAATTTAGTCTTGGAAGAGAGAAACATTATCCCCTTTCGAGAACCCGATCATTGTTCCTCGAGGTAGGCAACCAAGGTTTTGGAGCCAGAGTTTAAGTTGGTCACAAGAGGCAAGGTAAATAAGGGTTGTATCACAATCTCATGAGCTCAGACAACCCAAACATATGCCGAGCCAAACAAAACCCTTTGGGACAAGGGGAGAAGAAGGGCAAGGCGATTATGTCGGATTGCTGGAGATTTGAAAGGAAAAAACAGGATCCTCCTTTTTTCGCATCTAGTGGTGCCGATGATTGTGTTATAGAGAAACAATTCCAGAGAAGACGAAGGGTAATCAAGTGAGATTGTGTGGCTAAATCAAGATCCGAGGAAAAAATGTCTGCTTACCTACAAACCTTTAAAATACTATTTTAAACCATTATCTTTAATAAATTATTTACGATAAAAAATCTTCATATATGCATGTTAACCTTTAAAAATAAATAAAAACTTTACTAAACCAGTACTACACGTAGAGGCATCCAAGATTTTGATTCAAGGAGCAAAAGTTAATGCTGAATTCAAGAGAGTACTACTCAGTTCTTTTATTTACAAAATATAAAATTTGATAAAAATGTTTCAATAAGGTACATGTAATTACATGGGAAGGGACATCTATACCATCCTGTCGTCGACATCTCATTCACCTATTCACATAATACATCTATCATCGAAGCCAGGCTAAAAGGTCTATTTAAAAAAAATGAATAGATTTTTAAAAAATATTATTAAATGAGTCTTTTTCTTATAATCAGATTTACGTTTAAAACCGTATTTCATTAATACATTTTTATAAGAATTTTAAACCACATTTACTAAATATGTTTTTAGCAAAATTTTAAAATCACAATTAGTGAATATGGTTTTAAAATAAATTTTTAAACCACACTTATCAACTTAATTTATATAATATGAGTTTTAAAGTAAATTTTAAACCACAAATGGTGAATACTATTTTGGCTTATCTTAAAACTGAGAGGTTCACCAACCGCGACATTTTGAAAATTTACTCTAAAACCGTATTTGAAGTAATATGGTTAAAATTTACTCTTAAAAACCGCATTTATCAACTAATAATTATGGGCTGATAGTCATTTAAATGATTTAAAGACTATATTGATAAATATTTTCAAACCAATCTATTCACGTGTTTTTTTATAAAAAAATAAACCATTTTGACTTTTAAACTCTTCATCATTCTCCACAAAATAAATCCAGACAAGACCACTTTCAATTCCATTTCAATTACCCTACACCCAAAACTTTGCCATTGACCCTACACGTAGTTTTTCACTTCATGTTTATAACTAGTGCATTGATCACCACACAATAAATATTAATAATTTGTCAGAATCACTTTGCTAATGCTAATATTATTTTTGTAATAGCTTTTCTTTTCACCCATAAGACTTAACTCAAGTGATTAATAGTTCAGACTGGTATAAAGAGGGAAAGGGTTTAGGGTTTGAGTCCCAATAAAAACTAATTTGTGAAAAAATAAATTACTATGATGTATTGTAAAAATAAATTTTCTTTCAAAAAAATATATATGTAAAAAAAATAGTCTTTCTTAAAAAGTTTTAACTTTTATAATCTTCCAAATTCATTAATTAAATTATTGGAATTTAAATTTACCATTGTTCTAACTATTCTTGTATAATAGTTTAAATGAATGATTTGTTATCTTAAACCATTTTTAAGATAACAATGAATTATTGAAAAGAAAATGAATAAGTCATCTTCTCCAAAGTAGCAAAAAAACGGGCAGTGAGTGAAAAGTGATTGGTTTTAGAGAGAGAAAGAGTGACTTTCTAGATTTCCGACGCTCTAATCACGGCTCTCGCCGCGGAGTTTGATGAAACAAATTGTGAGACTCTTAAAATCCAAGATTTTGGATAAAGGGTAAAATAGAACTTCGCTGAAAACTGAATTTTTCTAGATCTCACTACCTAAACGACTTTTCCGTTGAACCTGCCTCATGAATTTAGCTACCACGCCGACCTCTCGCTAGATTCCGAGGTGGCCTGATTTCACGCTGGCATGCGTCTACTAAGAAGATAGTTTTACGCCACTCAAGACCATAGAAGTGCGACACTTGGCATAAAAGGAGCGCCTGCCACTAAGCCATGTGGGAGAAGGATTTCATGGCCCATATGATGCCATGTGGCAGCGATGTCATAAAGCGGCATTAAGAAATAAAAGAAAAAGAATGGAAAATTGAGGGCCACCAATTTGCTCGAGGAAGGAGAGGAGTAAATTTCCCTCTCCCATCAATCACGTACGATTCTCCAAAAGTAAAAACAACTGTTATAAACGGTAAGACAGAGAAATGAGGAAACAAGAGAAATGAAAAGAGAAATAAAAGAAAGGCAAAAAGGCTGAGAAAAAGAAATGAAATATGAAAAAGAAATGAAACGGCTTCAGAGAGAAAATGGAGGAAAATGAGAAGGAGGAAAGTGGGGTGCGAGGATTTTCCCTTGCTCGCCATTGACACCGAAAGTTCGAGGACTAGAGTTACGCAGACGTAAATGGATCTACGTGTATGATATTCAAAAGTCGAGTTTCAAAAACTCCAAGAGGTAGGATATTTTCCTACTTGGGCTACTTTTAGCCTAAAGGCTTTATAATGGTAGTTACTTACGAGTGCACAGAGCCATGTGAATTAGTCTCAAGCCTTCGGGACTAAGGGGTATGGATTCCATGACCTACTGTACGACCGTGTTAGTATTTACTGTAAACCCAAAGCTTGGGATGCTGTATTTGTCGATGAGATGACAATGACGGAACCAATATATTCATGTTTCATAAGGGGTCGTGGAGGTACCCCCGTTGGTTGGTCTGGCCAGAGACCTTTGTTGCAGAGCATATTTGCTTCAATAACATGCAAGCATGTGGGAAATGTTATATCATGCATGCTTTCGATGTATTAATATGTTTCAGATGCAGTGCAGACAGGTAGCGATAAACGGTAATTTTCCGCTAGCTTAAACGCTTCATGTAGTGCTCATTCATGTATTAACATGAGGAAAATGCATCGGGCATCATGCATTTCATATGCACGTCACATCGTGTCGCCTGTGTAAAAGTGTAGGTTTATTCATCGTTAGGAGCTGGTCGTGAGTCAGAAAACCCGACAAAGTCCAAGGTAGAGATTCACGAGTGTGTAAATGATCAAATGATAAATTTATACACAGTTTTATGATGTCAGATCCTCTCAGAAACCCCATGCAAATATCATTTTTTGATATGAATCCCACATGCAAGTTCAGAAAATGTTGAAAAGGCGTATGGCCCTACTGTAAACCCGAAATCCTGGCCCACAAAAGAAGAAAAGAATCAAAATCAGGTTTTGACAACAAAATCAGAGGTGTCCAATGGTTTAGTCATGGTGTGTGACAGTTTTGGCTACGCTGCACAAGTGTGAGGGAGCTCATTGACTCTGGGGTCATGAGCATGAGGTCAGATCTCATGCATGTTATGACATTTCACATAGAGAATAATTGTATGGAATGTGATCGACATTTATATACATTGCATATGCATTTTAGGTGGGGAGTAACCCTTGTAGGAATTTTCTAATCGGGCTTCATTTCATCCCACAAGGACCCTCTATGGTGACTATCTGTGGACGTGACACAAGAGAGGTATCGACAGAAGAAAGCTCGAAATGTGGCTTTAAGAAAAATATTTTGTAAATATATAAATCTTTTGGTGTAACAAACATGAAAACTATGAAAATATAGTCGAGATATGTCATAGTATTTACAAAATGGGCCCCATGTGGCTATTTTACTCATGTGTGTGTCCGTCACGAGACATAGATTTCCGTTAGTTGGATTTGTAGTCAACTGACACCTTGCGCTTTAGGGCTACACAACAAGTAGTACCATTCTAAATGTTATGATATTTAGTTATTTGTTCTTTAAATGGTCAAGTAGGTGCAAATATATGGTTTAGTTAAAATTATCACGGCCTATTCTTTTAATTTTATTTTAGTTCCTTTTATAGCATCTTTTATCGTGTTGTCGACAATGTGAATCCAATATTTGAAGGAAAACATGTAAGACTTTCAACATTTATAACTATGATTTAATTACTTGATTCATCATGTGCATGGATAGTTATCTACCACTTATATGGTAAAACAAAACAAGCTCACTTTAGTATACTCACTAATTCTTTATAGATAATACACTGATTACAAAGATATAGATAATTTAATATTTAATAATAATATTAATAAAGCAAAAGGAAGATATTAATATTATAATATGGAAACTATTTCTGTTATAATATAAACCACTTAAAACTATTAACAAAAATGATAAAGCAAATTCACAATTCAACAAGAAAAAGTTAATGAAAAGTATCTATTCATATAGAAATATTATCTCAGTTTATGAATACTTGTGTATTTACTAAAATAACTTTTTCTTTAGACCATTTTGAGGAAATTAAAAAAATAAGCTAGTAGTGACAAAGAAAGAATTCAAATATTGATAGAAATTGATTTTAATTTATATTACTAGACAATTGCCTCATCGGGCCTCAAGCAAAGTCTATCAAAGCTAATGCATTAAAACTATTGGTAAGGAGTATCAAAACACCACTCACCTAGAGAACAACACCCCGCCATCCTCATACATCCCACTCAACACACTATGAAGAACACCACCTATTTACGATTGCGTTTTTACATAACCATAAAACTCATAACTTAGAACACCACCATTTAACTCATGTTTTAGCTCATTGGAAGAGTCCACACGCATGCATTTGTTTCTACCTTCATCTCTACCCACCCGGTCATCAATTTTCCAAACAATCTTTTTCCATCCCATGAATCAGAGTTTTCTACCAAACTAGTCCTCCCCACAAACAAAATATAGCATGTGGGCAAGTTTTGAAACTATTATGCAAAGTAGCCCCTCCTCTTGCATGTCAACATTCCACCGTCTTTTTCTCCTTGAGCAACCCTATCCTCTCTCCCCTTGGTCAAACCGCATTCCCTTTCCTCTCTCATCCTCAACCTATCCTTTTCCTTTTCTACAACACAAAAAGAAAATTTAATTTAATTTTAAAATTATATTTAAAAAAATTATAAAAATCAATTTGTAAAAATGAAATATACTTATTTTAAATAAAATAAAAGAAATAGTTAAAATATTTTTAAATAAAAGTAAAAATTAAATTAAATTTTAAAATTTCACCTCTCAAATTTAAAAATTCTATCTCTCTAAGATCACACTTGATAAAGAAAAAAATAATTGTTATTTTAAATATATTTTCTATTTTTTTAAACAAAATAATTTCTTTGTTATTTCATTATTTTATTTTCAAATAATTTTTATATTTATGTCAATTACATACTTGACTATTAATTTATTTTCATACAACAAAAATCAAAACCCTAATGCAAGCTTTGTAGAAAAAATTATAACATTAATACTTCACTTTTAAAAGTTATTTAAATCATTTTCATAATTTTGAGACTTATTTTATCACCACATTAAATATAATCCAAATTTTGTCAACCAAAGATCACAATCACCAAGTTATTAATCTGGAAGCATTTCATTAGACCAAAAATTTATATATATATATATATATGGAAGAGATAAAAAATTAAGAGTTTAGCACTAAAATAGATAAATAAACGTTTAGACACCAAAGTAGAAAAGGACTTGGACATGTTTAAGACTTTAACACTTGGACATTTTAACTTCAACTTTAAAGTTAAATATATAAATTTAACTTTGAAGTGAATTTTTTTAATTTTAATATTTATTTAAAAAATATTTTACTAAACATTTTATTTAAATAAATATATATTTTTCATTTTTTAATAAATTGATATTCTTTATACAAAATACAATTTAAAAATTAAGTAAAATTTTATTTTTATGTTGGAGAGAGATAGGAGAATAGTGAGTTTGAGGATGAGAGAGAAGAGGAGGGAAATGCGGTTTGACTAAGAGAGAAGGAAGGGGGCTGCATCACGGGAGAGAAAAAGAGAGTGGAATGCTAACATGCGGGAAGGGAGGGCCCACTTTGCTGTGGTTGCCCAGCCCACATGCTATATTTTGTTTGTGGATAGGGGTAGTTTTGTAGAAAAATCCATGAATCATCTCCCTTCTCAAACTTTACTATGTTCCGTGCAAATTATGGGTTGATAACCTTCTTTTGTTTCACTGTATATACAGTGTAAATGATCATTCAAGCACAAAGGGTCAAACAGATAAAAACGAGTAAAGAAATATTCACACCCTATGTTTTCTTTGTCAGTACCCATCTGGTTGCGGTCGAAATGAACTAAAGCGATCAACCCCTAAAATGGGTAACGAGAAACCCCGGTTGTTCTTGATGCTTCCAACTTATGTGGGGTTTGGATTCTCAAAGATCTTGAGTTGAGGTTATCAATCCAGCACCTGCCATGCGAAAAATGGTAGGTATGATTTCTTAACTTGTTTATGTTTAGGGGACTGAATCAGTTCGGTTAGGTTTTACGTTTCTGTTTTCTCTCATCTCTTTCATATTTATTTATTTTATGGGTATATTTTTTTTAAGGTCGATTCTGCAGGAGAGATAGATAGTGAAGATTAGATAATCGGAGATGAAGAGGTAGAATGTTAGAAGAGAGATTGGGTGGTGTTCTGTGAATGTTACGGACACCATAGCACTCTTTTGTAGCCTTGAAGGGTTGATCTCTCGAGCGTTTTTAGATGAAGAGGCAACTCACGGTCTTCTTCGGGTTAGAACTGGCCCGGTGTGCTGCACTTTCCTGCATTCAAGCTCTCCATTTAGGTCCCGGCTTGCTTGTTATGAATGTTTTCATATCAGTTTTTTAGATATGCATGCACGATTTCAAAGTACCTCGTATGCTATGTATTTGGAAAATTCTGGATGTTACTTTTCTTATTTTAGTTGTTAATGCAGGAAAATGTAGATTAGGAAAAAAACTATGCATGCCTTTTCCTTTGTTTTTATGGAAATTTGAGAAGCTTGATGATCTTTAGATATGGATAAAATAACAACCATCTTGATAATTGTTATGAACTCTACTATGTTTTTAATGGTATTAAACAAGGCACACTAAGGAAACATAAGCAAAATATCTACAAATAGTATTCTAAATTTATAATGAAGTGACTACAAGGTGCATGCTCAGTAGACTTTGGAAAGTATGTGCCAAGATGATAAAATGGCAAGGTTTACAACAGCACAATACTTAAAATAAAAAATAAGTAATAAGTGTATCAACTAAAAAATAATTTAACTTAAGTCAATTGAAGTTATTAAGTAATAATTATTAAATTTTACCAATACTCTATTAAAATGTATTTGATCAAAATAATTTAATATCACATTTAAAGTTAAAAATAATTTTAAGTATTAAGTCAAAATAGTTAACTTATTCTTAATTTCAAATGTCTTTTAACTATTCCCATATTTAATGAAAGAATATTTTACAATTATAACTTTACATTTACAACTTATATTTTATAGTAAATAATTTTATAAATATCAATTAAAATTTAAAATAGTAACTATGTCAATTTAATTATTTATAATAAATTTTAAGTCAATTTACTTTAACAACCTTAATACTTAAAGAAAAAATTAATAAATAAATTTTAAGTCAATAACTTACTAGTAACAATTTAACTAATAGTTAACTAAAATTATTAAGTAATAAGAATTAAGTTTTAACAATCACCCTCTTAAATTCATTCTTAATAAAACATTATTAACTTTTACTATTTTGAATTATTATATTCATTCTTAACAAATACATTTTCATGAACATGTTACAATATCAAATTTTATAATATATAAACTAATATCATATTTTTATAAAAATAGATATTATATATCGGTTATTATCATATTAGTATTTCAAATTTTTTTTTTTTAAAAAATGATTCAAATTAAAAAAGTTCTGATATTATATAAAGCCTATACTTCAGCGGTTGTAGACCCCAAATTTGGGCTCTAATTATTTTTTTCATTTATTTTATTTTACTTTATTTTGATTTATCAGATTATGATTTTATTTGATTAGATTTTTTTTCCTTTTTTTGATTATTATTATGTTATTTATTTTATTTGTTTAAATTTTTATTTTATCTGTTTTATCTTTTAGGAAGGTGGGGATCCTTTTCCTTTAGGGGTTTAAGGGTTGGTTTGAAGTCTCTATATATAGACAATGTTTCATAGGGCCGTTGATTGAGCCGGAAAAGTTCTGGGTTAGCGGTTCCTTTGGTCGGATCGGTCGAACCGCGGTTGAGCCGGTGGCGTCATAAATATATAATTTATATTTTTTAAATAAAGTATTTAAATATATATAATTTAATATTTATAATGCTATTTATTTATTTTATATAGTCGTATCAATATTTTAACTTTCATTGAAAAAGAAATTTCAAATACTATAAAAGGAGAATTTATTGAAAATTTAAATCTTTATTGAAAGTAAAATTTTAAAATTTCTTTTAAAACATAATTTAGTATTTCAAATTTCGAAACGCATAAAATTTATTGAAAATGAAAAAAAATAATATTTACATTTATATTGTAATAATTTTTAGAAATGAATATTATAAATTTGTTTGCCAACATTCACCAAAACTCAAGGTGGCATAGTGGTTTAAGAACCTACCTATTGAACTTTAGGACCTAGGTTCGAATCTTGCAAGTTGGAATTTTTCTTTATTCTGAAGCCCCCTTAATCTTGGGGCCCCAAATCCAGGGATTAGTGACTGCAGATCAACCGCGGAATGCTCGTGAATATCGGGTGACCCGACATTTCACTAAAATCGGGTAGAGTCTTTGTATGGGGGCTCTACACTGCATCTAACACAAATAAGCGCGTAAAACAGTCATTCTCAGTTATGATTCAAAGCGGCCACTTGGGCCATAAACAATACTCAATATACATACTGACTATGAATCCAACTATATACCCAATAGTTACAAGAGTTAATATGTTTTACTCTTATACAATACATACATTAAACTTAAAGTTCTAATACATGTATACATCAAAGCCATAACCGGCTTTCTTCTAATCCTCGGTCTCACAGGGCCAGAGCGTCCCTCGCACGCTCCACATGCACAGCAAAATGCCTCCCTCGGCGGGGTGAGCTAATGCTCATTAGTGGAATTGCTACTAAGTGGGCTACTCTGCCCACAGAAAGTCGCAGTGCAATGTTCGATGAAAACACACATTCAAGCAAATGCATGATCCTACTTGAATGTCTACATGACCAACTTCGAGATCCAGGAGTCCTCACCAGGCTCTCTCACGCTCGCCTAAACCTAAATGTAGAAATTGTATATTGTTGTTTGGACAACCCTCAGGTATATATATATCAGTTGGGCGCTCAGACGATTGATATATTATTTGTTTTAATGGACTACCCTCGGTGAATATCAATTGAAGTAGCTCAGGCGTTGATATTTTTTCATTTTGAACTACCCCTCAGATAATTAATATTTTAGACTACCCTCGAACCATTTTCTCTGGGCTCATCTCATACTAACTCCTATAGTCCTAGGATGTTTCAGTGCATATCGCCAATTCCAATCTGGTCTAATTCACATGTAAATATATAAACATGCATATATTTACAAAACATTCAATTCACACAATCCATCTCATGTAAATTCCACATTCCACATCAAAATTAGCTCCCTTGGGCTAAGGGATCATACAGTAATTTAATTTAAATCAAACGACCAAACACATATTTTCACAAAATATATTTTCGACCAGATTTCGAGAGCATTAAATGTGGAAGTCCACACCCTTCGTGACCCCTCGGGGTACCGCTGGTGGGAGCCTCTGCCGTCTTGATGCGCCCGAGGTCCCAGCGCCTTTTCTTTCTCCTCAGTGAGGCTCGAACCCATGATCAAAAGGGACTCTTATACTTGTGGGAGCACTCTCACCTACCAAGCTGAGCTAGTAGCTCGGTTGGTGATGAGGAAGTGCTCCCCATTATAAGGTCCCTTTGATGGAGTTCGAGCTCTCACGAAGGCGAAAAGACCGAGTTGGGGGCTGGCATGCATTACCTATGGTGGGCTCCCACTGGCCCAGTCACTAAGTGTGGACCCCACAATAAAAGGCGCCTTTTATTGTGGGGTTCACACCCTTCGTGACCCCTCGGGGTGCCCGCCGGGTGGGAGCCCACTCGCAGGTCTTTGTTACGCGAGGACCCGGTGGCCCAGCACTAATAACTTTCGCCTCAGAGTGAGGCTCGAACCCATGATCAAGGGACTCTTATAGAAGTAGGGAGCACTCTCACTACCAGCTGAGCTATGGCTCGGTTGGTGGTGAAGTGCTCCCCCGTGCGATCATGGGTTCCAGCTCACGAGTAAAAACCGGGATGGCTGCATCTTTTGGCTCTGATGAGCTCCCACTGAGGCTCTGAAGTCCTGAGAGCATGAACTCCACACTCTTTCTACTCCTCTTGTCTACGAATTGTTTGGAATCTCTCTCAAACTACCAAGTTGGTTTGACCTAGGTGGAGCCTTTAACCGATTTGTTTGACACTTGGTCTTCAGACCAAGTGTTCTCCGTACAATTTCAACCACTTTCATGCTCATGCATGAGGTGGCAACATTGGCCCCCACCCAACTCATGCAATCCTAAGGGCATGACACTTGACCCACCCATGTGCCAAGTGTCTCCCATGCAAGTGCCACATGGCACCCCATGGTTGGCCCGTTTCGTCTTGAAATGCGTGCAAAACCGACAGTCTCGGAATTCGATGCAGTTTGTTTGGTTCAACTAGATTTCGCGAGATGATTCTAACGGCGTGATCTGTTTCGTCATCCGAGGTCTAGAGAAAGATCTAGGGTTTGTCTCGCACTGGTCCCGCAAGAATTACCGATTCGCTTTCATTTTCGTAAAAAATACGTTTTCCCTGCTTCATATATATTTTTCCAAACATAAAATTTAATGCATATAAATTTTGTTTCTTTCATTTCCTTTGATTTTCCGATTATCACACAAAGACACTCATGTTATACTTCTTAAAATTGTATGATTTGTTAAAGAGAAAACAAATACCCCACTACTGAACTACTAAGTTGTGTATCTTGGTATTTCTAAGCAATTAACTAACCAAGATGTCAATCCATTCTTTAATGTTTTATCTTAGTCAACTTTATTATTATTTTAGCTCTTATTATTGTTATTATCTTACTATTATTCTACCTGATTTATTAAATCCATTTAAAGTCATGTTTTCCATATTTTCTCTACCTGCTTTATATTTTCGGGCGTGTAATAAAACAAAAATCCAGCTTATTAAGTTTTTTTTCTTACATAAGTAAATAAATAGTAGTTATGAAATAATAATAATTTTAATTTAATTTCTCAGTATCTCCAACATAAATCTTACTTTCTAAATTTTACTACAAAATTTTTTTCCTCAATTTTATAAAAAAAAAAAAAAATAGTTTCCTTTAAACTCTGGAAAATAAGTACCTACTCAAAATCATTTTCTTTCATTCCTAAAAAAAATCATAAAATATTTTCTTTACAAATTTCTAAAATCGTCTTCTTTAACTTTTAAAAATGCAAAAATCATTTTTCTTTAATTTCTAAAAACAGATCATCTTTTCTAATTTAAAATTTTAAAATTATTTTCTCAATTTCAAGTTTCAAATTTATTTTCCTTATATCAAAAAAAAATCTAAATTCAAGTTTTCAAAAAATAACTTTATGACAATTTCTTAAATCAACAATAGCCATTAATTTGTATATTAAGTTTATTTTAATAAATGCTTTCTAGTTCACCTACAAAATCTCACTAAAATAAATAGTCAGCCCACAAGTATTAAAATAAGTCGCTTATAGCATTAATTAATTAATCCTATACAATGTGCTTCATCTTAATGATATATTTTGATTTTCTTTGATTAATTAGGGATAGTCTATAAACTATTAAATTCTCGTATTCCTTGTTGTCCAATCTTAGTGTATATTAACCATTTGAGTCATATAACAACCTCACAATAGTATTATAAGTACATGATCAGTAGATTAATTATTGTATTTATAGTTTTAGAAAATGAAGTATCCTATTGTGATATTTAACCTATTGAGAACATGACTATTTTGCATGATGGATCACTGTGGCCTACAATATAGCATTAACACTTCAAATCACTATTAAAATAACACCTTTTTTCAGACATAAAACTTTCTCATGTTTTAATTTTTTTTTTTTTTTTAATGATAGCATGGATCGAGGTTGGATGTTAAAAGATAGAAGGTCAAGAGAGTATGAAGAAGGAGTTGAATACTTCATTAATTTTGCATTACAATATTGTCAAAATCCAAGTGTCATCCGTTGTCCATGTATGAGATATGGAAACTTAATGCATCATACGCCTAACAAGATTCGAGAACACATGTTTTTCAATGGTATTGATCAGAGTTATCGTACATGGTATTGGCATGGAGAAGCAGGTCCTACTAGTGGACAATCAACTGCAATGGCACAAGGTTATGATACATTAGATTATGGTGATGTTGCTAGTACATTAGAAATGGTTCACGCCGCACAAGATGAGTGCATGAATGATCCAATGTCATTTAAAAAATTGGTTGAAGATGTCAAAACCAGACCCTAATTGTTTAAAGTACAACAAGCTTTCTCAGATAGTTAAATTGTACAACTTTGAGCGAAAATATGGGTGGTAAGATAAAGCTTTTCGATTTACCTCTAATTGTTAGGGGATATGTGCCCATGAATTAATGAGATGTTCTTATCCATGTACGAGGCCAAAAAACCTTGAATGGACAGTAGTTAACAGAGAAGATACTGCATGTCTCAAATGATTGCATGCTTTATAGGAATGAGTTGAGGATGCATCTTCATGTCCTACTTGTGGAATGTCAAGGTGGAAGGTAAACAAGGCAGTGGGTAGAAACACGCCAAGGAGTGCCCTAGTTGTATTGTGGTACTTCCCACCCATCCCTAGGTTTAGAGGATGTTTCAATTTCCAAAATAGCTAATGACCTAAATGGCATGCAGAAAGAGAAAATGACGGGTCAACTTCGACACCCACCGACTCTCCTACTTGGAAATTAGTGAACCAAATGTGGCCACAATTTGCTTCAGATTAGAGAAACCTTAGACTTGCCATTTCAGCAGATGGTATCAATCCTCATAGCTCTATGACTAGTAGGTATAGTTGTTGGCCTATCATCACTATCACGTATAACCTTCCCTCCTCCTTACATGCATTTAGGTATGAAATTTATGATGTTATCTTGTTAATATCGTGACCACGACACCCGGGTAATGACATTGACATATACTTGGCACTGTTAGTAGATGATTTGAAAACTTTATGGGAGATAGGGGTGGAAACATATGATGCACATAAGCGCGAGTTTTTCACATTAAAGGCTATTTTGTTATGGACAATTAATGATTTCCCTGCTTATGGCAACTTATCTGGATGCACTATTAAGGGATATTATGCTTGTCCAATATGCGGTGAAGAAACATATTCACATAGGCTAAAGCATGGGAATAAAAACTCGTATACAGGCCATCGAAGATTTCTTCCATTTAACCATCCATTTAGAAAGCAAAAGAAGGCATTTAATGGTGAACAAGAGTTTAACTTACCTCCAACACAACTTACTGGAGAAGAAATATTAAGAAAGGTTGATATGATTCATAAATCATGGGGAAAGAAAAAGAATAAACGAGGGAAATCAATTGTTAATCCTACAAGTTGCTGGAAAAAGAAGTCTATCTTTTTTAAGCTTGAATACTGGAAATATTTTTATGTTCACAATCCTTGGATGTCATGCATATTGAAAAGAATGTATGAGAGCATTGGTCGAACTTTGCTTAACATTCCAGTAAACAAAGGATGGACTCACCTCGATTTGATCTTATTGAAATGGGCTTAAGGGCGGAATTAGCACCAAAAGTTGGGTTGAAGCGAACTTATCTCCCCCCTGTATGTTATACACTAAGAAGAATGGAAAAAAAAGGCATTATTGCAAAGTTTTGCTAATTTGAAGGTTCCTGAAGGTTATTGTTCAAACTTTGGGAACCTTGTGTCGGTGGAAGAGCTAACGCTCCATGGTCTTAAGTCCCATGATTATTATGCACTTATAAACAACTATTGCCGCAGCTATTAGATCGTTGTTACCTACATTGTGCTCGATATGCACACGCAGATTATGCTTTAATGCGCTTTGTGCCAAGGTAGTGGATGTGTCAAAATTGAATGATTTGCAGTAAGACATAGTAGTCACTTTGTGCTTACTTGAAAAGTATTTCCCACCTTCCATTTTTGATATCATGCTTCATTTAATAGTGCATTTAGTAAGAGAGGTAAGACTATGTGGACTAGTGTACATGAGATGGATGTAAATCATTTGAAAGATATATGAAAGTTCTAAAGGGTATGTTCAAATCGTAATCATCCGTAAGGGTGCATCACGAAAGTGTTATATTGCGTAAGAAGCTTTAGAGTTTTGCACTAGAGTATTTGTCAGGTATAGACGCAATTGGGATTCCTTCTAGTATGAAAAATGAATGGAAATATGGGAAACCTTTACCTGGAGGCCGTTCAATGACTATTAATGAGTATAACTTGGTGGAGCAAGCACATCATTATGTTTTGCAAAATACAACCATTATGCAACCTTATATCAAGTAAGTGTCGTGTCTCTTGAACATGTGACTTTGTTACTCTACCTTTTATGGATACAAACTACGATCTAAGCTCCATTTTACTTGATAGTGATCACATAAAATATTTGAAGGCAAAGTATCCTCATCAATCTAAAAGGGTGAAGTGGCTAGAGGATGAACATGTGCACACATTTAGCTATTGGCTTCGAAAAAAGGTATGAAACTCAAAGTGCATCACCCACTTAGACTCAAATACTTTTCACTCATTCTACATTCATTTATATATTATGGATGAACCTTGTAGGTTGCTGATGATGTAAGACCCGAGAAATTCCAATTTTTGGAAAATGGGTAAAATCGTAATTTCGATCAAAAATCCAAAATTTATTATCTAGATCTCGGATGATGAAACGGATTTCACCGTTAGAATCGTCTCACAAAATCTAGCTAGCACATCGAATTTCGTCGAATTCCGAGACTGTTGGAGTTGGCACGCTGAGGCATCAGATTCGTGTCGTGAAAAATCTATTACGTGATGTGACGAAAGCTCATATAACTCAGCACTCATGTGCACATGTTGTATGAGTAGAGAAACGATCAAACGAAGCGTCAGATAGTGCCAAATGTCAAAAAATCCAAGCTTGGGGACATAGATGGCATTATGGAAATTGTTTTAAATGATAATAAGACAAAACATGCATAGTGTCGTCTCCTACAAATGAGAGATTGAGACCAAAACGTGGGAAACCAGAAAAAGAGATGCAGTAAGTGGAGTTTTGAGTTTTAGAGAGAGAGTAAGCAACTTCTTTCTAGATTTCTAGCAAATTTGACCGTCGAAATCCTTCGGGCCAAGAAGGAAAGTTGCTCTACGCGGAGAGGCCTACGCGCGACCCGGCTTGTGAGCTTTCACCTCAAGCCCGAGAGGTGGATTTATCATACTTGTTTTACACTTTGGTTTAAGTGTTTTATAATGTTTCGATTGGATTGAGGCCTTGAATCTGCCGTTGATCGGTCCCAAAAACCCCCTGGGACCGAATTGTTTGAATTTATGGAACTCCAGTTTACAAATCTGCACGTCCTCGACCGTTTGGGTGGCTAATTGTGTAATTTATGCCATGTGCTTTGTTCTTATTCGTATGCTGAATTTTATTCCCAAGCGTAGGAATTAAGGTTGTCTAGCATTATAGTACTGTGGGAGTCCACAGGTCATCTCCACAGGGAGTGGTCTAAATTGTTGATCCTTAGGAGCTATTCTCCAAAAGGTGTGTAATTGAAAAGGAAATTATGGGGTCAGGTTTGATTTATGATCGATTAAATCGACTATTTTAAAATAGGAAGGATGATTGTCAGATTCTTAGATTTCCACTCACTAATGATCGCATTTCCCACCTCTTAATTTTACTAGCCTCATCTAGGAGCCATTGATGAATGGTCTTTGATGGAAGACTTTTCTTTAAATGCTCTTTCGAATGAAGAATGATCGAAAGATGTCGACACTTGTTCCAATTAATTCCGTACTCTAGCTTGCATTTGGGGAGCCTAAGCACAACGTGTACCGAGGATCTCTCGCTCACACGTTGTCAAGAGGATGCCCAACTAAGGTTTTTGGTACGCTTCACAAGTGAATAACATCACACAATCCACAGAAGTGATAAAAGAGGAATTGAGGGAATATACTCTGATCGTGGTGAGTTTCCACCGTAGAACTCCTCAAGATAGAAGTTTAGAATTCCATGGAAATTATAAGGTAAATCATAATTGGAAGAGAATTTATTCATAAAGAGAACGTTGAGAAAATCAGAATTCAATTGCAAAACCTAGGAATGAAAAATACAAAATACTGAGAATGAAAACGAAGTATGAGTTCCTACTGAAAAATTACATGTGCTTGAAATCAAAAAGCTCTAGAAAAATAAAGTCTTCAACCCTAATCAATAAACCTTCGCCAAAACTATGGAAAAGAACACTTCTCCTATGAAAACCTAACCCTAAGAATCAAAAGCTGCCTTCTCCTTGTATCCTCTAGCTTTTATACCCCTCTCCAATGTGATCCCGCATTCAAAAGTTGATTGACAAGCGTGCCCTTGCATTAGGATCGAATTCCTGCTCACTCCTAGCTACTCAGTACTGCATGTTAGTGGTGTACCGACATGTTGCTCTCGCCACTTTCCTCACAGATAGGTACCTAAGACATGTTAAAGGTGTACCGGTACATGTTGCTCTCTGCCACTTTCCTGTATAGGTGTACCGGTACATGTTGAAGGTGTACCGGTACATGTTGGCCACTGGTTCTTTTCCAGCATTGTTGCACTTCCCGAAACTTCACCAATCGGTTGCCATCATCCTCAATGATCCATATTTGCTTTCCGGACATAAATCCTTGTACAATTATGCATTAGACCTGAAAAACCTGTACAAGTCCAAAAACATGAAAGCAATTAAAAGTACCTATTCTCATGCAAAACGTGAGCAAAGTGTGACTTGAAGGTGCTAAGTTCTGCTGTAATTATTGCTCAATTGTGTATTCAACACACCCAACCTGCATCTTGCTAGTCCCTAGTAAGATTTAGACTTGAGATACCTACTGGTTATGAATTCCAACAAGTTCGCTTCTACGCTTGCTTTGCAAGTTTCTCAAAAGGGAAAATATTAAACATAATACTTCAACCTGACATAGTATGCACCCGTGTGACTCAATTAAAACTAAAACCACAGTCCCAAGCAGTGAACATAACAACAAGCTAACACAAGATCGAGCTATTCATATAAAGGACCATGGAATTGAGGAAAAGAAAAGCGGCCATGCAAACATTGAACTGAAATGATCGATATTATAGAAGCAACCATTTAACATAAACACACAACTACTATGCATAAAGTCAAAAGAAACAACTAACACAACTGGAATCAGAAAGGTCTTTAAGGTATGTAATGACCATAGGCTACACGAATAGGGTAAAATGAACAAAATGGGTGTTGGCATAACATGGCTGAGGTCTCTACCCAATTGCCAACACCACCCTAATCTAGCCTACTATGCTACTACATGATGTCCTCCTCATCGTCTGTCGACGAAAACGCATCCTCATCGACGCAGTCATCCAGCTCCTCCGAATCTCCCTCCAAGCCTCAGACGAGGCACCCACTAAAGCAGCTCTCCTGAAAAAATATGACTCTCGAGCCCGGGATGTCGTGCTGGGAGCGGGCTGTGAAGAAAAAGAAAATCTGCATGCTCTCACACCCTCTCGCAGTGAAATCCCCTGTTTGCAATTGACTGGGCCCATTTCTCCGCTCAACCAAACCCTACTTAACATGGCCTCTATCTCATCATCATCACTCTCTGATACTTCCTCAGGCTCAGAAGATGAATCTATTTTCTTTCCTTTTCCTTTCTTTATTGGTTGTGAGGTGTCAAATTTTCTTTTCTTCACAGCCCGCTCCATAGAAGAGCTAGGCGTCATTTTTCCAAGATTTCCTCAGATTCGCTACGATATGGCAAGAATAGCAATGATGGCACATGGCCCACACATATAGAACAATGTCCTGTAAACCCGTCCAAGAAGACGTAAGACCCGAGAAATTCCACTTCGGGAAAATGACAAAATCGACTTCAATATAAATTGTAATGTTAAAATCCAGTTCTCTAGATCTCGGATGACTAAACGGATTGGTACGCTTGAATCGCCTCGCGAAATCTAGCTAGCACGTAAAATTTCAGGAATTCTCGGTGACGGAAGTTGGCACGCTTTTCGAAAGACGCGGCTCGCAGCCGTAAAACGATTTTCGATGCAACGAAAATCACATATATCATGTACTCGTGTGTCATAAGTGGCATGAGTAGAGAAATGATGAAAATGGACGGCCGAGATAGAGCCGAATGTCAAAACTGGGAAAAGAGGGACATAACTAGCATTTTTGGAAATGTTTAAGTCACTAAAGGACAAAACTTTGAATAGTATTTCTTCTCCTACATTTTAAAGAACAAAAAACGTGAATTTAAGGGAGGAGACTTCCAGTAGCCGACTTAGAGAATTTTTAGAGAGAGAACGTCTTGCTTCTCTCTAGAAATACGGGCAATCCGACCGGGCTTCCATAGCCTTCTGACAAGAAGAACCAGTTTCACAAAGGAGAGGCTTCGGTACCAGATTGTGGAGTTTCAAACTCCGAGAGTGTAGGGGTTTCTCCCTACTTGAGTTTTATTCCCATTTTAAGTGTTTTACGAATGTTTGAGTAGAATGAGGCCGTGAGGGCTGCTCGATCGCCTCAAACCTTTGGGACCAAATTGATAAATTTTTGAAAACAAACGCAGCTGTGGCTGCTCCCACTGCTCCAGAGCTGTTATAAAACTAAAAAAGCAGGAGAATATGATGATCAATGAGGTATATTCCAAAACTGCAGAACCCACTCAAAGTTGAACCCATTAATCTGGGTATCTTTCTATCATAACCATGCGGTCATAATTATTCCCCCGAAAAACAAAGTTCTCAAAAATATATTTTTGTAAAAATATGTGTTTGGTCGAAAGTGATTTAAATTAAATTGCTCGTGTTTGGATCATTAAATTTCAAGTGAGCTAATTTTTGATGTATGATATGAGAATTTACGATGATTGTGTGAATTGATTGTTTTGTAAATATATGCATGTTTATATATTTACATTTGCGAATTAGACTGTATTGAATTTTTACTACATGTATTCCATATGCACCGAACAATCTCTAGACTATAGGAGGAGTGCATGAGATGAGTCTAGAGAAAACGGTTCCTGAGGGTTGTCTAAAAATACACCATCGGAGGGTAGTCCAAACTAAAAATATCAATCGTCGGAGCGGCCCAATTGATATTCATCGGAGGGTAGTCCACAAACAAATAATATATCAATCGTCGGAACGGCCCAATTGATATATAATCATCGGAGGATTGTCCACAAACTAACAAAACAATAATTCTCATACGAGGCTTAGGCGAGTGTGAGGAGCTCTGAGGACTTTGATTTGAGTTGGTCATGTAGACATTCAAGTAGGATCATGCATTTGCTTGAATGTGTGTTTATTTTGGAGCATTGCACTGCACTTAGGTGGAGAAAGAGTCTTTCCTAGGCGATTCCACTATCGGGAGCATTAGCTCACCTGTCGAGGAATATTGTTTTACGTGCAATAGGAGCGCGGCGAGGACTACTCGCCCTAGAGTCGAGGATTGTAAGAAAGCTCCGTGTGGCTTTGATTATTTTTCCACATGTATTAGAATTTCTTAATTTTGATATATGTTGTATAAGAGTAATTTACTAACTCTTTAGAACTATTGGATATAGTTGATTCATATAGTTGGTATATTGTGACTTAGTATTGTTTATGGGCCTGGGCATGCTTTACCCATGTTGGGATTATATTGGACTGCTTGTAATGTGTATACGCAGTGCGATCAGATTTGCAAGAGAGCTCTCCATACAAAGGAGACTCTGCCCGATTGTGAAATGGTCACCCGACATTCACTAGTATTCCGCGGCCGACGGTAGTCAACGGACTCCCCGGACGGGGCGTCACAACAGACGAGCTTAGGTATACGAATACCTAGGAGCTCTGGTATCCATCACCACTTGGGTGGTTTGATGGGTATACAGTATGGAAACCTATAGATTGAGGATTTGGGCCTAGGCCATAGTCGAGTAAGAACATCACCACTAGGTGTGGTTCGATGATATGTAGGTATGAGATTACCAGAGTTTAACTGACAAAACTAGGACACTACATGCACAAAGTTGATGTGTTTTGTGTGATTTGGTGAATTATTGTATTTATTTTAAAAGTGCTACAAGTTGTTTGTATGGATGTGAATGTTTGTGTGCTTAGGCAAATAACACATAGGTGTTGGAAAACAAATTTTAGAGTTTACAGTGTGTAAACTGGAAGAATAAAATAAAAGAAATAAAAATTTTTAGAAATTTATTTGGTTTATTGGATAATGAATTCAAATTCTAATAAATTTGAGGTTGAACACTAGGGTTAGTGTTGTATAAAGAGTTTTGAGGAAATTCGGATCGCTTCTCCTAATTAAATGAAAAAAAAAATAATAAAGAAAAATAAATAAAATTTATAAATTTATTTGGTTAAGAGGTGAAGAAAATAATTTTCTAAGGTTTTATATGGTGTAAAACCGAAGAAAAGTGAAGAAAATAAATTTTTAGAAATTTATTTGTGTATTCCTGAAAATGAAAAATGGAGAAAAATAAATTTTTATAAATTTATTCTGGAAAGTGTCCAAGAAAATGAAAAAAATGAAAAATGATTTTTAGTGATTTTTTCCAACCGTTGGAAATAAATGAGAGGAAAAAATGAATATATATTTTTGGGGTATTTTCCAAAGAGCGATATGAAAAAAAATGGATGAATGTATTTTTGGTATCTTTCCAAAGAAATGAACAAATGAAAAAATAAAATTTTCGTGCGTAACTGCTGGGCTATCGCCCAAATGATATGGTGAAAAAAAAAATAAAAAATTGTATTGCAAGAAAGTGAAGAGTATTGCAAGTTGGAGAGGCTTGTTTGGGCTAGAAAATGTATTGCAATATAGTGGTTGTATTGCAGAGATGGAAGAAATCAGACAGAAGATGGGTTTGGAAGGGTCAATATATCAGAATACACAAAATTGTATTGCAGAGAAGAAGGCTAGTGGGCTGAGGGACTGTGTCTTGATACAAAGAAATTGCATCGTGACATAGCAGCAGGGGCAATGGCTTGATGGCAGGAGTGTATCGCAATACACATGCTATATTGTGGCGAGGAAGGGCATGAGGCATGTCACAATACACTTGATTGTATCGTGACAAAGTAAAAGTTGGTCAAGGTGGCTTTAGATCGCAATACACCTGTGTATTGTGATAGGAGGCCGAGCAGAGGGCTTCGAGGGGCAGTGGTCAGACGCGAGACGTACCCAGACACGGCACTAGAGCGCAAGACAAGGCCGCGACACGGCGCCCGCGCCCACGACATCGCGCCGAAGCTGCCACGATACGGCAGGCCCCGCTCTCACACCCGGCCAGTGGTCCTGCCACGACACAACCGGGTCGCCACGACATAATACGCGCGCACTGGCCGGGCCAGCTTGGGGTGTTTTATGCACCGACTCGCTTTTTGACTCCGGGCTTTTCGACTCGCACGCTTCGAGTCACCGTTGGGATCTTGCCTATGAACACTGTTCATAACAAAAAATTTTGAAATTTTTTTTAAATTAAATTAATTAAAAATGAGCAAAAATAAAATAAAATAAGACAAAATTTTCGAAAAAATAAAATTTTCAAAAAATAAAATTTTTGTGATCAAAATGATTTGATTGTGGATAAATTGTCCTGCATTGCTTCATAAATGCAGGGACTTGATATATACACACCGATTGTATGATTAATTGGCCTCTGGGCCGTGCTTATGCCTCGAGATACTGTATTGTATTTGACTTGCCATGATGATTGAGTGATGTATTAGTAGAGGACGACGCAGGACATCCACGAGGTACTCGGGGTCGCACCCTGCCTGATCGCCAGACTTTTGACGAGGCCGTAGGTATTACAAATAATGCTATCGCACAAATGGGTATAAAGGTAGACAAGAAGATCCTAGTAACTCCAGAGGTTTAGGCGCATCATTCTCCGGAAGACCAGGGGAGGAGATCCTGGTGACGCACCATTGGTTCGCACAGATCGAGAAAGTGTCAGAGGCTACGGAGATTACCCTCCGACGTGACTAGATTAGACTAGTCGCTGCCCAAATTTAGGAGGATGAGATTCAAATATGGTGGAAATGGGCAAGGACCTCTATAGACCTAGAGGCGATGACATGGGCAGAATTTCAAGAGCTGTTCATGGGTACGTACTTTCCAGGGACTGCGGAAGCTCAGGAGTTCCTAGAGCTGAAGCAGGGGGCGATGACTGTGATGGACTATGTGGCTAGATTCACAGAGTTAGCCCTATTTGCTGATGATTATGTGGCCACCGATCTGGACAAGGTGAGGAGATTCGAGAATGGACTGAAGTTTTCCATTCGGGCCAAGATTGTAGGACTTCGCCTACAAGATATGGATTCCATGGTTGGGACAACCCTGACCATAGA
This sequence comes from Tetrastigma voinierianum, assembly GCA_016808115.1. NCBI lineage: Eukaryota > Viridiplantae > Streptophyta > Magnoliopsida > Vitales > Vitaceae > Tetrastigma > Tetrastigma voinierianum. The sequence goes on along the minus strand of JAEQBH010003899.1, from coordinate 830,907 downwards.
GAGAGAGTTGGGCTTAAAGGTTGAGACCTTAAAGAAGTCGTAATATGTGAGTTCTTCCCTAGGGATTAGGGCGAGAATAAGGATGATAGGTAGAGGTTGCGAGTTAGAGATCTCGGGGACTCTACTCACAGTGGACCTGAGGATCATGGACATGTCAAAGTTCGATGTCATCCTAGGGATGGATTGGCTGATAGCTTAAAGGATCGCTATCGGACAGAGCGCAGAGGGTCAGCCAGCCTACACGCAGGACGATACTCGCGTGGTATTTCAGGGGGACAAACATGACATTTTGCCCCGCATGCATATGAGTCCAAAAACGTGACGCTAGCGCAAGTTGGCTAGCAAGCCTTACTCCTGCAGGACGAGGCAGACTCGCACTTAGATCTACCGAGCGGGTTTCATGAAAGTATGATAAGCTTCCAGATGAAGCACTGACTACTCCACATAAGGATGTGATCCCGGTATTGAGTTACACTGCATCACCCATCTCTATGACTCGCATAGGATGGCACCAACTTGAGTTGCGTGAACTCGTAGTCTAGTTACGTGAGTTATTGGACAAGGGGTTCATTGCATCGAGCACTTCACTACGGGCTCCTCCGGCTTCGTTGGGGAAGAAGAAGGGCAAGACCTCTTCGACAGCATTGACTTCAGTAGCTTGAACAGGTTACGATCAAGAATCGTACCCATTATCGAGGATTGATGATTTATTTGATCGCTTGAGAGAGCGCGAGTCTACTTCAAGATGTGACTCTTCGCGACTGTTACCATCGATGAGGGTGCCAGAGACGAGATAACCCTAAGATGTTTAGTACGCTGCTTATGGGCACTTTTACGGTGATGCCCTTCGATTGACGCACGCGCCAAGAAGATTCATGACTTCATGCATAGGGATATTCCAACCCTATTTAGACTGGGCTTGTCGAAGTCTTCGCGGATGACATCCCGATCTACTCCCAAATGAGTGGGAGCATGAGTATCACTCAGGATCGCTTACGCTTGCTGAGACCATCGCTAGATTTGTAGCCAAGTTCGCAAGTGGTTCGCCATCGAGGTGAGATTTTTTGGACACGTGGTGTCGCAAGATCGCATGTCACGACCCGTAGAATGAGGCAAAGTGATGAGTTGGGAGAGGCCGAAGTCGCCGAGATACGTAGTTTCGGGATTGGCCGGGTATTTGTGAGATTCACGGTGAATTTCTCCAGATAGCAAAGACTTATGACTAGGTCAATCTCGAAGGAGGTCAAGTTTGATTGGGATGACCGATGCGAGAGGCAGCATTCCGAAGAGAGATCACTTCACCTCCCATCTCGATAGTCTTATCAGGACAAGGGTACACAAGCAGACAGATGCCTCGAGGGCCGGATCGGGATGTGTTTTGATGCACCGGAGGGTAGTAGCTTATGGTTTTCGGGCCGCCTGAAGAATCACGAGCGCACTACTCCCACACACGACATGGAGCTGGGCAGCGGCCGTAGTCTTCTTCCTTGAAGATTTGGCGGTCGTAGTCTTCTCCCTTGAAGATTTGGCGCTCACTACTTATACGGCGAGCGCTTCGAGGTGTACTGCACTATAAAAGTCAGAAGTATATTTTCACGCTAGCGGACCTCAATATGAGGCAACGCAGATGGATGAAGTTCCTAGAGGATTATGACTTCACTTTGCATTACCATCCCGGTAAGGCAAATGGGTGGTTGGATGCACTCGCCGGAAATCACGAGGAGCGCATTAGTATAGCTTCTGGGAGCGCGGATGCTCGAGACTGCGGGGACGCTTTGGGCTACAAGACAAATGAAAGGCATCAGTGGTACCTTGGGGAGTTTAGTGGCTACAACCGTCTCTCAAGAGCAGAGTGATTGAGTCCTAGTGGCGTGACGTTGGCAGATAGTGTCCACTGTGTGGATCGAGTACGGGCCAGTATGGGTGACGAGGGCTGGACCGTTCACGTAGATGGTAGTCTTCTCGATATAGGAGACGTAGTGGTTCCCGCTTGACCGGGTTTGAGAGAGTGAGATTCTCAGTGGAGTTTCACCGCCCTCGATTCGCCAGCATCCAGTGGCACGAAGATGTACCAGACTTCGCCAAGCAGACATCGAGCGGAATGAAGAGACACGTAGGGGACTTTGTTCGACGATGTCCTCACATGTCGCCAGGTTAAGGTCGAGCACCGTGGCAACAGGCTACTTCAGCCATCGAGGTACGGGAAAGTGGAAGGAGCACGTCATGATGGACTTTGTGACCCACTCACTAGGACGTTACAGCCAGGCACGACGCAATAGGTGATAAGGGACCGACCTCACCTGAGTAGGCACATTTTCTAGCCGCGGCGGATGACCTTCTTCGCCTTGGAGAGATTCCCGCTTGTACATTCGAGATAGTCCTACTACATGGAGTATCAAACATCCATAGTGCTGCCTGATAGGGACCCGAGGTTTACGGCATACTTTTGGAAGAGTTTCCAAAAGGCTAGCGGGCACACTGGCCGACGATGAGTACAATACTCCACCCGCATTGCATGGCCGGCCTCCGAGAGGACTATACGGTGTGTTAGAGGATGCCGCGAGCGCAAGGCCCCGGGATCATATGGTACTGGGAAGAGCACTCGCCTTTAGTGGAATTCGCCATAACAACAAAGCACAGCGAGTATACGTATGGCACCGTATGAGGCATTGCAGCGGAGGCCATGATCAATGCTATGCTGGACAGAGGGAGAGAGCTCCCATCACTCCGTCCTCGATTCGATTAGAGACACCGAGAAGCGTGAGCTGACACGATACACACACGGGCCGTAGCCTAAGCAGTAGTGTTGCGCGATGTGCAACGTCGACCCCAGAGTTCGAGGTCAGGATCACGTCTTCTTGAAGGTGATGCCTAAGAGGAGGCGGTCAGTTCCGGCAGCATTTAGCTATCACGAGGTTTATCGACATTTCGAGATACTCGAGAGGGTAGGGCACCGCCGCTGCACGGCAGGTGTTACCGCCTAGCATGTCATGTGTCCACGAGGTGTTTCACGTCTCCATGCTCTGGAAATATACTCCAGATCCAGTTCATGTGGTGGATTGGGGATAGATTGAGGTTGACACGGATGAGACCTTCGAGGAGTGCATTGTTGATAGTCGTGATCGGGTTTTGCGACCTTAAGACAGTGAGGCTAGTGAGGAGTACTATGGAGCACTATGGAGTGGAGGAGTCCACATGGGAGCGAGGACACGATCACGGGCCACCTATCCGCTTCTTGTTTAGGGATGAAGGTCGTGGTTTAGTCGTTTAAGATTTAAATATTTGTTTACATGCATGGTAGAGTGCACGTGCATATGCATGTTGATTTTGATTCTTGAATTTCGAGGCCAGGAAATTCCTTTTAAGAGGGAGAATGTAAGACCGAAATTCAATTACGGAAAGGACAAAATCGTAATTTTCGATTACAAAATTGTAATTCGGTTAAAAAATCAAAATTTATTCTCACCAGATCTCCCGGATAGTGACGGATTGCGTTGGAATCATCTCACGAGGAAATCTAGCTAGCACGTAAAATTTCGTGGAGATTCAGAGTGGTCGAGTTGTACGTTTTCGAGGAGAGCATCGCGATTGGTCTTGAAGTAAAACTATTTCGATGAAAATCACATATATCATGTACTGGAAGTGTGTCATAAGTGGCATGGTAGAGAAATAGTGTAGACCTTGAGATAGAGACGAGAATGTCAAAAGGGAAAGGGGACATAACGGTCATTTTTAGAAATGTTTAAGTCACTAAAGGACAAAACTTTGAATAGTGCTTCTTCTCCTACATTTTAAAGAACAAAAAACGTGAATTTGGGGGAGGAGACTTCCAGTAGCCGACTTAGAGAATTTTTAGAGAGAGAACGTCTTGCTTCTCTCTAGAAATCTGAGCGATCAGCGAGTAAGCGGTCTTCGGGACAAGAAGGAGAAGCGCTCTACGCGGAGGGCTTCAACGTGGGTGCAGATTTAGGGACTTTTCTCAAACTCCGAGAGGTGAGTTTCTCCTATGAGTTTTATTCCCATTTTAAGTGTTTTACGAATGTTTGAGTAGAATGAGGCCGTGAGGGGCCGTTTGATCGGTCTCAAACCTTGGGACCGAATTGATACAAATTTTTGAAAACAAAATGGAGCAGCCGTGGCCGTTCCACGGCTGACGTTGGTGTGAAATTGTGTGTTTTTGGTGTTAATCATGTATTTATTAGATAGAGGCCGGAAATGGCGGGTAGAGCCGGAGTTCACAAAGGTGAGCCAGATGGGGTGTGATTTTTCGGGATAGTAGTAGGGTTTCACTATTCCCAAAACAGTGTTCTCAAATATATTCTTGTAAAAATATGTGTTTGTTAAGTGATTTAAATTAAAATTGCTCGTGTTTGATCAAACTAGCCAGTGAGCTAATTTTGATGTATGATATGAGAACTGACATGATTGTGTGGTGAATTGTTTTGTAAATATATATGCATGTTTTATATATTTACGTGGTCAAACATATTGGAGTGTCCCATTGCATTCCACTTATGCTGGAACACCCTAGGACTATAGGGTGAGTGCATGAGATGAGTCTAGAAAGCGGGGAGGGTTGTCTAAAAATGTGGTGCTCGGAGGAATTAGTCAAACTGACTAAAATATCAATCGTCGGGCTGGCCCAGAATTGATATTATTCAGGAGGAATGATCCACAAACAAATAATATATGTCGTCGAAGCAGCCCGATTGATATATAATCCTTCGGAGGATTGTCCACAAGCTGCAAAACAATGATTCTCATACGAGGCTTAGGCGAGTGTGGGGAGTCGGTGAGGACTCGGGATTTGAGTTAGTCATGTAGGCGACCAGTAGGATCAATGCATTTGCTTGAATGTGTGTTTATTTTAGACGTTACTTTGCACTTAGGTGGAGAGTAGCCCACTTAGGCGATTCCACTGCGAGCAGTGCTCCTTACAATGAGGGATATTGTTTCTGATGGGGAGGGTGCGGACGACTGTCCTAGAGTAGAGGATTGAAGAAAGTCGGGTGTGGCTTTGATGGATTTTTCCACATGTATTAGAATTCTCTGAATTTTGATATATGTTGGCATAAAGTAATTACTAACTCTTAGAACTATTGGATATAGTTGGATTCATAGTTGGTATATTTTGATGAGTATTGTTTATGGAGCCCCAGTGGTCGTTTTACTCATGTTGGGATTATATTGAATTTGTTTGGGAAAGGTATGTCACAGTCTCTTTGTGTTGGGTAGAGCTCTCCGTACAAGGGGCTCTGCCCGATTTTAAATGAAAAATGTCGAGGTCATTCAAAATATTCACGGAGTTGTGGTGGTCAGCGGACCCCGGGATACGGGAAATCCTGATCTGGGCTGGCCCGATGCGGTCAGACGAAATTTCCTCCAACAACATCAGCGGAAACCCCCAGACCACGAGTAAAGAACCACCAACCAAAATAACCGACAATCCATGTATAATATTGAATATCACAAAAGCGGTCTCAAGATTGAGAGGGAGGCTTACCACGTCGCAATAAATGGTGAGAAGAATCGAGCTTTGACGATGGAAACTCTGGCAAGAGCAGGCAAACTTAGGGTTGCTTGTGTAAGAGGGCAAAGAGGGCTAGGGTTTTGTTTTGTAGAGGGTGGATGAGGTTGTGAATGCCGAGTGCAAAAAATCGGGTTAAACCGCGCCCAAAACCGCCCGCATGTACCGGTCTGAGTTAGTGGTGTCTTAGGTACATAACCTCTGCCCCTTTTGCATATTTCATCAGTCTGGGGTTAGACTGTACCCAGTACCTGATCCGAATTTTTTTCTTTTGATCTATATATTTTTGCAAATTGGGAATAGTAGTGCCGATGTTAAATCTATCATGTCATTTGCGCTGCATCTTAGGTTTCTTGCATGCTCACCTCTCTTTACGCATATTACGCGGTGATTGTGTTCAAGCGGTTGATAACTGTATTTCCTTCTTTAGACACTTTTAATCTTTCCATGGGGCTCACTGTATTTCTGGTAATCAGGGTTCCTAGGGTTCAAACAAACTTGGCAACTTAAGGCTCAAAATAGATGCAAGGGTAGAATAGCTTGATTCACTACAGTAACACTGAATGTGGCCTCTAATCATTTTCCAGTTATGCGGATGTTCCTCGAAACTATGATGCCATAGTTCATGACATACCAATTTAATGCAGATAGAGCACCATGAGCAAGACAAAAGTATGATAAGTAGTGTATGGTTTGTATGAGAATTAGAGCAGCATAATGCAAGGGGATAAAGTCAAAAAGATGAATATAAAGATTTTTGTACGCTATTACAAAATTGTACATGCATTGAGATGATGTAGGTGTGTATGAAATCATGCGGCTATATCATTCTGCGAGTCAAGTATTATACTTTAAAGGCTACAATTCGAAAAATTTTGCCATACCTTTGAACATGTAACAAGCGCACCAGTTAGGTTCGACCGGTGTATGCCCCTACCACAAGCTGAAACAAGCATTGTCCTCAGTATAGAAGCAAGGAACTACAACGAGTGGGAGGCAACATAGAGACCAGGGCCTCTTTTGTTATTTAGTCATTTAGTTTTTTCTTTTTTTTTTTTTTGAAAAACAAATGAAATAGAGAAAGCAGAAATAAAAGGCAAGAAAGAAAATAAAACAAAATAAAAACTATATACAACAGGAACGAGCAATTTACTGCGAAGGAGTATCACAGTAGAGCGGATCTGCAAGTCCTCACTATTCTCTTGAAGATCGAAATGCTCGAGGAATGGCTTCAGGCGTTGACCATTGACTTTAAAAGACTTTCCAGTATCCGGATTTCCAATCTCCATGGCTCCGTATGGATAAACTGCCTTAACAATGAACGGGCGATCTAACGAGGCGAAGTTTTCACGGGAATATGTGGCAAGAGCTATCGCGTGAGTACCTTTTAGTTTAGTTCGAACTTTTTCAGGCAATAGTCTTGTCATGGAACAACTTGAGCCGGCTCTTTATGAAATCAGGAACTTTCATCGACTCTGCGTACAATTCATTAAGCTCATTGTTTATCTGTATTGTTTGCAGCAGGTTAAATCAGAATTAAAAGTTCTAATAGCCCAATAAGCCCGGTGCTCCGTTTCGACTAGAAGATGACAAGCCTTTCCATAAACAAGCCTATAGGGAGACATACCTAGAATAGTTTTAAAAGCGGTACGGTAGGCCCAAACAGCATCAGTAAGTGGAAGTGACCAATCTTTGCGATTTGGGGCAGTTTTCAAATGTTTGATCTCTATTGGCTAATTCGACGACCATTGATGCGTGGGTGGTATGCGTTGAAACTTTATGGGTGACTCCATATTTTTCAACAGTTTTCAAAAGATCGATTACAAAAATGGAGTCACATTACTAATAATTGCCACGAGAGTATTCCAAAGCGAGAAAAAATGTGTTCTTTATAAATTTCAAACAATCTTGTGGTCATTAGTTCTCGTCAGAATAGCCTTAACCCACTTAGACACATAATCAACAGATAACAGAATGTAAAGATACCCCTGAGAAGGGGAAAAGACCGTAAAGTCTATACTGCTTGATAAAAAATTTCAATAATTAGGAATTGGAGTAGAGGCATCATGTTCCTTTTTGTGATTCCGCCTAATTGTTGGCACCGAGCACAAGTTTTGCAAAATTCAAAACAATCTTTAAACAATGTGGGCCAATAAAAACCATCTTGCAAAATTTTATCTGTTGTTTTCCTTGCGGAGAAATGCCCTCCACAAGCTTCGGAATGGCAAAAGGTAAGAATCCTGATCTGCTCATCATTGGGCACACATCTTCTCATTAATTGGTCTGGACAGTATTTAAACAGATATGGATCATAAGTAATATTTGGTGTGTAAAAATTTCTTTTTCTGTTGAGAAGTCCATTGGGGTGGAATTTGACCAGTTACTAGGTAATTTACGATGTCGGCGTACCATGGGCAATGAACAAGAGCAAAAAGCTGCTCATCAGGAAAACTGTCGCCTATGGGTATGCCATGAGAATTGGATTCTGGAACTAAGCGAGATAAATGGTCAGCTACCACATTCTCGACCCCCTTTTTGTCTTTAATAGTCAAGTTGAACTCTTGGCACAGTAGGATCCACCTAGTCAACCGAGGCTTGGTATCTTGATAGAGAGCAGGTACTTCAACGCTGCGTGATCTGTAAAAATGGTTACGGGAGACCCTACAATGTATGACCTGAACTTTTCAAAAGCAAAGACAACAACTAAAAACTCTTTTTCAGTGGTTGTGTAATTTGCTTGAGCGGAATCTAGAGTTTTGTTGGCATAGTAGATCATAAAGGCCTTTTTATCTTCCCTTTGTCCTAAAACAGCCCCTATAGCATAATCACTAGCGTCACACATGATCTCAAATGGAAGGTTCGAGTGGGGGCCAGCGTGATAGGAGCGACACTAACATAGTTTTGAGTTTAGCAAGGCTGACTTCACAAGCTTTGTGACCTTGTGAAAAGGCATCTTTGGCAAACAAAGTACATAAGGGACGAGCTATAGCACTAAAATCACATGAATCTCCTATAAGATCCGATGTCCCAAAGAATGACCTTGTCTCTAACACTCTTGGAGTAGGTAAATTAGATATCGGCTGACTTTGGCCTTATCAACTGTTCCATTTTGATACTATATGGCCTAAAACGATCCTTGTGTCACCATGAAATGACACTTTCCCAATTTAACACAAGGTTCTTCTCTTGACATCGCTCTGAGCCGTAAATTCTCAACGGCTCTCATATGAGTCACCAAAAGCGAAATCGTCCGCGAAGATTTCCAAATGATTTCTATCATGTCACTGAAAATTCCCATCATGCACCGTTGGAAGGTTCGGGTATTACATAATCAAGGGCACATTTTCCACAAAGGCAAAAGTACCAAAAGGGCGGTGAATGTAGTTTTCTCTTGATCTTCCAAAGCTATCTCAATTTAATTGTAACACAGTACCCATCGAGAAAAGCGATAAAATTCATGCCTATGACTCTCTCTAGCATTTGGTCGACAAATAGAAGGAAAGTGGTCTTTCCTAGTACCAGCGTTAAGCTTCCTATAAATCTATGCACACCCGCCAGCTTTGAAGTGACACGGTAAAATTAGCTCATTATTTTCATTCGCGACCACGGTGACTCAGTTTCTTAAGGAACTACGTGGCTAACCCACTTGTTGTCATGATAAGGGTAAATAACACATCCAGAGTTTTAGAACTTCCTTCTTTTACACTTCTTTCATTATTGGGTTGATCGTCCTACGTGGTTGCCTAGAGGGTTTAACATCCTCTTCTAAGTGAATTCTATGTGTGCAGATCAAGGGGCTAATCCCCTTAATATCTGCAATTGTCCATCCTAGGGCAGTTCTGTGGTTTCTCAATATCTCCAAAAGTTGATTTTATTGATTCATTTCTAAGGAGGAAGATGATTAGGAAAAGTTTCTTACGCTAAGAAGGCATATTTGAGGTGTGATGGTAGGGGTTTCAACTCAAGCTTAGGTGGCCTCTCTTGAAGGCAATGCCTTGTCTCGATTGGTGGCAATGGTTAATTTAGGTGTCCACCCATTCACTTCCAGTACCTCATTGTGTTCAATTATGGAGTGTAGGAACTCCGATTCTAGTGTGGTCACTGCCTCATCCCATCTCGGGCTTACCAAATATGACATAAGAGGGTCATCATGTGAGACATTATCCAAGTATTTCTGTACCACATAATCAACCATGTTGACCTCACACACATCTTCTTCATCCCCCATTCCCTTGATAACATTAAAGATATTCAGATTAACAGTCATGTTACCAAATGATAGTGTCATTAGCCTCCCGACGTATGATGGCATTACTTGATTTGCAAGAATGGATTTACCAAGAATCGCAGGAGGCGGGTTCCTTGGTTCACCATAGGCTGAGTGTCAAGTACAACAAAATCCACAAGGAAGTAGAACTTGTCCACTTGTACTGTCGTCTTCATATCCCTCTAGGAATTTTTACCTCGGTCGGCCTAATTGGAGGAGTGATATTAGTGGGCTCCTGAATTCTCTAACCCTAGGTCCACATATACTGAGTAAGGCAACAAATTAACACTTGCCTAAATCCACTAGAGCATGTCCCAACTTGGGAATTCCACCAATACTATATAGAAATAGTAGGGCTTCACCGGATCTTTGTATTTTGAGGCGAAGTTGTTTTAGTCGATGGAGTAGATTGCGCTCGATCACATGAATGCCTCCTTGTTGACACTGAAACGCCCTTTTCACCAGTGCACAAATCCTTTAGAAACCTATCATATGGCCAGATTTTCTTAATGGCATCTAGTAAAGGAATGTTCAATTTCACTTGTTTAGGCAACTCATAGATCTCAGAATGGTTATTTCACTTTCTTTGGGACTCGACCTATGAGGGTATGGAGGCTGAGAGGATATAGGTGGCCTTGTCTTGTTACGGCTCCTCGTCAATCACATACAATTCTAGAACACAGGGCTTATCGGACACCTCATTATCTCCAACTGGTTCACTTTGTGACTCTTGTATTGGTTCCTTAGGTTGAATAGTTTTGTCAATTACCTTACCACTTCGAAGAGTAGTGACAGCCTTGCAATGTTCAAAGGTACCATCACTTGGACCTGAAATTCCAACACTATTCGACCTTAGGGATTTTGGGATGGGTTGAGAAGGAGTTTCCATTTCTTGTTAAAATTGCCCATAAAAGGAGTTGGCTTAGTGATTTGGGATCTCACATCATTAGTGGTCGAAGTCTGTGTTTGTGGATTGTTGGGTTTGTCTGGTATTATTTATATCCTCAAACTTCTCTTGTGTGGAGGTTGATAAGGCTGTGGGTTTGGATTCCCTTGATTCGATGGATGGAAACCTTGATTAGGGTTCACAGGAAATCCTTGGGGACCTTGATTCTGAAATGGAGGAGCTGGATTTGAAAAACCTTGGTTTTGATAATTGGGTCCTTGATTGTTTGGCAAGTTATGTGGGCCTCCCTCATTTCTCCAACTAAAATTTGAGTGCTTTCCCCACCTTGGATTATATGTTTCGGAGTATGGAGAGTTGAAAGGTTTCCTTTGGTAGTTAAGGGCATTAAAGCGCTCATTGGATTGCTCCCTTAGCAGGAAGGTTCGGGCGGCTAATAGTTGAGTGCGTAGGGTGTGCATGATGCATGGCTCTCTGCTCTGGGTCAATGGTGGGTGCTTGAGGCACTGATTGCCTCGTTCACCTTTTCAGCTCTATGGCCTCCAACTTCCTTGTTCGGTGGCAATTTTGCTTGCAAATCATTCTCTCTTAAGTGATGGATTCCTCCCCTATGGGTGTATTATGCACTTTAGTAGTGTCTCACGGAGTATTAGTTTCCCATGTTAGGCATTTTACGCTTTATAATTGTCAAGAGTTGGTGCCTTCTTACTTTTATGAAACTCTCCGCACACATCATTTGGATATATTGTTTTATTATTCGGATAGTCCTTGATGAAATGCATACCAGTTGTCCCGCATCAAACCATGATGAGGGATAGCATGGAGATCCTTGTATCTCTCACACCTGACAAAAGGTTCACCGGCTTTTTGGCAAAATTCTGAATTGCTCGCATGGAGCATTGCGTGCGGGAGGAAGAATTTGTTAAGAAATTCATTCCGCATATCTTGTGTAAAAATTGAATTAGGTTGAAGAATGAAACCAGATTTTGGCCTTCTCCTTTAAAGCAAAAGGAAATAGAACCAAACAAATTATGTGGAGGGGTGAGCTAGTAGAGAGAAATGCACTGCAAACATCCTTAAAGTCTCTCATGAATGAGTAAGGGTTCTCAGATTCGACCCCTTGATATAGAGGTAAAAGATGGATCATTTCTGACTTCATGAGGAATTGATTAGCCTCTTCAGGTAAGCGAATACATGAATTGGTTGTAGTTCTTTAAGGTTGCAAAATCTCTCGAAGAGTTCTTTCCACATTAGGTAAAGGGGCAGGGGGAACCCTATATTGATTTCGCTTAAAGTTAACATTTCCCCCTCCTATTACTTGAATTAACTCTTGGGGTGTAACACCATCTCCCATGTGTGGTTCTAGTGTCATGTGAGTTAATCCCTTGAGCATGTTCATTAAACAGAGGTTGCTGATTCCCAGGATGGTCCATTTGAGGTGTAAAGTTATCTTGAAACAATTGACTTATTATGGACTCTTCAGAATTTCTAGGAGGTGCAATTCTTACAAGTCGGCGTTGCTCGTTGCGAGCCCAAACCGACATGCACTAAACCTACTCCGTCCAAGAAAACACCCACTTAGATTTCTCACAAAAACAAATTAAAAAGAAAAGTAGAGAATGTACAGGATTTGCAATGCAATTGCAAATTACCTCTAACTCTCTTGGATCTACTAGATTGGTAAGCCCTTTCACGGCAGCAAAAAATGCTTCGTTCTTATTCGTATGCTGAATTTTATTCCCAATCGTAGGAATTAAGGTTGTCTAGCATTATAGTACTGTGGGAGTCCACAGGTCATCTCCACAGGGAGTGGTCTAAATTGTTGATCCTTAGGAGCTATTCTCAGGTGTGTAATTGAAAAGGAAATTATGGGGTTGTGTTTGGTTGATTTAAGGATTGATTAAATTGACTATTTTAAAATAGAATGATGATTGCTGGGATTCTTAGGTTTCCACTCACTAATGATCACGTACTTTTACCTCTTAATTTTCGATCTCATGCAGACCATTGATGAATGGTCTTTGATGGAAGATTACTCTTCGTGCTCTTTTGGAATGAAGAATGATCGAAAGATGTTAGACAGCAATTCCCCAATTAATTCGGACTTAGCTTGCATTTTGTATTCAAGCACAACGTGTCTTAGGATCTCTCGTTCACGTTGTCAAGAGGAATGCAACTAAGAGTTTTTGCAGGTTTTCTACAAGTGAATAACATCACTACAATCCATTGAAGTATAAAAGAGGAATTTAGGAATATGCCTTGATCAAGGTGAGTTTCACACGTAGAATTGACATAGAAGTTTAGAACTCCATGGAAATTATAAGGTAAATCATAATTGAAGAATTTATTCATAAAGGAACTTTGAAAATGAATTCAATTGAAAACCTTCAGGATGAAAAATACGAGGAATCACGAGAATGAAAACGAAATATGAGTTCCCTCTTTGAAAGATTACATGTGCTTGAAATGAGAAAGCTCGAGAAAAATAAAGTCTTCAACCTAATCAGTAAATCTTACGCCAAAACTATGGAAAAAAGAACACTTCTCCTATGAAAACCTAACCTAAGAATCAAAGCGCCTTCTCCCTTGTATCCTCTAGCTTTTATACCCCTCTCCCAAATGTGATCGCGTTCAAAAGTTGATTGACAAAGAAATTGCCCTTGCATTAGGATCAATTGCTCAATTCCGCCGGTTTTCACAGGTGTACGGTGCAGGTTAGTAGTGGGCGGTACATGTTTCATCTCTGCCACTTTCTGCATAGGTATGCGGGGTACATGTTGTTGAAGGTGTACCGTTACATGTTAGCCAGTGCTTTTCCAGCATTGTTGCACTTCGAAAATTCTGTCGGTTGCCATCATCCTCAATGATCCATATTTGTACTAGGACATAAATCCTTGTACAATTATGCATTGGGCACGAAGAAACTGTACAAATTGGAAACATCAGAAAGCGATTAAAAGTACCTATTCTCATAAATGTAGGCAAGTGTGACTTGAAGTGCTAGGATTCTGCTGTGGTGTTGCTCAATTGTGTATTCAACACCATGGATTGTGTTGTGATGTGCATAGGGCCGGAAATGGCCATGAAATTCGGGTTCACAAAGTGAATAGATGATTATTGATTTGCAGAACGAGTAACAGGGGTTTCAATTTCATAGGAATAGTGTTCACAAAATATTTTGTGAAATAATGTGTTTAGTTTGAGTAATTCAAGTTGAATTGCTCGTGTTTGATAATTAGCCCAAGTGAGCTAATTTTTGGTGTAATGAATTGTGAAATTACATGACATGTTTGTGTGATTTAAATTATGTGAATATATTCATGATTATATATTTGCATGTGTTATATAATTATATTGGAATTGGCATCATGCATTCATATGCCTTTCAGGAGCACCACAGAGTGATAAGTGAGTGCATGAGATGGTTCATTGAGAGAGTGGTTTTGAAGGGTTGACTAATAATAATAAATATTGGAGTCGGTCCATTACTTATATCGGAGGGTAGTCCATATAAAATATCAATCGTCGAAGTCGGCCCAACTGATATATCTCGGAGGGTAGTCCACTAAATGTAACATCGAATTAGGTCCTACTTATATCGAATGATCACAAATAGAAACAAATATCTTTGTTGAAAATGATGTTTTCTCATCGCATTGGCTTAGGAAGGTGTGAAGTCGGTGAGGACTCGGGGTATGAGTTGTTCGGGTAGACATTCAAGAGTAGGATCTGTGCATTTACTTGAATGTGTATTTTCTTTAGACATTGCATATGCATAGGTGGAGAGTAGCCCGTAGTAGGGTGATTCCACTATTGAGCATTAAGCTCCTGCAATGGGGATATCATTTTGGTCTGCGAGGACGTACGAGGGACGGCTCGTCCTGGGGCCCGAGTGTGAGAAGAAAGCCCGGGTTGTGGCCCAGTTTTATTATGTATACATGTATTAGAATGTTTTTCATTTTAATATATGTTTGTATAAGAGTAATTTCTTAACTCTTGAAACTATTGTATATAGTTGGGAATTATTAGGATGAGTATTGGATTGTTGGGACAGGTTATATACAGGTTATATGCAGGTTATGTATATGGGTAGAGCTCCCCGTACCGGGGCTAAAGGCCTGCGATTTTTTAAGTAAGAGATGTCGGGTCACCCAGACATACTCGAATATTCACGCGGGTTGTGGTGAGTCAACGGACACCACACGGATTAGAATCACCAGATGATAAACAAGGAGAGAACCTATTGAAGAGGATCTTAAACTAAACTGCACAAGACCAAGACAACAAGTTCTTACTTATCCTGGTTATATCATTAATGGTTGTCGTTACCATACCAAGGATCGTGATGAGACACGAGTTAACCAAAATAGTGGTGTTAGTATTGTGGCATCAACTATGCAAATTGCAAGTGCCAAAGATAAGAATCTTGTGCTTGGTGAGATGTGTTTTTATGGGGTTGTAAAAGAGATATGGGACCTTGATTATAATATGTTCAAGATTTGTGTTTTTAAGTGTGATTGGGTTGATAATAAGAGCGGTGTCAAAGTTGATGAGCTTGGTTTCACATTAGTTGATCTACAGAAGATAGGACATAAATCAGATCCTTTTATTTTGGCATCTCAAGCTCAACAAGTATTTTATGTAGAAGACCAAGTTGATCCAAGATGGTTTGTTGTTCTTTCAAGGCCAAGAAAGGACTCTTTTGACATAGAGGGTGATGACAACTTCACAAACAATTGTATGGAACATCACCCATTTGTGAATGCAATGCCTAATATTGAGTCCTCAGGAGTGAGAGTTGAAGACTCGAATGAAGGGTAATATGAGAACTGATTGTGAGGGGATTTGGATTGAACATTAATCATATTAGGCATGTTTTTTTTTTTTTGTACTACCTTTGTAGTTACTACTAAGTGATTACTAAAGTGTATTGTATTGCTAAATTATCATTAACATATAATGACATAGTAATTGATATTATGGTTTTATTATTTTATTCTTGTTAGCTTTATTTTTTTTTATTACATGCATTGCCATTTTGTAACCAAATGCAACTATATATATTTGATGTTATCTCTTTAATTGTCTAAACTTCTTTTATAGTTAAATAAATTATTGCTTATACATTGACATCATAACTTTAGTTTTAGATTATGCATTAGCAAGAATGAAACAATCGACTTAATAACAATTTTTTTTTAGACAATCCTCCTTGTAGTGAAAGTTAATCATGCGATATAAGGTGGAAGGATAATAAACAACACTTCCCATTTAAGTTATTTGGATAAGTTTCTACATATTGAATTAAAATGGTGCAAGGTAATCTAAAAGTTATGCTTCATACAATAATATTGCATGATTATGATTGATCATTCTCATATTCAATGTTTATAAGTTGCTTATAAAAAAATAAAATAAAATAATCTCGATGTCTATAAGTTGATTGAATTTATAATATAATGAAAAATAATGACAAACATAAGACAAATTAATATTTATTAGACTTGGTAGTAAAACTATGTATGACCTGATTTCAAAATAAAACATTGTTATAATAATGACATAGAAGTTAGAAATAACAAAGCGTTGACACAATCTAGCCTCGATTGATTGAATATTCTTAAATTATTGTATTAGTGTGTGATAATTTGAACATGGTAGCAAAGTAGAGAATGCAAGTTTTGTAAAATATTCAACCTTTGCAATTGTACTTATTTATGTATTATAATGTATTTTTTTTACATATTTTCATTACTTCAAAATTATAATTATTTATCAATGTTAAAATGTTGTTGTCTTAGCATACCTTTTTAGCCATTCAATACACGAAAAGCGTCTACAATTGTGACAAATGGGAGCATGAAGGAAAAACAAAGAAAAGGTGATTGTTACAATATCCTAGTTTAATTTTTACAATTAACTTATAAAGGGTGGTTCAAAATTCTTTCTTTACTTTTTCATGTAGGAGGGTGCGATACAAAGAGAAAAACAAAAAAAAGTTTAAGAGGATCAACCATGGAAACCAAATATCACAAAGAATAAAAGTAAAGGGAGTCAAGATTGCAAGGCACGAGAAAAGATTCAGATTTTAAAGAATGATAAATATTAATTTCGGTTGAAAACCGGAAATTCTCTAGATCTCGGATGACGAAACGGATTGCACCGTTAAATTCGTCTCGCGAAATCTAGTGACCCAGAAAAGTTCGTCAGTGCAGGAAAATCATAATATTTTAATTTCTAGGTGATAAATCGTCGGTTACTTCGAGGGAATGAGATTTTCACAAAATCTCGGAAGTCGAGAAAAATGGCAGGTAAAGTTCATTTAAAATAATTGAGCGAAAAGAAATAAAAAATTTTTGAGAAAAGAACGGACCCGAATGAAACAATATAAGTTATGTATCCAGATAATAATAATAATAATAATAATAATAATAATATAATATTATAATAAAAATAATAATAATAATAATAATAAAGTCAAAAGCAAGCGTGGGGATGCCATTGCTTATACGTGGAGAGAGAGAGGTTGGGAGAATTTAAATTTTTTATTTTCTCTCTTGAACACTTTTGAGATCTGAAATCGGATGAGTCAGTTTCGTCGGGGCTAAAGGCAAAATTGATCTACGCGACGAGAGCTACGCGTGGACATCAAAAAGTTGGAGTTTAGACAAACTCCGCGAGGTAGGGGTTTTATCCTACTTGTTTTACCCCTTGTTTAAGTGTTTTGTAAATGCTTGTGTTGGTTTGAGGTCGTGAGGGGCCGTTTGATCCGTCCCAAATCTTGGAACCGAAGTGTGGAAATTTTTTGGAAATTTTTGGAGGCCCATTTGGACCGGTTCGTGTGTAGGGGCTGTTTAGGTGTTGTTTAATAATTTATGAAATAAATTGTGTTTTTGTGAGTATAGGCCATTGGAGATAAAATTGTGATTTGCTCAATTATATGGAATATAATTGTGTGTATGAATAAATGGAGATAAAATTGTGATTTACTCAATTATATGGAATATAGTGAAGTCTAAACCATTGGAGATGAAATTGAATTGCTCAAGTGAGCTAATTTGGGTGTTTGATCATGTGTTGAATTACATGTGGTGTAAGTGCAAATTTGAGAATGTTGCATAATTAATATATTAGTATATATATTGGCCTAGAAATGGTTTTTGGAAATGCATATTATTTCTTATACCTTTGGGTAACCTAAATTAGGTGTTCAGTACATGTGTAATTTCCCAGCGAGCATGGTTGAAAGAATTTCCTTGATGATTTTCGGAGGGAATTGGGTTGGAGATGGGCCCAGCCAGGATCATTCGGATGAGGACCATGAAGCCCATTTGGAGCTCACCAACCAATTAAGCCTCGGGAGGGTATTCCCGTATTTTTCTGACACTTGGTAGTATATTTTCAAGAAACGACAAGTTTTGTTTTGAAAATGATTATTTTCTCATACATGAAAGCAGGCAAGTGTGAGGGAGTCGGTGAGGACTCGAGACATGGGAACGGGCATGTAGACATTCAAGTAGGATCACGTATTTACTTGAGTGTGTGTTTATTTTGGAGCATTGCATATGCACTTAGGTGGAGAGTAACCCATTGGGATTCCCTCTTGGGCGATAGCTCACCCTATCGAGAACATTTTTTTCAGGTACATGGGTTGTTAGAAGCGACCTTCTTAGAGACCGATTTTGAAGAAAACTGGGTTAATAACTTTTGATGATTTTTGGATAATATGTATTATTAGAATTGTAAATTTAATATGTATGTGTATTAAGAAATGTATAACTCTTGGGTATTGGAATATAGTTGGGATATTTATTTTGAGTATTGGTTTGGCGAGGCCGTTTGCTCGGAATGCGTGCCGTGATGCGAGACGTATAGAATTTTCACGGGTTGACGGGTAGTCAACGGACCCATGTTTTAGGCGTCACAAGATTAATGTTGATTATAATGATGATGGTATGAGAGTGGTGGTGGATCTATACAATTGGTTTCCTACTTAGGTGTCCTTCTGAGGACCATGGTTCCGATAGACTATCTTGGATTAGGCTAGTGTAAATGAGTTGAAAGAAAAGTTATGGGATATTGTTCGGGTATGGAAAATAATTATTTTAAATTATCTTCCTACATCTTGTGCAATTCCATTACATGCATTAAGTACCAATATAATTGGAATTTGCGAGAATGCGTTCAAGGTTGATGAAGATAGCAAGAATAATACTATTGCATCAATAGGCAGAAAGTTCAGGTCATTCAAGCACCATCTCACAAGACATTATATCATGCACCTTGTAAGGATGATACGAACACCTTAAAGAGGCCCCCACTTATTTACAACTATATTGAGACTCAAATATGGAGAAAATTGGTTTGGATAGGCTCAGCAAGACTAAAGGAGTCGAGAAAACCGAGAAGCGAAAGAGGTCTTTAGACACATATTCCCATCGACTTAGTAGAAAAGGTTATGCAAACTTTGAGCAAGAAGTGGTAAGTCGCACTTGTTTTCATTTATACATTTATTTTTATTTTTATGCTTGGTTAAGTAGGAGAAAATTTAATATTGTAGTTATAATATATAATGATTGTGTGATGTGATAGAGAATTTTTTTTGATTGTTAATGGGATATGCTTTGTAAAATTGTTGGTAAAATGGATGTAGTTGTTTAATGAAAAAAAAAATTAAAGCAAGCATACAAATAAAAAATATATCAATTATGTTTTATAGAATTAAAAAAAAAATCTCATTTATATTTGATTGATATTATATAATCTTTACAATAGAAATGATTTGCTTTATTATTATATCTAAGTAACAATTACATATTGAAATCATTATATTATACAACAGGATGAAAAAGAAAGTAGTTCTAGGAAGCTCGTGCCTAGATGGGAATTGTGGAAGTTGAGAGAAGGAAGGCCAAAATATGATGTTGAAATTGACATGTTGTTCATAAAATTGTTAGTTATCAAAACTTTTAAATGATGTACGTTTGGGTTCTAAAGCTTATAAATATGATATTCAAGCTAACTTGTTATGTTGTTTTGTAGAGGATAGGTTATTGTAATGCCAAGAAGCTTGGTATTCCTGAGTGGTCCAAATGATATACTTACAAGCTTTAGGAACACTGAGCATCCTGGTAGAGTAAGAGCGAAAGGGACTGATGAAAGCGTAATGCATATTTTGATGTTCTAAGTCATCAAAAGTTGTTGAAATGGATAAAGAAATGATATTGCAAAGGAAGGAGAAAGAATTAGAGGAGCGTGAAAAAATGCGTCGACGGGAGGAAGCTTTTTTAAAGCACAAATGGCAGCGTGGATATTGAACACCACTTATCAAGGGTCAACAACGCCCTCCCACCCCGTCTGAAATGAAGCGGCACAAATATCCGACAACAATTGCTAATTCATGAAGAGTCCATCGAATGACACAACATGGAGTTGAAGACAAGTTTACACAACCACTCCAACATCAATTGACAAGGTATACTATATGTTTTGACTTAGTTCTATTACCCCAGCATTAATGTATAGTTTTTTGTGGATATTCATACCAAATGTAGTGACATATTTTTAATTTTATAAGGTTAAAAAATGTGACCTAATACCATAGAGACTAAAACATTGTGCATATACAACATATGTTCCACAAAGTAAATGATGAGATTAGAACTACAAAGTCACCATCCTTACGTCACAATTCGGCTTTGATGTCTTTCTACGTTTACTTCAAATGTCTCTAAAATGAGGGATGGAGTTGGACCACAGTATTATGGCTGTTGAGCTTGTGATACCTTATGAAGGGCAAGAGGTATATCATGTAATTTTCCACGAGAAGTTAATTTATTTTATAATTGTGTTTTGCTTCTTACTAATGCAATAATGTTCCTAATTGTGGACTATGTATTGAAGAAAAATAGAAGAAGAAGAAAGCTTAACAAGATGCAGAGAAACCTATTGAACAACGAAAGAAGAAAATCAAAGGATATTCAAGCATTTTGCTAAAGCAGTTTCTTCACTACGAAAGATAGACCAGCTGAGAGTACAATTCCGGTAGATACGTTTAGTATGGAGATTTTTCATTTCTTTTGGTGGAAGATATGGAGTATATCATATCGGAGGCAGAGGTTTCATCAAACTGTATTTGTTTCTACATATGGTGGGATTTCTTACATGTGCATTGAGTTCAAGTTATATTTTATGGTACTAATATCTCTTATATATTTCAATTTTCTTAGGTACTTGTATCAAGAGATGAGAGATACAATGAGGAGGAAGTTGATATTTGTGAATCCAGTAATAGTTTCTAAAGATGGAACAACAAAACCAAAGTTGGAAAATAGAGCTCGATACATTGCTGAGAGATTCATAAATTCAAGAAAAGCTGAGTATATTTTTGTCCCATACAACCCAGGGTAATTGTCTTAGATAATGACATAAGATTTTCATTATTCATTTTTTATTATCAAATTACTTCTCATGATCTTTTAATTTGTGTTTGTTATACTCTAGTTTTCATTGGGTGTTGGGGGTTATAAAAATTGAAACAATGGTCGTGTTTTACTTCGACTCCTTGCAAGATAAGCCAACTAAAGACTTTCAAGAAGTAATTAACATGTATGTATCTTCCTTTATATTGGCTTAGATTAAGTATTCATGGTTGAAATGTATCTTAATTTTCTTAAATTTTATTGGTAGGGCATTCGAATTTATTCTTCTACGACAAAGAAAACACAAGAAAGACCTTAATTGGATATGTGTTGAGGTAAGATAAATATGACCATTTCTTCAATCTCTCATAATAAATCTACTTGGGTGTGTTTTAAATTCATGCTATATTTTATTTTTCTATTAAATTTGGAATTACTTTAGTTGAATAAATATCCTTTTACCTTTGGTTTTATTACCAAATATTTAGGTTCCATGGAAGTTTTATCACATTATATATGTATACATTTTCCCTAGTATACATGAGCTCCATGTAGAGTCCTAGACAACATGGAGGGGTTCATTGTGGTTATTATGTGATGAAGTATATGAATGAGATCATTTTTGATTTGAGCCTACTCAAGTTGAAGGTATGAACTCAACTATAATATTTCTTTAAGTACTATGAAGTTTTATATATGAATATGTTGTTATGTTAACATTTTTTTTATTTATTAATAATGTCAGTTTAATGGAACAAAGATCTATTCTCAGCATGAAATAAATTTATTAAGATCAGAGTTGGTAGATTTTGTCAACACTCTCTTGCTTCAACAGGTAAATAGACTAATTTTGCATTGAGTCTTTCTATTTCATATACTTCAAAATTTATATAAAGCAATGGGTTTGTATGTATTTTTTTTTTTGTTTGTATAGGTTTTATTTTGGCATGATGAAAGTTTTTTGTAGTTACTAAGATTTCTTCAACCAGTATTTAGTTAATATCATTTATTTATGTATTTTTAATTGGGTTTCGGGATAGTAAAAGGCTCAAGATCTTTTTTCCATGGTTACATTTCAAACATGTATAATATGCATTGAGTTATTAATATTTTTGGTTGTGTAGTTATTTTGGTAAGATAAAAGTTTGTGTACTTACTAAGTTTTCATTAGATGGATTTCATCTTGAACCAATAATTAGTTAATATTTACTTATTTTATTTGGTACAAGTTTTAGGATGGTGAAATACTCAAGATGGTTTTTTGCTTAGAGATTTCAAGATTCTGTACATCTTGAATATTAATATTTTATCGTACAATTGTTGTTTTGGTAAGATGAAAGTTTATATAGTTATTGAGGAATAATTAGATGAATTTCATCTTGAATTGATAATTAGTTGGTATTATTTCTTTGTATTATTTGGTATAGGTTTCAACTAGTGAAAGGCTTCATATGGTTTTTTGTAAAGAGAGAATTGAAGATGTATATACATCTGGTTTATTAATATTTTGTTTGTATAATTGTTATTTTGGTAAGATTAAAGTTTGTGTAGTTCTTAAAGTTTCATTACATGGGTTTCATCTTATACCAATAATTAGTTAATATCATTTTATTTCCTTATTTTATTTGGTATAGGTATCGGTTAATGAAAAGACTCAAGATGGTATTTTTTATAGAGATTTCAAGATGTATATACGAATGTGTTACTAATATTTTTTTGGTTGTACAGTTGTTATTTTGGTAAGATTAAAGTTTGTGTAGTTACTAAGATTTTATTACATGGATTTCATCTTCAACTAATAATTAATTAATGTCATTTGTTTATTTATTTTTTTTTGGCTCTGGTCGGAGTTGATGAAAGACTCAAGGTGGTTTTGCATAGAGACATTTAAAGATGTATATACATACATGAGTTATTAATATTTTGGTTGTATAATTTATCTATTGGTTTTATGAGTTTTTATTTTTTATGTATATATTATAAATAGAACTTGATTTACATTATCTTTTGGTATCTTTTATTCTAAGTAAAGTTGCTTTAGCTTCTCTTTTGAATATATTATTTTGTTTGTATATTGAAAGGAGGACAACTTAATTCTAATTAACACAATATATGTACATGTGTTTTTAATAGCTACATGCATATTTATATGGTGCATTGTGGTTAACAAGATAAAGTCTTAGTTATGAAAACAAGGTATATTTTTAAATTTTTCAAAGGCTATCATGACATATGTGTGACGCCCCAAATCCCGGGGGTCCGTTGACTACCCGTCAACCCGCGGAATACTCGTGAATGTCGGGTGGCCGACATTTTTTCACCAATCGGATTAGAGTCTCCTTTGTACGGGGAGCTCTGCCCCAGTCTGAACCTTCATAAACATGTCCCAAAACGGGTCCAATATAGCAGTTTATGATTTAAAAGCGATACTTGGGCCATGGCAATACTTAATAGCATTTCAACTATGAATCAACTATACTATAGATTTAAGAGTTAATATGTTTTTACTCTTACTCTGATACATACATTAAACTTAAAAAGTTCTAACCATGTATATATCAAAGCCCTACTTAGCTTTCTTCATCCTCGTCTCTAGGGCGAAGTAGTCACTCGCAAACTCTGTGCAGTAAAATAATATCCCTCGACAGGGTGAGCTAATGCTCAGTAGTGGAATCACCTTAAATTGGAACACTCACCACCTAAGTCGGTGCAATGTTCCAATGAAAAGCACACATTCAAGCAAATGCATGATCCTACTTGAATGTTTACATAATAACTGAATCCAGGTCTCCACCGACTCCTTCACACTAAACTGCAACCTCGTATGAAAATTATTATTTTGTTAGTGGACAACCTCCATTGTATATATATATCAGGGTGGGCCGCTCCGACGATTGATATATTATTTCTTTGTTTGTGGACAACCCTCCGATGTGTATATATCAATTGGGCCGCTCCGACGATTGATATATTATTTGTTTGTGGACTACCCTCCGATGAATATCAATTGGGCAGCTCCGACGATTGATATTTTTAATTTGGACTACCCTCCGATAATTAATATTTTTAGACAACCCTCCAGACATTTTTCTACAGACTCATCTCTGTGCACTCCACTCCTATAATCCCTAGGGTGGTTCGATTGCATATGGAATGCATGTATGCGATTCAATCACAGTGTCACATGCAAATATATATACATGAATATACTCGCATAATTCAAAATCACACAATCATGTTATGTAATTATACATTTATCACATCAAAATTAGCTCACTTGGGCTAATGATCAAACACGAGCAATTTACTTGAATTGCTCGACCAAAACAATTTCCAAAATATATTTTGAGACAACAGTTAGAATAGTGAAACCCTCGGTTACTATTCTAAAAATCTAAATCATGATTCCACTTGTGAACCCGGGTTTCACGGCCATTTCCAAACTCAGTCATGAACAAGATTCTTTCCACTTGATGAAAAATTCAATCTTTAGCTTGTTAAGATGGGTCACGGGCGGATTTCATTTTCTTTCAAAATTTTATCAATTCGGTCCCAAGTTCAGAGGATGATCAAACGGCCCTCTGCGTACATTCAGCTCAAACATTAGTAAAACACTTAAAATGGGAGTAAACTCAAGTAGGGAGAAACCCCTACCTCTCGGAGTTTGTCGAAAACTCCTGAAATCACGGGTACCTGTGAAGCCCTCTCGCGTAGAGCGGGTTCTCCTTCTTGTCCCGAAAGGCGCCGTGAGTCGGATCGCCCGCATTTTTAAAGAGAAGTCAGACCCTCTCACACTAAGAAAACTCAATTTTCATTCTGCAGCAGCTACTGGTTCCAATTCACGTTTTTTTCTCTTTTGGTCTTTGATTTAATGAAGAAGGACACTGTAGCTTTTGTCCTTTAATCCATTTAATTTATTTAATTCCCTTCTTTCTCTAGTTTTAACATTCGGCACTATCTCGGCCGTCCATTTCCATCATTTCTCTACTCATACCACTTATGGTACATGAGTACTTGTTATATGTGACTTTCGTTGCATCGAAAATCGTTTTCTGACTTTGGCATGATGCCTCGAAAAACGTGCCAACTTCGATTGTCTCGGAATATTACGAAATTTTACGTGCTAACTAGATTTTTTGAGACGATTCCAACGGTGCAATCTGTTTCATCATCCGAGATCTAGATAATAAATTATGGATTTTTTTTAGCTGAAATTTCAATTTTGTAACCAAAATTACGATTTTGCCCTTTTTCCAAAAATTGGAATTTCTCGGGTCTTGCATTCTCCCCTCCTAAAAAGGAATTTCGTCTCGAAATTCTGAACGATCACAATCACTCACATGCATATGCAACGTGCACTCTACCATGCATGTAAACAGTCATTTAAATCTTAAACGGCCCGAACCACGTATATCGTCCCTAAGCGAAGGGATAGGTGGCCCGCATCGTATACTCGCTCCCGTTTGAGTCCTCCCGCACTCCATAGTGACGCCATAATACCTCACTAGCTAACGGTCTTGTGTGTAAAAACCTGATCACGACTATCAACAATGCACGGTCCTTCATGAAGTTGTATGTCAGCCTCAATCTGTCTCGATCTACCACATGTTTGAGATAATTCTCGTTTTAGGACATGGAGGCGTGAAACACCTCGTAGGACACATGCGTGCCTTCGCCGATCGCCGCGGTACCTCTGGTATCTCGAAGGTCGATGAACCTCGGCGATGCTTCCACGCTGCGGGCGACCGCCCCTCTTAGGCATGCCTTCAAGAAGGCGTGATCCCGACCTCGAACTCTAAGGGTCGACGTCGCACATCTGCACTTAAGCTCTTACGCCGGTTCGTGGTGAGAAGGCGTTGTCAGTATCAAGCTCCACCTTCTCGGAGGTGTCTCTAATCGGATCGAGGACAAGTGATGGAGCTCTCTCCACCTCGGTTCGACATAATGGTGACTGCGTGGCCTCCCATTACAATGCCTCGTACGGTGCCATCTGTATGCTCGCGATCTTTGTTGTTGTAGGCGAATTCCATAAGGAAAATGCTCCTCCAAGCGCCCTTATGATCCGGGGCCACCATCCTCACCCAACATAAATATTCTAATATCTGTGTCAGTCCTCTCCCGGAGCCGACCATGTACGAGTTGGTTTGTACTCGTGGTCGTGGGTGTGCCCACATGTAACTTTGGAAGCTCTTCAAAGTGGCCGTAAACCTCGGGTCCCTATCAGATACTATGGATGCCGGTACTCCATGTGTGGACTGTCTCTCGAATATCTGGCCGGTAGAATCTCTCAAGGCGAAGGTCATCACGGCTAGAAAATGTGCCGACCGTGAGCCGGTCCATATCACCCCTGCCAGCGTCATCTTATACCAGCGGCGTGCGTAGCGAGTGGGTCACAAAGTCCATCGTGGCGTGCTCCCCGCCACTCGGCCACCTTCAATGTTGGAAGAGTAGCCTGCGGCCGGTGCTCGTATAACGGTGACACGTGAGACATGCGGTAGTGCCACACTGGATGCACGACAAATCGAGAGTAGTGAAACTCCCTGAGAATCTCCTCTCTCAAATCGATCAATTGGGGAACCATTACCGTCCCTATATAGAAGGCTACCATACGCATGAACGATTAAACCCTCATCACTGTATGCTGGCTGTACTCGGTCTTTGATGGACACTATCTGCGCGTCCTGCCTAGGACTCAAGCACTCTACTCAACGAGACGGTGTAACACTAAACTCCCAAGGTACCCTGTGATCATCTATTGTCTTTGTAACTGGCCCGTCGAGTCTCAGTAGTACTCGAAAGCTATTCTATGACGCTCTCTTGACTTCCATTGAGTCATCCAGCCACCACATTTGCCCCTTCAGGGATGGTAATGCAAAGTGAAGTCATAATCCTCTAGGAACTCCATCCATCTGCGTTGCCTCATATTAGGGTCCCCTGTGTGAAAATGTATGATTTTATGGTGCAGGTACACCTGAACTCCTCGCGTATAAATAGTGGCGTGATCTTGGCGGGAATACGACCGTAACTCCATGTCGTGGGTGGGGTAATTCTGCTTTGTGATTCTTCAGCGGCGAGAACCAAGCTACTACCCTCCGGGGCTTGCATCAAAACACATCTAATCCGACCCTCGAAGTGTCACAATACCTTTGTGTACCTGGCCTGTCAGGAGCTATCAAGATGGGGCTGAAGTAAGTCTCTGTTCAACTCTGAAATGCCTCTCGCATGGTCATCCTAATCAAACTTGACCTCCTTCCGGGTAAATCTAGTCATAGGTGCTGCTATCTGGGAGAAATCCTCAATGAATCTCTGTAATATAAGCCCAATCCCAAACTACGTATCTAGTGACGGCCTCTTGACTCATCCATTGCTCTCGACCTTCTGCAGATTCGTGACTATCTAATGCCCTGCGTGTCCCAAAATCTCACCTTGTCAGCCCAAAACTTCGCTTACTGAACTTGGCGTACAGGCAGTGGTAACAGTCACGAAAGATCTATCTTAAGGTAGACCGGCTCCTCTCAGCGATCAAACAAATCATCGATCCTCGGTAATGGAGTCTGGAGTTCTTGATCGTAACCTGTTCAATGTCACGATATTAATACCTGTTCGAAGAGGTCTTGTCCTTCTTCTTTGCAAAAACGAACGGGCGCCCCATGGTAGAAGTGCTTTCGGTCTAATGAACCCCTTGTCCAATAGCTCACGCAACTAGACTCACGAGGTTCACCGTAGCTTCGGCCGGCACCATCATGGAGTCATAGAGATGGAGTGAAGTACCGGTGTAACTCAATACCGAAGTCTACATCCAGATGTGGAGGTAGTCCAAGTAGCTCATCTGGAAAAACATCCACATACTCGCACACTACTCGAGGTAGATCTAAGTCTGGTCTCTCCTCGTCCTCTAGGGTTAAGGCTCACTAGCCAACCCATTCTTGTCCACGACACTGGACTCGTATCTTATCACGGGGCGAAAATGTCATGCTTGTCCTTGAAATACCACACGATCTTGTCCTGGCAGTATAGCTGTAACTCTCCCTACGCTCACAATTGATGCGACCCTATAAGTTTATCGACCAATCCATCCCCAGGATGACATCGAACTCTAGCATGTCCATGATCCTCAGGTCCACTATGAGTAGAGTCCCAGGATCCTCCAACTCACTTGACCTCGACATATCATCCCTATTCTCGCCCTAATCCCTAGGGGAGAACTCACGTACAAAGGCTCCTCTAAGGTCTCAACCTCTAAGCCCAACTCTATACTAGAAGAAGACTGACTCTCCTTCCTCTTGCTACTAACACCCGTATCCGAGTGCTCCGAGCATCCTCTATTTCTCGCTCTATGGTCAGGGTTGTCCCAACCATGGAGTCCATATCCTGTAGGCGAAGTCCTACAACCCTGGCCCGAATGGACAACTTCAGCCCATTCTCAAATCTTTAAACCTTGACCAAGTCTATGGCCACGTAATCATCAACAAATCGTGCTACCTCTGTGAACCTAGTCACACAATTCATCATAGTCATTGCTGCCTTGCGACTCTGGGGAACTCTGAGCCTTCGCGATCTACGGGAAGTACCCGTGAAGACGGCTCACGAAACTCTGCCCATGTCATAGCCTCTAAGTCTCTAGAGGTCCTTGCCCATTTCCACCATACTTGGGCCTCACCCTCTAGTTGGAACGCAGCTAGTCTAATCCGGGTCGCGTCAGAGGTAATCTCCATGGCCTCTAACACTTTCTCAATCTACATGAACCAATGGTCTGCCACCATCGGGTCTCCTCCCCCTGTGAATGTCGGAGGATGATGCGCTCTAAACCTCTGGAGGTTTCTGGGACCTCCACGACTACACCGCTGCGCCACCCCAGCTGAAATGCGATACAGTAGCATTTCTTGAAACACCCTACGACCTCGGCAGGGCCTGCGATCAAATGCGGCGGCTGGTCGAATGTCGGTGGTACGACCGGTGCCGTGGACGTCTCCGTCCGTCCTCTACCCCAGCCATCTACAGTAACATGGCGGTTAAATCTCAAAAGCGGTATCTCTAAGGGCATAAACACGGCCCAGAGACACTGTCGTACACATAAATCGGTGTATACACATTGTCCTGCACATTTATAGATAGTCACCGACCAATCAATTTTGCATTTAAATTATTGTTTTCAACAAAAATTTTATTTTCGAAAATTTCAATTTTTGAAAATTTTATTTTTTGAAAATTTTGTCTAATTTTAGTTGATTTTTTTTTCCAGAATACTCTAATAAATTTATAAAAATTTATTTTCACTCATTTTTCTTCGGTTTCTGCAAGTAAAACCTAAGAAAATAATTTTCTTCCTCGCGAATTAACACTAACCCCAGTGTTGTGCAGCAAGAAAGTTTATTTCATTATTCTTATCCAATAAATTTAGTCAAATTTATTTCTTTATTTCCTTTAATTTCCAGGTTTACTTTGTAAACTCCATAATTTCCACACTTCATCCCTATATCAATAAGCATATCGATCATATATTTCAATCGCTGCTTTCCTAACAATTCATATTATGCACAGCCAGAAGCATGCAAGCACACTTCACAAATCAATCACACAAAACACACCAACACATGCATGCGGTGTCCTAGTTTTGTCAGGTGATTTCTAGGTAATCTCATACCTGGCTGACATCGAACCACACCTAGTGGTATTTGATGTTCTTGCTGACCTATGGCCTAAGCCCAAATCCTTAATCTCTAGGTTTCCATATACCTATACTCTACATCAAACCACCCAAATGGTGATGGATACCCAAACCCGAGCTCCCTAGGTATTCGTAGCCACTAGGCTACGTCACCAGGCTGTGGCGCCCCGAATCCGGGGTCAGTTGACTACCAGTAAGCCACCAGGTCACTCGTGAATGTTGGGTGATCGACATTTCAGAAAATCGGGCGAGTCTCCTTTGTGCGGGGAGCTCTACTGAATACAGAACCTGCATAAGCCTGTCCCAAGCAGTCCAGTATAACGATTTATGATTTAAAAGCGGCAGCAGGCCCATAGCAATATAATATCCATTCCAACTATGAATCCAACTATATACCCCATAGTTACAAGAGTTAATATGTTTTTATTCTTATACAATACATACATTAAACTTAAAAAGTTCTAATACATGTATATATCAAAGCCACAACCCGGCTTTCTTCTAATCCTCGTCTCTGAGACAAGCGTAGTCCCCTCGCACGCTCACATGCACGGCAAAATAAGCTATCCCTCGGCAGGGTGAGCTAATGCTCCGATGGTGGAATCGCCTAAGTGGGCTACTCACCACCTAAGTGCGGTGCAATGTTCAATGAAAACACACATTCAAGCAAATGCATGATCCTACTTGAATGTTTTACATGACTGACTCGGATCCAGAGTCCTGTGACTCCTTCCTCGCCTAAGCTCATTATGAAAATTATTGGCTTGTTAGTGGACAGCCCTCTGTGTATATATATCAATTGGGCCGCTCCGACGATTGATATATTATTTGTTTGTTTGTGGACAACCCTCGATGTGTATATATCAATTGGGCCGCTCCGACGATTGATATATTATTTGTTTGTGGACTACCCTCCGATGAATATCAATTGGGCCGCTCCAATGATTGATATTTTTAATTTGGACTACCCTCCGATAATTAATATTTTTAGACAACCCTCCGAACCGTTTTCTCTAGACTCATCTCATGCTGTGACTCCTATAATCCTAGGGTGTTCCGATTGCATATATGGAATCACATGTATGCGAGTTCAATCTGATCTAATCACATGCAAATATATATACACATGAATATATATATAATTCAAATCACCGCAATCATGTTATGTAATTATACATTTTATCACATCAAAGTCTTAGCTCACTTGGGCTAATGATCAAACATGAGCAATTTACTTGAATTGCTGGAGCCAAAACCACATTAATTCCCGAAAATATATTTTTTTAGAACAACGATTCGGAATAGTGAAACCCTCGGTTACTATTCAGAAAATCCTAATCATCGATTCGCTTTGTGAACCAGGGTTTCATGACCATTCGGAAACCTCAATCCAATGAACACAGGATTAACACTTGGATGAAGATTAAATCACCCAAAAGCTTGGCGTTAGACGATCCTGGTACTCCATTTTTCTTTCAAAAATTTTATCAATTCGGTCCCAAGTTTTGGGACCGATCAAACGGCCCCTCACGGCCTCATTCAACTCAAACATTAGTAAAACACTTAAAATGGGAGTAAAACTCAAGTAGGGAGAAACCCCCTACCTCGGGGTTTAATCAAAAACTCACAAATGCCTGTGTGAGCCCTCTCCACGTAGAGTAGTTCTCCTTCTTGTCCCGAGGGGGAGGCTGTGGGCGGTCGGTCGCCCGCATTTTAGAGAGAGTCGGACCCTCTCACGCTAAGAACGCCATTTTTCATTCTCTCTGACGACTCACGGCGGTTCCAATTCACGTTTTTTTCTCTTTTGGTCTTTGATTTAATGAAGAAGGACACTGTAGCTTTTGTCCTTTAATCCATTTAATTTATTTAATTCCATTCTTTCTCTAGTTTTAACATTCGGCACTATCTCGGCCATCCATTTCCATCATTTCTCTAATCATACCACTTATGGTACATGAGTACTTGTTATATGTGACTTTCGTCGCATCGAAAATCGTTTTACGGCACCCGGCGATATAGCATTATAACTTCCAGATTGTCTCGGAATATTACGAAATTTGCATTTTAACTAGATTTTGAACTTTGATTCAATGAATTTGCAATCTGTTTCATCATCCGAGATCTAGAGAATAAATTATGGATTTTTTTAGCTGAAATTTCAATTTTGTAACCAAAATTACGATTTTGCCCTTTTTCCAAAAATTGGAATTTCCCGGGTCTTACAATATGCTTCTAATTCCAATTTATAATCTATGGTGGAAGATCCGTACCTTGACATATTTTTAAAGAAACCATAATTTATTTGAACACAAACCTTAACATATTATGAGTGGTAGATAGAAGTTATATTGATTAATAGAAAAACACATTCATTAACATTTATAATCAAGTTTAATGATACACACCTACCTTGACAACGCGACCCAGTGACATATAAAGGTATGAAGTTATGATGACATATCACTGTGATGGCCAGGTTAGTAACTTAGAGTAGAGATAGGTCTTTTTTCTTATAGTGTAAATTGTTGTCTCTTGGGCATATCCCCAAAAAGATAAAGGTAATGTGGAAATACTCATCATTGACCTTACCATGTATAATAGAGTTCGATTTTTTGCCACTTCATTTTGTTGTGAAGTTCTTGGAGCACTAAACTGAGATAAAATATCATGCTCTTTGAGGAAATAAACAAATTCAATGAACATGTATTCACCACCTTGATCAGAATGAAGTGATTTAATGTGTCTCCTTAATTTTTTCTCTGATTCAACCTCAAATTCTTTGAATTTATTTAAGGCCTCGGATTTTTTTTTCATTAGGTACACATATCCATATATTGAGTAGTCATCAGTAAAAGTGATGAAATATTCATAACCACCTCTTGCATGGACACTGAATACCCACACACATCTAAGTGTATCAAATTCAAACATTCCTCAGTTCTAATTCCTTTGGCAGTATAGAATCTCTTGGTCGTTTTACCTTGAATATAATTCTGACATAGTGGTAGTTGCTCTAGGTTCAAAAAAGCTAATGGCCCACAACTCACTAATCTTTTTATTCTTTTCAAATTTATGTGACCAAGCCTTAAGTGTCATAATCGAGTTTGATTGATACTAGAATTTTTTTTTTCAATAATTTTTCCATATTATCAACTTGAATCACAACACAATCAATATGATATAAATTATTCATCAATGCGCTACATGTAACAACTTCATTTTTTTTTATAATAGAAACAAAAGTTTTATTAAAAGAAACTAAATAATTATCATTACATAATTTAGAAACTAAAACTAAATTCTTTATAGAATTTGACACAAATAAACAATTATGCAAAACTACAACCGAGACCCCCTATAGCTATGGCTGATTGATGATAATAGAAAGAAAACAAATATATTTATCTTGAGAATCAAATTGGTGTTGGTTAGTATGTGTTAATTACTAGAATAAGACATGTATAATTATATAGTGTATAATATAACTGTGACGCCCCTCTGCCGGGGTGCCATTGACCACCCGTCAACCTGAGGAAAATCTATATGTCCCGTATCACGAGACACACACATGAGTAAAATGGCAACATTGGCCTACACGTCACATACTCTTGAAATATATCAACCGTTATATTACACAGTTCAAGAGTTGATTACACTCTTAATACAAACATATACTAAAATTTAAAGCTCTAATACATGTTTTACAAAAAAATAACAAAGCCACAATCCGGCTTTCTTCTCAAATGGCCTCTAATGGTGCGTCTTCCCCAGTACTTGTGCACGAAATAATATTTCCTCGTGAATTGAGCCATTACCAGTGGTGGAATTACCTAATGGGTTACTCCCCTAAGTGCACATACAATGATTCAATGTAAACACACACTCAAGCAAATCGTGATCCTACTTGAATGTCTACATGCCCAATCCGGGTATCTCGAGTTCTCACTTGACTCCCTCACACTTTAAGCCATTTGAGAAAATACGTTTTCAAAACAAAGCTTATTGTTCTGCCGAAAACACACTACGAGTTCGGTAAATATTGGACTATAAATTGGTACGGATAACGCTCCAGCAGTCCTTGGTCCTCATCGAAGTGATCTGTTGACGACTCTCAAGACAATTATTAAAAAAAATTCATTGAAATTCCTTTCTAATCATGTTCCATTTTCATTTTCGTTCATATCATGCACTCACATCTAATTTCCTAGGGTGCCCGGTGCACATGGAATGCATTATGCCATTTCAAACCCTATCATTCTTAATATATTTGTATATATTAACATAAATTAAATCACCATAAAGTTAACACATCAAATTCCATACATTAACATACTAAATTCCACACAATTCAAGCCATTCATAAGCAGATTTTATTTAATATATATGGGCGTTTGGTCAATCAGTACAAATCGGAATTTGTTTTAACGATCTCAAAGCCCATCAATTAACCGAACAATCATTGGAACTGATACTCATCATATGGATACTTTTGTGAAACCGAAATCATGGCGTTCGACCTCATACACACGAAACATAATTTAGTATAATGTGAGACAGGAAGAATTTCATTTGCAGAAAAATATCAAAATCGTAATTTTGGTAAAAAATCCGGAAATGCTGCAGAATCTGGATGATGAAAGCAGTTTCACCAGTTGGAATCGTCTCACGAAAAATAACTTCTTCACGTTGAATTTCTTCGAATTAGAGATAGTGTTCGGAAATTTGGCGTTTTGAGGCGTCGGGTATCGGGTCTTGAAAGTAAAGCGATATGTGATATTCCTGAAGGTCACTATATATATATGTGACACATGTTGCATGAGTAGAGAGGATAAATGGACGTGAGATAGTGCGGAGTGTCAAAAATCGAAAGGGGACATGATTGGCATTTTGAATTCTTAATGATAAGGACAAAATAGGGAATAGTGATCATCTTCTCCTTTATTCAAAGGCCAAAGTGAAGGAGGAGAAGAAATTTCTGGAAAGCTTAGGTTTTGGGTTTTAAGAAGAGGGGTGACTTCTCTCTAAGATCCTGGCCGATCGGACTGTCGGATTTCTTCGGGCCAAGAAGGAAAGTTGCTTTACACAGCGAGGCTTATGCGTGGGCACCGGTTTGGGGGAGTTTCGACAAACTCTGTGAGGTAGGGGTTTTATCCTACTTGTTTACTCTTGATTTAAGAGTTTTTTGATGTTTGAGTTGATTGAGGTCGTGGTGGCCGTTGGTGGTCTGATTCTTGGAACCGAAATGTTGGAATTTATGAGACCCATTTAGATGATCCGTGACCGGTTTTGGAGTGTTTGTGTTGTAATTTAATGAAACAAATTGTGTTTAGTGTGTGCATGAGGTAGGGAATGGCCATGGTGTTCGATTCCGCAAAAGTGGAACCGATGTGTCTTTGAGTGGGTACATCCGTGCTCTATTTTGAGATTTGTCTCGCAGTCGGGGTTGGCACTAAAATGGACCCAAAACGTCCATGTGTTGGGTGTGAAATTGATAAATGAATGGCTTAGGTTGTATAGGAATTAGTAAGTTGTCATAGACTTTGTGTATTAACATGAGGTCACAATTATATGGAATATAATTGTGTATAGGCACCGTGGAATGAAATTGTGATTTGCTCAATTATATGGAATATAATTGTGTGTATAGGCCATTGGAGATGATATTATGAATTGCTCAAGTGAGCTAATTTGGGTGATGGTTGATATTGTTGAATTACATGTGGTGTGATTCTAAATTTGAGAATATATGCATATTTGATATATTGGTATAAAAATGATTGAAATGACATAGTATTTCATGTACTTTTCATTAACTAGAAATTGGCGTGAGTGCATGACAGGTTTTACGAGAAAAATGAACATGGTTGAAAGGAATTTCACGGGATGATTTTAGGAGAATGGGGTTGGGAGGCAGTCCAACGGATCATTTCGGATGAGGACCATGGCCCCATTCGGAAGTTCTCCCAGCACATTCGCCTCGGTAGTCTCATCTTTTTCTGAGATCTCGGTGGTATGTTTTCAAGAACAACAGGTTTTTTTTTTAAAATGATTATTTTTCTCATACATGGCTTAGGCAAGTGTGAGGGAGTCGGTGAGGACTCGAGATAGGGGAATGGGCATGTAGACATTCGAGTAGGATCACGTATTTACTTGAGTGTGTGTTTAAATTGGAGCATTGCATATGCATTTAGGTGGAGAGTAACCGTTTAGGAGTAATTCCACTCTTGGAAGATAGCTCCTGCTGTCGGAACATTTTTTTCAGGTACAAGGGGCGCTCGAGAAGACGGCTCATTTTAGAGACCGATTTTGAAGAAAGTCGGGTTATGACTTTGATGTTTTTGGATAATATGTATTAGAATTGTAGATTTTAATATGTATTTGTATTAAGAGTAATAAAATAACTCTTGGACTATTGGAATATAGTTGAGTACATGTTTGATGACTATTGATGCAGGGGCCCAAGTGGCCATTTTTACTCGGGTATGTGTCTCGTGATACGAGGCAGTATAGATTCACGAGGTTGACGGGTGAGTCAGACCCAGGATTAAGTCACATAGCAAGAATTATCACACAAGTTGCCCAAATAATTCGTGGACTGTCCAAAACGGGCTCAAATATTCCAACAATTCAGTCCTAAGTTTTGGGACCGATCAAACGGCTACTCACGACCTCAAAGCAACTCAAGCATTAAAATAACACTTAAACAAAGGGTAAATCAAGTAGGAGAAAACCCCTACCTTCCAAAGTTTGTAGAAACTCCCCAAAATTGGTACTTACAGCGTAGCCACGTGAGTGAGGAGCAACTTTGCATCTCATTGGAAGCCGACGGATACGATTACTTGGGAATTCTAGAGAAAAGGTAGAGCTTCTCTCTCTAAAAATCCCACCCTTTCTCTCTCTTTCCTTTTCTCTCTCTATTTTTCTTCTCCCAAAACCGGTTGGGAGAGCTTGTGTCAAGATTGGGACAAGTGACTTGTCCTCTCAATGCCACATGTCCAACTCTAAGTGGCTCATGGGATTACACCATATCCCTTATCCATCTACTTTGATAATTTTCGCGTGGCATGATGCCATGTGTCAAATGTGAGCTACCTTGAGCTGTGTTTTACTTGCTCAGTTGACACGTGTGTTGCATAACTAGCGCGCTGTAGTGTCGAGTGTCATACTACTGGTGTCTTGAAAGCGTGAAACGATTGTCTCGGAATTCGATGAAATTCGACGTGGTAGCTAGATTTCACGAGACGATTCCAACGGTGAAATCCATTTCGTCATCCGATATCTAGAAAAATTCCGGATTTTGACCGAAATGACCATTTTGCCCTTTTTCAGAAAATTGGAATTTTCTCGGGTCTTACAATAACACTCAAAATTACATACATGATCAATATAGGATAAATTAACTTCCATGAGAACTTTCTATCCTACTTTAGCAGGTCTAACTTCTCAAAATTGATAAGATATATAATATAATCAATCCCAAAAGTCCCTTATCCTTAGATTAGGAGACTGACTTACCCTTTAAACTTTGGCTTTATAAGAAAATAAATAGGGACTATTTTAGATAGTTTATTATTTTCTTTAGATTAAGTGTGTGCACCACTAATCTTAGTTTCAATATTTCTTAAGTAAAGAGTCTCAACTTTAGGCTGGATGCTTCCACTAAAATATTTATTAACTAACCATAAGAGAGTCTCTAAATTAGGATCCTCACATTTGTTCAACTTTAGGTTGATCCAAACATGAATCCCAAGATCCTTTCAGTAGAAGGTCGTAGTGTAAGACCCGAGAAATTCCAATTTCTGGAATAAGGGCAAAAAAAAAAATCGTAATTTTAATTACAAAATTGTAATTTCGGTTAAAAATCCAGAATTAATTCTCTAGATCTCAGATGACAAAACGGATTGTACCATTGGAATCGTCTCGCGAAATCTAGCTAGCACGTAAAATTTCGTAATTTTCCGAGACAGTTGGAGTCGGCACGTTTTTCGAGGCATCGCGTTTCGGGTGCCGTAAAACGATTTTCGATGCGACGAAAGTCACATATAGCATGTACTCATGTACCATAAGTGGTATGAGTAGATAAATGATGAAAATGGACGACCGAGGTAGTGCCGAATATCAAATCTGGTAAAGGAGGGATATAATGGGCATTATGAGATTTGATTTTAAGTCACTAGATGCCAAATTAGAGAATAGTGTCTTCTTCTCCACTTAAAGCAAGCCAAAAAACGTGAAAACCATTTTGAGATCCAGTAGGTGCCGTTTTGAGAGAGTTTTAGAGAGAGAGGGAACTTCTCTCTAGATTTGCACACAATCCGACCGTTGGCGGGCTACGTGACAAGAAGGAGAAATGTTCTATGCGGAGCAGGCTACGCGTGGACCCCGGATTTGTGGAGTTCCGCCAAGCTCGAGTGGGAGCTATACATACTTGGGTTTTATTCCTATTATTAAGTGTTTTACGAATGTTTCGGTTGTTTGAGGCCATGAGGGGCCGTTTGATCGGTCCCAAAACTTGGGACCGAATTGATAAAATTTTTGGAAGAAAAAATGGAGCAGCCGTGGCTGCTCCACGGCTGATTTGGTGTGAAAAATGGGTATTGTGGTGTTGATCATGTATTGGTATGGAAAAAGGCCGGGAATGGCCGTGTGATGCGGGTTCACTAAGTGAACCGGTGTGTTGTGATTTTTCGGGAATGATAGCAGGGTTCACTATTCCCGAATGGTCTTTCTAAGAATGTAATTTACGTGAAATTATGTGTTTAGTTCATCATTAGATGAGTGCTTGTGTTTTGAACATTAGCTGATGTTTAATTTTGATGTTTGAAATGACAATTCACATTAACATGTTTGTGTGATTTAATTTTTATGCGAGTATATTCATGTTTATATATTTGCATGTTATTGAGGCTAAATTGGGCGGCATACAGCACATGCATTCCATATGCACCGGAACATCTTAGGAATATAGGAGTTAGTGCATGAAGTAGTCCTAGAGAAGCAGTTGGAGGGGTAGTCTAAAATATTTAATTATCGGAGGGTAATTGACTAATAATATATCAGTCGGAGCGACCCGGTCGATATATATTCATCGGAGGGGTAGTCACAAGCTAAATAATATGTCGGCGTCGGAGCGACGGTTGATATATATTCATCGGAGGTAGTCCACAAGCGAATAATATATCAATCGTCGGAGCGACGATTGATATATATATTCATGGTTGCCTTAATAAGGCAATATTCTCATACGAGGCTTAGAGTGTGAAGAGAGTCGGTGAGGACTCGGGGATCACGAGTTAGTCATGTAGACATTCAGTAGGATCATGCATTTGCTTGAATGTGTGTTTACTTTTAGACATTCTGCTGCACTTAGGTGGTGATGAGTCCGCGAGGGCGATTCTCCCTCTTGAGCTTTAGCTCACCCCGTCGTGGGATCCCCCCTTTATTTTACAGGTGCAGGAAGCGTGCGAGAGGGAATGACTCGATCTAAGAGATTTATTGTGAAGAAAGCCGGGATGGCTTTGTGGTGGTTTGTACATGTATTAGAACCCTTTACGTTTAATATATGTATTGTTTAAGAGTAAATATTAACTTCTTGTAACTATTGGGGATATAGTTGGATTCATAGTTTGTATATGTTTATGGATATTGTTGCATAGACCCAGTAGTTTATCCATGTTTGTATATATTGCATATATTAATTTGTTTGGGACGAGGATATGTAGGATTTGTAATTGGGTAGAAGCTCCTAGCATTACAAGGAGACTCTGCAGATTTTCTAAAGTGAGCGTCAGATGGCTCCGACCTCCACTTGTATTCCGTAGTTGCGGTGTCAGCGGCCCCGAGGTTTTGGGGCGTCGGCAGTATCGAGCTTAGGTATCGAATACCTAGAGGCTCGGGTTTGGGTATCCATCACCACTAGGTGGTTTGATGTTGAGTTTAGGTATGGGATTACCTAATCTGATATAGTTTCTATTAAGGTGATTGATTTCTTGATGTGATTGTGAATTTTCTGTGAAATGTCACATGGGTTGTTGTATGATGTATCGATCAATCATGTATTTAGATATCAATATGCTTGGTTGATAGCATAAGATGATGTGGAACGTTTTTGGGTGTTCTGATT
This sequence comes from Tetrastigma voinierianum, assembly GCA_016808115.1. Lineage (NCBI taxonomy): Eukaryota > Viridiplantae > Streptophyta > Magnoliopsida > Vitales > Vitaceae > Tetrastigma > Tetrastigma voinierianum. The sequence continues at coordinate 790,997 of JAEQBH010003899.1, read as the reverse complement.
GTGTAAACTTGAGAATAAACAAAATAAGTTCATAAATTTATTTGGTTTAGAGTTGAAGAAATTTAATTTTTAGGGTTTTACTGTGTAAAACTGAAGAAAATTAAATAAAATAAATTTTAAAAAATTTATTTTGGATGTTGGAAAATGAGAAGAAATGTTAAAGTAAAGAAAATAAATTTTTGTTAAGTTTATTTGGTTATATGGAGAAAAATGGGTTTCTAAGTTTTACAAGTGGTAGGTGAAGAAAATGAAAAGAAAAATAGAATTTTTATAAATTTATTTAGTATTAAAGTATGGAAAAATGAAAAAAAATGATTTTAGTGATTTTAATGATTTTCCAATTTAAAATAAATGAAAAAAAAAATTAATTAATTATTATTGTTAAAATTGAAAAAAAAATCTGGAATTTGGCTACTGTCCAAATTGTATTGCAAGAAAAAAATTGTATTGCAACTTAGCGGCTAGGCTGGCTGTATTACATGCGATGCCCGGCAACTACAATAATCAGCATGCGCGGCGACCTGCAGCGGGCTAAACGCGGCGCGCCTTGCCGGCGTGTGGCGTCTCGCGTCAGCGTGACGCCTTGGCGTAAGCCTTGGGTCTGTAAGCGGCGCCAGCGTAAAGCGGCCGTTGGCGTTGGCCCGGCCCCGGCGGCGTCGCGCAGCCCCAGCGTGGGTAAGCGCGAAGCGCTATGGCAGCTGGCCTTATGCAGCGCGAAAGCGCGAGCGCGAAGCGCGCGAGCGCGCCAGCGGCGGAAGCGCTGCAACGAAATTTGGCGCCTTGTGTGCGAGCACGGCGGCGAGGCGCGCGAGACCACGGCATGGAGCCTTGGCCCAGGCGCGGCGAACGAGGCGAGGCGCGGGGTGGCTGGCTGGGCGGCGATCTTTTGGTGTGCTCAGTTGACCAGGTTGGGGTTTTGTGCTGACTCGATTTTGGCGGTTTGACTAAATCTTGTTCTGGTGCTATTGATCTTGTTCCATTACAAAAATTTAGGAAAAAAAATTATTTTAAATTTAATTAAATCAAATAAAATCAAATAAATTTTGATAAAATTTTGAAAAATAAAATTTTCAAAAATAATGTTTTTTGAAATAAATTTTCAGCCCCAAACATTCAAATGCAGAAATTACAATTGTAGTACTGCTTGGAGCTGTGGTAGCCTTGTTAGTGTCGAGGGCGTGGTTATGCCCTTCAGAATCTTTATTATTGATTACAACTACTAGTTTTGAAGGAAATCATTGTGTGGTAGTTCTTGTTTAGGAGAAGTTATATGCATAGTGTGATCATGTAGGAAAATGGTGAATACTAAAGTTCCTTGATTTACGACCTTAGAGTTTGGATAATGAAATGAACAAGAGCACAAATTTTGTTGAAATAAAGCAATTAAAGTGGTTTAGATTTGCTTCCCTTAGGAAATGAAGCGGAGTGGTTCATGGTTGTCAAATCTATTAGTAATTGGCATGCACGTTGCTAGTTAGACTTAAATGAATTTCTCATGAATCGTGTACCATTTGACCAATGTAGATGGCTAAGTGAGGCAGGGACGTAGAAAGAGAGGCAGTCCACGGGGCCTTGGTCGAGCCACAATCGGTGTTTGATCGGACTTTGCCAGGGGCATGGGTATTACAGCGAATGCTATAGCACGGGCTAGTATAGCATGGCGGGAAAGTCTTGTAGCCCAAAGGTTTAGGGTGTGTCATCCTCATTCAAAGGGGTAAAGGATTCGATGGTGGTGAATATTGGTTCTCTGAAACGAGAAAGTTTAAGAGGCAATGGAATTTACTCTAGCAGCGACCGGGAGTTAGGCTAGCTGTTCTAGCTAGAATGAGGCCCAAATATGGTGGAAATGGGTAAAAGGACCTCTAGGGACCTTGAAGGGCGATTGCATGTGAATTCTCCTCTAGGGATTAGGGCGAGAATAAGAATGATAAGTCGAGGTTGCGAGTTAGAGATCTCGGAGACTCTACTCACGGTGGGCTTGAGGATCTTGGACATGTCAAAGTTCAAAGTCATCCTTGGGATGGATGGGCGGTTCTGGGGGTTGCTATCGATTGTGACGCGAAGAGTTACACGCTACACGGGACGGTACTCGTGTTGTAATATTTCGAGGCGAAGCACGATATTTTGCGGGATATCTGAGTCAAGTGTGGGGACGAGTTGGCGGGGTTGGCCTAGTGCGCCTTACCCTAGAGGATGAGAGGAGACCAGACTTAGATCTACCTCGAGTAGTGCTCGAGTTTATGGATGTTTTTCCAGATGAGCTACCTGGACCACCTCCACAGAGGGTCGTAGACTTCGGTATGGAGTTACACCCTGGTATTTCACCCATCTCTATGACTCCGCATAGGATGGCACCGGTTGAGTTGCAGGAACTCAGAGTCCAGTTAAAGGAGCTCTTGGTGAGTTTCAAGCCAGAGCACTTCACCATGGGGCGCTCGGTTCTATTTGCGAAGGGCAAGACCCTTCATTTGTCTGGGTTGACTATAGGCGGAGTGGAGCAGGGGGTTACTGATGAGAATCGGTACCTATTACCAAGGATTGAGGATTTATTTGACCAGTTGAGAGGAGCGCGAGTCTACCCCAAGATAGACCTTCGCGCTGGTTACCATCAGTTGAGGGTTAGGGATACGGATATCCCTAAAGGCCGGCGTTTAGGGCCCAGCGTTATGGGCACTATGAGTTACAGTGATGCCCTTCGGATTGGCGAATGCGCGGCCAACATTCATGGATCTCAGCCATGAGGTGTTAGCCTTATCTAGATCCGGTTTGTCGTAGTCTTCGGTGGATGACATCTTGATCTACTCCCGGTCAGTAGGGCATGAGTATCATTTGAGGATTGTTTCTGGTATTAAAGAGACCATCGATTTAATACGCTAAGTTCGATAAGTTCGAGTTTGGCTTACTGAAAATTTGAGATTTTAGGACACGTGGTGTCGTACGGAGTGTCGGTCGACCTAGAAGGTTAAAGCGGTGATGCATTGGGAGGATGATGTCGATCTTCGAGATACGTAGTTTCTTGGGATTAATTTGGGTATTACGAGAGACACGGGAATGGGATTTGAGTTGTCCATTCGGGGACGGGATCATAGAGATTCCACCTAGGACATGGACTCCATGGTTGGAGACGACCTAACCATAGAAATCGAGAATACTTGGAACACTCGGGATCTGGGTGTTGGTAACAAGAGGAGGTCTGACTTTCTCTAGTTAGGAGAAGAGGCGAAGACACCTTCATAGTTTCGAGACTAAGGCCGAAGGATTGAGCATGAGCGAAGGGATTGCCCTAGAGACAGGGATCCCAAGACCTTGGGACAATCAGCATCCGGTTGGCCGTAGGACGGGAGAGTATACGGGTTCATTCCTCCGCACCTAGTGCAGATTCGGATGAACCAGTTTAGGTTTAGGTGCTATACAAGCACTTCCAACAACACATATAGGCCAGAGAGGCAAGAGTGTGGGTCAGTCGAGAGCAGGATTGGGTTCTGACGAGCGTAAGTGGACCTTAAATTGGTAGACATATTGGTTGTTGATGTTAAGCTTGACATGGATGAGGTGACAGTCAACTTGTTGTCAGAAATTGATACCTTAGCCGGGTTGTCATACCCGACACGATATTGGATTTGGGCTTAGAGGTTAAGGCCTTTAGACAAGCCATGTATAGATGTTCTTCCCTAGGATGTAGGGTGAGAGTTGACCTGATAGGTCGAGATTATGAGTGAGCGATCTCTCAGATTCTGCTCATGGTGGACCCGGGATAGGGTGTCACGGTATGGCATTATTGCGTGCGTGTGCACGGTAACATCGCGTCGAGTCGGGTGTGGGTGCACGGTACGGTCATTCACCACTCATGGTGAGTGTGGGTTGAGTTGTCTTTAGGACTACGTCCAATGAAACTCATAGTTGAATCAGGAAATGTAAGAGGCTCGAAGTGTAAGCCGAAGAGTTATGTAATCGAGATGAAAACACGGACATGGTTATCACGCAGACTTAGAGTTTAGTGATAGGAGTCGAGGGTGACTCGAGGTTTGGATACCCTCTTGGGATCTGGCTGGGTGTTGTTGGTGACAGAGGCTCGGTGGAAATGGATGTCATTCATGACATGGATTAAGTTGACAGTCCATTGGATTGTCAGTGATTGTGACTTTGGAGAGGTTAGCGTTTACACACCAAGCAAGGGTCGTGTAGGATTACGTGTGTATGGATTACATACGGGTGTTAGAGGGCATGTTGCGAACATGTGTCCTGGATCATAAGGGTAGAGGTCGTGCAGTTAGTGGAGTCGCCCACAACAATAGTTATCGGGCGGTATCACGAATGGCACCATGAACATTATTAGTAGGAGGCCATGTAGATCACCGTTATGTTGGACCGAGGTGGGAGTGAACTCCATCAACGGGTCTGATCGATTAGGGTACCTTAGAGAGTGAAGCGATACGATAAGCGTCTTCTCGGCTTAGGCGGGTAGAGAGCTATGATGATATATAATGTGCAGTACTAGAGTTCGAGGTTGGGGATCACATCTTCTTAAAGGCGATACCTAAGAGGGGAGTGGTCAGGTTCGGCAAGCGCGGGAAGCTATCGCCGAGGTTTATTTGGGCCTCTCGAGATACTCGAGAGGATAGGCACTGTGCGTACCGGTTAGCGTTACAGCCCAGCATGTCAGGTGTCCACGAGGTGTTTCACGTCTCCATGCTCCTGATATATATACTCCAGATCTAGCTCATGTGGTGGTGGGGACCAGTTGGGGTTGACAACGTGGGACCTTTGAGGAGGGACCCGGGGTGCGTGTTTGTAGCCGTGTCCCGGGTTTGCGGCATGAAGGAACCGTGAGGCCCCAGTGAGTGCTATGGGCGCTATGGAGTGGAGGAGTCAACGTGGGATCGTGAGGACACGATGCGGACTACCTATCCCTTCTTGTTTAGGGATGAAGGTACGTGGTTTAGTCGTTTAAGATTCAAATGACGGTTTACATGCATGGTAGAGTGCATGTTGCATATCACGTGTGTTTGATGTGATACGTTTAGAATTTCGGGACCGAAATTCCTTTTAGGGAGAAATGTAGGGCAGAAATTCCAATTTATTCACGGAATAAGGCGAAAAATCGTAATTTTAATTACAAAATTGTAATTTTCGGTTAAAAATACGAATTAATTCTACAGATACCGGATGTAAAGCGGATTGCACAGTTGGAATCGTCTCGCAAAATCTAGCTAGCACGTAAAATTTCGTAATTTTCGAGAGCAGGTTAGTTAGGTGAAACTTGCGTTTTCAGGCATCGCGTTTGAGTCTTAGTAAAAAGATTTTCGATGAGACGAAAGTCACATATAGCATGTACTCATGTACCATAAGTGGTATGAGTAGAGAAATGATGAAAATGGACGGCCGAGGTAGTGCCGAATATCAAATCTGGTAAAAGAGAGACATAATGGGCATTATGAGATTTGATTTTAAGTCACTAGATGCCAAATTAGAGAATAGTGTCTTCTTCTCCACTTAAAGCAAGCCAAAAAACGTGAAAACCATTTTTGAGATCCAGTAGGTGCCGTTTTGAGAGAGTTTAGAGAGGAACTTCTCTGATTTGCCTTGTCCGGAGCCGTTGCGGCGGGCTTCGGGACAGGGAGAAATGTTCTCTACCGCGGGCAGGCTGCGTGGGTGCGAGATTTCTGTGGAGTTTCCTCAAACTCCAAGAGGTAGGATTTCTCCCTACTTGGGTTTTATTCCTATTATTAAGTGTTTTACGAATGTTTCGGTTGTTTGAGGCCGTGAGGGGCCGTTTGATCGGTCCCAAAACTTGGGACCGAATTGATAAAATTTTTGGAAGAAAAAATGGAAGCGGCGTGGGCACTCCACGAGCCAATTTGGTGTGAAAAATGGGTATTGTGGTGTTGATCATGTATTGGTATGGAAAAATGTCGGGAATGGCCGTGTGATGCGGGTTCACTAAGTGAACCGGTGTGTTGTGATTTTTCGGGAATAGTAAACGAGGGTTTCACTATTCAGAGATATACTCTGGAATGTAATTTCTTGAAATTATGTGTTGGTTAAGTAATTAGTCCAATTGCTTGTGTTTAATTTGTGTGATGAGCTAATTTTGATGTTTGAAATGACAATTACATAACATGTTTGTGTGATTTAATTTTTATGCGAGTATATTCATGTTTATATATTTGCATGTGATTAGACTAAATTGGAACTGGCATACATGCATTCCATAGGCACCGGAACATCCTAGGAATATAGGAGTTAGTGTATGAGATGAGTCTAGAGAAACAAGGTTCGGAGGGTAGTCTAAAATATTTAATTATCGGAGGGTAGTCCAAACTAAATAATATATCGGCCGTCGGGCGCTGGGTTGATATATATTCATCGGAAGGAGTAGTCCCTGAAACTAAATAATATATCGTAGTCAGGCGGTTGATATATATTCCTTCGGAAGGTGATCCACAAACGAATACTATATATCAATCGTCGGAGCGGCCCAATTGATATATATTCATCGGAGGGTTACCCACTAATAAAACTAATATTCTCATGCGAGGCTTAGGCGAGTGTGAGAGAGAGTCGGTGAGGACTCGGGATCTGAGTTAGTCATGTAGACATTCAAGTAGGATCATGCATTTGCTTGAATGTGTGTTTACTTTGGAACATTCTTGTTTGCACTTAGGTGGTGAAGTAGCCGGCAGGGCGATTCTCCTCTTGAGCTTTAGCTCATCTAGTCGTGGGATCCCCCTTTATTTGCGGGTACGGGGGCGTGCGGGACGGCTCGTCCTAGAGATTTATTGTGAAAGTAGGGATGTGGCTTTGGTGGTTGTACATGTATTAGAACCCTTTACGTTTAATATATGTATTGTTTAAGAGTAAAATATTAACTCTTGTAACTATTGGGGATATAGTTGGATTCATAGTTTGTATATGTTTTATGGATATTGTTGCATGGACGAAGTGGTTTTTATCCATATTTGTATATGTGCATATATTGAATTTGTTTGGGACAGGGATATGCGGGATTTGTAATTGGGTAGAGGCTCCGGTACAAAGGAGACTGGAATTTTCTAAAGTGGCGTCGGGTAACCCGACCTCCACTTGTATTCCGCGAGGTTGAGCGAGATTGTCATGGACCCAGGTTTGGGGCGTCTGCATTAGGCTTGCTAAACCTTCTTCCACTTAATTATTTTAAAAACTTGAGTGTTTTGAAGTGTATGTTATAGTCTGATTATTTTTTAAATTCAATCAAATTTGATCTCTGAATTTCTCTAATTTAGCAAAATTCTATAGTCAAAACAATTCTAGAACAAGCACTACAAAAATTCTAGATTTAGTTTTCTCGAACTTGTAAGTTGTTAACTTTAATTTAATAATTTAAATACCTTAAAACATGAACATGTCTTAATTAAATCCATCATTTTAATAATAAAGTAAATTATATATCTATTTAATATTTATCCATTTGAGGAACAGTCTTGTTGAAATATAATTTAATACCTAGTAATATAAATTAAATTATACATCTATTTAAAATTTATCCCTTAGAGAATAATTCTTGTTAAAATATAATTTAGTTTCTAATAATAAATTAAATTATTTATTTATTTAACATTTATTGGTAAATCTTGTTAAAATATAAGTTAACTCATAGTAATATAAATGAAATTATATATCTATTTAACATTTATCCATTAAAGGATAATTCTTGTAAAAATATAATTTGATTTTTAACAATAAATTAAATTATTTATCTATTTATCATTTATCTATTAAATGATAATTCTTATTAAAATATAATTTAATTCATAATAATAAATTAAATTATATATCTATTTAACAATTATTCATTAAAGATAATTCTCATAAAAATATAAATTGATTTTTAATAATAAATTATATTATATTATTTGTCAATTTAAAAATTATCTATGGGATAATTCTTGTTAAAATATAATTTAATTCCTAATAATAAATTAAATTATATATTTATTTAACAATTATTCATTAAAAGATAATTCTTGTTAAAATATAATTTGATTTTTAATAATAAATTAAATTATTTATCAATTTAACAATTATAGGATAATTCTTGTTAAAATATAATTTTATTTTTAATAATAAATTAAATTATTTATCTATTTAGCAATTCTCATTATAGGATAATTCTTGTTAAAATATAATTTGATTTTTAATAACAGATTAAATTATTTATCTATTTAACAATTATAAGGATAATTCTTGTCAAAATATAATTTCATTCATAATAATAAATTAAATTATATATCTATTTAACAATTATCCATTAAAGGATAATTCTTGTTAAAATATAATTTAATTCCTAATAATAAATTAAATTATATATCTATTTAACATTTATCTATTAAAAGATAAATCTTGATACTTGGGTTTCACATATCTTGTGAGCGCTGAGCAGGGGAATGCATTGACAACGTCGACCGCGGAATACTCGTGAAGGTCGGGTAACCCGACACAATTCCATGAAAATTGAGCTTGAGTCTTTACTCCTGCAGTCTACCCAGACTCACATCCCAATCATCAACATCAAAAGATATAATATGAGTAAAAACGGCCTCTTGGACCCATACTACAATTCTCATCATAATACATCAACTATACACAATAGTTTCAAGAGTTACAAATTTACTCTTATACAACACATATTAAAATTCTAGAATTCTAATACATGTACTACATCATACAACACCAAAGCCACAACCCGGCTTTCTTCAGTATCGGCCTCTAGGATGAGTCGTCTCCTCATGCACTCCCTGTACCTGAAATAATATAATTCCCTCAACAGGGTGAGCTAATGCTCAGTAGTGGAATCACCACCCAAATGGATTAACCACTAAGTGCATATGCAATGCTCCAAAGTAAACACACATTCAAGCAAACACGTGATCATACTTGAATATCTACATGACCAACTCATACCCCGAGTCCTCATCGACTCCCTCACACTTGCCTAAACCACATATGAGAAACATTATTTTCAAAACAAAGATATTTGTTTTTAATTGTGGACAACCCTCCAGTAAGTAGTGGACGACTCCCGGAGTAGTCTATTTGGTGGACAACCTCCGTGTATATCAATTGGGTCGACTCAGGCGATTGATATTTTATATGGACTACCCTCCGATATTGTAATGGACACCTCCGATAATTATTATTGTGGTCAACCCTCGAAACCACTCTCTCAATAAACCACCTCATGCACTCACTCTATTGTTTCTAAGGTGCCCCGGTGCATATGGAGATACATGATACCAATTACAATACGAGTTTATATAACACGCGAAAATATATATAACATGATATATTTACATAATTTAATCACACAAACATGTTATGCAATTTCACAATCATTACCTGAGTAGCTCACGTGGGCCCAATTAACAACCACGAAATTCGATTTGAATTTTCGACGAACACATTATTTCACAAAATTTATTTAGGTAGACACTATTCACATGAAACAATTAAAACCCTCGGGTTGCGATCACATTATCATTCAATCATCGGTTCACTTTGTGAACCCGAATTTCATGGTCATTTCCGGCCTCATAGACATCACAATACAATTTATTGCACAAATCAACACCCAAGATGCCCAAACAGTCCGTGCACTGTCACGGACTATCCAAAAATGCTCCAACAATTTTCACATTTCGGTTCCAAGTTTTGGAACCGATCAAACGGCCGTTCAAGGCCTCAAACCAACCGAAACATTACAAAATACTTAAATAAAGTGTAACTTCAAGTAGAATAAAACCCTACCTCATGGAGTTTGTCGAAACTCCTTAAAAGCAAGACCTGTGTGAGCCTCACCCCTTATAGAAACCTTCCTTCTTGTCCCGAAGAATTCCGACGGTCGGATTAACCAGAAATCTAGAGAGAAGTGGCTTATTCTCTCTCTAAAAACCAAAATGTGAGCTCTCTGTATCTCCTTATCCCCTTTCTTTATGTTTTTGGCTTCTTTTTGCATATGTAGGAGATGACACTATTTACAATTTCGTCTTATTATCATTTAAAACAAATTCTATAATGCCATCTATGTCCTCAAACTCGATTTAGCGACATTCTAAGACCATCTCGGGCCGGTCCATTTCCATCATTTACCCACGCAACATAGCATGAACATGAGTACATGCTTTCTGGAGTAAGGCGACTTCTGGCCACATCACATGTCTTGGCTTACACCGAAACGCGATGCCCTCGAAAAACGTGCAAATTCCGACTGTCTCGGAATTCGACGAAATTCGACGTGGTAGCTAGATTTCGTGAGACGATTCCAACGGTGAAATCCATTTCATCATCTGAGATCTAGATAATAAATTTCGGATTTTTACCAAAATTACGATTTTGCCATTTTTCCATAATTTTGAAATTTCTCGAGTCTTACATTCTTCCCTCCTTAAAAGGAATTTCGTCCCGAAATTCTGGACAATCACAATCACTCACATGCATATGCAACGTGCACTATATCATGCATGTAAATAGTCATTTAAATGTTAAACGACTAAACCACGTACCTTCATCCCTAAACAAGAAGGGATAGATGGCCGGCATCGTGTCCTCGCACTCCCGCATTGACTCCTCCACTCCATACGCCATAAAGACTCACACTCGTACCCTCACGGCCTCAGATCGCAAACCTGATCACGGCTATCCGCACGCACACCGGTCCTCTCCCTCAAAAGTCCCATCAGTGTCAACCTCAATCTATCCCCCAATCCACCACATGAGCTGGATCTGGAGTATACTTCCGGAGCATGGAGACGGAAATACCCTCGACACCTTACATGTCGGGCTAAGAACGCCAATCTGAGACGCGCCATAAAGGCCTACCCTCTCGAGTGCATCTCGAAGGGCCCAATAAACTTCTCGGCTGATATACTCGCACACGAACCCCGACCACTCCTCTCTTATGCATCACCTTCAAGAAGATGTGATCACCAACCTCGAACTCTAAGGGTCGACGTCGTATTAACGCGATAGCTCTTCCGCCGCCTCGAGCCGCGGTGAAGACGCCACACAGATCAAGCTCACCTTTCCTGAGGTGTCTCTAATCGATCGTGGACCGCACTTAAATACCCCTCTCCCCACCTGGCCCAACATAATCCAGCGAATTTATGATCTCCCATACAAAGCCTCATATGGTGCCATTTGAATACTCACCTGATAATTGTTGTTGTCGGCGAATTCCATTAAGGGCAAGCTGCTCTTCCCAATACCCCATGATCCAGACGATGCTCGCAAAGATGTCCTCTAACACCAGATAAGCCCTTCCTGGGATCGACCAACCGGTTTCCAAATGTGGAAAGTCGTACTCATCGTCACCGTGTGCCCATAGCCTGAAACTCTTACAAAAGTGCGCTCGTGAACCTCGGTCCCGATCCGACACTCATGGACAATCGGTACTCCATGTAACCGACTATCTCTTGAATATACAACCAGCAGAATCTCTCCAATGTGAAGGTAATCCGCACGGCTAAAATGTGCCGACTCTCGCGGAGCCTGGCCCACTATCACCCATACCGCATCACGTTCTACTGTCCGCGGGTGCGGGTCACAAAATCCATCGTGACGGCTCCCACTTCCACTCACCACCTCCAATGGTCAAGTAGCTCTAATCGGTTTCCTAGCCTTTACCTCGACACGTGAGACATCGTCGAACAAAGTCCCCACGTGTCTCTTCATTCCGCCTCCAAAGAGTACTAACGACCGAAGATCCCGTACATCTGTACACCCGGATGCACAACAAATCGAGAGCAAAGGAAACCCCGAGAATCTCCTCTCAAATCACCGAATCGGGAACCACTACCCGCCCTCTTATACCGGAGATCACCATCTTACTAATGGGCCTACTCAGCCACTGTATACCGACTGCATTCGATCCCCGATGGACACTATCTCTACGTCCCGCCACTAGGACTCAATCACTCGTCACCGCAGACTGCAGCCACTAAACTCCCCAACGCACTCGGTGCCCCTGCATCAGACCTAAACTCCGTCCCACGCCCCGAGCATCCGCCACTCCCGAAGCTATACTAGCTAATACCCTCGACTTCCGACCGAGTGCATCATTACGACATTTGCCTTACTGTGATGGTAATGCAAAGCCGTCATAATCCTCTGTGAATCCCATCCATCTCGCTACGTCATATCATATTCCACGCGCAAAGATATACTGTAATTTTATGGTCCGAGTATACCAACTCCTCGCCATATGGCATGGCGCGCCAAATCTGCTGCGAAGACTACGCCACCAACTCCATGTCGCGTGGTGGGGTAATTCTCGTCTCATGATTCGGCCGACCGACGGGAACCATAGCTTACTATCCTCCCGGACCGTGATCAAACACATTCCAACCCGCTCGAGGCATCACAATACACCGGTGTACTCGTCCCGGCCCGGACTATCAAGATAGGAGTCAAGTAAGTTTCAACTCCTCGAATGCCTCCTCGCACGGCCATCCCAATCAAACTGACCTCCTTCGGTCAATCTCACATAGCCGCTTAATCTGAGAAATCCTCAATGAATCTCCCGTAGCATCAAATTAATCCCAGAAACCACGTATCTCAAATACCGACTTCGGGCCCCTCTCAATCTCATCACGCCACCCTCAACCTTCTCTGGATTCACACCGACATCGCCCGACGTCGACACCACGTGTCCCAAAATTCCCACCCCGCAGCTTCAAAACTCGCACTTATCAACTTAGCATACCACGGTCTCTCAACAATCAGAATAATCCTCAAGTGATACCATGCTCCCACTCCGACCGTGGAGTATCAAAATGTCATCCATGAAGACCATTTATTAACGATCTAGATAGGGTCGAACACCCTATGCATAGGTCCATGAATGCTTGCCGGCGCATTCTCACAATCTAAAGCGGCATCACCTAGAACTCAAAGTGCCCATAACGCGTCCTAAACGGTGTCTTAGGGATATCCGTCCCTAACTCTCACCGATGGTAACCAAGCATGAAGATCTATCTCTGAGTGACTCGCAATTCCTCAACCGATCAAACAAATCGCCAATTTTTCGTAATGTGGGTAACGATTTCGATCAGAACCTTGTTCAACTATTTCGTAGTCAACGCGACAAATATGGTTCGCCCTTCTTCTTCGCAAATGTAACCGTGAGCGCCCCCATATGAAGTGCTCGACGACGAACCCTCATTCAAGAGCTCCTATAGCCGGACTCGAAGTTCCCCGTAACTAACCGTGCCATCCATGCGGAGTCATAGAGATGGGCGTAAGCAACAGGTGTAACTCGATACTCGTCTACAACCCTCGTAAAGGTAGTTCAGGGGGTAGCCTTATCCGGGGAAAACATTCACATACTGCACACTACCTGCTGCATCTAAGTCCGGGTCTCTCCTCGCCCTTCAGTGGTAAGGCTTGCTACCAACCCGCTTAATCGTCTCCTGACACTGGACTCAGACCGCTCCTGTGGCAAAATGTCATGCTTGCCCCCGAAATACCACACGAGTACCGTCTGGTGGTAGCGGTAACCCTCTCCTACGCCTACAATCGATAACGACTCTCAGGCGTCGCCACCAATCCATCCCCGTGATGACATCGAACTCGACATGTCCATGATCTCAGTCCACCGCTAGTAGAGTCCCCGAGATCTCCAACTCGCAACCACGACATATCATTTCTATTCTCGCCCTAGGGGAGAACTCACATACAAAGGCTCCTCCAAGGTCTCAACCTCTAAGCCCAACTCTATCACAACTGATGCAGCCGCCGCAATACCTACACCCTCAACAAAGGGCCTCGTCGATCAAATAATACTAGTGGTGCTCGACCAAGACCGTGGATCGCCCACGTCCCCTCGTCCCGTCCCGACCAGTCATCTACACAGTTCAATGGCAAGTTAAATCTCAATGCAGTATCTCTAAGGTATAAACACAGCCCCGAGACACTATTCATACACAGAATCAATGTATATATTAAGTCCCTGCATTCATAAGCAATGCAAGACCATTTATCCAATATATTAAATCATATTTATCAACAAAAATTTTATTTTCGAAAATTTCATTTTCCCAAAATTTTGTCTCATTTTAGTTGATTTTATTTTATTTAAAAAAAAAATTTGAAAATTTTTGTGATGAACAGTGTCCAAACAATGACTCAGAAACAATACTGAGTCCAAAAACTGGGTCAAACAGAAGTCGGGTGCACAAAGTGCACCTAACTCGTCTGGGAATACACAAGACAAAGCCACGCTCCAGCCGCGAGCGCGTGGTCGTGTCGTAGCTGACTGCCGTAAAGCATGGCGGCCCCTGGCCAGGAGCCGCAGTCTAGCGGCCAGAAATGCATTACAAGCATGCGCGCATTCCCCTCGTGAGTGCCGCGGCGCCGCCGCGCGCCGCGCCCCGAGCCCCTACGCCGTCACGCCGCAGACCGTGTCGCAGCCCGCAATAATCAGATCGCGTCGAAGGTCGCGACGCCGCGTCACGTGTCGTACCGGCCTCCCGGCCAGATCGCGACACGTACCGCCTCGGCCATCGCTTCGTCACAATATTAATCGGCAGTTGTATTAGCGATACACTCCTCACCATCCTAGTCATCACCACGATACAAATTTGTATCGTGACACGCGACCTCCCCACCCAAACCAAACACAGAATACAACTCCTAGCCCATCGTACACCTATATTGCAATACACCTTGCATCCCCGCAATACGCCCTCAAATTCTAATCCTGATGTAAATTCCCCTTATCACAATACAATTGTTGTATTGCAACACAAATCCATAGCCATTTAAACCCCTAAACCTGTTGTTATGTCACGATACATTTAATTGTATCGTGACCTAGCTCGCAAAGAGCCCATTCCAAATTTATGTCGTATTTTTTTCGGGCTTTTCTACCTACCGGGAAAATACCAAAAAATATATACTCATTTTTTCATTTTCCAGAATGCTCAAATAAATTTATAAAATTTATTTTAATTGATTTTCTTCAGTTTTACTAACTGTAAAACCTTATAAAATAATTTTTTTTCTTCACCTCATTTTTTTTTTCATTTTATTCTGGACCAGTTTGTCCAAAAATTTTCAACCTCCTGTTCTCACACTACACCTAGTGTTCAACCTTAAAATTTATTAAAATTTTATTTCATTGCCCAATAAATCGAATAAATTTTTTTTTTTCAAATTTATTTCATTTATTTTCTTTGTTCCAATTTACTCACTGTAAAACTCCCACAAAGTTTCCAACACATCATGTTTTTCCTATGTGCTAATCACTAAGCACACAAACAAGCATAACACATAACATGGTATACACACCATTCACACAACCATTCATCAATTCACATGATAACATACAAAACACACATGCCGTGTCCTAGTTTTGTTCCGTGCATTCCTAGGTAATCTCATAACTAACTTAACATCTAGCCAAACCAAGTGGTGATGTTCTTACACGACTATGGCCTAAGCCCAAGCCCTCAAGCCCTAGGTATTCGCATACCTAGGGCTCGAGATGAATTTCAACCTCGTGACGCCCCCCAAACCTGGGTCCGTTGACAACCTATAAACTCCATGGACATACTAGAATGCTCAAATCAATTATTTAAAATCTGCGTAGTCTCCTTTGTACGGGGAGCTTCTACCTAAGAACCACTGGGGTTCCAACCATCAACATCAAAGATATAATATATGAGAAAAACGGCCTCTGGACCCATACTACAATACTCATCATAATACATCAACTATACACAATAGTTTCAAGAGTTACAAATTTACTCTTATACAACACATATTAAAATTCTAGAATTCTAATACATGTACTACATCATACAACACCAAAGCCACAACTCGGCTTTCTTCAGTATCGGCCTTTAGGATGAGCCATCTCCTCTTGTGCTCCCTGTACCTGAAATAATATAATTCCCTCAACAGGGTGAGCTAATGCTCAGTAGTGAAATCACCCTAAATGGGTTACGCTCCACCTAAGTGCATATGCAATGCTCCAAAGTAAACACACATTCAAGCAAATACGTGATCCTACTTGAATATCTACATGACCAACTCATACCCCGAGTCCACCGACTCCCCTCACACTCGCTCTGGGCTAATGATGAGAAACATTATTTTCAAAACAAAGATATTTATCTTTAATTGTGGACAACCCTCCGATATAAGTAGTGGACCGACCTAAGGATCTATTTAGTTGGACAACCCTCCGATGTATAATAATCAATGACCCGACGATTGATATTTTATATGGACTACCCTCCGATATCAGAATGGACACAATTCGACAATTATTATTATTAGTCAACCCTCTCAAACCACTCTCTCAATAACCACCTCACGCACTCACTCCCATCGCTCTGGGGTGCCCCAAAGGCATATGGAATGCATGATGCCAATTCCAATACAGTTTATATAACACATGCAAATATATATAACATGATATACATTTATATAATTTAATCACACAAACATGTTATGCAATTTCACAATCATTACATAAAAATTAGCTCACGTGGGCTAATTAACAACCACGCAGCAATTCGACGGAATTTATCAACCAAACAGCCATTATTTCACAAAATTTATTTCCTCGTGAACACTATTCGCTTTTGAACAAGAAACCTCGTGCCACTGCTCACTCCGCCAATCATTCAATCACGACTTCTTTAGCCATTCCTACTATACACATCACAATACAATTTATTGCACACAAATCAACACCCAAGATGCTCCGAAACAAATCCGCGGTAATCGTCACGCGACTATCCAAAATGCTCCAACACCACATTTCTCGGCTCCAAGTTTTGAATCGATCAAACTACCGCTCAAGGCCTCAAACCAACCGAACATTACAAAAACACTTAAATAAAGTGTAACTTCGGGTGTAATAAAATCCTACCTCATGCAGCTTCTTTGTCGAAACTCCTTAAAAACCGAACTCCACGCGCAGGGCCCCTCGCCAAGGCAGAAGAACCTTTCTTCTTATTCCGGTTAATTCGACTATTTGATTTAACCATAAATCTAGAGAGAAGTGGCTTATTCTCTCCCTAAAAACCAAAATGTGAGCTCTCTGTATCTCCTTTCCCCTTTCTTTATGTTTTTGGCTTCTTTTTGCATATGTAGGAGATGACACTATTTACAATTTCGTCTTATTATCATTTAAAACAAATTCTATAATGCCATCTATGTCCCTAAACTTGGATTTTCGACATTTGGCATTATCTCGGCCGTCCATTTCCATCATTTCTCTACTCATGCAACATAAGTAACATGAGTACATGTTATAAGTGACTACATCACATGTCATCCATCCGCACCAAACGTGATGCTCGAAAACGCTCAAATTCGGACGCTTTAATTCGACGTAAATTCGACGCGGGTAGCTGGGATTTCACGGTAATATTCCAATCCACTAAATCCGTTTCGTCATCCGAGATCTAGAGAATAAATTTCGAATTTTTACCAAAATTACGATTTTGCCATTTTTCCAGAAATTTGAAATTTCTCGAGTCTTACATATCTTGATACTACCATATCGTGTCTCATTCACCAAGATCCATTCATGCCTATATATTTGAGAACAATATACAAATTTATCAAAACAGTTCATAAGAGTTCGGGTTATAACTCTCTTATATTACATGTAAAATCTAGTTTTTTTTACAAAAAGGTTTCTCAAAGCTACAGTTCGGTTTTCTTCACACCTGTGGTCCCGGATGAGGGTCAACCGCCTATACATAACCTGTTCCTAAAAAGGGGTCCCACGACAGAACAACGCCCGCAGCGATAACTCCTACAAGGTTACTCCCACCTGTCAAGCATACGCAACGCCACGCTCACACAATAATACACACATCAACATTCCAATGAAGAATATGACAATTCTACATGGAATCCTACATGCCATGAAACGATATGAGACTCATCATGCCCCATGTCCCGAGTCCTCACCAATTCCCTCACACATGCTTATGCCAAGTGTGAAAAACCGTCATTCTAGATGACATCCAATGATCATTTTCAAAGCCAATTTCATTTGTTTATAAACCAACAACTTTTTGAATGATACATCACAATGATCATTTTATATTCAAAATCCATGTGCCTTTCAAGGGTAGCGCATTTTGGTGTCTCACCACGTGCTCGCAAACCCGCACACTTTTGGCGGTCTCACCTCGGGGATTATGTCTGACCATTATTAGCGGGTTTTTCACCCAATGGGTGACCTATCCCTTCTTGCTGATACCCGACACATATTTTCATTCTCATGTATAAAACCATGCAACTCCGTTGGACGTTGTCCCATTTAACCAAGCCCACCCAATCAAACACCAATGCAGTGTCGATTCATTAATCATGCACTCACACCCATTTAATGTGATGTCCCCGTGCATATGCAATGCAATATGACATTACCTAATTGTACCATGTCGCATTGATGAATGCTATATGGACAATTTTATCAAACATGCATATCACCAATGCATCTTGGCCAATTATATCAAACATGCATATAATTTCTCTATATTAACTCATTCATGTCAATGTATCACACATGTAACGCCCTAAAATACCAAGAGTCCTTTTCGGGGTGTCATCGACGAGTCCGTCTCGACAGCTGAAATCTCACGCGAAAAGAACCTCGTCTCATGAATGTCTTTGTCGTGGCCCGCCCTCGTCCCGCGGCGGTGCCCAGCCTCTGGTCGCACGCTGCTAGCCTTATCACGACGTTTGTCGCTCGCATAATAAAGCCTTCGTCAAGCACACCAATGAATTCCGTCGCGACATGGGATCTTCTTACCATGACTGAACTTTGTCACGACCTAATATTTTCATGTTGTGACCTAAAATTTTCATGTCGCGACCTAGTTTCCATGTACTTACACACCTCTCGTCAGCGACAAGGAAAAGCTCGCGTCGCTGACATAAAGTTCAAGTTGTCGTTTCTTTTCCTTTATCGCGCGATACGTAGAACTCGTCGCGATTACGAGGTTTTCTTTCACACCCGCTCTCGGTCAGACTCTGCGGTGCCTATGTCACGATCAAAAATCCCCTCATTAAGATACACCTCTCGGCCGCGCACACTCCGAAAGTCCCGGCCGCGACACTAAACCCTCTGTCGCCTCCATGCTCTATCGTAACTTGGAATCGCCTAACCAACATCTCTTTCTATCGCAACAACGCATGCCCTGTCTCGACATAGAATCTCCTTCCTTTGCCGCCCTTATCGCGACGAAAGCAAAAAATCTATTGCGGGCATAAAAAACATATGTTACTTACCTAGAAACCTTCGGGCCTTAACGATTCTCTATCAAGGAGCAAGGAAAGTTCCTGTCGTGACCTAGGAAACTCCCAAATTAAGACCAAACCCGTCGCGACACCCTCCGGTCGTCACTCCAGACCTCCGTCGCAACAAAGAGAACCATGTCGTGACGCCCATTGCTTAAACGAGAACTATGTCGTGATACCGTGAACCCTCGCGATATAGGGACTAAAACTCCGTCGCGACCTCAGAAACCCCTCGTCGGGACCAGAACTGTCGCGACCGGGGAAACCCCTGTCGCGACCTAAACATGCAGTAGCTTGTTTTTAGGCCTTTCCTGCACCTCCCACTCCCTCTTAAATGCAATAAATTCACTACTGTTGCCTCCATGTATATATCTATTATGCAGATGGTACTAAATCTGGAAAAATTTCCAACACTTTAATGAATGGATCCAAAAAAGTAAGTTTTTTATTAAAAAACTTCTCTTGTGCACATACAAAACTGGATATTCTATCTAGAAAATTACAGAACCAAAAAATAAGCCAGGATATGGCCTTCTTCCTCACTACTATGGTCTCGCATTTAGTCTCTTCACCGCTAGACTCCTGGATTTAGATTCCCCTTCAGCGGCCTCCTGCAAGGGTTCCCGACTCGCCACCTCCTCAAGGGTAAAATTTGAAAAGGGTCATATGTAGGGGGTGAGCACGAAGCTCTGTAGGAAAATCCTCCCAAACTCAAACAAGGTTTACAAAAATATGGAAAACGGTCGGTCTCATTTTCTGTTAACATAACTTAGACACGCAATTTGACATAAAACAGTGACATTGATTAGTGCTCAAAAAGTGCTATTTTGAACCCTATTTATTGTAGGTTTTGAGCACTTTTTGTGTACTAATCAGCGTAATTAACCCAATTGACACACTAAGGTCCTTGCTATTCTACTGATCGCATTTTGTGGCTAATTTTGTAGTTTTTGTAAGTTATTTACACCAAAATTGTTGAGTCGATCCAAGCATGATGAATCAAGTCGAATCCTCAAAGAATGCATAAAAACTGTAAGAAAAGAAGAGCAAAATTATGGTTGCGAAATTCTCAGAAATGCAAAATTTTCGTAAGCTAAATTTTTTGCACTCGTGGAAATTTCCTTCCTCCTTACATCGTTTAAATCTGGGCAGGTTAAGTAATTCACAACCCGCGAACTTTCCTTCTTCTCCCGCCAACGCTCACCTCCTACCACCTGCTCACCTTCCGCTGACGTTCACCTTTTGTTACATTTTTTTGTTTCTTCCCAATTTGTCCCTTGTAATAGCTTTTACTTTTGTTTTTTTGGTATTTTGTAAAGGGGGTTGGACTATAAAAGCCCCAGACAAGCACTGTAACGAGGATCATCTTCTCCATTAATAAAAGTTTCTTTTTGGCGGGAAGCTTTCAGCTCCCCTGCCTCTTTTCCTTTTCTCTCACTTTCTCCCATTTTCTCTCATTTTCTGGGTAGCCAAACACCCTCAAAGGATGACAACTTGGAGGATGAGTGGCTAGAAACCCTTCCTCTTTGAAGGAGAAGGTCGCAGTGTAGATCTCAAGGCAAAGCAGAGGTTCCATGTTTCACGCGTATCCAATGCCGTTATCGGCTCTCCCTTTTAACTTAGGGGTTTTCACCCCTTTCAGTCACCTTGAATGGTTATTACTTGTTAAGCTGGGCTCATTGATGCTTAATGTTATATCCATCGATAAAGTTCGTTAGTTATCATTTATGGAGCCATTATAAGGTGAGTTAAGGTGACTCAGGTTTTAACGACGTGAGAGCTTTAATGGCCGCTGGATGCCATTTTTTAAAGAGATTTTAATGAGGGTCGCTTATAAGTTAAATGAAGATCCGGCTCGGAGAGATGACTATGGGGTCATCCTCCCCAAATAGCGAGGAAAGGACCCGGAAACCTCGCCGTCTCTATGAATCCAACCCGCTGACCTAACACTTCAAGGGAGTTCTATTTTACATTTTAACTCATTCCTCGCTTTTAGTTTCCGCAAACCATTAAAACCCAATCGCTGAAAAATCAAAATCCAAATTGAAATCACCATTTTGACTCAACTGTTGGTTACCTACACGAAGAAAACCCATCCCTATGTTCAACCCTGGGGAGCCACTATAATCGCAGTGAGCTAGTGCTACTACAGCAAGAGGCTTGTGCTTCTATGAATGTTATCGATTCGAGCACCAAATCTCTAAATTCTAACGCATACTAAGATTTTTTAGCGAATCAAAATGACGCGTTGTCGGGATGGTGCCTAGTGCATTTGATGAGTTGTCGAACACTTCAGTGGATCCTCATCACAAGTTCCGTGAATTTTCTTATCATTTTATCAAAGCGCTTTTTTTTTTTTTAGTTCATTTCAATCGTTAAGTGCAGGATTGTTTCTCTGTTGTCTTGTGTTTGCCTTGTTCTTGCTGCAGGAGTGCATGTTTCAATGTGCTTGAATTGTGATCAAATGGAACCCCTATATGAAGAACATCATAGTCCAAGATCCAGCGGGAGAGAAGCTTCCCAATGCATATAGGTCCATGAGAGACAATAGAAACCCTCCATGGGTGAGTACACTCTTTTGCACCGATCCTCCTACTAATGCACCATATGGCAGTACTTACAACCATAGTTGGGGAAACCACCCAAATTTCTCATGGAAATCAAGACCTCCACAATATACACCTCCTGCTCCTCCATATTATGCTTCAACTCCTCAACCACCACAACCACCACAACCTATCCTCGCTTGAGCAAGTAATAATCGAACTCGAGCAACCAAGGATACTTTTATGCAGGAGCCGGAATCAAGCTGGAACCACCAAAGCAATCAAAATTGACACAATGGAGAGCAAAATTGACATAGTAGAGAGTTCTCTGGACAAGAGAATTGATGGACTTCAAAGTGAAATTGATCAGAAATTTGACAACCCAGAGAAATCCTCACTCTGCTCACCAATCAAAGATGATCATCGAGGAGGAAGAGAATCTGATAAGAGTGCCCGATTGACACTATTTTCGGTGAATAGGCTCAACTACAGCTTCAGAGGAATTGAAAGAGGAACCAGCTAAAGCTCCTGAGGAACTGTAGGATGCCCCACAATTATGTGTTATCTTTGGGCCATGGAGGAGAAAATAAGAAATCCTCCCCTTGATTAGTGAGGAAGGTAGTGGAAAGGGAGCAGGGGAAGAGCCCCAAAAGCCCACTGCCCAAGCCACCAATAGCCCACTGCCTTGTCCTGACCTAGTGCAAATCCTGCCTTCACCTTCAACACATTCAACACTTGAAACACTTACTGCTAAGGCCATCCCATCTCCACTGCCTGCCCTGCAAAACCTCAAGAAGTTAGTGGCCTATGTTCAAACTTGTGCCACTACATCAAAGACTTCGCAACTCCGCCATACCGGCCAAGTACAACCCGATGGTTCAAAATGTCTCGATTTAGGAGCACTCGACTCCCAACATTTCTACAAGCTCCACTAGTTTCAACAACCTCCAAAGGCTTGAGAATTTCTGTTTTATTTTATTTTATTTCGATTTATTTAATTGTTCTCTTTAGGTTTTCTTTAATTTTAAGTTAATTTTTGTTTCTAGCCTATTTTTAATGTTTCTGCATTTTTTAAAATTTTTCCTGTGTTTATTTTTGTAGGTTTTTGCTTAGTTTCTAGAGCAGAAGGGGGGCAAAACTTAAATTTTACGCTTATGGCACTCTGCATCAAGGAAAATTCGCAACCACGTAGAAAGCCTACACCAAAGACACCTGCTCCAATTTTTGGTTTTATGATATATATATATATATATATATATATATATATAAATAAAGGTCTTTGAAAATGTGTTTTTTTTTAAAAAAAAAATAAATAAATCGCACGGTTGCGACTTTTCACATTGCGAAAATTCGCAGGTTGCAAAATTTCACAACCTGCGATTTTTTTTTCGCAACTCCCTCCATTTTTGCAATCCCATTTTGTTTTGACCATAACTTTTTCATCCGAACTTTGTTTTGGGTAATTTTGGTATCGTTGGAAAGCTTAAAGAGTGTAGAATCTAAATGTAGACAGAAAGAACACTTTTGAAATTATGATAAATGTGTAATTTTCAAAATTCTCAAACTTGTCACTTTTTTCCTCTTTTTTCTTCTTCTAACTTGTTTATTAGAAGCCCAAATGGAGTGAATAAGGTCTCGATGGAAAGCTTGCGAAGTCTCCTATCCATCAACGAGTACATTTCATCAAAGGAGGTATCACTTCCTCCCTTCAATTCATTCCCACAAACCTACACGAGGGACAATGTTGAATTCGTCGGGGAGAGTTAAGGAAGGAAGTGTTGTTTTATGTTTCTTGAAAGTAAAACCTATTTTCAGAGTGTTTAGTAGCTTGTTGTTTGCTCCTTTGTGAAGCCGTTAGTTTGTTTTAAAACTGAAACATAGTGATATATCTTTTATACATACTATACTCGCTTCTACTTTTTCAATTTAAAAATTGCACCTATTTCGCACCCATTTTCAGGTTTCGTCTTAGCCTCAAGTAGCTTCTGGAAAATTGAAACATTGTCCAATTCGCTGGATGTTAGACTGGTTTCCATGTGCTTAATTAAGTGGATGATCAGCTGAATTCCCCGATGTTTTCGAATCTTCTTCCACCTTAGCTAACTACACATCAGGTACATCAAAGCCTCTTCAATAAGTCAAAACCCTAACCTCCTAAACTGCAAAACCTAAATTCTAGTTTCGTTGACTACCTTTAATAGGTTAAGGACCCCCATGAAAAGAAGGCCAATGTGTCTTCCAAAATAAAGAGAAGTGAAAAACAAAAACAAAAAGAAAAAGAAAAGAAAAAGAAAAAGAAGAAAAATTGCGAACGCTCATTTCTGAAACCCGAAAGACACCCGAGGGGTATATGGTGAAAGTCTTTAAAGCCTGGTGCCCTAAGCCAACTGGTTGGGAGCCACCAACTTAGTGCTCGCTACTTGGGTATATGGTGCTCGCCACCGACTCATGTCAAAGCCACAAGTCGGTTTTCTTCTAAAACGCGGCCTCTAGTGAGCGCCGTCCTCCTGTACACTCCCTGTACCTGAAATAGTGATCTCTCGACAAGGTGAGCAATGCCCAGTAGTGATAATTTCCTACATGGGTTACTCCCCACCTAAGTGCACATGTCATGGCAAATAATCACACTCAAGCAAATACCTGATCCTACTTTAATGTTTACATGCCCAATCCCATGTCTCGAGTCCTCACCGACTCCCTCACACATGTCTAAGCCAAATGCGAGCAAAAATATAGTTTTCAAAACAAAAGCTTTTTGTTCTCGAAAACTTACTATCGAATTTCAGTAAATACATTGGACAACCCTCCGAGGTGAATTGCTAGGTAATTCTCCGAAACAGTCATGGGTCCGCCTCCGAGATAAACTGTTGGACAACTCTCCAAGACAATTCTTCGGAAAATCTTCATTGAAATTCCTTTCACAATCATTTTCACTTTTCTTTCATTTTTCATGTCATGCACTCTCATCTATCATTCTAGGGTGCCCCGGTGCATATGGAATGCATTATGCCAATTCCAAACAATTAATTCTAATATATTTTACATGCGTATATTAACATAATTAATTCACATAATTCATGCTATTCAATTCACAATCAATAACACCGACTTTGCTTCTTGCTCTGTCGAGAACCGACGGTCCGAACAATGAGAAATCTAGAGAGAAATCACACACTCTCTCTCTAAAATCTGAAAACTCAACTCACTGCACGTTTTGCTCTTTCTTTGGATAAGAAAACTATTCTCCTTTTTGTCTTATTCATTTAACTTTTCACAATCTCCATCCATGTCCTTCATTTCAATTATTCGACACATGGCTTAATCTAAGCCATTCATTTCCACCCTCTCTCTAATCATGCAACATGTCACACGGGTACATGTAGTATAAGTGACTTTGTCACATCACATGTCTTTCATAAGCCGTTTTATGACACCCGACACCTCTAAGGCCTCGAAAAAACGTGAAATTCCGACTGTCTCGAAATTCGACGAAATTCAACGTGGTAGCTAGGATTTCTCGCGAGATGATTCCAACGCTGAAGTCCTGCTTTTCCATCCGAGATTCAGAAAAATTTCCGCATTTTTACCGAAATTACCATTTTACTCATTTTTTAGAAAAATTTGAATTTTCTGGCTTTACAAGTCATGGAATAAGAGTGGGTCCCGATCTATTTAGGTTGGTTATCGCCCTAGCGAGGCGAGTTTTATTGGGAGTGTGCAAATGGATGTAGCTATCATTGAACTCGATCAAACAAACACTTAGGTTTTTGTGGAAGTCTCTAGTCGATTTACCAAGAGGGAGACTCTTTTGATACTGAATTCTGTATGGAATTCATTCTCTCGAGATAGTTATTAGGCAAGGGTTTTGGTGATTCTTACTAAAGGCTAGGCATTACTCACTCACATACTTTTTGAAATTTTCATTTTTGTGAACATGGTTTTGATATTATTTTGTATGCTCTCTATTTCTTTCTTTCATTGCTAAGGGACTAGCAATGTGCCTGCTAGGGGAGTGATAATGGCCAAAAGTGCTATTTTGAACCCTGCTTATTGCGTGCCTTGGAGCACTTTGTGTACTGAATTACTGTAATTAACCCAATTGGCACACTAAGGTCCTTGTTATTCTACTGATCTCATTTTGTGGCTAATTTTGTAGTTTTTGCAAGCTATTTACACCAAAATTGTTGAGTCGATCCAAGCATGATTAATTCAAGTTGAACTTAGCAATGCAGATCAGAAACTAGAAGAAAAGAAAAGCGTAAAAATGCATGGAATGAAGTAATCAGCAGGAAATTCGCCATGCCGCGAAATTTTCGCAAATGAAAATTCGCAACTTGCTAAATCTCTCCTCTCCCCGCCACCTGCTCACCTCCTACCACTATTCACCTTTCCTGTTTTTTGACGTTTTAACCTTTTTGTTACATTTTTTTGTTTCTTCCCAATTTGTCCCTTGTAATAGCTTTTGCTTTTGGTTTTTTTGGTATTTTGTAAAGGGGCTCACATATAAAGCCCTGCATAAGCACCGTAATCGAGGATCATCTTCTCCATTAATAAAAGTTTCTTTTTAGCAGGAAGCTTTCAGCTCTCCCGCCTCTTTTCCTTTTCTCTCACTTTCTCCCATTTTATCTCATTTTCTGGGTAGGCAAACACCCTCCAAGGATGACAACTCAGAGATGAGTGGCTAGAAACCCTTCCTCCTTGAAGGAGAAGTGTCAGTCAGTGCATGATCTCAAGGCACCGAGGTTCCATGTTTTTCACGTTAAAGTATCCACCGTCATTATTCTCCCTTTTAACTTTAGGTTTTGATCCTTTGAGTCACCTTTGAATGGTTATTACTGTAAGCTAGCTCATTGGATGCTTAATGTTAGATCCATAGATGTTCGTTAGTTATCATTTATGAGCCATTGTAAGGTGAGTCAAGGTGACTTGTGTTTTAACAAATGAGAGCTTTAATGGCCAGTGGATGCCATTTTTAAAGAGATTTAATGCAGATCAATTTTTTTGGTTAAATGAAGATCCGGTTCGAGAGATGACTATAGGTCATCCTCCCCAACGCGAGGAAAGGACCCTAGAAACCCTCAATTGCCCTATGAATCCAACTCCAGTGACCTAACACTTCAAGGAGTTCTATTTTACATTTTTTTAACTCACTCTGTTTTTAGTTTCCAACCATTAAAGCCCATTGCTTTTATGAAAACCCAAAATCCAAATTGAAATCACCATTTTGACTCAACTGTTGGTTACCTATAAGAAGAAAACCCATCCCTGTGTTCGACCCTAGAGCCACTATATTGCAAGAGCTATGCTACCAAGCAAGAAGAGGTTTAAGTTTATGTACTATCGATTCCGGCACCAAATCTCTACCCCAATGCATACTACGATTTTAGTAATCAGACATTTCAAACAGATCTCAGGTTTAGGCAAAAACAGTAACTAAATGAATAAATGAGCACCACGTAAAATAATAATAATAATTGGTTTCACCATAAACAATTTCCAACACGCCTGGGGCCTGCGGCATACTTAACCCGCAACCTCCACCCCTCGCTCATGTTGTCTTCTTTGCTTTCAAGCATCCTTACAAGGAACCTCTTAAGAAGGAATTGAGCATCCTTACAAGGAACCTCTCACTCATCATGGTAGTGGTTCTCAAGCATCCTTACTGGGAACCTCTTGAGGATGAATTGAGCATCCTTACAAGGAACCTCACCTTCACTATATGTTTCCCAAGCATCCTACCGGAACCTCGAATGAATCACTTCCTTTACAAGGAACCTCTCACCCATGTTCATTCCAACAGCCATACAAGAACATATCCTACCAACAATCATCACCCATAACCAATGATTCCATAAATCCCCAATTTACAAGCCATTCTTCCAAAAATCCACAAATCCATTATGAGGCACTTTCAATAAACAATTAGGAAAATACAAGAGATCGTAACCACCTTATTTTACTACTCAACACAAATCACTATGAGTTAGAAATCCATAAAAAAAAAACACGTTCAAGAAGAAAATCCATCATTCTCAAATACTAGGATTTTTAAGCCAAGAAAAGGGATTTCATGGGTATTCAACCCTAACTTTGTTTAAACATGTAATATTTACAAAAAGACTAAGAGAGAATGATTTCCTATCATAAATATACGACATTGATAGCCCAAAACATACATATATATAAATACCCTGTACCCTCAATGTAAGTGAAACGAGAGAAAACCCTTACCTTAAATCCTTAGTTTGTATGAAGATCTTGGAGCTTTGATATCGAATTTACCCTTAAATCTCTTTGTTTTTTTGGGTCTCTTCCTTTCTTCCTCTCTCTAATGATTTCTGTGGTTCCAAGAGGTGCTAAAGGGAGGGAGAAATAAATGAGGGAAAATGGAGTGAAAATGGGTTTTAAACACAACAGCCCTGATTTTTATTGTTCATGGGTTGTTTTGGTTTTCTTCAAAATTACGATTTTGCCACTAAAATCTCCAATTTGATCTATATAACTACCCTAACGTTTTTCGACGTTCCGGATTCATTTTTAATGTTATTTTAACTCAAAAACATTTATTTTTATGATTTATTTCAAAACTAAAAAATAATAATAAATAAATAAATTTACACTCGAAACATTAAAATTACTACCCAAGGCACCCCATAGTACAATTTTTTGGTCAACTTCAGAGAATAAACTGATTTAAATAAGGTATTTCTAATATGTGTGACCTATATGGTTAGAAAGGTATACGAGTTAGGGTTCTAATAGAAATAACGGTGCGTCATTTGGACTTTCCAACAAAGAGTTAGGATCAAATTGGTGAAAGGTAGTATGTCGGACTGCTTGGTTCTTCTATACTTATTATTCTTATAATTTGACTTAGGATGTAAAGGGAGACGTTAAATTCAAAACGAAGCTAATTGGACGATTGTTGATAGTTTAGACATGTGGGGACTTACAACACAAGCATATATCAACATCACATACAAATCATTACTTAGTCAAGTAATGAAGCCCTTTATCCTCTAGGCTAAATTACGACATAACATGTCCACAAAATAGCCTGCAACATGCCATGTAATGGCCATGTCTACACATAAAATTCATCACATGTCAATAAATTATTACACATATTAACATTTCAACAAACAAGCATGTCACACGATGCAATTAGTACACTTGGTGTTATTATCAAAATTTCGGCAATGATGTGAGCACCAATTGCCAATCACTAGAATATGGATGGATTCTAAACTCAAAAAGCCTTTCATAGTCCAAAATTAATCTAGTCTGGATGAGAAAGATATGGCTGTCTAAATTGAGTACACCAAGATATTTCACACTTAGTCATACTAATTCACGTAATAGCGGCCCGCGAGGGTTGTAAGAGCATTTTGGCAACTCCTGTAAATGCAATTTTTCAACCCAAATTCACTTCGAAAGAAGCCTTTTAAACCGGCTACATACCCATCCCATACCATTAACATGGCATAACACGATTCCAAAATCAACCCAAAAACAATAGCCCAAAGGCTATAAGTAAACCAAAGTAGGAAGAATCCCTACCTCTTCAAGCATAGCCCCTCTTCGAATCTTCAGACTTTACTCCTTGGTTCAACGACTTCTGACCGTTGGAACACCAATGTACTGAAGAAGAAACAGCCGGCCTCTTTCCTCTTTCTCTCTTTCTTTTCCTTTTCCTTTATTTTCTTTCTTTTCTCTCTTTCTTTTCTCTCTTTCTTTTCTCCTTTCCCCTTTCTCTCCTTTCCTCCCGTTCTCTTTTTCCATAAACTAGTTGTAAACCCCCCTATTTATACACAATTCAAAACCCTTGCATGCCATGTGTCACACGCATGGCTTGCCATGTGTCTTAGAAGGACATGCATTTTGACACATGGGTTGCCATGTGTCACCCGGCACCCGATGCCCCGAAAAACTTGAAATTCCTACTATCTTGGAATCTAAAGAAATTCAACTAGGTAGTTAGATTTCGCGAGACGATTCCAACGGTGGAGTCTGTTTCATCATCCGAGATCTAGAAAATTTCAGGTTTTCAACCTATACTACGAGGCAAAATACCGTTTTGCCCTTTTTTTTTTAGAAAAATTGCATTTTTCCCGGGTTTTACATTCTCTCCCCCTTTAAAAAAATTTCATCCCCAAAATTACACACATACCCTTACAATCTCATGCATATGCACCAATCATTTAAGTACAAAATGACTAAACAAAGTACCTTCATCCTTAAATAAGAAATGATAAGTAAAGACGCATCGTGGTTCATGTCGTTTCTCTTCCACCCCATGGCCGCCAATAACACCTTCACTTGTAAAACCCAGAAAATTCAATTTTTCGAAAAAGTAAAACTGCACTCTACAACCGAATTTTTCTAGATCTCTGATGATGAAACTGACTTCACCATTGAAATCGCTTCACGAAATCTACTCACGCCGAATTTCACACCATGAGATAGTCTAATTTCACGCTTTTCGAGGCACAGGCCTGATGCCACATGGCACCCCGAGAGGACATACGGCCAAAGCTATGTAGTGCAATTTGAATGTGATTCATAATTAGTCATATGATTGATGATGCAATAAAAGGAAATAAAGGAATTAAGAAAAAGGAAAAAGAAAATAATAATAATAATAATAATAATAAAATAAAAAGCATAAATGTCACGCCCCGATTTTCGGGACGCGAGACCAAATACTGGGACTCTTGACCTGATTGATTTTTTTTTTTTTTTAAAAGCCAACCGGCACCTGTGTGGTATACCCACCTTTTCTAATGTAATCAAAAGAACTACCACCGGAGTGGTGTCCATCAAAATATATACACATTTATCGAGTCCCATTTACAAATACAAAACTGTATTTTTACATTTACAAATCAGAGCACGGAACCTACATGTAGTGAACCCTTACAAGTGTGTTGGCCCAAATTGTGATACTGATGTCTTCGTGATGTCTTCCGTACCTACACGATTAAAACCCGTATGTTTTTTACGCTTAGTGGGAAACATTTCTTATACGTAAACATACATACGATAACGCAGCTGGTGCATCGAATATTCAGTGCACTCACATAATGAACTTCAGCTTATACGCACTTACGCTTTATTCGGGACTTTATACTTATCACATTCGATCTTATACTTACTCATATCTCCCGTAGGAGTTACAGAGCTTATTCTTGTCTTACTCGATCTTATTTTGTATTATGTAACACAGATTTGTCTCAATTTAATCTTATACTCGGTATTACTTTAACATGTACTTATCTTAATTAACTTATACCGGATCTAAGGTAATCCTATACTCGATATTACGAACTTATTCTAGCCTTTCGATCTTATACTGCACTCACTGGAAAGATATCCTTGTATTTCGTGATCTTATACTGAGCTTATTCGTATTTCGGATACCGGCACCCGTAGGTACTACATAACATTTTGTCGGTACAAAAGTACCGTAGGTACTACGTAACGATTCCTATAATGGAGGTACTCAGAAAATTAATCGGACTTATACTTATTTTACGAATACTAAGTACTGTGAAAATTACGTAACTCAGACTTATTTATCGGATACAAGAGCACCCGCTGTAGGTACTACGTAATCCTTAATCAAATACAAGAGTACCCGTAGGTACTACTTACTTAATCGCATACAAGACAACTTACTCAGATACGTGGAGTACCCGTGAGGTACTACGCTTTAACTTATCGCATTACAGAGTACCCGTAGATACTACGTAACTTATCGATCAGATTCTTATTCAGATACATGGCACCAGAGGTACTACGTAACTTTATTCAAACATGTGAGTACCCTCTTTAGGTACTACGCAATGACGTATACTCATTGCACGCATACAGGAGTACCCGTGAGATACTACAGACTTATTCGTATACAAGAGTACCCCTAAGGTACTACGTAACTTATCGGGATCGTGACTTATTCGCATGGGCACCGTAGGTACTGGCGTAACTTTATTCAAATACGTGGAGTACCCTTAGGTACTACGTAACGCATCGATATTTACGTAATGTATACAGGAGTACCCGTAGATACTACAAAAAAGACTTATTCAGATAAGAGCACCCTAAGGTACTACGTAACCCATCGATCAGACTTATTCGCAGACATAAGCACCGTAGGTACTACGCAACGTATTAGATACGTGACTAATCCTTATTCATATACAGCGTGATCTGCGAGGCAATTACGTGTAATTTGAACAGACACAGGAGTAACCCGCTGGTACCTGCACGCATCGCATACGTAACGTAACTTATCGCATACGGAGTACCCATGTGCACGCTAACGTATCGATAATGCACGTAACTTATCGATACGGGAGCAAATTTTGGTAGGTATCGCGTAACGTGATCGATACGTAACGTAACTTTTATCGTGATACAAGGAGTACCCGTAGTACCGCAGGTAACGCATCGATACGCACGTAATCCTATCGATACAAGAGTACCCGCAGTACCTGGTAACATCGATACGGTAACGTAATCCTATCGCATACGAGTACCCGTAGGGCACGCGCAATGCATCGCATACGTAATGTAACTTATCGATACAAGAGTACCCGTAGGTACCGCTGCATTTAATCAAAACAGCGCATTCTGTGAGGGTAACACAGAACGATTCACATACGTGTGAGTACCCGTAGTACTACGTAACTTATTCCAGAGATTTACTATATAATCAAGCCACTTCCTGTACTTCGCAGTACGGAATGAGTAAGACATGACAATAAGTACCAAGATACTATACAAGCATTTGAATGCTTTAGCATTAGTCAAGTCGAGTGCCTTAGCACTTATCAGACAGTGAGTGCCGCGAAGACTAATCGTAATGGTGAGCGTCAGAAGACTAATCGTATCAGAGTGCCAGAAGATCGATCAAGTACCTGGCATTTCAATCAGGAGTGCCGTGAGCACAATCGAGACCGCACACCCTGTGGGAGTGCCGAGCACTAATCGAGTACCGGGTTATTCAATCAGGAGTGCCGGAAAGACTAATCGAGTACCGGCATTAATCAGAGTGCCGAGCACTAATCAGAGTACCGGCATCGAACAAAGTGTCAGGAAGACTAATCAGGACGTCCACTCATTCATTCTTTGGTCCTAGGTAGTCATATGATCATATGTCTTTCATATATTCTCTTTCCTCTATAAATCATCTTTACTCAGAAATTGGAATCACTCCAATCGGATCATCCAAACTGCTATGGCATTCATGCCAACTAGTCGACATCGATTTTACCGAGGGACAGATTGAATTACTCATTTTTCCGAGGTCTTAACTTCATATTTTGACACTAGGTCCTTTGTACTTATTTAAAGCTGCGATATTAAGGGTCTTATTCCAACCTGAATCACCCAATTCGAGTACCGGACCAAGATACGTCCGAACAACCCTGGACTACGCTATGATCAACTGATGCAGGAAAATGGGCTTGCACATACCTCACTTTGAGTGGATTTTTCGACCACTTAGAGTCAGAATTTGGAGATACCTTCTCTTAAAGTTTGGTTCTCCTTGAAGTCTATTTTACGTAGCCACTTGAATCACTCAAATCAGATAAGAAATGAGGAAGTTATGGCCAAATTACGAAAACTGGTCAAAACTGGGAACAGAGTAGCACCCTACTGGTAGACTTTAAGTCCTAACGGTAGGATTCCCTGTCAAAATGACCAAGAAGGATATTCTACCTAAGAGGATTCAATCCTACCGGCAGATCTCCTAAAAGTGCCCGTATCGTGTGATTTCTCCCATTTTTCATGCCTTATCCTCCTTAGACCAAAACCCATCATGAATACTTCCCAAAACAACCATAGCTACGGGTTATAACCCATAAGTATATAAACCAATTATAAAGGTTATGTAGGGTTTGTTGTAAACCCTAACACAATTTCCATGGATCCCTCCTCAAAATGAGGGTTTCATACCGATCTTGTGCTATTTAGAATTTTAGCACTCCTACTCTCACGAAAATTTCGTTAGATGTAATCCTAACAACCCTAGGTTTGGAGCAATCTCCTAACCATACAATTAGACAAGAATTCCATACAAACCATATAGTTCCATATGAAAATCACAAGCTCCATACCAAAGGCAAGCATCCATACAAAATCCATACTCAAAGTAGTTTCCATACCAAAATCCATAGAATCCATACCTTAATTGAGCTTTGCTTGAACTTCTCCCCTTCTTCTTCTTCTTCTCCTCTTCCTCTTCTTCTCTTTCTCTCCTCTTTCTCCTGCTTGGTCTCAAAACGAGACCAAATTGGTCTTTAAAATCCCATCTTTCTAAGGCCATGCTCGGGGCCATCAAAACCCATTTTCAGTTAAGTTTGCTTTATCAGTCTTTTGTCTCCAATTTCCTCTTATTTCCTACAGGGCCTCACTCCTCTTGTTATTTCTACTCGCCTATAACCTATCAACTTCTATGACTTTTATGCCCCATTTTGGCAAATTACAATTTTGTCCTTAAGTTTTATAACTTTCTCGGCCCTCGTTTCCTGCTGCATTTAACTTATAAAACAGCTTAAATTTACGCTGGAGCAAATTACCTCAACATGTCGAAAAACGACTAGTGGTGATATACTTGGGGGTGTTACAATTTCTCCCTTATAAGAATTCGTCCTCGAAATTCATACTCTAACATGTGCATGTTCTCAGACGATCCTTCTTTTCATGTCTTTACGTGTCGAGCGTGACTTTCTGTACTTAGCCATCAAAGCTCCATCGTAACTACATCTCATGTCTTAATCTTCGGGCAGATTTGTGACTTATTCATTCTAATCGATCTACAGATGATATCCAGACAGCCAACACATTACTATGTAGGTGCATCCTTAATCCGAGACTTATCCGTAATCGCCCTAAACTAAGGCCTGACATTAACTTGTCACGCCCGACGGACGCGAGACCAACATCGACTCTCACCCGATCGATTTTTTTTAAAAGCCAACCCAAGACCGCTGGCATGGGCTCCACCTTTTCTAACAAATCAAAAGAACTACCACCGAGTGGTGTCCATCAAAATCTATACACATATACTCGAGTCCCATTTACAAATACAAAACTCAGATTTCTTTACATTTACAAATCAGCACGTAACCTACATGTAGTGAACCCTACAAGGTGTCGTCTCACCAGAGCACGGATGTCTTCGGGATGTCTTCTGCATCTACACTGATTAAAAACCCGTGCTAAGCTTTACGCTTAGTGGGAAACATTTCTTATACAGAAACATACATACATAATGCTAGCGAAAATGAATACTGTGCACTCACATACGAACTTAGGCTTATACAGACTTATGCTTGTCTCACTTATACTTAATATCACATTCTCGATCTTATACTTACTCATCTCCCGTAGAGTTACATGAGCTTATTCTTGTCTTTACTTGATCTTATTTTGTATTATAGAACATGTACTTGTCTCACGAATCTTATACTGGTATTACTTTAATACGATTTATCTTGATCGAACTTATACTCGATTCATGTAATCCTTATACCGATATTACTTAACTTATTCTAGCCTCGGATCTTATACTCAGACTACTACATTAACCTTGTACTTCGATCTTATACTCTGAGTTTATTCTCGTGATTTCTGATACTCCATACCCGTAGGTACTACATAACATTTTGCTGGTACAAAAGTACCCGTAGGTACTACAGAACAGATTCCTTATACGGAGGTACTCGTAGGTACCACTGGACTTATACTTATTTTACGAATACGGAAGTACTCGTAGGTACTACAGAACTTGTACTTATTTACTGATACAAGAGTACCCGTAGGTACTACAGAACTTAATCAAATACAAGAGTACCCGTAGGTACTACGGAGCTTAATCAGATACAGGACAGAACTTACTCAGATACAAGAGTACCCGTAGGTACTACGGAACTTATCGTATTACTGTGAGCAAATTCGTAGATAGATTACGTAACTTATCGATCGCACTTATTCGTATACATAAGCATCTGGCAGGCATTTCATGTAATCCTTATTCAAATACAAGAGCATTCTAGGCACTACGTAACGTGATCGATACGATGTAACGATACATAGTGAAAGCACTGGGCAGTAGATACTGCGACTTATTCGTATACAAAGAGTACCCTAAGGTACATGCAGAACTATCGCAAGTATCGATCGTGACTTATCTCGTAGACATAAGTACCCGTAGGTACTACGTAATCCTATTCAAATACGAGTACCCTTAAAGTACTACGTAACGCATCGTGATAATTTTACGTAAACAGATACATGCGAAAGACTCCGCAGATACTACGCGACTTATTCGTATACAAAGAGTACCCTAAGGTACTACGTAATCCTATCGATCGACTTATTCAGAGACATAAGTAATCTGTGAGGTACCATGCAACGCATTAGATACGGTGACTCGAACTTATTCATATACGTGTGCCAGATTCGTAGGTACGATGTAATCCTTAAATGCATACAGAGAGCACCCGCTGGTACCTGCAACGGCATCGATACGCACGTAATCCTATCTATACGGAGAGTACCCATAGTATCGCAATGCGACGTGATACGCAATGTAACTTATCAGATGTGAGTACTCCATGTGTATCGCAATGCATCGTGATACGCAACGTAACTTATCAGATACGTGAGTACCCGTAGGTACCGCGGCACGCATCGATACTGCACGTAACTTATCAGATACAAGAGTACCCGTGAGGTACCGCACGATCGATACGCAATGTAACTTATCGATACAGGAGTACCCGTAGTACGCAATGCACGATACTGGGAATGTGATCCATCGATACAAGAGTACCCGCAGGATCGTTAATCCAGACCAACAAAGTACGGTAGGGTACCGATGTAACTTATTCGTATGGGCAGGAGTACCCGTAGGTACCTGGCGTAACTTATTCGTGAGATTTATCATATAACTGCTCACTTCCTAGACCGTTAGCATTTCCGAACAGTAAGACACAGCGACAATAAGTACCCGAAGATACTATACGCACTTAAAATGCCGTAGCATTAGTCAAGCTTCCTCGGGAGTGCCTTAGCACTCATCAGGACAGGAGTGCCGGGTGAAGACTGACCGTAGAATGCGAGTCGCCAGAAGACGTAATGGCGAGTGCCGTAGCGACGGGGCGTACCGCGGTTTCAACGAGTGCCGAGTACCAACTGGGTACCGGGCACAGACCAGAGCGCCAGCAATAACCCAGAGTACCGGCATTAATCAGAGTGCCGAAAGACCAATCGAGTACCGGCATTAATCGGGAGTGCGCCGTTAATTAATCGAGTACCGGCATCGGGAACAGATGTGAAGACTAATCAGACGCCCACTCATTCATTCTTTGGTCCTAGGTAGTCATATGATCATATGTCTTTCATATATTCTCTTTCCTCTATAAATCATCTTTACCGTGAACGAATACCCAATCTGATCATCCAAACTCAAGTTATGGCATTTTCATGCCAACTAGTCGACACCGATTTTACCGAGGGACATTGAATTACTCATTTCCAGTCTGAATTTCATATTTTGACACTAGTCCTTGTACTCTATTTAAAGCTAAGATATTGGCGGTTCTATTCCAACTGGAATCACCCAATTCGGAGCACCGAAACTTAAGATACGTCCGAAACAACTCTACCACGCTAGCATGATCAACCGATGCAGAAATGGGCTTGCACATACTCTCACTTTGAGTGGATTTTCGACCACTTAGAAATGAATTTGAGATACCTTCTTAAAGTTTGGTTCTCCTTTGAAGTCTATTTTACGTAGCCACTTGAATCACTCAACCGTATAAGAAATGAGGAAGTTATGGCCAAATTACGAAACCGGTCAAACCTGAATAGTAGCAATTCTACTGGTAGACTTGTCCTACTCTAGGACTTGGCCAAAAATGACCAGTAGCGATATTCTACCGGTAGGACTTCAATCCTACCGGTAGGACTTCCCGAAAAGTGCCCAGAATGTGTGATTTCTCCCATTTTTCATGCCTTATCCTCCTTAGACCAAAAACCTATCATGAATACTTCCCAAAACAACTATATTATGGGTTATAACCCATATATAAACAATTATAAGGTTATGAGTTTGTTGTAAACCCTAACACACGATGGATCCCTCCTCAAAATGAGGGTTTATACCATCTGCGGCTATTTAGAATTCTTTTTTTTAGCACTCCTACTTTCATTTAAAATTTTCAAGCTAGGATGTAACTTAACAAATTCTAGGTTCGAGCAATCTCCTAATCCATAATTAGACAAGAATTCCATACAAACCATATAGTTCCATATGAAAATCACAAGCTCCATCTCAGCAGCAAGCATCCATACAAAATCCATACTCAAAGTAGTTTCCATATCACCAAAATCCATGTAATCCATACCTTAATCAGAAGCTTGCTTTTGAACTTCTCCCTTCTTCTTCTTCTTCCTCTTCCTTCTCTCTTTCTCTCCTTCTTCGGTTTGGTCTCAAAATGAGACCAAATTGGTCTTAAAATCCCATCTTTTCTAAGGCCACAGCCCACATCAAAACCCACTGGGTTAAGTTTCGCTTATTGCCTTTTGGTCTCCTCCAACTTCCCCTTATTTCATCACAGGGCTCAATTCGTTATTTCTTACTTTGGCCTATAACCTATCAACTTATGACTTTATGCCTCATTTTGGCAATTACACTTTGGCCCTTAAGTTTTGTAACTTTCCGGGTCTCTCGTTTCCTGGTTTCGCATTTAACTTATAAAACAGTTAAATTTACGCTGATAAATTACCCTCAACATGTCGAAAACGACTAGGGTATACTTTGGGGTGTTACAATAAAAGTCAACAAAAAAAAAAAGGCAAACGGACGAAGGCGTGAGAAGAGCGTGGGAGAGAGATTTTATTTTTTTATTTTTCTTCTCTTCATTTCTTTCTCAGATTTATGAAAATCTGACAAAGAGGTTGGTCTGGACTAAGGCAAGCTGATCTTACGCGACGAGAGCTACGCGACACTCAAAGTCTTGGAGTTTCATCAAATCTACCTATAGAATTTTCCTGTATCATATATTTCTAGCCTAAAGGCTATTTAATGGTTTGAATTAGCTTAGATACCAGAAAGGTCGTAGGAATTCATTTCTCAAATTTTTTGGAACAGTATAGAAATTTTAGAAATTTTGGATTGTTTCTGACATCCGACCCACTGGATCAAGTTGAATCGTTTCCGGCTGAATTTTCTAGACTATTTTCGATGTCGCGCATGCACTTTTCCGACTATTTTCGGCAGCTTCCCTGACCGTGTTGAAGTTTGGTTTTGCCCCTGACCGATGTCTTCTAAGCCAGGGTGTGTTTTTGGTATCACAAATATTCTAAGTGGATGAACTGTGAAGGGACCAAGAGGTGCTTTGTTTTATATGGGTCCGAGTTTTGAGCCATTTTGTATGTTATTACTAGAAAATGAATAATGTGAATAGTAACATGAATAGTGACACGAAATTATTTTTCAGGTGAAAATGTAATGGCCGAGTGATTCAAAATGAATTGCCTGTGTTTGCTAATTAGCCCATGCGACTAATTTCGTGTAATTGATCGTGAATTCCAGATAACATGTTTTATGTGATTTAATTATGTTAATATATATGCATGTGAATATATTAGCATGAATGTGTCGGAATTAGCATCATGCATTCCATATGTGCATTAGTAAGTAACCTAGAAATTAGGTGAGTGCATAGTTGAGGATCGAAGACCGTGTTAGGGTAAGCTCATGGTGTGTCGTGAGTACATCGGTTATGGGATCAACACCGCGTAGTGTTGATTAAGGCTTCGACTAATAAGACAACGTCCAAAATGAGTCGCACGTTAAGAAAATGGAAATGGCTCATTGCATTTATGCACTAGTGGGCACCCTAGAACAATAGGGAGGAGTGCATAAGGTGGTTCGAGAGAATTGTTCCTGAGGGTCAATTAACAATATTATTTATCTGGAGTGTGTCCACTACAACATCGAGGGTCGGTCTATAATATCAATCGTCTGAGTTCACCCAATTGATATACATTCCGAGGGTCCGGCCCATAAAACAGATTATCTGAGTCCGTCCACTATTTATACTCCGAGGGTCATTCACTCAAGCAAAAAACAAACACCTTTGTTTGGAAATTGTTTTCATTCATGGCATAATGCATGCTCAAGGAGTCATGAGAATCGGGAGGCTGTGACGTGTAAGAGACCCGCTGACATATCATATTTCTCGTAGGGCGTAAGAGGACCCACAGATTACCCGAAAGTTATGTCGCTTCAAAGAAGACACACTACGCTGTTTATCACATAATTTCGGTCAGGTGATAGGAGCCTGGATTAACTTGGGGATTTGCTGCCCATCGACAATTTCATACTGGGTAATGGAGCCGATGAGGGTCTGATATCGGGTCATCAATACCAAGGATGGGGCCGCCATACTGGGCGTATGTGATGTGAGAGACTAGCCTGAGTGACTCGATATATTACTCAATGACATATCGAGTAAATGGAGCCTACGAGCCTCTAAGATAATGGGCATGGTGAGTCGAGTCTCATTCATGGCATAGACATTCAGTAGACATGTGTATGTCAGACCGATGTGTCTGACATGCGACCATCGCGATGTGCAATTTAGCGGAGTGCTCTCGTAGGGAGAGATTATCACTACCGGGCTTTGCTCACCCCGCCGGGACCCCCTTTCGCATGTGTCAAAGTGTGACTACCGACCGCATTCGGATCAAGACATACAAGAAACGACATGCGCTTTACTACATATTTTGTAAATATATATGGTCGTATTTATTCAGAGCAAGAGTGATGTAATTTAAACTCTACATTATGGTTTTATAGTCATATGCTTGTATGTTCGAGACATGGCCCAAGTGGCCGTTATTTTACTAGCATGCACTCAGGTGGTCACTGCTGATTATCGGGACAGTCACTGCAGAGCGCCCCGTACAAAAGCAGACTCGCCTCGATTGCCAGGAGTGGTGCCTGCAACCCGACATCCACGAATATTCCATCGCTGACGGCTGTCAAAAGGACCCCCGGCTGGGGCATTACATCACTAGCCTCACACCGCAATACAAAACCCGATTCGACTATCCATGATAATGACGTCCCTCCTCGAAGGTCTTATCCGTGACAATAATATGCTCGCCCTGATCATATAGTGAATCTAGAGTGTATTTCAGACATAGAACATGAATACCTCATGGACACGACAGATCGTGATGGCTGTCCGATGTGCAACTATACCACCCTCTCGAGTATCTCGAGGACGATATCTGCTGATGTGCGTTCTGGATTGAACCTGATCCTCCTCTCTTAGGCATCACGCCAAAGAAGACATGATCCATAACCTTAAACTCTAGAGGTCGTAAATCTTATGTTAGCGTATCTTACAGCCGGCTTTGAGCCATGAGAAGACATTTCATATCAAATCCTTCGAGGTGTCTCCCCAATCAAATCCGGACCCGTGGTGGATCTCTCCCCCTCAGTCCAACCGTCGAGAGATCGACCGGCCTCCATATAAAGCCTCATAGGGTGCCATGTGTATGCTCGCCCGATAGCTGATGATGTTATAGCGAACTACCAACGATCTGTTGACCCTATTGAGGTCCCAGGACGCATGCAGCGACATGTCTACAAACACAATATGTGTCCTCTCAGTAGCCTCTCTGTGGATGGCTTGATTACTCATCATCAACTATGTTCCCATGGCTTTGGAAACTCTTCGAAAGTGACATCATTTAGGATCTAGGACCCCGAATCTGATAAAA
The DNA here is from genome assembly GCA_016808115.1 of Tetrastigma voinierianum. NCBI lineage: Eukaryota > Viridiplantae > Streptophyta > Magnoliopsida > Vitales > Vitaceae > Tetrastigma > Tetrastigma voinierianum. Next base: position 749,337 of record JAEQBH010003899.1, on the reverse strand, counting down.
GATGCGCACTCCATATAACGGATGATCTCTTATATACATAACACCTGCCGTTATCTGTGGTGTGAATGTCATCCGCGGCCAAATATGCCAACGGTGAGCTGGTCCGCGCGCCGCCTTGCATCATGCTTTGCGATCTCAAGTGGCATGTGAGTCACAAAATCCCATTATCAATATGTTTCCCCACTTCCCGCCATTTCACATGGTTGGATAACATAATGCCTTGATGGCTGATGCTTTTTGTTCGACACGTGAGACATCGTTGAACAAAGTCCGCCACATGTTTCTTACTGTGCTCGATAATATTAATGGATCTGAGTGCATCTTCGTGCCACCTATGGGATGCCTTTGTATGCGAAGCGGTGCTGGTGGATCCTTGAGAATCGTCTCACGGATCTATCAGATGGGAGACTCTGACTAGTCCCCATGCAGAGAGAATTTTACATCATCAATGTGAATGGTCGACCTTCCATCACCTATACTTTACTTCTTGCAGATCCTGACAGATGATATCTCGTCTTGTGTGGGACTCGATCACTCTGGTCATTGGGGAAGGCGTAATACAAACTTCGAAACACCTTGAACTGATCTGATGCTATAGTCATGTTGTCTATGAGCAATATGGTTAAGGCTTCACTGCCGGTGCTCCTCGTGACTTATTTAGTACCTGACCACCACATTTGGCGTACCAGGATGGTAATGCAAAGTGAAATCATAATCCTCAGTTATCAACCATCCATCTGGCTGCCTCATGTTGGTCGTGTAAGATATATTTAAGACTTTTGTAATTGAAGAATATGAACTATTCACCATATAGATAGCGCCAAATCTTCAAAGTAAATTCTGGCTGCAACTCCATGTCATGTGTGGGACTAGTTCCTTTCAGTTGATTCTTCATTGCTAGAGACCATAAGCTACCCTCTGGATTAATTAAAACACATCCCAGTCCGTCCTTAGAAGCATCGTAGTACATTGTGTAAATCATCCTCTACGAGACTATCATGATAGAAATTTGAAGAAGCCTCTCTTTGATTCTTGAATGGCTCGTGCGGTCATTAAATGAATGATCTTTGCCAGTCGATCATGTCATGGGTTGCAACTGATGGGATCTCAGTTAATCTCAGTGATGTACAACTAATCGACAGTATCTCGAAAATCGGCTAGCCTCTCCCAACTCATAGCTGCCTCCTTCTCAGGATCCAACATTGCCAAAAGCTAACCTTATATAATACGAATTTCCTTTATGGCAAACTACAAACCTTCTTGGACTTGGCATATAAGCGATGTTCTCTGAGAGCCTTGAAACGATCCTCGTGACCTCTATTCTCTCTCGTGAGTAGATAAAGATATAGATCAACGAAGACTACCACAAACTAATCTAAATAGGCACGGAACACCCCTATCGTGAGATCCGTGAATCTTGCTACGCATTCGTCAATCAAAAGGCATCCTTTTATGGTCGAAATACCCATCTGCGCCCCAGTCTTGTCTTAGGGATGTCGGTCTCCCTAACTCAGCGTGATAGCGATGCGGAGATCTATCTTGGATGCGCCTCGACTTGTAAATAAATCATCGATCCTCTGCAAAATCACAGGTCTTGATCGTAACCTGTTATTGTTGGTAGTACATAGTGAAAGATTATCATGCTGCTTAGAAAGCGGAGAGCCCCGGTGAAGTGCTCGATCCATGAACACGTTAACAAGTTACATGCGGACCTTGAGTTCCTGCTGCTTCGACTAACGTAAATCTATGCGGAGTCATAGAAATGAAGCGGCGATACTAGGGTGTAACTTCGATGTCGCATTACATCCCTCTGCCCGGGGTAATCGATAAACTCATTCGAAAGATAATAAGATTGTAAAATACGGTAGACTCAAGCCCGGTCTCACCTTGTATAGGGTAAGGCTTACTAGCCAACCCATCAGCTATCGGCTGTGCCACTGAATCATTACAGTGCAGGGTGTGCTGCTATCTCATGAAACCTGACCTGACATACGTCTTGTGTGTATCGATAACTCTCACGATCATGATCGGCAGCGTTTCGGTGTGCCATCAACCAGTCCATCACAAGGATGACATCAAACTCAGACATATCCACCATGCTGATTATAGTGAGTAGGATCGGAAGATCTCTACTCTAATCTAGACATATCCTTATCAACACTCTACAGTTTCTGAGAGAGCTTATACAGCATGTTTCAAATTTTCTGACCTCAAGCGATTCTTTCACATGATGCGGCAATGAATGAATCGTGCACGAGAATCAAATATTATCACTTTATCGAGGCGAGATGGCGAGCAGCACATATGGTCGCTAGTATGACTCGGTCTGGTGTAACAGTGCTAGGGCGCATCCTTGGATACAGTCAAACTGTAGAGCCACTAATCTTTGACATGTTCCGTACTCTGGCGTACGTGAAATAAGTGAGGTGCTTGTCGGCACCCTGGGTGACATCTTATCTTCCTTTGCCCATGGTGGTGGGGAGGATGGTTGTGTGCAATGCGTACTTGATATTTGGGACTATGGTGTCATAACTCTGGGATCCACGCCTCTGAGACGATCCGATCTAAGGATGTCGGTGGTGGCCTTTGAAACCACGACCTTTGCCTTTGGGCGGCCTAGGAGCCTGAAGTGCCTCCCATCTTGGGATGATTGATCTTGGCCTTGGCCTTGGGAGCCGCAGCCCTGGGAGTTGCAGCCCTGCCTATGAAACCCTCGTAGAGCAAAAGTCCTCTACTTCTTTCCTAAGCTAGAAGAACACTAGTTCTCCTTCCTCTTTCCTCTGACACCGCATCCCGAATGCTCTTTGTGTCATTAATCTCTCTCGATGGCCATAGTTGTCCCTGGCTGCATGAAATTATATCTTGTAGGAGGATCCTGCAAATCTTACCTCAGATGGACAATTTTAGAACATCCTCAAACTTCCTCACTTTGGCCAAATCTGTGACTACATAATCATCCGCGAAACGTTCTAATTCAATGAACTTAGCCACATATTCCAGTATTATCATGGCTCCCTGTCTCAACTCTAGAAACTCCCGAGCCTTGGCATGTCTAGTAGATGCTGGGAAGAACTTGCTCATGAAGAGCGTACAAAAATCTCCCCATGTCATTGCCTCCAAGTTCCTAGAGGTCTTGACCCAATCCCACCATTATGGATTCATTATAACTGAAATTCCACTAGTCGTCAGGTAGCATCGGAGATTTCATAGCCTCGAAACTTTTGACTGTCAGAAACAATGATCTGACCACCTGTGGATCGTGGATCTTTTTAGGTAATACGTTTTACCTATCTTTCCCGATACAAGTTATGACACCTAAAACCTAGGGGGTCGGGTTGACAACCGTCGACCGTGGAATACTCTCATGGATGTGAGTGGCTTGGAACACCCCACACCTATGTCCCCTTTTCCGGGACCCATGATTTAACAAAAATCGGACATAGTCTCCTTTGTACTGGGAGCTCTACCCAAAATACAATCTGTACAAAAACCTGGCAACATGGCCCAATATCATACAATGACCTCACTGGGTCTAATTATGAGTAAAGTGGCTGCAAGGCCGGCTCATCCACCTTCTGAGAATATACGGGACTAATTACCATATTTCTTAAGTTCAATTACAACCTCTTAATTAACCTAAATTAAACAGTTGTTCCAATGTTTGATTCTTTTTACAAATACTGGCTAGGCTAGTTTGTTCCAAGCTTCTTTACAAAAATTAATTGCAAGCCCGACAGGGTTTCTTCATAGCTAGCATTTTCAGTGGCGTCGTCCGCTATACTCCTGTACTTGAAAGGGTCCCATGGCGGAGTGAGCAATGCTATTAGGAGTAAACTTCTACGGGGGCTACTCCTCACCTAAGTGCATGCAATGTCATGTTCACCTGATCAAACATTCTAAGTAAAATGTTCTACTGGAATGCACATGCTGCCATAAATGAAGTGTGGTCACCATGCCTTTAACATACGAGTCCTCATGACTCCCTTTCGCACATGCTTATACTAAGTGTAAAACTTATCATTGTTGTTTCACTTGATGTTTATCCAAAACAAAAAAGCTTTTTGTTTTAAAACTCGATAGACATCCTTCTAATAAACGCTTTGTTCAAGTTTGACAATCTCTGATAAACGGCTTTATTCCAAAAGCATTGAGCGACCTCGATAAGCAGCTTTATTAGCATTGGACGATCATACGATAAGTAACTTTGTTAAAGCATTTGTGATCTAGATAAACAACAACAGCCATATGAGACTCTATTGGACGTGATCCGAAGTCACAGAACTCTGCTCCTCACGAGAAAGATGAACAGTTCACGACCATGTACCTTTATGTGGCTAATGTGATGTCCATGCATGAGACGTGTACCATTGTACTATTCCATATCATATATATGATTGGTACTAAATGGACATTTTAAACCATGTATGCCCAGCCGCATCATTTGAACAATCATATCAAGAATTAACATCCCAAATTCCAAATAAACCACAATGGTATGTCGACATATTTTACATATATTAATCTATTATAAGTCATTTACCAATCCAAGCAATGACACATTATACTCTAGGCTTAATTGTGACTCCATGTCTAAAATGGCTTTACAATAAGCTCATCTGATAGCCTTTGTTCATACCTGAACACATCATGACCAAACCATTACGAACACACTAATTTGACTTCCACACATTTCAACCAAATGCCTTCAACAATTCATTTCAATGATATACTACGATCACAATCTGATTGTGGCAAATATGTGGACACAAATCATTAAACAGCCTAAGTTGTAAGTAGTCTCGGAGAAACGGACCATAGCGAGTTATAGATGTCCCTATTTGGGTGATTAAAACTTTAAAATCGATTTTCTTCAGATAGAGCTACAGGGTTCATGAAGGATACTAGTCCAAGTCTCACTTTCCCAGCCAAATCAGTCATAAAATCTGGACGTAGGTTCGTAGGCTTTGGGGTGAAAGCAGTGGGATGCCGGAAAATGGACGTAAAACAGTTGTGAGGTCCGGTTGGGTGATTCAAAGAACATCAAGTTATCAAGTAGATATACAAGTTCATTGAAGGATACTAGTCCAAATTATCAATTTTTCTAACCTAAAATCAGCCCCAAAAACTTGACATCATAAAGGGTCAAAACATGGCACTATTCCCATAACCCATTATTTGCTAGCTTGGCCCTTAGGGAAAAACGTGAACATCTCCTTTATAGCATTAAAACTCAACAAAAAACGACCCCTAAATACGGAAAAAACCAAGTAGAAGAATGCCTGTCTTGGGCGTGAAGAAACTGAAGTCATAGACACTTCTAAACCCAAAACCTTTGATTTCGAACTCCTTTGCTTGAACCCCATGAAATCGTGTTTTGGTGCCCGCGTCAACCTCATCGAGTTGATGAACTCGTTTCTTGGCAAACAAAATTTTGACCTCTGAAACTCAGTGGATTGAGGAGAAGTTTTGAATTTCTCTTTTCTTTTTTCTCTCCACTCTCTCTCCCCTTAAGCTCTGTCAGTGGATATTCTATCTTTTTCTTTTTTCCTTCATTCACTTTTGTATATCTGTAGAATTTTGAATTGTTTGGCCGCGTTGTACCCACATGTCCACATTCGGTCGAACTGTTCTACCAAAACGATTTATTTAGTGCCGGTTTAAATTAATTATTTAAAATGGCTTTCTTAGAATTATTTCCCGATTTTGAAAATTTCTCAAAAATTACGTTTTTAAGTCGTGGACACGTCCTCAAAAAGTAGAAATTCAGTATCTCGAAATTTGTGAATATTTTGGGTGGCTAGATTTAAAGCGAATCCATGGTAAATATGTTTATATGTCACCCCAAATTCTTGGGGGTCATTTTTGTACTCTTTTTTATATTTTTTTTATATATTTTTTTTTAACAATGCCCATTTACAACGTTCGTGAACAATGTCCATGAACAGTGACCCAAACAGTCACCGCGTACGGTGCAGCATCCTGTACAATGGTGTGCAGTCTGTAGTATAACGCCCTCATCGGCGTGTGCACGTGCCAGTGCCCTCTCAATCCGATCCGCACTGTGAGGCACAGACCTTTGTCACGACATAGGGCCGTGTAAATATCATTAAGGAAAACTCTATGCGACAGGATATAAGAGGAAGTCTATGCGATGCATTTACAGTGGCTCTGGCCGGCGTGTATCGCGACAGAAGCCTGGCGCGACACCTGTCGCGACACTTCGTTCTCTGTCGCGACCGCGAGCGAACCATCTCTATCACTGACGAGCACGAGGGGGCTATCGCGGCGATTCTGACGACGTCGGCGGGTCCTTTCTGTCGTGTCTTGCTTGGTAGCGCTGCCATCTGAAACCCACGATCCCTCCTGTCCCGCGACACCCGCTGCGGTGTCACGACCCGGGCGGAAATGAGGCGATAACCCACCCCATTTTGGTCCCCTGCACTCTTTCGTTTGTTCGACACATTCTAAAATCAACATAAATTAATCTTATTACTACAAAGGCCACTAAAACTTGGAAAACTCGCAAAAATGTATTTATCATACAAAATACGAGTTTAATTATAATTTATCTTTAATTGAAATTTACAAGCGGGTTTCTACGAGGATTTACAAAATACACAAAACAGGCGGTTGGCCTTTCATCACAACTGGGTTCTAAATAGGCCGTCGCTCGTTGTACCTTGACACACAAGTATTATTCGCGACGGGGTGGCTTGATACCCGATGGTTGAATTTTCCTACATGGGTTACTCTCCATCTAAGTGCTCATGCAATGGCAACCACACACATTCAAGTAAAATTATGCATATTCCAAATTGAATGTCTACATACCCCGTCCCATGCCTCGAGTCTTCACCGACTCCCTTACACATGCAATTGCCATGTATGAAAAATTGTTTTCAAAACAAAGGTATTTGTTTTATTTATGGACAACTCTCCGATATATATATTAGTGGACATACTCCGATAAATAATTTTGTGGACAACCGCCCGATGTATTGTAATTGGACGTACTCAGATAAATAGATTTATTGATCAAACCCTAGAAACCATTTATTACGCCACCTCTTGTTCTATGGTGTCCCATTGCATATGATACGACCTCATACTAATATTCTATTACTTCTATTAAATTCATTAATTTATCAAGCGTGTATCTTAGCAATTTACACAAGCCAACGTATTCATGTTTAGCGATAACACAAGCGACCTGCCTGGACCAGTGAATGGTCAAACAATTCATCTTGGAATTGCACCTACAACAGTCTTGTCTGGGGCGTCGAAAACGGTCGAAACCCGGCGCTCGATACATAAGTCTTTGGGATGGTGTTGTCCATTTGATTACACTAACCATTTGGACTTGGCAAAAGACCTTAAACCAAGTAGGAAAAACCCATGTTACCTCTTGGAGTTTTTCAAAACTCCCCGATCGATCTCGATCGGACTCATGTGTGGATGAACTTTATAACTGTCTTTCGCTGAAGAAACGCGGTTCGATCGCAGAAATTTAGGAAAATGTGGAAAACTCTCTAAGCTCTCCCTTTCTTTTTCTCTTTTCTTTTTCCTCTCCCATCGGTTTGGTTAAGCTTATGGTTGAAGGTGGATGTCCTCCTTGCCACATGTCCCCTCTCTTAGTGGTTCTCATTGGATTATATCAACATCGTGGCGGATTACCATTACGTCATGTTGCTACATATCTCCCTTGAGCCAGCCCGGGCTCTTGTTTGTTGGTTCTCCCCCCCACTTGACCCGTGGCTGCAGTGAGCCACTTATCACGTGCCAAGTGTCTGTACTACCCTCGGTACCTTAAAAAACGTGAAATTACGACTATCTCGGAATTCGACGAAATTCGACGAAATTCGACATGGTAGTTAGATTTCGCGAGACGATTTCAACGTTGAAGTGCAACCGTAGATTCGAGGATCTAGAAAATTCGGTGCTGGCGAGATCAGTTTTATCTATTTTTAGAAAATTGATTTTCTCGGGTTTCTGGTTCATCATCAGGGATGCGAAATATTTCAGGCTTCCTGAACCATTTCATGATTGACTATTTTCCATTTTTAGAAAAGAAAAATTAAATTTTTCAGGAGCTTTGCAATAGAATCGTCTTATCGAAAACGTGAAATTTCTATTATCTCGAATCCGGCGATTAGGTTGGGTGTTCACGAGACGATTCAACTGACGGTAAATCAGTTTCGATATCGGGACTCGAGAAAAGTTCAGCTTTTCAACACATTCCCGATGACAAATTACCGTTTTGTCATTTAAGGCGACTTTCTGCATTTTTCCTGAGTTTTACAAGACATGCATTATTCGTATGCCAAGCAAGTAGTTAAATATATAAAAAAACCACAGGAAACATTTAGATGTAGCCTCCAAACATATATTTCATAATTGCATTGACGCTCACACGAAAAAATAGATAAAAGTGTTGACTTTAAAACAAAAATAGATGTATTATAAAATAGAAGAACAAGAGAGCGAGAGATATAGAAGAAACAGGGGAGAGATTTCTTATTCCTTCATGTGTATTGTGACTCATACAAAGGCTCCCTATTTATAGGGTTTTAATACATAAATACATTAAAGTGTATATAAATCACGTAACCTACACATTCGTAACCTATATACATCAATGTATATTCAATGTACCTATTAATACTCCGAAAGATTAATGGAGAGTTTATGGACATCCATAATATTGTTCATAATACTCCCCTTGGATGTCCATATCTTGCCTCATTTAAAACCTTACGGGGAAAACCCGAGTGGGAAAAACCATGGTGAAGGAAAAAGAGTACGATTATAAAAAATTTACTCCCCTCTTCTCAGCATCACTTTAAATCGAGAAACTGCGCATTCGATGCTATGAACTAGCCTTTCAAATGTTGCGGTAGGTAGAATAGCAGTGAATAAATCTGCTAGAATATTAGTTGAGTAAATTGATTGAACATTAATATCACCCTTCTTTTGTAGATCATGAGTGAAAAAGTTGGTGATATATGTTTTATTCTATCGCTGTACCCATTTTTTAATTGAACAATGCATGCAGCTTTATCTTCATACAAGGTCGTCGGGACCTCCTTGTTAAAATACAAACCACATGACCCTCGAATATGATGTATTACAGATCTTAACCAAAAACATTCCCGACTTGCTTCATGAATTGCTAAGATCTCTGCATTATTAGAAGATGTAGTGTGGTAATTAGTTGTTTCGTAGAAGGCAGCCATGAAATGCATTTGTATCATAGCATGTGAGCTAATAACCGTTTGTGATCGAGCATTATGAGGGTCAGACATATATCCCGCATCTGCATAACCAATTAATTCTGCTTTGGGTACATTGGGATAATTATAGGCCCATATCCATACGGTATACCGAAGATACCTCAATGATATGTTTAACATCAGTTATTATCTTCTTGTTGGGCCAAGAACTATATCTTGCTAATAATAAATTTCACGAGAAAATGATATATCGGTCGTGTATGAAGACTTGCAAGATACATTAGTGCTCCAATAACCTAAGATATGGTACCGGACGAGTTGTCATCATCCATCCTAGGTCGGAAAGGATCTTTATTCACATCAGACACCCCAACCATTGGGGTGTGTGGATGGGCATTATCCATATGGTCGTTTCAGCACCTTTGATATATAAGATTGATGAGCAAAATTCCATTCTCTAAGTGTTCAATCGCAAACCAAGGCAAGTTTTGTTTTCCCAGTTTTCATCTCAAATTCTTTCTTTAAGTTGACTATTTAGCCACGAAAGCTCATTCGTAGTTCAATAATATTCAGGTCATCAACATAAATTGCAATTATAACTTGAGCTTCGGATCGGATCTTTTAATAAATACACATGGGCAAAGGGGATCATTCTTATACCTTTTATAATAAATATTCACTAAGACGGTTATACCATGCGTCAGTTATTTGACCCATATAGAGATACATAATTTTCATCGAGTAAAGTTCTGGATATGAATTATGTGTTGCGAGCAATTTAATCCTTACAGGATTTTTCATGCTACAAATATCCACAGTCAGTAGATCCATACTCATCATGTAACATCCATTAACACATACCAAGTTTTCATGTATGCAGGCCAATTAAATATTGAAAGTAGTTGTACTCTGGAATACGTCTCTTCATAATCAATGCCATGTCTTTGAGAGAATCCTTATTGCAACTAATGTATATAACCGAACAACTTTATTTGTCAGCGGCATCTCGTTCCCGCTAAATACCGCATCTACAGTTTGTTATATCAGTGCAGTACAATAGGACGAAAACTTCGTGTTTGAAGAGAATTCAATTAGCTAGTGCATCTTTCCATTTTGGCGATCATCTCTGTCTACATTCCTCGCGAGACTTTGGCTCCGAGTCCTCATTGTCATTAACAATGTTGAGTGCCACATTATAGGCAAATATATCGACGGCGTCGATTTTATTCTGGGATTCTTTGCTGGCCAGTTGTGGCGCAGTTGTGGGGATCTCTGATTGTCACAAGTTTCGGTGCAGATTTCTTACGGAATTCTGATGGGGACTCTTCTAGAGCCATCAATTCCTCGACTTGATCATGTGATCTTTTCTTTAAGGATTTTATCTTTGAACAACTAATTAGACCATGTTTCATGATGCTTTGGGTTCATTAGCAACAGTTGTCCCTAGGACATTAATTCGCTGGAGCGATGGCGGTGGTATGTAAGATAGTTACTCTCTTGGATTAGTAAATACATCAGCCGAACAGTTATTACTAAATTTGAATGATGTCTTTGATTATAGTTCACATTCCTTTGTGTGAGGGTCAAGATGAGACAACGACCATTGATTCCAATGATATTTTCAATGAACATTTTCTTTCTTTAAAGTTGGAAAATCTTATTACATCGAAAATAATAATCAATAACTTGGCGCGTAAATAAATCTCCGAGTTAGTATCTCATATTTTGATTATCGATGGAGATTCATATCAACATATATTCCCAAATCTTCTTTGGGGATATCTTAGTGCGTTGTGGTGGTAATCGGAACATATGCACCACACCCAAAAATCCTTAGATGGAAATATTTGGTTCGACGAAACCAATTATAAGGAAGAACTCATGATAATTTATTGAATTATCTGCAGATCGGTCTTTGTGCATGCAAAATAGCATGGCCCCAATGAAGTTGGGAGCTTCGTTCTCGTAGTAATGGCTTGCGCAATCAGTTGGGCGTTCCAATAAGCGATTCCATGAGCTTAGTTTGTGTATGAACACTTCTTTACGGGATGTTAAGCGAAAGTTATTCAATAGACATACAATAATCATTAAAGACAGAAGTGATTCGGCATTGTCAAGGCGAATTGACTTGTCCGGATGTCTGGAAAATGAGCCGTGAGAAAACTGGTATTTTGACGACAGTCTAGCAGATGGCAGTTATAACGTTGATAACAAGCGGACATGTGACCATCTCGTTGATGCATCAATCGAGGAATCATAAAATGTCGAAATGGTCCCGCTGTGGCCGGATGAATAGACCCGTATATCCCGCTGTGTCTGTTGCCAAAATGCAAGGGGTTTTGTCATATTACATTGTTGTGATGACCTTATAATTAACTTCCCTTGAGAACAAGCAGCACATGAAATTTTATTGGACAAAAAAATTTTTTGATTTTTCAGTGAATGCCCACTTGAATTTTTAATGATTCTCCGCATCATTATAGACCCAGGATGTCCCAATCGGTCATGCCAAACAATAAAATTATTTTCATCAGTAAACTTCTGGTTTACTATGGCATGTGCCTCAATTGTACTTATATTTATATAAAAACTAAACAAGAAGGACATGGTATTATTCAATATATTTTTCTTACGAGACAACGTTGGTAATATATAAATACTAAGTGTTGTCTTCATTCGTAGTCTCAATATGATATCATTTCGATGCGAATATCTTTAAAACTCAATAAATTTCTTTGGGAGACTGTAGAATATAATGCACATCATCAATATGTTCCTCAGGGTAACAATATATTAGCTCTACGGAGCCCTCGATCAATTTTGCTGCAGATATTGTATTCTACATCCTAATCTTGCATTATTAAAAAGGAAAGTTTTATCCTTAAGTATAGTATCTGCGTTGAAATTACTATCTGCTTGAGATACATATCATTGTGCTGATTGAGGATCCCCACGGATGAGTTTCCATATTCTTCATGAGAAACCGCAGATATATAATAAGAAAATCCTTAAAATAACCACGTAACAAAGCAACTTTCGGTATTCGATGGTCTGACGACTTATAGCAATTGTAGACCCGAATGCATAAATATAAGCGGGAAATATTTTATTTTTTGGAGATTTTCATCACCAAACAAACAAGTGCTCAATATTAAGCGGTGAATAAAGAAATGCAGTTAGGTCATATCATTACAAGGTAAGTGATGTTGCTCTCATCCTTAGAAACAGAAATTTATCTCTACGGCTTTTTGTCTTTCTTTTCAGCGATTGCTTGGTAGATGTCGACCAAATGTTTTGGTGCCACGGCAGTCTCGGTGACCCGATGGCACTTTCGTGCGGCGATAGCATAACTGTCACCATTTCTTTTTCACCACTTTTTTGTTGTCTTTTTCAATATTCTCACCTTTTGATATTACGGCGCGTTAACTTTGGGTTCTTGGGGTAATTGTAACTGTGCGACCCGTCCCGACCCGACTATGACGCGACCCTTACAACCATGACATGCGGCCTGCGACTTGTCCATTATAAGGGTGATGATATGTTGCGCATTCACTTGGAAATGGAAAGTTAGACGAGCCTCGTGATTTTCATCAAAAGCTCATTGTTTGTTCGACCCGCAAAAGACATGAAATCCAGTCGGAATATTTCCTAAAGCCTTTTCACGAACATTTACTCTTTGTAGGAGCACATTGGATGCACAAGTGGAGAATGTTTTCTCCAACATATCCTCATCAGTAATTTTTTCTCATGGCAGCGGTGAGAGCGGTCTAAATATTGTTGGGGACATATAGCACCGCGATTTAAAATCTTGCAGTCCTCAAGTATCAGTCATGTGAAGAAATCATCGCTTTGGCTTTTTCTTGAATGGATATTTGTATTATTTCTTTAATTGTATTTCAAGACCATTTTGCATCTAGATGGATTTCAGCATCTAGTATCCATGACAGAAATTCTTTCAGTGATATCAAGAGCCACAAATTCCAATTTTGCGGGTCGAGCATAATATTATAAAATATATGAAGAAAATATTAGATAAGATAATAATATTATAAAATAAAGAGATAGTTGCATATGAACACACCTCCAATATACCTTCAATATATTTCTTGAAAATCCAACAAAGCTTCGTGCTGATAACATATTATAAAATAGAAGAATAAGAGAGCGAGAGATATAGAAGAAATAAGGGAGAGATTTCTTATTCCTTCATGTGTATTGTGACTCATACAAAGAGAACTTTATTTATAGGGTTTAACCATAAAGATATACATTAATGTGTGTATATAAATACGTAACCACATTTGTAACCTACATTCGTAACCTATATACTTGATGTATATTGATATCACGTATTAATATCGAGATTAATGGAGAGTTTATGGACATCCATAATATTGTTCATAATAAGATGATTTTTTTTCTTTTTTTTAACAATTCCGAAAGCATATGGGAATGCAAATCAAACAAAAAATTAAATTTTCTTTTATTAACATATGAAATCTAAGATTTCAGATCTAGAATACAGAAGCAGGCTCTGATACGAGGTTTGGAATCTCGGGACATCTATCCGAAATCTATGATTTAAACCATTAGCAAACAATATAAAATGAAATAAAAATATATTTTATTAACTTAAGTAAAATACGTATTAGCAAAAATTGAAGCGTCAGTGAATCTTTCGAGGAGCAAGCGGTTGTAGTCTTAATGCAGTGTAAGTTCGAGAATAATCCAACTTAGTTTTCTTTGTAATGGGACCTTCAGAGTGCTCTTATCTTTTGATTAAATAAATAATAAATTATATTCGCAATATAATATTATATTTATAATAAGGTTTAATAAGTCATTAAATTCACTTACATACTCAAACTTATAATTAGTCCGTATAAGTTAAATGGTCCAATTTAATTAAAACTCTAACTTATTTATTTGGATTTAGTTGTAATGTATGGATATGCTTTATCTAGACTATGAAACATATCTAGAGGGATGTGCTTTATTTAGATGACGAATCATACCAAGAGATGGACATGTTTTATCTAGATATGGTGAACCATACCTAAATGCCCAAACATAGAGTATACTTTTTTTTTTTTTGTTGGACAAGTTTAACAATTAAATCAGAGTCACAATAAAAATCTATGAAATTGATGTAGATATAAAGATTGGTGGGAGAATAATCAAATTACCTTACTAATTAGAGTTGTTTTCAGAATAAATAAATAATTCTCAATCCAGGATTCGAGAGTACCATCTTATTTGAAAAACTAAGAGAATTGGGTTAGGGATGGGTTTTTTTTTTTGTTGAAGGATACGCTCATTTCATGATATCATGTCTTTAAACATTGAATGTTTTAACAAATCAAGCTAGGCATGTGAGTGAGTCAAATGTGTTTAGGGATGTGCAATGAGGCATGTTTTTTCAGATTATATATAAAATTGAATGATTTATAATATCTTAATTTTAATAAAAATAAAATAAAATATAAAAGCTAAAGGACCGGGTATGAAAATTTCTCATTCATATCGAATTTGTCCTGTTTAATATTTGAGGGAGGATAAAGAAATAATTTAAGTTAATCGGACAGAATTGGAATAGAGCTGTCCCCTCCCGAACCCATTATCCATACCTAAGCGTGTTTAAGTAATTAAAGGGGCTTGGGCTTTGACCCATTACTAACTTGGGCCTGGCCCAGCACTTACCCTAAAATATTAAAGTTTGGGTTTGGAACATATGGGTGACTAGATCCAAATCCAATTGAACCGGTCCAACTCGCCCGGTTCTTCTTCATCTGCTCCCTCGAATTGCAGTCCGGATCTTCATGGAGAAACAGCACAGAAATGATAAAGGGATATAAAAATAATTCAACTCATTCCCCCTGTCTAATTATAAAGTCAAAATAATTTATTTAAAAAAAATACACATGTAAGACTTATTTTCAAAATATTCATAAAATTAATATTTTTATTTTTTAAAGCCGTATTTACAAATTACGGTTTTAAGGTTAATTTTCAAAATCATAGTTGATGAATGCGGTTTTAAAAAAAAAAAAAAAAACTAATTTGATAAATATTTAAAAAAAAGAGTTTATATGTGTCTTTTTTTTTCTTAAATAAATTGCTTTGGGATCAAACTCCCGTGACCCTTTTTCCTTTTTTTAACTCTCAATGGCAATTTTTGGAAAACGTTTTCCCATGTACTATAGTAGATATGATCTTTCTAATAAAATAATAATAAAAAATATGTAAATAATAATAATAAATATATTTAAAATCGATATTTTATTTGTATCTAATATTTATAATTCTTTTTATTTTTGCTTATTTTGTATAAATTTAAATGATTTGACAGTAAATTTTATTTTATTAATTTGAATTATATTTAATTTTTATTCATTTTGGAGTTTTATTTTTTATGGTGTTTTTTCGATCGGTATTAGACTGGAGCGGGTTGGAGTCGTTGGGCCGATTGGCTGATTTCTTGCCAATGTGTTGCTCTGAAAACAATGGCTTAATGGGGTGATCGGCAAGGGGCGCGGGTGCTTTCTACGATACTAAGTCGGTCTTTTCTTCAAGGGAAGAAAAGATCAACTACCTACCTTGGGCGCGAGTTTCACGCACTTCGTGGTAGAGTGGATCGGTATTTATAAGGAAATGATGATTCTTTCAGCATTAGATGACGTCTGATCTGTATCTCTTCCATTCTGGGTGAAGAAGTTTCGCTTTCCTTATCATGGACCCATTTGTTAGGGATAATAGAGAAGTCGTGATCATGTAAGATCCTTTTCTAATCAGTGGGGTGCGGATCAGATCATGGGCCCCGTCTCTTTCGCATGAGGTTTCTTGGCGCTGTATGGCTTGATTACAGCGTAGTGGTTTCGGTTAGGCTGGGCGTGCTGGCATGGGTAAGATCTGCTATGGGGCGAGGCTTCTTTGTTGGGTGCGTACTTTCAGGCTCCCTTCATAAAGGCTAGGATGTTTGGGCTTATGCGCTTTGGAGAAGAGCTCGCATTTCACGGGGCTGTCTCTTGGCATGTGTTTTGCACATCGGTTGCACCCCTGACCCTTGGCTAAAGCAAGCAGGCAGGGGGTGAATTGTTTCTTTGATCGGTTCGGCTTCACGTGGCTAGCTGGGTTGGTTTGATTTGGGCTTTGTCTTAGTCGAAGCGTCTTTGTGATAATGATGGCGCTCTTTTAGATTTTCACGCCGTTTTATTGTTGCTTCCCATATCTTTAGAAACATTCCTTGTATCGCATTTTTTTTGCTTCTTCTGCGGGTTTGGAAGTGTCTTTGATCGGCCTCAAAGCGCGTGGTTCTTTCTATCGAGTCTTTGTCTCACTGAGAGCGTTTCCTTGCTTTCCTCCTTAGTTCGGTGCGTCTTTCTTCTTCTTTACCTGTTTTGAATTTTGGGTCGTTAAGGCGTGTTGGGTTGGGGGGTTCCGCATCTTCCGTCGTTTTGTTCGTTCTCTCTCTCCACCGCTTACATGCATGCTTCCTCTGGATATTCCTAGATTCTGTGGGGCATAACGTATAGAGAGACGGTTAAGAATGAGTCGAGGCGGGCGCGGCGGGACCTGAATCAGTCACCGCCCTTTGTGGTTATGAGTCCTTCTTAGGTTATCTTCCTCGCCGGGTAAGGCGAGGGAAGGTCAGAGGGTCTGCATCCTTATGGCTCAGAATATTTGAGGGCTCTCTCTTGGTGGGAATGCAGCGGATGTCGTGAGGCCCCTAAGCCGGGTTGAGCGCCGTATGCTAAAACCTTCGCTACTCGTTATGGACCTCCCTTAGGTGTCGAATCCTAGTGTGCGATCTTCTCACGTCTTGTATCGCATTCCGTTCCAGATGATGCGCTTCTTTGGCGGCCTTGCAGGCGATCTCTCAGCTTCCCTTTGCCCCCTTCATAAAAAGCGATAAATACGGCATTTCAATATGCGAGTCTGGCTTTCTCCCAATTTTAGAGGGGCGTCTTGGTAGGCCTTTTGGTTTTTAAGGATAAGGGCCTCGGGGTCCCCAGTATGGCTATAACTGGCGGATCTCTTGACGTGAAAGAGGCCTCGGAAGGCTTCTTGTATATTTCAAAGCGGGCCATTGCCAGACCTATCATTTCCGACCTCCTTTCCTCCCACAAGCATTGGAAAGAGCGCTATTTTTTTTGTCGGGGGTCGACATTGGGAATACAACCCTACCGATCAATATGATACGCTGGGGATTTCAACAATATGGACTTTGAGAACCTACGTGAGTTTTCCATTTATGCTAGTAGGGATTGACTTTTTAAAGTTCTTGCTATGTTCTTGACTTTGCTTTGGTTGCGTTACCTTGGTGTCAGATCACGACCTTACTCGGGCGAGTAAAGCAACGATTGGGCAGAAATAAGCACGGGCGTATTAAATATGATCGGGTCGGACATTTCCGATCCTCTTCGGGTGTGAGCCGCTTCTTGTTCCCCCTTATTGGAGATCTCCTCCAGCCCTGCTATGGAATTTTCTTCGAGGGCCTCTGTTTGTGAAGCTTTGACTCGTGAAGAATTTCGGGCAGAGTGTTGGGGTTCTTGGCGAAGAATAGGAGGAATTAACAAAGCATAAGGCTCGAGGTCCCCTTGAGGCAACACTGGGCTCGGGGGCCAAGACCCGAAGAATTTGGGAGCATACATTCCGCGCCGGCTTATCTGCGAGGAGGGGATCACGTACTGACGAGTTCGGTGAGGGCGGGGCGTTCCTCTTTGGCCGGAGTGTGAGGTGGCGGGTGAGCAGTGTCGCTCATCCTCTGCTGCAGGAGCTAAGGGTTCTTTGAGAAGGGCCGATGAGCCTCCTTTAAAAGTTCTTCCTACTTCTATCTGGAGCCCTTTAGCGCAAAATGCCACGCCTTCCCCTCCGATGCGAGGAGATGTGGGAAATGATCTCTTTGGAGCTGAGGGGGGTGAGGACTCGGCCCCATTTACTAATCACGGGGAGCTCGCCGCGGAATTTGTTTCTCATCCTTCGGGACTACGATCTCGAAGAATGGATGCCTTGTAATTAGGAGGCTTGGCCACATCGCTGGGGGAGTAGCCTACACATGCGTCGAGCGCCTTCTCTTATCCGTCTCATCATTGTGTTACTGTTATATGCTAACTCCATCTTGTTCCTTGGCAGATGACTACTTATACAAAGAGCCCGGAGAGGAGAGCCAGTTCGGCCAAGAGCTCTGCTAAGGCGGCAAAAGCATACAAAGCTAAAGTCGCCTCCCTGACCTCCAAGAAGGTTAAGCTGCGAGCTCGGATACAAAGCTTGAACGAGGATGTTGTGAAGCATAAGAAGACAAACAGTGGCACATTATACCATGGTTATAAGGATGACGCGTGGTTATGAAGGTTTAGGTCAAGAAGAGCTATGCACCAGTTGGGGCCGCGTTTGATCGGGCCCCCAAGAGGCCTGCTCAGAGCCCGGGAGCCGTCCAGAGCAGCTACTACGCGGGGACCTCCGCAGGCAGAGGCCATGGTTAGCCAAAGGTACGAGTAATAGCTGAGCTGGTGACGATGCACCTTATGGCCTCCGATGGCTTGCCACTCAGCCGCGCTTTTCCGGGTTTGAACTTCAATTTTCAAGTCTCCCCACAAGAGGAGGCTTAAAGAATACTCGAGACTTATGGCATCCCGGGTGTTCTCCGATACCCCCAGCCTCCGCCTTCCTTCCACGTAGTTCATGTCTCGCCAGGTCAGCACTCCCTCTCTGCCCACTGGCCACGCCTTGACTTGCACCCACTTGAGGCTCGCACTACTAAGGTTGCTTATAGCCACTCAACATTTGGGGGCCCCTTTGTATAATCATCATGGTTTGCCAAAATCTCAGCTCAAGCCTCCACACTGTGACATCAACATTGGTTTTGTTATTCTATGGATATTCGTCCCTTCACTCTTGTTTCTCCGTCTTCTTTTAAGTGACCGGTGGTTAAGAGGTTTCCTAGTCATCCAATCTTTAAAATGGCCTGGCCTCTTACTGAGCTACAGTGTGTGCCTTAATAATGAGCTTATCAGGTTTCATCCACCGAAAGCATATGGCTCCTTTGAAACTGAGCTACATGGCTCCTTTGAAGCTGAGCTACATGGCTCCTTTGACGCTGAGCTATAAGGCTCTTTTGAAACTGAGCTACGTGGCTCCTTGGCTACTTGGCCTTCTGGGCTGTTAGTGATGCAAGGTGGGACCGTGATGGATGATCTAGAAGTTTTGGTAAGTCCAAATATGGGTTTGGGGTAGTTTTCTAGGGCTAAAAACAAAGTAATATAATTAAAAATATGGATGAGCTATGAGATTTTCTAAGTTGAATGTATTTGTGGTATATATGGAAAATGGATGAGGAATGTTTGGTAGTATGAACAAGATATGTAAAAGTTTGATAGTGTTTGAAAATTTTGCCAGGAAAGTTTAAAGAGAAGATACGGCGAGAAAGCAGCTCAGACAAGAGTGGTTACTTACTCCGTTAATGAAACGATCCACACAAAGATGTATGACTGAAAGAAGGCGCCACAATCAACTACTGACTGCTGATTGATGTCGACAAAGACTCGCCACCAAGGAACCACCCAGGTAATACGAGAAGGCCACGAACTCGTCCCCAAGGGAATCCACCTAAGAGATAAGAGAACAAGAGAAAACTCTTAAAAAAAGAAATCTGAAAATATTATTAAACTTGAACCCTAGCATCACATTAGTATATATAGTCTCATACTTTCTAAATCAAATAAAGCAATCCTCTACTTTAACTAGGAAAAGAACTTTCAATTACAAAAGCAACTCTTAAAAGAAAACTTAAAATAACAAAGCAAATCTTTCTAAAAGGATAGACAAAATATCGAGCAAATCTTTTAAAAGAAATACAACAGACCATAAACAAATCCTCTAGAAGATCCTCAAGGCAAAATCTTTCTCCTCAAAATCAATATGGCGGCTCCACATCGTGGCTCATTCAAGTCTAATCACGTTTTTTTGTCACGCCCAATGAGTTCCAAAGAGCCACATGTATTCACGCGCTCGACCTCCCCAATCCTGTTCTTTAATGAACAAATGAATTCCAATGTTCGTGTGTAGTTTATAGAAGCTCCCGCATCAATCCCCATATCGAAAAAGACTTGCCCTCAAGTCTTCACCGTGATAAGCCCCTCAAGTCCTTGACATCAACATTAGAATGCTATCGTCTGCAACCAACTTCAGGTGGCTCTCCCAATTTCTATAATTCAAAGTGGCCATCTACCGCTCGAGCTTCCAAACTTTCCGGTGGAACTGCTATCCTTGCGAAGGTGCCCCAAACCACCCGCCAACCTCAAACTCAACATACGGCAAGGTCTATTTGCTTGTTCCACATATTTGGCATTCTTCTTCTCAATCTTTCAAGTGAATTTCTTCATGCAACTTCGATCTCTTTGGGCCTAACTCACATTTCCACTAAATTGTTGAATATAGATGGGTGCTAATCATGTCCAACTATTGTAGTCCATAGACTCACTGACTTTCCTCACCAGCCATGCGGACCTATTGTAGGTAAACTCAATTTGTAGAACCCAACCTATTGTTTCACGTGCTTTTCCCACATAGCTCCTTAGCAAATCTCCCAAGTCTTCTGCCAATTTACTTCACCATCAATCCGAGGGTGATAAGAAGTACTGAACAGTAAAGAAGTCCCAAGTTTCCTCCACAGAGTTCTCCAAAAGTGATCAATAAAACTTAGAGTTCTTAATCCAACCATAGCCTAGGAATACCATGGGATGATAACTTTTGAAGTACAAGTCAGAATACGGCATCATTAGACTCACATAGATGGTACAAAGCCAGCCATCTTTTGAAAACCTCACAACTACTCACTGACCCACCTGCTTCTTGTGTCTGTGGTAATCCCAAAACAAAATCCAAGCTTTCACCTCCTCCCATGGCATATTTAATACAATGGTGTGGTCCTCGCATCGCTTCCAAAGTGATTTCCTAGCCATCACACACAACACACTTCTTGACACCCATACTGTCTTCTAATAGGCCATGAAGTCATCTTCAATAGAGCTATATTTTATTTCATCAAAAGTGTCTCCATGTTCACCATGGAACTCATCCAGAAGGTCTAATTCAAGAATAAGACTATGATGTATAGAGTGTTTCCTTTAAAGAGAAACCATCCATCCATAAAAACTCTTTGTGTTTGTCTACGCGATACCTAGATTTCACCAAAATCAGCATCCTTCAGATGTCTTTTCCAACACATCGAATCCAACTACTTGACTGGCAAAGCCACTAGGCATGTCTCCCACTAAGGCATCCAAGAACAACGCTATGAACAACCGCCAGTATGTTTGATTTATAGTTAAATGCCAAAAGAATCTACATGTCATGTTCTCATCTTAACTGTGTTGGTGGTTGATGAATTTAAGGCTTCATGATCTGAGAAAAGCACAAAATGGCTTGTAAAGCAAGCATGACCCAATGAATAAAGCTTATAGATAGCATAGAACTCCTTGTCATAGGTGAAGTACTTCCTTTGCTTCATTTAACTTCTTACCAAAGAAAGCGAAGGGTCTTCCTTCATGACATCACCAACTCTAACTTGAGATGCATCACACTCTACTTTGAAGACTTTATTAAATCAGTAAAAACCAAACAATGTACTCTCCGCTACTTTCTTCTTAATCAACCTAAGCTTTCTTCCACAACACTTGTCCACTCTGAATTTGTCTCCTTTAAGCATTCGGGCCATATTAACAGAGCTAAATCCACGAATAAATCTCCTATAAAAAGAGACTAGCCCATGAAAACTTCTTCACATCATTGATCGAGCTAGAGCTACAATTCAGAATCGCCTCTATCTTGCTTCAAATTATCCTTCACCCCATCTTTAGTAACCACATAAACTAAGAAATATGATTCCGTCTGCATAGAAGTCACACTTCTTCAAGTTGGTAAATAATCGTTCTCTTAGAATAGAGAACAATTGCCTCAAATGCCCAAGTGCTCCATCGACTTTTGCCATAGATCAAACATCATCAAAGTAAACCACCACAAAATTTCCAATGCATGGCTTAAGGATATGATTCATAAACTCATAAAAGTGCGTTAGGCATTGATAGTCCAAGAATCACCATCCACCATAGAGTCCATCTCGAGTTTTAAAGGTCGCCTTTTAGTCTCCTTCCTCATACGGACTGATGGTATCCACTCCTCAAATCAATCTTCGCACGACCACCATAGAGTTGATCCAGCAAATCATTGAGTCTTGAATGGGAAATCGAGATCCAATATAATCTTGTTGATCGCCCTACTATCAACACACATCCTCTAAGATCCATCCTTCTTTGGGTACTAGCAGTATGTGAACCGCACAGGGCTCTACTTCGAATAAGCCCTTTGTTGAGCAACTCATCAACTTGCCTTGTAAGCTTTTCCATGTTCTTTAGACCTCATCCTATAGGCCGGTTTATTGGGATAAACAGAACCCGGTACGAGGTTCATTGATGTTGAATATCTCTGCAGGCAAACCCACCCTCCTCAGTATCATATCAAACAAAATTTCGCCAAATTATTCTACTTCTTTGGGATCTCTTCACTTTCGGTTTCTTCACAGCAACCAAGGCCATCAAGGACCAACTATTCGATTTCTTTCTCCAATTCGGATTTTGACAACAAAGAATTCTGCTCGCTAGCTGGAGGTCGGAGCAATCTGCTGTCAATGCAGCAAGGACACTTTACGTCATCCCTTACTGAATGTGCTGCCTGAAGCCATCATGAAATAACCTCCATCATACTGCGCCTCAAGTATAAGTGACAAACATCCATTGGAACAACATCACCTACACCTGCCCAGAAAAGCTCTAATTGAAAAAAAGAGACAAGGCACTTATGCTTTGCACTGAGCATTGTCACTACTCCCTCTCAAGCCAGCCAATATAGCTCTGATGATCCATCTTCCAACCGGCTGGCAACGATCTCCAAAGGGAAACACACTCGAAGCTCCCACTATCAAAATAATAACCAAACAAACTCTGCTCTTAGATTTGTACCTTCGTGAAAGACATCGACCGCAACTAATTCTCCTCACTAGCAAAGGTCCATCTTACTCCTTGAACAACTAAGGAAGTCCTTACATCGGGCATAGTAAGCCTATCCTTATCTTCATGGTCGATTCAATTGCCTCTTCACGCCTTCTTCCTCGCCTCATATTCAACTAGGGGCAACCACTGGTTTAAGTTAGGGACATTCAAAAGCTATATGTCAACTGCATTTTGTGCCAATCGCCTTGACTTAGAGGTAGACTTGTCGGGCTTTCAGTAATTTCACCTTACTTGAGGTTTAAGGGTGGTTTTGTACACAGGACCCTTGAAGTCGAATTCTTGATAAACTTTTATCCATTCAGAAAGAATCCCATTATAATTCAAAAAGTGCTATTTTAACTATATTGATATACTGATGCTACATAATCATGTCAATGATGCAACTAAGTGTCTGTCTTCTTAGTATCACTTGCGCTTAGAGGTTATTTGTTGTTTTGTAGGTTTTACGCATTTATTCATCGAGACATATATATTAAATCTATGAAGATTTTGAACCTCAACATTAATACCAGCATCAAAAATCAAAGAAAGAATGAAGGCAAAGGATAAAACTACAAGAGGATTTGAAGCAATGCAAAGGATGAATCAGCAAATCCCAGCATCACTTGCCAGATTTATAGATTTCACTGTATCATAAAAATTTTTAATTCAGCAAAATTTCATCTTTAAATAAATTACTAATTTTCGCTTGACACCGTAGAATTTCTCGCTAGGCACGCTGAGAGTTTTGCATTTTCATTTATCACATAAATTCTCATATTATTGAATTTTCGCTAGCTAATGAATCACCACTCGCCTTATAAATTTTACACATTATGATTTCATTGTTAGCCAATACAAATGAGCAATCTTCAGTCTAATAAAATTTTTTTTTTAAGCCCTTAGCGAAATCTCACCCCGCTCTGTCATGCTTTGTAATTACGCAACCGATCAACTTTTGTGTATTACTCATCTCAAAATTAGCCAAATTGTTAGGCTTTATGAGATTTTCACATTGGGTGGCCTATAAGCCTCCCTCCCATTTTGTAACCCATGAAATTATGAGCTAAATTTTTAAGTTTTTACTTTTGTCTGAGTTTGAATAGGTTTTGCTTTTTCTCTTCTCTTCTCTCCTTTCCCTTATTTTCTGGCTGCCAACACTTTCAGGATGATTAACCCAAGATGCTGGGCTAAGCCTCTTTCAGAGAGCAGTTTAGCTTATGGTGGGCATATGCTGGTGTTGTCCCTCTGGTATTAAAAGCTACAAAATTGCATTTATATCTCTATCTTCTCAAAAATGTGGCTTTAGAATAGCAATTGAATGTTATTGATCACACATTTTCTACTTCATGTCAAAGATACAACATATACTTATTGCTAGATGCACCATTCACATGGTCTTTACGAGCCTCCCGAGATGATATTTAATGTTAGCCTCAAACTGAAAAGGGGCAATAGATGCATGTTATCTCAGGTTAACTCAAACAGGTTGATTTAGGTGAGGCTTCCATAGCTGTTACATAGATCCCATTCAGGTTCTGACTATAGGCTGCTTGTCATAACGCTGAGAGAAACTATATACTTGTTTGCCCTAAGTTAATGAAAGGTACAACCTAAATCTTTCAAAGTTAACTTTTCACACTTCATTTCACACAAATAATCAATTTTCAAACTCATCACACAATGTTTTTGGAAACAAATCCAAAACCAAATAGAAAGCCTTACCTTTACACTTATGCAATCATTCCAGATGAAACCCATCCCTGTTCAATCTTAGACCACTATATCAAGCAGAAGAGTTTGATCACTGCAAAGAGGGAGGAACTTAGGTGAGAGCAATATTTGTTGATCCACCACCACATGGTACCTAATCAAATGCAGATACGCTGTCGGATGGTGCCAACTACGAATGATAAGTCAATAAAATGCATCAACATCATAAGCATGCAATCTTTAATCTTTGTAACCACTGCAGAATCAAGCTAACACTTTGCAGAACTTCACTGCTTTTATTTTTTTATATTACTACTTTTATTTTAGGGCTAACCCTAACCTTTGCAAGTCGGCTCAGGCTTCATAGTCTCACCAGTACTGGGGCCAGGCATGCAAGGCCGGGACAGAGGAACTCGTAAAGATCGCATAGAATCAAGATAATAATCCGATCTGGGCCATGAAGTCAAGCAGTACACACCGATACCATGGATCCACTTAAATCGAAGAACAACGTAGTCAAATGAACTCAATGAATCCTAATGAATTTTACAGAATCATAGAGGGATCACATCCACCCTCCCAGAGTTAAGGTTCTATCCCCGTATCATTCCTCCACAAGATGTAGCAATGAGGCTATATTTGGTACTCCCACCTCAATATATCATGGTATAGAAAACGAAAATCCAAGACTCATATTGGGGATTTGAGGAGGTTTGCACTACCTTTAAGGAAGGTGGTGATTTGACATGATCACTTTGTCAAAGCATTTCACCACTCCAAAGACAAGGCCAGATTTGGCTGTTCCACTGAGTACCTATAACCATTAGAAACAGTCGGTAAGGTGTAATTCAATGTCTTTCTGCTGCTTCAGTAAGACCAATAATTTGAAAAGACATACCATACCAGCCAAGACACAGAGATTCTACCGGCCGAAGAGATTTATGGAGACCATCGCATGCCCACATCACGGGTTTGATACATGGATGCCGGTAAACCATTTTTAAGTGATGGTATGTCTCCAACCATGAAGCAACTATTGGAGACTATGTGTGGTAACTTTTTGCTTAAAACCCTGATGAAGCCATGACTTAATATGTATCAAACTTCGTATGTTTTTTGATGAACCAACCATGGAAGCCGGAAGATCGGGCTCTTCAACCAATTGAGGGGGGCATGCGCACCCCTCAAGACAGATGAAAGCAAATCGACTTACTTTTAATGAAGATTGATGAGTCGAAATGAAAATCAGATGAAATGCAAACACACTGAGTTATTCCAGATCCCAACTTTCTTTCTTTGTCAATTTTTAAATAAATACTACTCGAGGAGCCAGTTTAGAGTATGCCCATGTCCTAACTCAAAGAACACCCATAGATGCTCCACAGGTAACACCTATAACTTGAACCTGAGAATCACCCCAACCTCTCTCATGGAGACCCAACCCCCCGCATGCACTCCTCGTGTGCCAACCATACGTTGTTCAATTTCAACCACAAACACCACCATCCTCATTTCTCGTGAACAAGCCATTTTAAATTTGAGTAAGGTGGTAGGCAATTTTGTGGAAGAGCAAAAGTAATCAATGCGCAACTGCACAAAGGATCGAGCATCGTAGAAAGTACACCGAATAAGAGAATAGATGGGCTCGAGAGCACCAAACCAAAAAATCGATAACCTACAAGATTCCACTCCACAAGATCAATGTTATAGAGGTACAAGAAAGAGGAAGGTTCCTTCCTCAAACATGTTAAACCCAAAGGGAATCCATGAGGTAGGATCATCCAACACCGGGAATGGATGAGATTAAGGCTATAATTACTCTAAGAAGTGGAAAAGAGGTTGATCAACCTCATGCCAAAGCCTGGCTGGAAGAATCCAATCAAGGAGGAGAATTGCAAATTGGTGTTCTTCCTAAAGGAAGATTCAATGAAATACCGTGATACCACCTCCATTTCCACAAGCAATTTTAGAGGTAAGAAGAAGGATCTCAGTTAGCGTGCATTTTAGAGGTCTTAAGGCAAGGTGCGTTAACATAATTTATTTGACATAATCAAACAAACTTCGTTTGCAAAATTTGAAAGATTTTGCACAATCAAGAAGGGATTAGGCATTGAGAAAAGGCATTTACTGAAATGTTTTTGTGCCATAATCCAAAGTAAGAATCCACAACATATGATCCGTGATCTCCACAACTACCACATAGGAATTGCATAGACAAGCCATTACTTATCTAGAGCCGCAGAAACCATCACTGATTTTGTGGCAAGGCTAGGCTGGGGTGAACTTAAACTCACTAATATCACACTATCATTGGCCGATAG
This sequence comes from Tetrastigma voinierianum, assembly GCA_016808115.1. NCBI lineage: Eukaryota > Viridiplantae > Streptophyta > Magnoliopsida > Vitales > Vitaceae > Tetrastigma > Tetrastigma voinierianum. Next base: position 722,028 of record JAEQBH010003899.1, on the reverse strand, counting down.
ATCGTGAAGATCCCTAAGGGATAAAGATGTCTTAGTAAAAATAGATAAACCTGGTCATCAAGAGATTTTGTAGTGCAAGCTCGACACCGCTTAATTGCAATGAGCTCAATCAATCATCCTTGGAAGACCATTTCTGGCCACTGCCAATGCAATCATCAATTGCCGGAATGGAGTTATGCAACTCACATTTGGCAACATGACCTTGGAGCTGAACATATTCCATTTGAACAACAAGCACAAATTGCTAGAAGATGAAAATCAAACGATCGATGAAGTCGGGTTCAATTGGTCAAGATGCAAGCCGAAAGGTCCAGGAATTGCAAGAAGCTGTACCAAGTTGAAGCAGAGGTCTTGGTATTACCATCAGTAACCACTGAAGGGCAATTGCTCGCCTAAAATCAATCAAGAGGAACCAAGCCAACAATAGAACCAACACCAAGGAATCAAATTTCTGCCACCGCAGGCTGAGGAGATCCTTCCTCGACCTCCTTGAGTAATTTTGTGATATTGAACCGGCTTGGTGTTCTCAAACCGAATTGCAGCTTCAATAAATTTAGTTTAGTCATTTTAAATAATTTCTATAATTTTAGCTATTTTTAGTAAGTCTAATTAGTGCTTTCATTATTATTAGTAACTTTGTAATTATATTATAGTATCTTATATTAAATTATAAGATAGTTTAATATAGTAATTTTTATTTTTATTTTTATTTTTAATATAATATTGAATTTTAAAGCTGGAAATCCTAATTTCAGGTGATGCAGGTTTGGCTCAAATTTCGCTATAATAGCGAAATGACTCTTCTACCATTTTCCTGTTGACATTTAAACCAGGAGGGCCAAAGCCATTCTAAACTTTCCTCCCTCCCCACTCCTTCTTCTCTCAGAACCTGTCACTGCACTGAGCCACCACAGCTACACTGGGTCAACAGTTCCAGGCCACCACACCACAGTGTTTACTGCTCCCCATTTGACCATCATCAAAAGATCACAGGCGCCACATCAGACTGCAAGACTAGCCTACCTCCACCCCACCACAAGAATGAGGTGGTTAGGTTTCTCTATACAGAGAGTTGCCACCATCAACCGCCCAACAATTTTGTGTAAGATCTATACAGCCAATAGTAGTGATACTTGAATTTAGATGACATGGTTTACTAGCCATTTCACTACATCAAAAGCTATATCGTTGTTATATATATAGTTTCATCTACTTTCGCAAAACTTTGTGTCCCCATTTGTGTGGTAACCGCTTTTTATCTCTCAACTTAAATGTAATTGGAATGCTTTAATCACAATTGAATTGCCTCAATTGCAAACAAACTTTTGCATGTTACCTTAACGCGCTAGAACAACTCCACGCATGATCTCGGGCCAGTCAATCAGACGGCCAGATTCCAACTTTGAATGATTCTCCCTGGCGCGACTCACACACCACTCAGATTATTTCATTAGGCTGTGAATTTTATTTATTTCGCTTTGCAAGCTTCGCCTTAAGCATATCAAGTAAACCTAAGATAGGCTCTAGGCTACTATACTAAGACCAATTTTGTCTTCCAAAAAGGAAAAGAAAAGGAAAAGCAAAAAAGAAATAGAAAATAAAGTCGAAGTTTTGCCTTGAAACCCGAAAGACCTGGCCCGAGGGGTATATAAAGCCTTTGAAACCCGACATGCCCTAAGCCTTAATTGGTCGAGTCATCGATTTAGTGTTCGTTATACGGTGGATAGTATTCAACTACTACTGTTGATTTTCGTCATCTGCATCCGGTGAAGCCTGGTAGAGCTTGGTGGTCATGATCTTTTTGGTTTGATGCCCAAACCTTAACGGTCAGAGTCACTATGACCACAATGACTTCCCTCAGCGGCTCTGATTTAAGACAGAATCTACAAATAGTTAATAAAGAAAAGGCGCGCAATATCCATCTAGGTCGTTTAACACCTTAAGGCCATGATGCTGCTAGGTCAGGGGAGGGGACAATTTTCAGAATTTATCGCTTAACTGCTATATAAAGAAATTGGCTATCACAGACCTGTAAAGATATTAGACTTAGGTGGAAATTCAAGTTATGAGAATCATGGAATATAATATTGACCTAAAAAATTTGTTCTTGTATGGTTTTTGGCTCTTTCATGTCGTTTTCAACTTGGTGTTTTAGGTTAAGGACAATGTTTATATGCATTACACCTTTTGAATCATAGCTTTTTGAAAATCAGCGCCATCTATCTCCTTTTAGTTTTTTGCATTGCTAAGGGACTATAACGTTCCCGGTTGGGGGTGTGATTAGTACCCCAAAGTGCTATTTTGAACCCTATATTAGATAGGTTTTGAGGTGCTTTTTGCGCAATAATCATGTCATTTATGCGATTGAAGTGTTAGTCTTCTTAGTATCATATGCCCCGAACAGAGAGTTATTTTTGGTTGTTTGCGGGATGCTGCGTACTTTGGGAGTTCAATATCGAGACATATGATGAATCATGAAGATTGGGCTGTTGTCCTTTATCAAACGACCAAAAATCAAAGAAAAGAATGAAGGCAAAGTGATGAAATGATGCGATGGGGGCGAGAACGTCTGAGTGATGAATCGTAATCCCAGAATTTCGCTAAGATTGTGAAAATTTCGGGATTGCGAAAATTTATAACAACAGCGAAAATTTCGCAATCTTAACGAGAAGTACTATTCGCTAGACACCGGGGAATTTCGTGACGTTCCTATGATTTGCCTTTAAGCTACTCACATAAATTTAAGCTAAGCTAGCGAATTTCGCTAACTAAGTCACCAACTACTCTAGCGAAATTTTTGCATTTCGCTATCTCTTGGTGATTTCGCTAGCTAAGCGAAATTTTCATTTGCCCTAGCGAAATTTTTGAGTATAGCGAAGTGCTGTAATCATACTTTTGTAATTAATCTGTTAGACTTCAATTTTGGTGTATTACTCTACATCCTAAAATTAATAGGTGTTAGGCTTTGTGGTATTCATACATTAAGATTATTCTCTTGACCCCCTCCCATTTTGTAACCTGCGAAAGAAATTGAGAAGCAATTTTTGGTAGTTTTATTTTGTCTCGTAGTTTAGTTAGGGTTTTGCTTTTCTCTCTTCTCTCTCTTTCCCTTATTCTTGCAGGCAAACACCCCTCTTGAGGATGACAACTCAAGAGATGCTTGAAAGCTAAACCTCTTTCTTGAAGAGAGAAAGGAAGGCCCAGCTTGGTGGTGGGGCATATGCAGGTTGTCCTCTTGTATTAAAAGCATGCTGGAATTTATGGCCACTATCTTTTCTGAAATATATGGTTGAATAAGCATTGATGTGTTATTATTTGGCCAATACACCATGCTTGATCTGATTCTGCATCACTTGTGCTAGGTACGCTGTGGTTCATTAGATGATCACTGCGAGCCTCACGAGATGATATTTAATGTTAGGGTTTCAAGCGAAGGCGATAGATGCATGTTATCGTGTTAACTTTCCAATAGGAGTTTGATTTTAGGGTGAGGTTTGCTAGTTAAACATAGATAGGTTGTTGCCTTGGACATAGGTTTGCAATGCATAACGAGATAAAACCAGGGACCTTGTTTGCCTAAAGATTTACACCAGGAGTTAGTAACCTAAATCTTCAAAGTTAGCTTTTCGCTGTTTCGGTTTTACGGTTGTCGGTTTTCAAACTCATGCACTGTTGTTTTGAAACAAAAATCAAAGTCCAAATAGAAAGCCTTACCTTTTACACTTATGCAAATCATTCTAGGATGAAAACCCATCCGTGTTGACCCTAGACCACTATCTTCATGATGCTTGACTATGTGTGGGAGAACAGGTATATAAATATTGTTGATTCGACTCGAAGCTGCTGTAGCTGGTACCAGTACTTGTTTAGAGCCTCAACTTTTGAAGGCAAGCTTTATCACATCTTGAAGAGTGTTATAGAGCGCATTGAACGATTTAGAAATTTGAACCTCAAAACGACAAGGTAGCGGGCTATGGACTGCTCTCGACCTCTTCTTAGTCTCAGCTTTGATGTAAATTTTCAAGCTTCGGTAGAATCTCTCCTCCTGAGTCAGATTCTCTTTGCTTCAAATTCGTACAGAAGATATCTTGGCGATAGTGGAAGGAAAGATACTTCCTTTTAGTTCTTTCTTTTATTTTCCCAAGTTTCAATCTTCTTCTTGTCATCTCTACAGCGTTGCCTCTTTAAATTTTCCACCAAAAAAGCATTCTTGCTTTATCCTTGATAGCCACCAGGCTTTCACCTTTCTTTCGGGGATCACAATATTCAAAGACACGTTCGGCGATATTAAGCCAATCGAAGTCATCGACATGCATTCTTCCTTCAATTCGGAATATCGAACTTTGGATTGAATGGAACTTCGTCGTGTCGTTTCTCATAGCCAATCATCATCGCGGTGTCGATCTTCATACCTTCCTCCATAATCATATTCTCTTAGGAATGCTTGTCTTTGACTATGCGCCTCAGTAATTCGAACTTGGCTGGCGGCACAGTTCCCTCGATCAAAACTTTCATCGCTTCACCTTCAGCGAAGGTCTTTGTCGTAAATAGGATCATCATTGATAGCCATGCGCATGACAACGAATCCTGCGGTCAAGATCGACAATCTTCGTTTTTGCGATGGGGTTGAGGAGCCGCGAACCATGATTAGGACTCTTGTCTCCGAACCAGAATACCCCTTTTGCTTATGATCGACCATCAATCCTTGAGCTCTATGCCACTTTGATGCAAGGTTGGGACCGTGATGGATGATAAAGTTTTGAGTAGAATCCAAAATATGGGTTTGGGGTAGTTTCTAGGGCCAAAAGCGAGGTTATGGATGAGTTTATGAGATTTTCTAAGTTAGGGAATCTGTTGTGGTATATAAGGGGAAAATGGTATTTAGAATGTTTTAGTAGTATGGAGCAGATATGGAAAGTTTTGGGTAGAGGTTGAAAATTTGGTTATGGAAAGTTTAAGAAGATGAGATGGTGAGAGAGTAGAGTTTGCACAAGAGTGGTTTACTAACGCGGGTTAAATGACGATCCACACAAGATAGATATATGACGGAGTGAAGGCACCCTGATCAACTGGACAAGTTGATTTTGATGTGAGACAAAGACTTCGCCACCCGAATCCACCTGGGTATGAGAAGCCACGAACTCGTCCCCAGGGAATCCACCCGAGATAAGGAACAAGAAAAAACTCTTAAAAGAAAAAATACGAAAATATTATTAGAACTCCTCTTAAAAAAGACTACATTAGGGGGTATATATAGTCTCATAACACAAATCAAATAAAGCAACTTACACTTTAACTAGGAAAGAAACTTTCTAAATGAAAAGCTTAACTCTTAAAAGAAAACTTTAAAATAAATAAACAAATCTTCTAAAGGACATAATAAAATATTAGACAAATCTTTCTAAAAGAAAATATAGCATAATCCTTAAACAAATCCTCAGAGAAGATCTACTGACAAATCTTTCTAAAATCAATATGGCGGCTCCACATGGGGGGTTTGTCTAGTCTGACCACGTTTTTGCTGAGAGGCTGAATGAGGTCCAAAGGAGTTTTCACATGTATTCAATGCGTTTTTGACCTCCCCAATCAATTCTTCTGTAATAATTGGGCTGAGAATTCCCATTGTTTGGTGTGTTTATAGAAATTTCTGCGTCGAGTTAGGTTGCCCAGAAGCTGAGCTACGGCCCGCTGGCGAACTACATGGCTCCTTTGAAGTTGAGCTACATGGCCCCTTTGAAACTGAGCTACATGGCTCCTTTGAAGCTGAGCTACATGGCTCCTTTGAAACTAAGCTACGAGACTCTTGGCCGAGGCTACATGGCTTCCTTGACAGCCCCGGGCTCTGAGGCTCTTGACGCGGGCACCTGGCTCTTTTGAAACTCGGCTACCGAGCTGTGAATCAGAGCTTCACATGGCTCTCACTTTGGAAGGGCTACACATGGCTATGGCCTTAAAGCTATAAGGCTCTTTTGAAGCTGACTCTGAGATCTTTTGAAGCGAGCTACAAAGATCATAATACTTGGCCTTCAGGTACGTGGGTTCTTAGAGCAGAGCTACATAACCCCTTTGAAGCCCAGGCTACAAGACTCTTTTAAAAGGTGAGCTACATGAAAACTCCACGGCGTGAGCTACAAGGCTCTTTTGAAGATAATTTACATGGCTCCTTTGAAACTGAGCTACAAGACTCTTTTGGCGAGCTACCTTGTGGCTCCCTTATGGCCCGAGCTCTGAGGCTCTTTGAGCTGAGCTTGAGATGCATTGAATCCGGCTACATGGCTCCTTTGGCTTTGGCCTTGCTCCTTGACGTTGAGCTACAAGGCTCTTTTGAAACTGAGCTACAAGGCTCTTTTGGAACTGAGCTACAAGGCTCCTTAGTACGCAGTATACCGAGAACATTAGGTTCTTAAACCCAGAGCTACATATTGCACAGGCCCGAGCCTACATGGCTCCTTTAAAGGCCGAGCTACACGGCTCTTTTTTAGCGAAGCTCACGTGGCTCATGGCTATGACACTGCATTCTGGCTGGTTTGGGAACTAGGCTACATATTTACTGAACTGGTTACATGTCGCTTCATCTTTCTTCTACAGGAAGCAGCGTATGACTTTAAAGCTAGTTTATGGAGAATCGGAATGGATGGCGTGACTTCCCAAGGTGCCAAGCTTCTCTATAAATTCTCGCCTTCCGACTAAGCGTTATGTTATCTGCCACTTTGGAAGTTTTCCTTCCTACGCTGTCGATGCGGAGTTGAGCATGATGAAGCTTCGAGGGTTTAATCGCCCTTGCGGTGCGTTTGGTGGTCGCGAGCCGGCCGTTTGGTTCGGCGTTACGTCATTTGTAGGGTGCGTTGTTCCCTAGTCCCGCTAGTTGCGGGAGTTGTGTTGTTCCCTAGCCCTGCCATTTTATGGATTTGGGTCAAGGGTCACGCTTGGAGGGGACGCCATGCTTTGAATGCTTCAAGGCTCGTTCCTTCTGCTATACCTCTCCTCACCTCTTTTCTCCTTCTTCTTCTTTTTCTCTTTCTCTTTCTTGTGGTTTTCGCCTTGATTGTGTGTTGGTCGATCGTGATCTTCACGAGATGTGAGAAGCGTACACTTATGTAATTTTACGAGAGATGAGAGCGACTTTATTGGTTGTAATTTTTCTAAGATAGCGAAATAAAGTCTGATCTTTGACGTGTGTACTTGTTTGATGTTTGTGTTTTTTTTTTTTTTAAGGCCCCTTCGAGCCGAGCTCCTCTCCCTCTTTTTTCCCCTTTTTTGTTTTTTTGACGATCTGCGAGAATATTAATCAGGCTGAAAATGAACAGACCGTTAAAGTAAGCTGAATTTCTTATTAAAAGCTCTGATCGAGAGATCTATTGGTAGAGATCGCTGAGGTACTGACATTCCGATGTTAAGCAAGGTTTTTCCCTCTTATGTTTGAAGTTCGTAGTTGCCAGGTCGGACTATTCACGATACCATGTAGGGCCCTTCCCAGTTTGGTCCTAGCTTCCCGTGTGTGAGGTTTTTCCTTGCTAGAAGGAGTTTTTTTATAACTAGGTCGCTGGGCTTAAAACTCTTGGGCCTGACCCTTCAGTCATAATATGTTGTTGTCTTTCTATGATAGTCCTCGACACGCTTTAGAACCTGCTCACGTTTTCTTCCACGGAGGTCAGGGCGGGAGAGTCCTCGTTGTGTGCGGTATTTGCGGGAGAACTCGAGCTCTTGGTGATTTTGCTTGACCTCGGCGAGAAGTACCGCCAGGTGCGGAATGCTAAACGAAATGGGGTTTGCGAGTTGTTGATTTTGCGTGGTTCACGCGTACCCATAATACCTCGAGGGAGTATTCACCCATTTTCCTTTTAGATTTTCGGTAGCAGTCTTTAACGGCGCCTGAGGTCAACCATGATGACCGCGCCAGTTAATTTGCGGATGAAACTAGGGATGGTAGTAATTCTTGGGGATTAGATCGGCGCGAATCTACGACTTAAGTTGGCGGTGTTCCCATTATCGGATACCGGGGCTCTAGGGATTAGGACACGCATAGTATGGAGCTGCACCTTTTCTCGGTGATTGTTGCTAATGACTCGGCCTCGGCCCACTTGGTGAAGTAAATCCACTCCTACTGACAATAAACTTGCAACTGGCCTTCCCGATGGGTAGGGGCCCATGTCTAGCCCCCCATCAAGAAAAGGCCAAGGGCTTGTGATTGAGGTCAACGACTCGGAAGATAGGTGAGAGATCTAGTCATGCTCTTGATAGATCTTGTATTTTTTAACCAATTTCCTCGTGGGCGTCCCTCGAGTATTGTAGCCAATAATATCCCTCACCTCGTGGTCTCACGCAAGGACCCCCGATGGTTGCCACATATATCTTCATGCACCTCTCTAAGCATGTAATTGGCATCTTCCTTTTCTACGCACTTAAGGATGGATGTAGAAAAGCCTCGTTTATAAAGGGTCCCCCGATGAATGGTGAATCTAGCCAACTCCGGGCCTCGAGCTTGGAAGCCCCTTTGATCGCTTCTGGGCTGATATTCCGCCCACCAAGTAATCCCGTATAGGGTCTATCCAAACCACCGAAGGCATCCGCTCACGTGTTCTCTCATTCCTTGGGACATGCCTCGACCAACCCGTATGAACTTTTAAACAATTCTCGTGACTCGAGGTAAAGGATCATTTCACCCCGTTCGTAGGAGTCCCCCATATGTTTCACCACCAACTAAATCACCGCATGTCTCGCCTGATCAACTTCCATGGAGGGCAAGATTAAGCCCGGATATGACAGCCAGACGCTTGTTATTGGGAGGGTTTGAATCCTAACTGGAAAAGGTATTCCACGTCAACCTGGTCCGGGAGGTCGAATCGCACCAAGACCACTTCTTGGGACTGAGATCCCATCTACTACAACCTGCATGGGTAAGTCGGGCGCCAATTGAGAGTAGTTTCGTGGGTCAGCCGAGGTATTTCCGAGGGGTGAATTCCATGATGAAATCCTCACAAAACCTCGCCCTTTGATCGTCATTCTCGCTTGTATCCGATGTCAAACCACCAGCTCTATGGCCCATTTTATCGCCCTTCCCGAGGTCTGCGTATTCTGTTTCATTGCGTTCTGCTGGGATTTCAATAGTGAGCCTCCGAAATATACCTAAGCCTCCCCGGCAAAGGGTCACCAATGCTGATTAGTTTCCATCTGATACCCTTCCTTCTGCTTCCCTCCCGTGAGCCTCCTACCAGAGTAATAAACCCACAAGCACTCATCCGCCTCCCACTGGCGCGGCTCTAGAGCTGAGAAATCCGAACCCGCCATAAAGGGCGGGAGTTCTCCCTCGAAAGGGCTTACCAAGACGGGAGGAGAGCTCGTAGTTTTCAATGGGCCGAGAACGCCTCTCTTCACATCAACCCAATTGAAAGCCTTTTCGTAACCCAAAGAAAATTACCGACACTCTTGTCACCGGATCTGGGGATACAGTAGCTGCCAGAGCAATATTCTCCCAATCAAACATTGAATTTCTTTGGTGTTCGAAGGCGGTTGCATGTCGAGCACGGCTTTTATCTTATCTGGATTCGTCTCTATTCCTCGGTTATTAACTATGAAACCCAAGAATTTTTCGGCTAAGACTCCGAAGGTATACTTAGTTGGGTTTAACTTCATGTTATAGTTTCAAGACTGAACTAATTCGCCTAGGTGGGCTACGTGGAGCCTCTAAGAATCGACTTCACTAACATGTCATTTATATATACCTCCAAGGATGCTCCAATCTCCTTCTGAAATATTTTGTTCACTAGCCTCTGATAGGTGGCCCCAATGTTCTTCAACCTAAAGGCACTACCCGGTCAAAGTAGCACTTTGCCCGCCACAAATGAGGTCTTCTCTCGTCACAGTGGTCCATTCTCGATATGGTTATATCCCGAGAAAGCCGCCCATGAAGTCAGGTAAAGCCTCCGTACGCCATGGCGCCCACTCATCGTGCGTCGACCGCAGAGGAAAATCCATCTTCAGCCTCTGCTGACATTGGTAGTCAATGCAGCCATTTTCTCGCTTGCCTTTTGATGAGGACTACATTAGCCAACCAATCATGGTATTCTACTTCTCGGATAGCTTTCGCTAGAGGAGCCTCATAAATTTCTTCATTGATCGCCTTCGCCTTCTCAGCTTAAACTTTTTGTTTGATGGGCTTGAAGGAGGAATCCATGTTCACCTTGTGTGTGATTATCGGGTTAATTCCCTATATCCTCATACTTCCAAGCCAATACTCTATATTCCTGCTTTAAGAAGTGGATAAGGAGGTCCCAACGCCTTCAGCCACCTCGATCCAATGTAATCGAGATGTTCTGGCTGATCGTCAAGCTGTATTGGTTCTAGTTCTTCCGAGGGCGAGGTCGACGCTTTTCACCCCATCTCTCATGTCTGTGTCATCCAACGCAGATGCTGCCAACCGCTCTTTGTTTCATTGATGCCGAGTAGCACTCCCTAGCTACGCGCTGATCTCCTCGAACCATTCCTACATTCGCAATGGGGAATTTGATAACCATACGATAGGCGGAGGGGATGGCCCTTATGGCATTGAGGGAGGGTCTACCCAATAGTATGTTATAAGCTGACGGGGCATCTACGATAAGGAACCTTACCGCCATTATGGCCTAGCACAAGGGATCTCCCAAAGTAAGCACTAGTTGTATTGAACTCAGGGGTAGCACTCTTTCTCCAGAGAATCCTCGTAGGTGGGCGTTGACCGGTTCTAGTTTCTCCCTTCCGATCCCCATTTTATCGAAAGTTGACGCGAAGATGATGTCGGCTGAGCTTCCGCTATCGCATCAGACCTCGTAACGATTCATTGCCACGACGGCCCTTTATTACCACACTGGATCGTCATGGGGATGTCGCGCCTTCCATGTCCGGAAACCGGTAAAGGTTATGGTAGTGTCCAATCGAGGGGGTTTAGATAGAAGGGCTTCCTCACCATTGATGTATTTCTCTGCTTTGGCGAGCACCTAGGCCATGTTTGCCCGGCGGTTCTTCAGACGGAAAACATCAAAGTCTTCACCGCACGCCTAGCCCGACGATATGCTTGGATGGAAAACTTCCCATCCGGGATGTCTCACCTTTAATGACTCGAAGTTAAACCTCCGACGAGGGACCTCGGTGCCCTCCCATGGGCCCTACTATGGCGCTGAAGTGATAGCGCCCGGATTTCTCAGACGTCCGAGCCCGGCGAAGGAGACGAACGTGATGGATAGCTCTTTGAAGGATGAGATTGACGATGGCGGGAGTCTGTTGAACCAGGCCAACGCTAGACCTTTTAGCGTGATAGCGAAGGCTTTTCATCTCACGAGGTCCTGGTATCCGTGTAGCTCCATCTGATTCTTGTAAGTATTGAGGTGGTCTACAAGGTATTTCGTTCCATCAAACGTTTCAATCTAAGGCATTCTGAACTTCACAGGGAGAGGAAAGTGTAGTACCCCGACCGTGAACGGGGATTCTGTTTGTTGTACCAAAGCATCCATGGAGACTGGAGCTCGTCCTTTTACAGTTTCCTTATGTGGCTGAGCTCTTGTTGGATGTCTCGGAAATGCTGCTCCCATGATCGTTCCCCTATTTCCTGCTAATAAAGGATGGATCCATTGCCTTTGTTGTTCCTACTAGGCATTCCCTCATTGCGATCCTCTCTAGGGAGTTTGTAGGGATCATGCTCCTTGGCTTAGCTAGTTTCTCCTTCTCCGTCAACGTCTTGAGGAACGTCGTGGTGTTGTTGTTCTTCCTGCGAGCTTTGCATTTGTCTAGTGAGTTCCTCCAAGTCTCAACAAACGCTGGTTGGTGAGACGGAGTCCCTCCATCTCGCCGCATTGGCTCTGTAGAGCTTCGAGAGCCGTCTCTTGGCGGTTGGCTATCTAGGCTCGCCTCACCGGTCTTGCGTACTAGGATGGCGTGACTCCCGCTCATGTTTCGGCCGATACCATCAATCATCAGAATTCAGCTTTTATTTGTAAAGGAACAATGTCTTTACGTACGGCGCCTAAACCGATGGTGTTTTTTTTCTACTCCAGAATGGACTGAGCTGGTCAATACTGGGCCGATTAGCCAATCTTGCGTGATGCGTTATCTACAAAAACAATAGAAAAAGGTGATCCGGCAGGAGCGCTACGCCCTCCGATGCCTTAGCTACCCTTTCTTCAAGGGAAAGAAAAGTGACCAACCGCCTAGGTGCGAAGCTTATCGCATACCTTTCTCGTGGTAGAGTGGATCGGCATTTATGCGGGAAATAATGGTTACTTTCCTTTGCTAGATGGTGATACTTCAAGATCTCTCCCATCATCGACGAGGAGTTTCCTTTTCCTTATCATGGACCGACTATTAAGGGATAATGGAGGAGTCGTGATTATGTAAGATCCTTCTTTCCTAATCCGTGGGTTTGACACCCTAAACCCGGGGGTCCGTTGACAACTCGTTAACCTGCGAAATAATCGTGGATGTCGGGTAACCCGACACCACTCATGAAAATCGCAGTCTCCTCAGGACGGAGCCTCTACCCAAGGCATGTCCTATCCCAACAAGTTTACAATGACCACACAGGGTCCAAATGTGAGTAAAATAATGGCCACTTGGGCCCCTGCATCAATACTCACAAAATAAATATCCCAACCAAATATATATCATGGTTCAAGAGTTTTTACATTACTGTCCCAACATCAATCTCATGAGACATGTACATGAGTAAACACGGCCACTTGGGCTCATACATCAGTACTCATCAAAATACACAAACTATATACCATAGTTCAAGAGTTAATAATTCACTCTTAATTCAACATATATTAAAATTATAAAATTCTAATATACAAGTCATATATTAATTCCAAGCTACAAGTCGGCTTTCTTCTACCACGCGGCCTTTTAAGTGAGTGTCGCCTCTCCCGATCGCTCCCCGTACCGAAATGGTGATCCGACAGGTGAGCAAAGCCCGCAGGGAGCACTCCTACCTAGGTTACTCCCCACCTATGCACATGCATGGCAAAACAAACACATTCAAGCAATTACATGAACCTACTCGAATGTCTACATGACTGATCCCGTGTCTCGAGTCCTCACCGACTCCCTCACACATACCCAAGTCAATATGCGAGTAAAATAATCAGTTTTCAAAACAAAAACTTTTTGTTCTTGAAAACACACTACCGAAGCCTCGCAAAATATTGGCCAGTCCTCCGCGACCACTGATAACCTCCGAAACAATCTTACGGGCCCCTCCGACGTGAATTGTTGGATAATCTCCCAACATAATTCTCCGGAAAATCTTCCGTCGAAATTCCTTTCACAAACATTTTCATTTTTTTTTTTCATTTCATGTCATGCACTCACTCCTAATACTCTAGGGTGCCCCAGTGCATATGGAATGCATGATGCTAATTCCAACACATTCATGCTAATATATTCACATGCACATATATTAACATAATTAAATCACATAAAACATGTTATATGCAAATTCACAATCAGAATACACTTCAAAATTAGCTCATATGGGCTAATTAACAACACAAAGAATTCATTTTGAATCACTCAACTAAACACATTTTCACATCAAAATTTCTGAATACTATTCACATGAACAAAGGAAACCCCAAGTTACTGCTCACGACCACACAAATAGGACTTTCTCCACCCAGCCTAAAGCTTTTGAGACCGAGTTTTACGATCAAACAAGCCTCAGAACACTCCTAACCATTTACATGGCTCTAGCCAAGATTACCTAAAGTAGGAAAATATCCCTACCTCTTGGAGTTGTCTAACTCCACTCAAATCGGTGCCTACGCCTAGAACTCTGGGCCAGTAGAATAACTTTATTTCGCTCCGTCGAGAACCGTTTATCCGATCGGGGTTTTAATCCTGTAGAGAAGGTGCCTTCTCTCTCTAAAAAATGAAAATCCAAAGCCACGCCCGCCTGCCCATTTTGCCTCTAATGAAGAAGACAACATCAAGCTCACATTTTTGTCTTGTCTCACTAATAATTCAAAATTTCTAATCATGTCCCTTCTTCTAGATTTTGACACTCGCACTATCTAGGCCGTCCGTTTCCATCATCTCTCTAATATTGCAACATGTGTCATAACAGTACATGTAATAGGTGACTTTTATCACATCACATGTCTCTCAAACCCATTTTACGGCACCCGATACTCGGTGCCTCGAAAAACGTGAAATTCCGACTATCTCGGAATTCGACGAAATTCGACATGGTAGCTAGATTTCGCGAGACGATTCCAACGGTGAAGTCCGTTTCGTCATCCGAGATCTAGAAAATTTTCATATTTTTGCCAAAATAACCATTTTACCCTTTTTCAAAATTGGAATTTTCTCGGGTCTTACATTCTCCCATCCTTAAAAGGAATTTCGTCCCGAAATTTTGTACAATCACTACGAAACACATGCATATGCAACGTGCACTCTACCATCCATGTAAACTAGTTATTTAAATATTAAACGACTAAATCACGTACCTTCATCCCTAAACAAGAAGGGATTGGTGGCCCCATCGTGTCCTCACACTCCCACGTTGACTCCACGCCTGCCGCCATACACTTCACTAGCCTCACCTGCCTTCAAGGCCGCAAAACCTGATCCCGGCTATCCACAATGCACACTGGTCCCTCCTCGAAGGTCCCATCCGCGTCAACCTCAATCTCTCCCCAATCTACTACATGAGCTGGATCTGGATTATACCTCCGGAGCATGGAGACGTGGAATACCTCGTAGACACCTGTCATGCTGGGCGGTAACGCCAACCGGTACGCTATCAGGCTTCCACCCTCCTCGAGTATCTCGGGCGGCCCACAAACTCCTAGCGATAGCTTGTCACGCCTGCGTAACCTGATCACCCATCTCTAGGCATCACCTTCACAGAAAACGTGACCAAACCTCAACTCTAAGGGTCGACAAGCCGCACATCGCAAGATAGCTCTTCTCGCGGCCTACCGCGAGAAGCCGCTATCAATCAAGCCCACCTTCTCGTAGAGGTTTCTAATTAGGACTCAAAGACTAAAGATGGAGCCTTCCCCACCAAATTCCAACATAACAGGATTTCGCAAGGCTCATACAATGCCCCATGGTGCCATCTCGTATACTCGCCCCGATAACCGGTTGTCGTAGGAGAATTCTACTAAGGGCAAGTGCCTCCCAAATTACTCCCATTTAACTAGGACGCATGCTCGCAAGAGATGTCCTCTAACACCTATAGTCCTCCTTACGCACCATCCATCCGGGTGGAAAGCTTCCACTACGGCCATACCTCATACCCATAGCCTTTGAAACTCTTCCAAAAGTGAGTTGTAAACCTCTGTGTCCCTATCCGACACTATGGATAATCGGTACTCATGTAACCTGAACACTTCAATGTACAACCTGTAATCTCTCCAATGTGAAGGTCATCCGCACTGCTAGAAAATGTGCCGACTTCGTGAGCCGTTCCACTATAACCCATACCGCATCATGTCTCTACGGTGTTCGTGGCAAGTGGGTCACAAAATCCATCGTGACTTGCTCCCACTTCCACTCAGCCACCTCCAATGGCTGAAGTGAGTCTCATCGTGGCTTCGGTGCTCGCCTTAACTCCGTCGACACGTGAGACATCGTCGAACAAAGTCCCCTACGTGTCTCTTCATTCCTCTCCAGTAATACTAGCGACGAAGATCCTGGTACATCTTCATGCCACCCGATGCACCCGCAGGGAGAGCACCAAACTCCTCGAGAATCTCCTCTCTCAAATCTGGCCAATCCAGGGAACCACTACTCCGGCCCTCTATACCGAAGACTACCATCTACGTGAATGGTCCAACCATCACCCGTGACTCGACCGCATTCGGTCCCTGATGACACTCATTCGCCCTACCCTCGGGACTCAATCAATTCCTCACAGTGACTCCGCAGCCACTAAACTCCTCCAACGCACCTCGAAATTCACGGCATCGCGTGTTCTCAAACCGTCCCACGGGCTCGAAAGATCCGGGCCACCTCCCGGAAGCCATACTAGCCACGCCCCGTGACTCCGACCGAGTGCATCAGCCACTCACATTTGCCTTTACCAAGATGGTAATGCAAAGTGAAGCTCATAATCCTCTAGGAACTCACCGCACCAAGGCTGTTCTCATGTCGAGGTCCCGTCGTTGAAAATATATTTCGCACTCTCAAGGGGTCCGAAAGACACCCGAACTCCTCGCCATATAGCAATGGCGCCAAATCTTTCAAGGCGAAGACTACCTACCGCCAACTCCATGTCGTGTGTGGGTAATTCGCTCATGATTCTTCAACCGACGGAACCATAAGCTACTACCCCCTTGACAGAGATCAAACACATCCCAATCCCGCCTCGAGGCATCACAATACACGTGTACCCCCCGTCCCCCCGTCCGAACTATCAAGATAGGAGATGGAAGTAAGCCTCCTTCAACTCTCGAATTCCTTCTCGCATCGGTCATCCTTAATCAAACTCGACCTCCTTCCGGTCAATCTCACATAAAGCCGCTTAATCGGAGAAATCCTCAATGAATCTCCCGTATCACCCAAATCTAATCCTAAGAAACCACGTATCTCGAAGACCGACTTCGGCCTTCCCAACTCATCACGGCCCCGACCTCTCCGGGGTCTACCGACATGCCCGATGTCGAAGCACCACGTGTCCCAAACCCCACCCCGCAGCCAAAACTCGCACTTACTCAACTCGTGTACAAACATGGTCTCTCAACAATCAACAATAACTCAATGATACTCATGCTCCCACTCCACCGGGAGTAGATCAAACAAGTCATCCACAAAACTACGACAACCGATCTAGATAGGGTTGGAATACCCTATGCATGAGGTCCATGAATGCCGCTGGCGCATTCGTCAATCCAAAGGGCATCACTCATAAACCCGCGCCCATAACTATCGTTCCTAATCGCCTGTGGATATTCGCTTCCTGTCCTCAACGTTGATGATAACCAAGACAAAGGTTCATCTCGAGTAGATCTTCGCCTCCTCAACTCGATCAAACAAATCATCAACTTCTGGCAATGGGCACCGATTCTCGATCGTGAACCCCGTTCAACCGGCTTCAGAGCCACGTACGTAAGGGTCTTGGTCTCTTTTTCTTCGCAAATGAACCTAGCGCCCATGGTAAAGCTTCCTGGCCTAATGAACCCCTTGTCAAGAGGCCCTTAGGGGCCGGACTCGAGTTCCCGCAGCCTCATCCTGCCATCCTATGCGGAGTCATAGAGACGGGGGCGGGCACCGGTGTAACTCGATGCACTGCTGACAACCCTCTACTCTGAGGCAATCCCTGTGAGCTCATCCCGGGAAAACATCCTCATACTCGCAAACTACTCGAGGTAGATCTAAGTCCGGTCTCACTCGCCCTTCTGTGTGGTAAGGCTTGCTAGCTTACTCGCTAACTGGCCCGACACCTAGACTGCACACTATCTGTGGCAAACACATTATGCCTGGCCTCCGAAATAAGTACCATTCCCGCTGTGATAGGGCGGTAACCTCCTACGCTCACAATCAACGACTCCAGAGCCGTCACCAATCCATCCCTAAGATGACATCGAACTCTGACATGTCCATGATCCTCAAGTCCACTGTGAGTAGAGTTCCCGAGATCTCTAACTCGCAACCACGACATATCATCCTTTATTCTCGCCCCTAATCCCTGGGAGAACCTTCACATACAAGGGTTCTCTAAGGCCTCAACCTCTAAGCCCAACTCATCACTAGAAGAAGACTAATTCTCCCTTCCTCTTGCTACTAACACCTCGCATCCCGGCAAGTGCTCCGAGCATCCTACTCCTCTCTCTACGGTCGTGTGGTCAGTCTCCAACCATTGAGTCCATGCCCCCGTAGGCGAAGTCCTACAATCATTCCCCGAATAGACAACTTTATCCCATTCTCAATCTCCCGACTGGGCCATGTCCGTGGCCACGTAGTCATCGTAAACCCAAGCAACCCGTGAACGAAATACAATCCATCACAACATCGTCCCCGCTCTGGGCCTCTAGGAACTCCCCGAGCCTTTCGCATGTCTCGCAGCATCCTAAAAATACTTGGCACCCATGAATGTACCCGAACTCGCTATGTCATCAGCTTCTAGGTCTCTGGGAGGTCCGTAAGACCCTAGAAAATTTCCTCAATTTTCTAAAAATAGCAAAATCAATATTTCCTGGCCAAAATCCAAAATTTTTCTTAAATCTCTGATGACTAAATTCGATTTCACCGGGCTGAATTTCTCACGAAATCTAGCTACCACGTCGACTCGTCGAATTCCTATGATGGCCTAATTTGCACATTTGGGAGGTGGCAATCGGAAAGACGTGCCATAAACGCGACATGTGATGTGACAAAAGTCACCTATAACATGTACTCTTGTGACACATGTTGCAAGAGTAGAGAGATGATGGAAATGGACGGCCAAGATAGTGCCAAGTGTCAAAAATCCAAGACTTGAGGACATTGATGGTATTAAATGAATGTTTAATGAGGAAAAAGACAAAAAAATGTAATAGTGCCGTCTTCTTCCTTTTGAAGACCAAACGGGTAGTAGAGAAAACGGGTGATGCAATGGCTGAGACGTTTGAATTTTTAGAGAGAGAGGGAGTGGCTTCTCTCTAAGTTTCCTGCCGATCGAACCGTCGGTTTTCGACGGAGCAAGAAGGAAAGTTGCTCTACGCGGCGAGGACTACGCATGGACACCAATTTGGTGGAGTTCCGACAACTCCAAGAGGTAGGATCTTTCCTACTTATGCTATTCTTCTACTTGTTTTGTAAATGGTTAGGAATGTTCTAAGGTTTGTTTTAATTTAAACTCTTGGCCTCAAAAGCTTTGAACCGGTTGCAAAATTCATATTTGTGTGGTCGTGAAATGTGTTAGAATCCGAGAGTTTCACTGCTCATGTGAATAGTGATGTGAATATTTTTGTGTGAATTCTTATGTGATGCTGAGTGATTCAAAATGGAATTTATTTGTTGTTAATTTCAGTCTTGCGGGAGCTAATTTCGTGTAATTGATCGTGAATTCCGTATAACATGTTTTATATGTGATTTAATTATGTTAATATATATATGTGAATATATTAGCATGAATGTGTGTTGAATGGCATAATGCATTTCATATGCACCGGCAACCTAGAACAAAGAGTGCATGACATGAAATTGAAAGAAAACGAACATGGTTGCGAAAGGAATTTCAATGGATGATTTTCCGTGAGAATCAGTTTGAGATGGTCCAACAATTACACGTCTATAGAGCCCATGAATTGCTTAGAAGGTTCCAACCATTCGTTTCTGAGGGTATCCAATACTTTTTACTAAAATTTAGTGTGTTTTCGAGAACAACAAGTTCTCAGGTTTTTGAAAACTGTGGATTTTACTCGCATCTCATTTTTGTGCATATGTGAGAAATTCCAAGAGGACTCGAGATGGTTGGGTCACAGATATCGGGCAGTACGCGAAATTGCTTGAATATGATTTGTTTGCCACGCATGTGCACTTAGGCGGGGAGTAACATGGTGACTATTCTATCAGGGCTTTGCTCACCCCGTTTGTGATCATTTCAAGTACAGGAGTGTGCACGAGGACGACGCCGCTAGAGGCCGTATTTAGAAGAAAGCCAGATTGTGGCTTTGGGTATTCGTTTTGTATAACATGTATTAAAATTGTAAACTTTTGATATATGTTTGGTAAGAGTGATTTATTAACTCTTGAAACTATTGTATATAGTTGGGATATATTTTGTGAGTGTTGATGCAGGGGCCCAAGTGGCCAATTATTTTACTCGCATGTGGAATCAAAGGAGGTCATTTTATCATTGGACAAAGTTATGTACCTTTGGGTAAAAGCCCCACAAAGAGACTCGCCGATTTTCGGAGTGGTGCAGGTTACCCAAGATTCAGCCAAAGATTCAGCAATATCTGTCAACGAATTCCTAGCCAGTGGCCAGTCACAACTCTGGCATCGAGCTTAGGTAAACGATTACCAGTAGCTCGCTCGTATCTGAGAAAGTTTAGTCTCCGATACCACTTTCACAGCCTGGCATCGTAGAGCTTAGGTTTATAAATGACCCGCTTAGTGTCACAAGAGATAACAATACCTAGACTTGATGGGCACGGGTTAGATCACACATTCCTTGTGCACTTTGATGATTGATGTGTATGAATTGTGATTGAAATTGTATACTTGGTGAATAGCATAGGAAAGATGTTGAATACTAGGGTCGAGAAAATGTAACCTTAGGTGTTCGAGAAATTTTAGACAAAATAGTCCAGAATTTAATGAAAAAAAAAAAGATGATGTGAAGAAATTTTTTTTGCACTTTACAAAGGTGGTACAATCGAAAAACAAAATAAATTTTAATAAATTTATTTAGCTTTCATCGGAAAATGAAAAAAATAAAAAGAAAAATAAAAAAAATTTGGGTGGTTTTCCAAGAGTCGGAATGAGAAAAAAAATGGTGTTGAGGAGAAAATGTTTTATGGGTTTTACGCTGTAAAATCGAAAATGGATGCGTCAAATTTTAATAAATTTATTTGGTTTATTGGAAAATGAAAAAAATATATATTTTTTTTAAATAAAATCAAATCAAATCAAATCTTTTAAAATGAAATTTTCTCAAATAAAATTTTTTGTTGCATATGATTTAAAATATGAAATTATTGTCTTGCAATTCCTATGAATGCATGGACATGGTGTATAAAATTTTTCGATATGTGAATAGTGTCTCGAGGTTGTGTTTACACCATGTAGATGCCGTATCGCTGTGATAGAGTCACTTAGAGGTCAGGCCTCTGAGGAGTCTCTCAGATGTGAGTTCTCCCAAGGATTAGGCAAGAGTAGTGGAGGATATGTCAGGTTAAGTAGTAAGAGATCCTGTGGACTCCTACTCACAAGTGGACTTGAGGATCATGGACACGTTGAGTCTCGATCATCCCAGATGGATCACCGACAAACTTACAGTACATCGATCAGGAGCGTAGAGGTTACCGCCTACACGCAGATCTGTGACTGTTAGGCTTCAGGGACAAACATATTTCGTCCCGCATGGAAAATGAGTCCGTGTCATGGATGTCATGGTCGGGGCTAGCAAGCCCACCTCAGAGGACGAGGTGAGACCGCACTTAGATCTGCACCCCGAGTAGTCCCGCGAGCTGGAGGACGTTTTTCCTGGGATGAGCTTACCGGATTGCTCTCCGGCAGAGGGTCAGACTTCAAGATCGAAGCCACACCTCTAGTACTTCGCCCATCTTCATGACTCCGCATGATGACACCAAATGAATACAGGAACTTAGAGTCCAACCAATAGAGCCATCGGACAAGGGGTTCATTAGACCGAAAGACTTCACCACGGGCGCTCCCGTCCTATTTGCGAAGAAGAAGGACAAGACCCTTCGACTGCATTGATTACAAAGTAGCTGAACAGGTTGATCAGAATCCGCACCTATCACGAGGATTGATGACTTGTTCGACACAGAGGAACGCGTAGTCTACTCCAAAATGTACTCCAGACCGGTTACTATCAGCTGAGGGTTGGGGAGACAAGATATCCCTAAGACAAGATTCAGACGCATTATGGCACTTTGAGTTTACTGATGCCCTTTAGATCGACGAACGCACAATGCAGATTCACGGACCTCATGCACAGTATTCCAACCCTATTCGATCAGCCATCGGGAATCTCGTGGATGACATTTCGACCTACTCCTAGTCGAGTGGGAGCATGAGTATCATTCGAGGATCGTGTTACGCTTGCTGAGAGACCATCAACCGTGACGCCGAAGTTCGCAGGCGCGAAGCCTTGCCATCGAGGTGAGATTTTCGGGGACACCGGGTGTCAGACGCGTGCCAGTGGGACCCAGAGAAGGTCGAGGCCGTGATGAGCTGGGGAGAGGCCGGGTCGCCTTCGAGATACGTAGAAGCCTCGATTGGCCGTACTACAGAGATTCATCGAGGATTTCTCTCGACATAAAGACTGCGATCAGATCGACCCGAAAGGAGGTCAAGTTTGATCGGGATGACCGATGCAAGGAGGCATTCTAGAGGTGAATAGGAGGCTTAATACAAACTCTCTTATCTTGATAGTCTTATTGTGGGACAGGGTACACAATGTATTGTGATGCCTTCAAGGGCCTGACCGGGATGTGTTTTAATGCAATCCAAGAGGTATAGCTGCCCCCGTCGCCTGAAGAATCATGAGCGTATCACCACACACAGATGGAGCCATACCGTAGTCTTCGCCAAGATTTGGCGCCACTACTTATATGGTGAGGAGTTCGAGGTGTACTCAGACTACAAAAGTCTAAAGTATATTTTCACGCAGCGGGACCTCAATATGAGGCAACGCAGATGGATGGAGTTCCTAGAGGATTATGACTTCACTTTGCATTACCATCCTAGTAAGGCAAATGTGGTATCGATGCACCGCCGGAAGTCACTAGAGTATCATAGTATAGCTTCCCGGTATGGCAAACGCTCGAGACTACGGGATGGGGCCACATAGCACAAATGAAAGTGCTAATGTGGCAATGGGAGTTTAGTAGCTACACCGTCGTTGAGTAGAGGATTGAGTCCTGTGGGCAAGAAGGTAGATAGTGTCCATCAAGGACCCAGACAAATGTACAGACGGTGGTCGGATCGCCCACGATATGGTAGCGTCTTCGTATGTAGGACTGCAAGGGTTCCCGCCGACCGAGCCTGAGAGAGGAGATTCTCAGTGGAGTTTCACCGCTTCGATTTGTTTGCATCCCAGTGGTACGAAGATGTACTAGATTCGTCACAAGCATTCATCGAGCAGATAAGAGACACAGAGGGACTTCTGCTCGATAATGTCTCACGTGTCAGCAGGTTAAGACTGAGCATCAGAAGCCAACAAGGCTACTTCAGCCATTGGAGGTGGATGAGTGGGAAGTGGGAACACGTCACAATGGATTTTATGACCCACTTTCCATGGACACCGTAAGGACATGATGCGGTATGGGTGATAGCACGGCCACGGCTTCAGACATTTTCTAGCCGTGGCGACGACCTTCACATCGGGAGAGATTCTACCGCCAGATATTCTGTAGATAGTCTGGCCACATGGAGTACCAAGATCCATAAGCCTGATAGGACCCGAGGTTTACGGGGGCCAGACTCTTTGGAAGAATTTCCAAAGGCTACGGGGGCATCACACCCATCATGAGTACTTCACCCTGCCGCACTCCGACGGTCAATCGAAGAGGACTATACAGTGTTGGGAGGACATGTCACAGCATGCATCCCGGATCATAAGGGTAGTTGGGAAGAGCACTCCTCTGCCTAGGTGGAATTCCGCCTACAACAACACTTATCAAAGCGAAAGATAATGGATAGCACCATATGAGGTATTGTATGGGAGGCCATGCAGTGTCGTTATGTCGGACCGAGGTGGGAGAGAGCTCCATCACCGGTCCCCGATCTGATTGCAGGCACCTCCGAGAGCGTGCTTCGATAATGCACAACGCCTTCTCACTCCGCCAGACTGCGATAAGAGCTATGCTGATGTACAACGTCGACCCTTAGAGTTCCTGAGTCGAGATCACGCCTTTGAAGGTGATGCCTAAGAGAGGAGGCCTCAGCCCCAGTTTAGGAAGTTATCGCGAGGTTTATCATGGGCCCTTCGAGATACTCGAGAGGGTAGGGATTCGCATGCACGGCTGGTTTTATCGCCTAGCATGTCAAGTGTCCACAGGTATTTCACGCTCCATGCTCTGAGGTACACCCAACCAAATTCATGTAGTGGATCGGGAGGATCGAGGTCGACACCGATGGGACCTTCGAGAGGGACCAATGTGCATTGTGGATAGTCGATCAGTTTTGTGACTAAGACCATGAGGCTAGTGAGGTGTTATGGCAAGATCATGGAGCCGGAGGAGTCAACGGGAACGCTGTAGGACACGATGCGGGCCACCATCCTCTGCTAGTGTGATGAAGGTACGTGGTTAAATGACTAGTTTACATGCATGGTAGAGTGCACGTTGCATATGCATGTGTTTCGTAGTGATTGTGCAAAATTTCGGAACGAAATTCCTTTTAAGGAGGGGAGAATGTAAGACCCGAGAAAATTCCAATTTTCTGAAAAATGGCAAAATCGCTTACTTGGCCAAACTGAATTTTTTTTTCAGATCTCGACGATGAAACTGATTTCACCGTTGAATCATATCGCGAAATCTAGCTACCACGTCGACTTCACAATTCCGAGACGTCTAATTTGCACGTTTTCTGAGGCACCGAGTATCGGGTGTCGAAAACGACATGTGATGTGACAAAAGTCACCTATAACATGTACTCTTTGTGACACATGTTGTAAAGAGTAGAGATATGATGGAAATGGATCACGAGATAGTGCTATGTCTAAAATCCAAGACTTGAGGACATGGATGGTATTAAATGAATGTTTAATGAGGAAAGACAAAAAAATGTAATATGTCGCTTCTTCCTTTCAAGACCAACTCAAGTAGAAACGGTGATGCAAAGGGCTGAGACGTTTGAGTTTTTAGAGAGAGAGGGAGTGGCTTCTCTCTAAGTTTCCGGTCGATCGGACCGTCGGTTTTCGACGGAGCAAGAAGGAAAGTTGCTCTACGCGGCGAGGACTACGCGTGGACACCAATTTGGTGGAGTTCCGACAACTCCAAGAGGTAGGATCTTTTCCTACTTATGCTATTCTTCTAGCCAAGAGCCGTGTAAATGGTTAGAAATGTTCTGAGACTTGTTTTAGCCGTAAACTTAGTCTCAAAAGCTTTGAACCGAGTGGAGAAAATTCCTATATGTGTGGCCGTGAACAGTAACCCAAGGGTTTCACTGTTCACATGAATAGTGACGTGAATATTTTTGTGTGAATTTTTATGATGTTGAGTGATTCAAAATGAATTGTTTCAGGTTCGTTAATTAGTCCATGTGAGCTAATTTCGTGTAATTGATTGTGAATTTGCATAACATGTTTATGTGATTTAATTATGTTAATATATATGCCGTGAATATATTAGAATGAACGTGTTGAAATGGGTATAATGTACCATATGCAATCGGGTAACCTAGAAATTAGGTGTGAATGCATGACATGAAATTGAAAGAAAACGAACATGGTTGCGTAAAGGAATTTAACGGATAATTTTCCTGAGAATTGTGTTTGAGATGGTCCAACAATTACACACGTATGAGCCCATGAATTGTTTAGAAGGTTCCAAACACATTCGCCCCTGAGGGTGGTCCAACACTTTTACCGAAATCAGAGTGTTTCTGCATCAACAAGTTTTGTTTTGAAAACTGCGATTTTACTCGTGATCTCTACTTTAGGCATATGTGAGGAAGCTCTGGTGAGGACTCGAGACATGGTTGGTCATGTAGACATCTCGAGTAGGTTCAAGGAAATCATTGAATGTGATTTGTCTGGCTGGGCATGTGCACTTAGGTGGGGAGTAACCCATGTAGGAAATTATCTCATCGGGCTTTGTCTCACTCCCGTCGAGCATCACTCATTTCGTGTAATGTGAGTGTGCACGGCACTCCAAGACTTGCTAGAGGCCGCATTTTAGAAGAATGCCAAATTGTGGCTTTGGGTATTCGTTTTGTATAACATGTATTAAAATTGTAAACTTTTGATATATGTTTGGTAAGAGTGATTTATTAACTCTTGAAACTATTGTATATAATGGGATATATTTTAAGTAGTGTCGGCGTGTGAGCCCAAGTACGCTTATTTTACTTCGCATGTGGACCCTGAGGTCATTTGATTGTCAGTGGATGTGTTATGTACTGGGTAGGGCCCCGCATAAAGCTGAGACTCCTCGCCCGATTCTCGTGAGTGGTGCTCAAGTCACCTCGACATTCACGAGCATTCCGCGGCCGACGGTGTCAACTGACACCCTGGGCTGGGGGCGCCATACGTTGCCCGCCCACCATATCAAATCTCTCACCCTAGCCGAACGTTAACTAGTCTAATCCTAGTCGTAGCAGAGGTAATCTCCATAGCCTTTAACACCTTCTCAACCTACACGAACCAATTCGGCTCACACCAACTGATCTCCTCCCCCGCGGAATGCTCGATGATGACGCGCTTCCAAACCTCCTGAGGTTACTCGACCTCCCTAACTACACTGGCCGCGACTAGCCTCGCGCACAAGAATAAATAAGAATACCTATGTACTTCAACAAAGGCCTCGTCGATCATCGCCGGTGGTGCTCTACAAGACTCCTCGTGGACACCCCTCTACGTCTTCGCTCGACTAGCCATCTACATGTCAAATGGCAGCTTAAAATTCAATGTAAGATTCTAAGGTATAAACATGTACTCGACACTATTCATACGTAAAAATATTTTATACACAATGTCCATATCTACAGTAATGCAAGACAATTATTCAATATATCAAATCAAAATCAACAACAAAAATTTTATTTTAGAAAATTTCATTTTAAAAGATTTTATTTCATTTGATTTGATTTTAATTTTTTTTATTTTTTTTTTTGAAAACCTCATGAACAGTATTCATGAACAATGTCTCAAACAGTGACTTAGAACAGTACACTAAGTCAAGACTAGGTCAAGTGCATAGGGTGCACACCCATGGCCCAGTAAGGCGCTACACGCGCCGGGCCTACCAGGTCGGGGTGCACCAAAGGTCAGTCGAACCTCCCTGGCCGCATCATGGCCTTCCCCCCGATCGCATCAGCCGCACGCGGGCAAGGGCCGCGGCAAATGGGTCAGGTCGCATTACCACGGCTACCGCCCGTGCGCATCACGCCCCAACGTCAGATCGCGGGTGTTTCCTTCGGCCGTGTCGCGCCCGTATCGCGACACAACCCATCGGACAAGCCGCCTTCCTGTCATGATACAATTTATTGTATCGCGACACACTCCCCCATCGCCCAGCCCTCGCGACGCGCGCCGCCGCTTCAGACTCGCTTCCGACCGTATCACATGGCCTCTTGCCGTGTCGCAGGTCGACCCTGCTTATTCAGTCTCAATCCTACCAGACAGGGCTTTCCACCATGAGCACTCCGCTGTTCTACGTCACGATACACCCATCGTGATTGCGGATCGAAACAAAGAATGTATGTGAGCTCCACCGTCGTTTCTTGCATTTTTTTCATCATTTTCTTCATTTTGTTTCACCTACTAGAAGACTAAAAAAATATATATATATATATATATATATATATATATATATATATATATATATATATATATATATATAGTATATATATATATATATATATATATATATTTTTTTTTTTTTTTTTTTTTTTTTCATTTTCCAGTAAACCAAATAAATTTCTTAAAATTTATTTTATCCATTTTTTTTCCAGTTTTACTCACTGTAAAACCTTAGAAAAATTTCTTCTCATCATTTTTTTTTTCGTTTAATTCTGGACTATTTGTCCAAAATTTCTCAAACACTTGTTCTCACACTAACCCTAGTGTTCAACATCTTTCCTATGCTATTCACCCAGCATACAATTCACACAATTCACAACGATCACACAATCACATAAAACACAGTGCATGTAGTGTTCTAATCTTGTCTCGTGATTGTCTAGGTAATCACATACCTATACCCTAACATCGAGCTTTACCAAGTTGTGATGTTATCACACCTTATGACCATGGCCTAAGCCCAAGTCCCTCAATCCCTAGGTTTTCATTTACCTAAGCTCCACACCCACCAGCCCCTACGCATCGTTATTTTGGGCCTCGATACTAAGCCGTGAAGCCGGTATCGTAACCATACTTATAAACACACCCACCGGGTTCTGCAAGTGAACTGGCTACCTTAGCCTAATAACAGTCTGATTCCCTAAACCCGGGTCCCCGTGACAACCCGTCAACTTATTTTACACTGATGCTCTGCAACCCGACACCACTCATGAAAATCTGGGCAGAGTCTCCTTGCACGAGCTCTACCGCGTACAAACCTGTCCCAACAAGTTTACAATGACCACACATGGTCCAAATGCGAGTAAAATAATGGTCACTTGAGCCCCTGCATCAATACTCACAAAATAAATATCCCAACCAAATATATATCATGGTTCAAGAGTTTTTACATTACTGTCCCAACATCAACCCTACGACATGTACATGAGCAACACTACCACTGGGGCCTACATCAAGATCATCAAAATACACAAACTATATACCATAGTTCAAGAGTTAATAATTCACTCTTAATTCAACATATATTAAAATTATAAAATTCTAATACATGTCATACATAATAATACCAAAGCCACAAGTCGACTTCTAACACGCGATTTCTGAGGCCGCCTTCCGATCGCTCCATAAAATTTAAAATGGTGATCCCCACAGTGGTGAGCAAAGCCCAGTAGAGATAATTTCCTACCTAGGTTACTCCCCACCTAAGTGAACATGCATGGCAAAACAAACACATTCAAGCAATTACATGAACCTACTCGAATGTTTACATGACCGATCCTGTGTCTCGAGTCCTCACCGACTTCCTCACACATGCCTAAGCCAATATGCGTGTAAAATAATCAATTTTCAAAACAAAAGCTTTTTGTTCTTGAAAACACACTAACAGTTTCCTGCAAAACATCGGACAACCTCCAAGGCGAATCTGTCGATAACCCCCGGGAACACCATTTCGCCCTCCGACGCAATTGTCGACACCTCCCAACACAATTCTCCGAAACTCGTCGAATTCCTTCACAAACATTTTCATTTTTGCTTCATTTCATGTCATGCACTCACTTCAATACCGTAGGTGCCCTCTGCATACAACGTACGACGCCAATTCCAACACATTCATGCTAATATATTCACATGTACATATATTAACATAATTAAATCACATGTCACAAGTATTAAATTCACAATCAATTACACCAAATTAGTCACTGACTTCAATTAACAAACACGAGCACCATTTTAATCACCACAACCAAACACATTTTTACACCTAAAATTCGTGAACACTATTCACTTGAACAAAGGAAACCCTGCCACTGCTCACGACACACAAATAGGAATTTTCTCCACCCGGCTCAGCTGAGATCGAGTTTACTGGCCAAAAACAAGCCTTAGAACACATTCCTAACTATTTGCCACGGCTCTTGGGGCCAAAGATTAACGCAAAGCAGTAAAAACATCCCTACCTCGAGTCGTCAACTCCACCCACCCAAGGCCCAATGCGTACTACCGCCAGAATAGCCTTTACATTTCATCTGGCCGAGAACCGACTAACTGGACGCATGGAAATCCTAGAGAGAAGGTGCTCTCTCTCTAAAAAAATGAAAATCCAGCCTCTGCACCTCAAGTCCAGCCACTGCCCGTTTCTGCCCATTTTTGCCTCTAAATGAAGAAGACAACACTGTTCACGTTTTTGTCTTATCTCATTAACAATTCAAAAATTCCAATCATGTCCCTTATTCTAGATTTTTGATACTTGGCACTATCTAGGCCGTCCGTTTCCATCATCTCTCTAATCTTGCAACATTACAGCCATAAAGAAAGCATACGTAATGTTCGACTTTTATCACATCACATGTTCCTCAAACCCTTTACTTGCATTCATACTCTAAGGCCGAAAAACATGAAATTCGACCGTCTCTAATTCGACGAAATTCGAAGACAGAGCTTGTATTCTTTAGACGACCTAAACTGAAGTCCGCTTTCACATCCGAGATCTAGAAAATTTTGGATTTTTAATTAAAATGACCATTTTACCATTTTTCTCGTAAAATTGGAATTTTCTCTAGCCTTACAAATGGGAGCACGGATCATGGAGACTAGACACTTTTCCTTTCACTATCACTGACATTATCCTACATTTACTTGTTTCACTCTAGGCATAAAGTTCTAGAAGACTTCTGGGCATTTTAGGATCTCATCAGGTCAAGCTTTATCGGGTCTCTGCGCCTCAACCCCTTCATAAGGCTAGGGATGTTCGCTTATACTCGAGTCACAGTTTCTAAAGTTCAAGCGCAGACATATCGCTTTCATTCCATCAATTTTATAAAGAATAGATGGTTTTTTTTATACAATAACAATAGATGTTATTTTCATAATAATTCGAATTAAGATAAAAAAAATTGTCTCAAAAGATTTTAACATAGGGAAAAAGTTCAAGAAAACATTTAAAAAGAAAAAAAAAGTTGTGATATAGCAATCAAACATGTCAGAAATCTTGGAAGTCATGTAGACTGAGGTGGGTCGGTCAATTTTGTTTTTTTTTTTGTTTTTTTGTTAATAAAACATTTCTTCATCCTTCTCGGTTCTAATATAATAATAAGGATTCCAACCACCCACCGGGTATTCGTGGGTAGTCGAGGGTTCAATTGTAAAAGCTTGTTTGTATATACAAATGAGTTTTATATTGTTAGATTCAATTTTATTTTTTGAGATTTGAGTTTTTTTAGACAAAATTTTAATCTACATGATATCTTATGTCTAAAAAAACTCATATCTTAAGAAATAAAATTGAATCTAATAATATAAAACTTGTTTCGCATATGCGAACAAGCTTTTTATAAATAAACCCAAAATTAATTTAACAGAAAATGAAAAACATCTTAGTGGCGATTTTCATAAATCTTCTTCACCATCATCATCAATCTCTCTAAATGAGTTCCAATCAGAGCGAATCAAGCCCCATTCCCAGGCTCCAATTCGAGATCCACAAGACATCACTTTCATAGCTCGTTTAGTCCTAAGCTTTTCATGTTTTTTTTTTTTTTAATATCTATTGACTTTGTATATCGTTGAATTATTATAGTATTATATTATTACGAGGATTTTGACGATGATTTCTTACATCCCATTCCCCATTCTACCATTTTACTACTTGAGTCAAGTTGCATTCACATGAGGGAATTTTTTTCTACAGTTAAACATTTAGATACATTATAGTAAACTATTATTATTGGAACGTGAACCCAAAACCTCTACATCTATCATGTATTAAGTAATTATATTATAAGCCCATTATGCCTTTTAAAAATTGGGGCATAGGGAGGAGGATTCGTCCGAATCCCAATTATAAAAAGAAAATAGCAAGTTAGTGATCATATTGCAAAATCTTTTATCATCAATTTCTTTTTTGACAGTATATAGTAGCTTGTGACAAAAATAGTAATATTTTATATTTTTGTTAATATTTATTTGGAATAAATATCTTTTCGGCTAGATTATGGGAGATTTTGGTAAATATTTTTTTCTTTTTCAAATTTTGAGTTTTTTTTTTAGGAAAGATAATATGGGTGATGAGCTTGTTAGATGAGGAGGGTAATTTTGGCAACTCAATAGAAAATGACGTATGTTTGGTTACTGGGTTATGCAAACCTGGATTCTAATTTCTAAATAGCCCAATGTTATTTGTCAAAAAAAAAGCCCAATATTATGAAATCAGCTCCCATGACACACTTTTCCTTACAAGGAATGCTTTAACAAATCTAATTGACCTTATATATAAGGCACAATTTTCAATAAAAAAATAAAGTATTGGTTGGTTTCTATTTTTAAATTTATATTTGAAAATAGTTTTTAAAATACAAAGACTAAACCGTTTTCTTAATTAAGATTTTTGTTTTATGTTTTCAAAACAAAAAAATCTAAGAACTAAATAAGTTATCCTTATTTTCTTTATGCCATTTGTTTTTATAAATAGAAAACATTTTTAAAAAACAATAACCAACCATGTCCAAAGTTTCCTTGTTTTTTTACCAAAGGTTTTTTCCATGAAATGAAATATAGAAAACAACGAATATTTAAAAAAAAAGTTTTTTTTTTTAAAACCAAATGCAATCTTTTTTTTTTTTACAACTAAACATTTTTTTACAATATAATAAATTTTTCCCACTGAGACTCGAATTTGGAACCACCTTTTGAATGTTTTGCCTAAACGCTCTATCTGTTGAGTTAAGCATGTGGACGACCTTTTGATGTTGTCAAATGCAACCTAATTTGATGTTGTCAATAAAGTTTTTTTTTCTTCTTTATTTATTTGTTATTATTTTAAAATTGATGAAAATTAAACACTAAGAAAAATGATTTTCTCATGTTTCGTTTCACTATAGAAAATATAAAATTAAATTAAATACACTCAAAATTCCTCAAATTTTTTATTATTTTTAAATTTTTTAGTCCTTATGAGAAATAAATAAAATAAGTTTGAATTAACATATATAATTAATTATTAAGTTTAAACTTATTTTTTAGATTCCTCTTTTGTTTTTTCCTTCCACTTTTCCTTAACAATTTTCTCTCTAATTTTATTTCCTTAGTATTTTCTAGGATCCAAACAGAGCCTTAAAGTTTATCCTCTGACTTTTAATCCTAGTTCAATCATTGCTTGTCAAGCCCACTTGTCCTAAGCCCATTAGGCCAAATTAGTACAGAACCTGTGGGTTAAACTACAAGCCTTAAAAAAATTTACCAAACCCAACTCATTAATCGACACCATTTACGCCGACGTAAACCGAAAGCACCGGGTCTCATTTATCGTCAGCCGTCAAGCAGATCCGACGCACTTCCATTTCAGATAACCCGGCAAAAATTCAATTTTTCAAGAACGATAAAATCTGGCACTTCAAAGTGGAAAATCAAATTTCTATGTATCCGGACGACGAAATCCGGAGCCACCGGTCGACCGTCTCGCAAAATCTAGCTACAACACATCACCTGCTCTAATTCGAGACAACTTGTAAATTTCACTTTTTTCGAGGCACCGAGAGTCACGAGCGACACTTGGCATTGTTTGAGTGGCTCACATTGAGCCACGTGTCAAATAGAGAACAAGTCAAACACAAGTCTAAGTGAGGCCATGTGAGACATGTGTCACCATATGATTGGATGAAAATCCAAAGTAGATGGATAAATGGATAAGGGTAATCCAAAGAGAGCCACTAAGAGAGTGACATGTGGCAAGTGAGGACATCCCACTTGACCCATCTTGGACCAAATCGGTGGGATGGGATAGAGGAAAGGGGGACAAGAAAGAAAGAGGAGAGAGGAAGAAGGAGAAATAGAGAGAGACAAACTCTACCTTCTCTCTAGATTTCTTGGCGATCGGACCGTCAGTTCGGATCGGAGCAAGAGGCAAAGTTCTTCCTCGCGACAAGAGCTTCAAGTATGGATAGAAATTGAAGAGTTTCGACAAACTCCAAGAGGTAGGGGTTTTCTCCTACTCGGTTATTCTTGTCTAAAAAGCCATAAAAATGGTTTTGGGAGTTGTGAGGCCAAGAATGGCCGCGGCATTTCTTGCTCAAGAAACGGGACCACGCTTGATGAGGGACCGGCCCTCGACGCTCCATGGTCACCGGACTATTTTGGACAAATTGAACCGACTTTTGGATTGAAACTGTCCCTGTGTGTTGCTTGCATGTTATTGCTTGAAATGAATATCATGAATTGTGTGTGAAAAGTGATATGTTAATGCATGTGGAATTGATGTGTTAACATGATGGTTGCATGGCATGAAATCATATTGCGATGAAATATAACGGTGCATGAACCATGAAAAATTGAATATATGAAATGGGCATGTTTGCATTCATATGCACGTAGCATCGCGTTAGTCGGGTGCAAATGAATTGTGATGTTAAATTCACCATTCTTGGTGAATGTGTGTGATGGGCTCGGAAATGGGACAACGTCCAAGGTCGAGACCCACGGTCTAAAAAAAAATTGGGAACAAAGAAATAAATGATAAAAAATCATGTGTGTTGGGCTGAGCAAGTTGGGGTAGATCTCTCCCAGGGTGAAAATCCCAAATCTACATGCGGTTAGACATGATCACCGGCGGTGAAAGTCCGTAAAAATGTTGGAAGGCGCATGACGATCCTGCGGTGTGACCCCGAAAAAGACGTGGCCCATAAATAAACACATTAAATTTGATGAAAATTCAAAAGATGTATTGGAGGTTGGTCCAATGAGCGAGTCATTAGGTGAAACACCAATGATTGGTTTTCACACTTGGTCCTGCATGTGTGAGGGACTCGGTCGGGACCCGGGGTATGTCATGAGTGGTCTCATCCCATGCATGATATAAATCATTCCGTGTGTGAACTGCATTGTGTGGAATGTGTATGATCGTTATGTGCCATTACATGAGCATTTTAGGTGGGGAGTAGCCCTTGCAGGAAAATTCAACTACTGGATATTGCTCACCTCGTCATGAGAATAACAATTTCAGGTGCCGGAGGTACAACGAGCAACGAAGCTCATCTAAGGCCTCAAATGTGAAGGAAAGGACTAAATCTGGTCTTGTTTTAGTATTTTCTAAATTTTGGGTAGAAAACCCTATTTTTTTATTGTAATTAAAGAACACGGAGTTTTATGCATTTGACAAGTTTTCCGGGCTTCCGGTTGTCTTAGTAATAATAAGCTCAACCTATGTTGGAATTTAGGGTGCCTTGGAAAGGAAAGGAAAAAGGAGAACCGGAGGTGCAAGAGGCCAAAATGGGCTACTGCCCATTTTGAGTCCTCTATCGCAACATAGAATGTCTGTCGTGACAGGGTTCCCTTAACCCTATGTCACGATAGGGTCATCTGTGTCGCGATAGGGCGCATAGGCCAGGCGCACGACTGGGTCTGTGCTTGTGCAACAGGAATGCGCGCACGGCTAGGATGCGTGCGCGATAGGAATCCTCGGCCTCAATGTTGCGACAGAATTTTTGTGTCGCGACAGGGTAGGGGCTGGGACTGGGCAACTATGGGTCGCAACAGAGGTTTTCCTTGTCGCTACATGGTTCCCTTGACTTCTTGTCGCAACACATAAATTGTGTCACGACAGAGAGTGGCCAAGGTCGGAAGGTGTTGTGTCACGATAGGACAGCACAACGAGTGTGCACCAGCGCGCACGACAGATGAATTTTGTTACGATAAAGAACTCTCTGTCGCGACAGACTTCCCATAGTTTTCCTGTTGCGATGAAGAGTTTCTTGTCACGATAAGATTCTCATGGTTTTTTGTCATGACAGAGAATTCTCTGTCGCAACAAAGTTTGCTCAAGCTCGTGTCGCGACAGAGATTCTGTGTCACAATAGGGCTCACGGTTGGGACGGTGGAGGCACACGCGACAGCGTAAAACAGTGCGCACTGAGTGCACGACAGCGCACACAGCGTGAGCAACAACTTGCAAGGTCACGCGACAAACCTGCAACAGTATACTGTGTTGTGCATTGTTTGGGTTACTGTCCATGTGCACTGTTTGAGTTACTATCCATGGGCACTGTTCAAAAAAAAAAAAAGAGTACAAAAGTGACCCCCGAGAATTGGGGCGTCACACATTTTCCCGTTCCTCTATCACTCTTTTTGGCATCTAGCTCAAATGCAACAATTTGGAAGTCGTATTGACTGATAACCTCATAAATCTTGGAAGCCCCATATTTTTTTATAATTTTTTAAAGACTAAAGTCCCCTTTGATTACTCAATTTTAAAAAACTTAACTTTTCTTCTTTTACTCTTCATCTTCTTGTAGAACCTTTTCTTTTCCCTCGGTTTCTAGCAACATTTATCTTCCCAATATTTTCATCTTTCATTCATCGATCTTATTTTTTTCATTGTGGTAGGATATATATATTGGGAAAGCTTATATCTTTTTAAAAGAAGAAAAAAATTTACAATCTTAAATATGTAAGTTTTAAATCACAGAGCATTTCAATTACAAGACATATTATAATTCTTAAATTAAAATTAATAAAATTTTAACATTTTTATACAACAAACTAAGTAATAAGTTACACTCAAATTAGTAAATGTACAACAAAAATATAATATGTTTAAATTACAGTTACATTAGAATTACAATAACTTAAAATAATAATAATTTATTATACTTTATATATTTTATAATACAATCAACATATATAATTTTAATAAATTGTATATGAATGATTTATAAAAATATTTATGTTTGTTATACAATAAAAAAATTGTAGATATGCCAAAATTAATAAAGGTAATACATAATTGATATTTATAAAAGTTACATTATAATTACTACAAATTATGCAATAATATTAATTCCTTTCAAAAATTAATTTAATATTAATTAAAATGACAATTAGCTTAATTTAAATTTCAAGGTATAGTAGAATTCCATAAATAGATTACAATGTAATATTCCTCTGGAGTTCAAATCTCCTAATTTTCATATCTAATTTTTATAAATGATATATTAGTGATTTTGAAAAGATAGTATTATAAGGTATGGACTATTAATTTAAGGTACCATTTCAGGAATGCATTGTGCATTTTTTTATCAAATTTAGGCAATTGTAGAAAAATGGTGGACTATATCTCCTATAATTGCAAATGTATTTTATCATATTTAATATAACATTTTTCTTTTAGTAAAGTTCAATAAATAAAACATAAATTATAATTAATATACTGTATTGAGTTTTCCTATTTACTACATAAGGTTGCAAAGTATCAAGAAAAAGTTTTATCATGATTGATAATGTCACTACGAAATAAAGTTAGATAAAATAATGTCTATCAATCCTTTGTAACTACGAAAGAGTTTCACAGGTGATTAAAATGGAGTTTCGTTGTTGTCTAAACCCGTTTATTATATAACTTTGTTAATTTATTGCCGTATCGTGTTAAAGTTAGATTCGAAAAGGTATAATAAACATCATGAATAAATTTCATTATTTAATATGAAAACTTCATTTTCTCATACGGCTAGTTCTTGTAAAATACATTTATAATTTGGGTAAAAATACTTTGTAGTATTGTATAGTAATGCTAGTTGATTTGTATTATAATTGTAATACAATTTTTTTCTTAGATTCTCAGCATTAAAAATAAAATAAAATGAAACATGTTTTGGGATATAATTTACAAACATATGTTGTTGCAAAAAAAATTTCCTTTATTTCTTCTTCTTCAATGATGGGTGAGCCGGAGGTAAAGAGAGTTTAAAAAGTTTGACTTTTTATTAATTATTTTTTAACATTAAGGGTAATTTTAATATTCTAATCCAATTTTGCCTTAACAATTCTTACGCTCTTTCTTTTAAGTGTTACTCTCTAAATTTGAGGTGTACCTAGAATAATTATCTTACTTCCCACCTTTTGGGAGATTGCCCATATGCCTTAATAAACTCAATATCCATTTCGGTTCTAATATAATAATAAGGATTCGACTGCGACCGTGTGGAGAGTGCAAAATTAATTTATCGCAGAACGAAGTAGATCACTGCCGATTTTCAGAAATTTTCTTCACCATCATCGATATATCCCACAGCCTGAAAGCTCCATCTCCAGGCCAACGCCCCCATCCCACTCAATCGTATATGGGTGTTGATACCTGGAAAGTTAGCCATCCGATTAGCCAACAGCATCGCTCTTCCGGCTTGCCGAAACGGCTCTGAGCTCGGTCCCTATCGAAATCATGGCCGCAGCCGGCGACGGAGTAGCCCTCTCCCCCTCCGAGAGATCGTCGCTCAACTTCCCGCCCGAATCCCTGACGCGCCGCTCCCGCCTCGGACCGGGTTCTCCTGGCTTCCTCGTCAGCTACTCTATCCCTCAGGTGCTTCCCAGCGGACTTTTGGGAAAATGGTGAAGTGGAGAGATTGTACGGCGTTGACCCATTTAGAAGTTCCTCACTGGAACTCGTGACTGAGTCTATCGCTCCTCTGTTTCTGTTGCACCACGATAAGGTCTTCATGGAGAGCTGGTACTGTACTATTAACTTTCTTATTTTTTCCCTAGATTTTCCACATAAAAGAAGGAAATTGTTATGAGATTTTCTTTTTCCTTTAAATTTTCTGAGAATAGTGGTGGGTTTACGGAGAAAACGGGGAACTCATATATCTAGGGCTAATTTGATGAATGTAGTGGAATCTTGATCGATTGGGGGTTGTTGTTAGGTACCACCTGAACGATGCTATACTGGAGGGAGTGAATTCCTTCAATCATGTACGGAATGACAGCAGCATTTGAATACGCAGGAACAGATCAAAGATTCAATAGGTGTCTAATGATGCAAATGAATCACACTACCTTGATAATGAAGAGAATACTTTGGCACCACAAGGGTTTGAAGGCATCAAAGTGTTGGTTGATGTGGGAGGCAGCATTCGGGTGACTCTCAAGATCATCACCTCCAAGTATCCTCAGATTGAAGGCCCCACTATGAACCTCATATAGCAGACGTCCTCTTATCCAGGTTCCGACCCGATGATTAGTATATTCTTTTTTTTGTTCTAGAAACTTCTAATTCATTGATGCCTATGTGGTTGTGGATTTGGGTTTGGGTTTTAGGAGTGGAGCATGTTGGGGGAGATATGTTCGAGAATGTTCCAGAAGGAGACGCCATTTTTATGAAGGTAATAATACTAATATTTTACTTAGAAGTCAAGGGTAATTAAGGGTTAGGAAGATCATATATATGATATAGCATGATTAAATCATTTTGTTAATTTATGGTACACACGCATATGCAGTGGATTAAGTGACTGGAGCGGGAGATCACTGTGAAGCTTCTCACCAACTGCTTTAAAGCTCTCCCTGAGAATGGGAAGGTGATCATCGTGGAATCTATCCTTCCGGTGGCTCCGGAGAACACAGTCTCGGCCCACATTCCTTTCGAGCAAGATGTGTTCATGCTGGCCCAAACCCCAGGAGGAAAAGAGAGGACCCAGAAGGAGTATGAGGGGTTGGCCGTAAATTCAGGATTTTCTGGCTGCAAAGTCATTTGCTGTGCTTACAACAGTTGGGTTATGGAGTTCCACAAGACACCACTTCCATAGCTCATTTAGTCCCAATCTTTTCATGTGTTTTTTTTACATCAATTGGCTTTGCATATCATGTTGAATTGTTGTAGTATTATAGATGTCACTTCTCAGCGATACCAGCATAGGGTTAATGGTAATTTGGGTAGAGTTCAGGGTAGACAAGTTAGACAACCTCAAAGGGATATCACAAAGAAAGTCAAGGTTAGTGCTCCTGAATTTGATTTCAGACGATCCTAACGCTTCTCCTCGATTGGTCAAGTGAATCGCGTCATAAAGACACGATTCGGTCTGTTAACCACCCATCACCCAATGCACTGGGTTGTTATGAAAGCAAAGTGTCAAGAAAAGTGCATTCCTCCATCATATAAGAGTCAATTGTTCTCCAACACGGTCTAAACAAACGACTTTAGCGTAGCTGCATATTCTCGCTAAATTTGAGGAAGCCGGGCTTTAGGTGCAGTGAGTTCCATGTCGGCGATCAATTTGTTGTCAGACTGCTTTGTTAACGGTCTCAGTTCGGCCGCGATGGTTAAATTGCATGCTTCACACACTATAGAGGATACATATCAAAAAGCCTTAGAGTTGAGAAGTTCACGTATCTCTCCTCTTTGCACACACGTGTTAGTCCAAGTCATACTGACGCCCCATCTCAGCCCGCTGACCACCAACTCATGAATATTAAGTGGAGGCTCAAGTTACCCGACGCCACTTTTTTGTAGTAACCCAAGAGCCTCTTTCTTGCATCTTGCTCTAACAAATACATAATCGCATATGCACGCCCCAAACAACAAGAATATATCCATCACACGAAAGTAAAACCACACTCTCGCCATAAACAAGACTTATAACAATATCCAGAAACATACCAACTATGTCCACACTGTAAGAGTTAATAATTTCATTTTATACAACACATATATCAAAATTGGGAATTCTACATGTGTAAAATCATCAAGCCACAACCCTGGGCTCCACAACTCGCCTCAGATCGCTGGTCCCTCGCACGCCTCAGGTCCAAATAATATCCCTCGACAGTACAATTTAATGTCAGATGGAATCACCCTAAGTAGCTACTCTCATCTGGGCGCAGCCAGAATGTTCCAAAATAAACACACATCTGCCAAATACATTTCCATCCTACTCAACGTCTAACTCCATCATCTCTACCCGGTCCTCACTGACTCTCCCTCTCACACTCGCCTGCCTCAGATGATAATTCATTATTTGCTTGCTCACGACAACCCTCCGATGCCAGAGACAATCGCCGTCTCCGACGATCGATATTATTCGCTGACACCGATGTATATCAATCACCGCTCGACGATTGATATTTTTCTGTTATTTTAGACAACCAACCCATTTTCTAGACTCCTCTCATGCACTCACCCTATACCCCGCTTCCAAACATACGAATTTACGTATTTGCCAATTCAAATACGTTTAATTCACACGTAAATATATAAACACGCATATATTTACAAAACATTCAATTTCACACAATCATGTCATGTAAATTCTCATTTCATACATCAAAATTAAATTTCACACTAATGATAATTCAACTTGAATCACTGATCAAACACATTTTCACACAAAAATATATTTTTCGTGTCACTATCTTATGTACGTGAAACCCTGTGGTTTACGCTCAAACACTATCAATTCATCTGGGCTCACTTTGCGAACTCAAGATTTTACTCGCCATTCACTCTACTCATCCAAAACCAATACATGATTTAATACAATATTTCCAATTTTAACAACCCAATCGTGGCAGCCACTACGCCCAATGGTGTTCAAAATTCATATCAATTCGTCCCAAGGCCTGGGACTGATCAAACCACTCACTACCATTCAAATTTTCAAACACACAGCACTTAAAGAAGGAATAAACCCAAGTAAGGAGAAACCCTTACCTCCTGAGTTCGAGGAAACTCCTAAATCCTAAGACCCACGAGAAGCCCTCTCTACAGAAAGAAGCCTCTTCTCGCCCGAAGACGACTATCTGACGTATCATATTTCTAAAGAGAATGAAGACTCTCTCTTACAAAAAAATCGCCATTTTCGCTTCGCAAATTTCCTCCCTCTCACGCGCGCTCATTTCAATTTAGCAGAGATACTGCTGATTTATTTCTGCAGATTATTATCATTTAAATCAAACTTATAACGCCATCTATGCCCTTCTTTCCCAGCTGATATCTCTAAGACTCATCTCTACTCGTCCAATTATCATTTCTCTGTCTGCCACTTATGGCACATGAGTGCATGTTATATGTGACTTTCGTGAAGATCAAATCGCTTTACTCACACCCGAACCGCGACGCCAAAACGCAATAACTCCGACCGTCTCTCGAATTCCCACGAAATTTACGTGCTACCTAGATTTCATGAGACGATTCCAACTGGTGGAAACTGCTTTGTCATCCCGAGATCTAAAATAAATTCGATTTTTAACCGAAATTACAATTTTCAGAATCGAAATTACGATTCGCCATTTTTCCGTAAATCTAATTTCTGCCTTACACGCCCATTTCATCAAATGGTAATACTAAGCCTAATAACATTAGGAGCAAAGAATCTAGTTTGCGTAATCCTCTTCCCGTCAGTTTCCTATCGTAGTCTAAGGCTAGTAATTTATCACTGTCTATCATAAGTGCCAATACAAGGGTCATATCAGATCTTTGTCCCCAACGTGCATTGGCATTGATGCTGAACATAGTAGTTCGGAGGATGAGGAAGACCAAATTATTGATTCTTTAGATTATTCGTGATGAAGACGATCTTCATGGTGATTGTGATGATGATGCGTGTGTCAGTATGGTTAGATGTGTGCTATCCACAATCAGATAAACAGATAATTTTGGCAAACAGTATTTTCACACTACCATACAAAGTGAGATAAGAAATGTGGGTTAGTGATCGATGGGGGTAGTTCAACAAATATGGTTTCTAAGGATGTCATAAATTGTTAAACCCGAAGTGTAACGCATCCAAATCCTTGAGTAAGATGGGTGAATGACCATACTTTTCCTGTCACTTAAAGGTGTCTAGTCTCTATTCAAATGTGGGATTATAAGGATGGAAATCTATCAGGATTTGCCAATTCATGGATGTCACCATGTTCTCAGTCGCCCTGGGCTTTATGATCTTAGTGTTACCACCTTGGTAAATATAACATTTATTAATTTAAGTACAAGGTAAAACATTATTTCAGACCTCGTTAAGCCTAAAGATTACAATGAATGTGATATCTCTAAACTTCCCGGGAATCCGAATTTGCATATTTTTAAAAATGTAGAAAGTTTCGAGAGAGATGGAATTAGCCTGTATGTGCTTAGCATTACAAGTGTTAGTTATATTTGATTCTTCGATCATTACGTTTCTTCGGGCTTAAGAATTTGTTGATGATTTTGTTGATTCGGGTGCCCGATGAGTTGCCTAAGGAACTACCACCTTTACAAACATCCAACATGCTATGATTTGTTCCATGATTTCAAATCGCTTAACCTTCCACATTATAGATGAATCCTAGTTATAGAGGAGGAAGCTTGAATAGGCAAGTAGAAGGACTTTTTGTGAGAGAGGATTTGTTGTGCATACTTAGTCCTTGTACAGGCCTCCGCTTTGTCGACACCTAAGAAATATGATCTTAGATAATGTGTGGATAGTGTGTTCCATCAATGTATCACAATCAAATATAGATTTCCCATCCCTCGCCTTAAGGATATGTCAATCTATTAACCTGTTCTAATTGCTCCTCTAAGATAGATTTGTGTAGTGGTTATCATCAAATTGCAGTAGCCAGGAGATGAGTGGAAACCGCATTTAAACACAAGATGGTTTGTCTGAGTGGTTAGTCATGCTCTTTGTCGGTTTCATCGCTCCTAGTACTTCTAAAAGTTATGACCTATGTCTTATAGCCTTCATTGCATTTCGGTAATTACTTCTTTGATGACATATCGATTATAGTCAATCCGTTAGTATATTTAGAACACCTTCAATAAGTTTTCACTCTTCGAGGCTGCTTTATGTTAACCTTAAGAGTGTTCTTTTATGCAACCACGTGTTTTTCTTAGGTTTACTTGTCCGAACATGGCATTTCAAATTCGATCTCAGGTTAGAGTTATTAAGGAGTGGCCTAAACCAAAATTCTATCACTGAGACTCGTAATTTTCATGGTTTAGCTTCTTTCTATAGAAGATTTATAAGGGGATTTAACACTATTATGACTCCTATCATAGAATGTTTAAAAAATGAGGAGTTTCAATGGTCTAATGTTGCTAGCAATGCATTCAGAGAAATCAAGGTCAAAATGACTGAAGCACCCGTTTTGAGATATACTGATTTTACCAAAGTTTTTGAGGTGGCTTGTGATGCATCAGGTATAGGTATTGGTGGTGCCTTAAGTCAAGAAAGTCACCTTATAGCTTTCTTTAATGAAAAACTCAATGATATTAAAAGACGATATTCTACATATGATAAAGTGTTTTATGCCATGTATGTAGCCTTCGTTGGGAGGTTTATTTGTCATTTATTGAATTTGTTTTGCTTTTCCACCACCAAGCTTTAAGATATTTAAACTCACAAAAGAAATTGAACGCTTCGACATGCTGTTGGGCTTGAATTCTGAATGTAATATTCTTGTGATTAATCATCGTGTTGGTATTGAAAACAAAGTCGTTGATGCACTTAATGGACACCGTCACACTTCATCGTATTTATGCTCATGTCATCGGGTTTGATAGATTGAAAGATGAGTATCTCCTCGTGATGTTCACTTTGGCATTATTTATGATGATGTTAATAATGGTA
Organism: Tetrastigma voinierianum; assembly: GCA_016808115.1. Taxonomy (NCBI): domain Eukaryota; kingdom Viridiplantae; phylum Streptophyta; class Magnoliopsida; order Vitales; family Vitaceae; genus Tetrastigma; species Tetrastigma voinierianum. The sequence continues at coordinate 678,492 of JAEQBH010003899.1, read as the reverse complement.
ACTGTCATTTATATGTCAATTTTCTTGTTGAAAATGGTTATTTGTTTAAAGTAGACTAAATTATGCATATTCAACACCATTTAAGGATTTATTAATTTATTTATCGCAGCCGATTTACTGACATTCTTAGAGGGATAAAATTATCGTGATCAATAAGATAAATTTTATCGGGCTTCTCTCGAAAAAGGATGTCACAGGATGTTGCACAAATGCGCAACATGTTATCGCTAAGGCTAAGAAACAAAACATCGCTTATATACTCCTTACTCCTAAGAACCTTGGAAGGATGTTAGTACGGACTTTGTTCTTGATCGGTTTAGACCGCCAGAGGACATGATTCTATTTTGGTTGTTGTTGATAGGTTTTCTAAGATGACACATTTTATTCCGTGTAACAAAACCAATGATACTTCACATGTTGTTAAATTATTTTTTAGAGAAGTTGTTAAATTGCATAGTTTGCCTTCATTGTATCTGATAGGGATGTGAAATTTGTCAGCCATTTTTGGAAAACTCTTAAGAAATTGTTTAGCACTATTCTGAAATTTTCATATGCTTTTCATCCTCAAACTGATGGTCAAACCGAGGTTGTTAATTGTAGTTTTGGTGATATGCTTAGGTGTTTGGAATTTAATTTTGTCAACAGCTGGGTTTGTTTATAACAATTGTGTTAACCGTTCAACTAGTAAAAGTCGTTTTCAAATTGTTAATGGCTACTCACCCCACACATTCATTGACCTTGTGCCTTTACCACCTCACATGTGTGTGTCTGAACCCCCAAAAGATGGTAATTGGGGTTAATGGTAATTGGGGTAGAGATCAGGATAAACAGGTTAGACAACCTCAAAGGAACTTGATATGATATTGAAAACTTAAGAATTTCGTTTTGTTTATTTTGTCAATTTCTTTTAATTTTATTATTCTTTGTAGCCGAGGTACATCAATTTGGTATTAGAGCCTCTCGATCGTCAAACACTTCCCACCTCCACTCCTGCTGATGGGAGCCTACACGCAATCCTTGTCCTCGATTCTACTACTGCCAGAGAATCCTCCTCTTCCCGTCTATAAACATAGCAACCTTCATTTCCTTCACACATGGACCGCTTGAAGATCGAACATCAGCTTCACCCTCACCGCTTCGATTTCGTAGTCGTCGTCGATCTCCTCCCCTTTTCTTTTCCCCCACCTCCTGGCGACAACCGTCTGACTTCTCCTCCAAACACTCGATGAAGCCGTAGGATCACTATCCAACCTGACTCTCGCTCACTCCCTAACCAGATCGACATGAAACTTCCATTTTATCTTCGTGTCGCTTTCTTCCCGACAGAAGCTTTTTCGATATATTTTCCAAGGAAACAAACCGAGCTTCAGACAGTTTCAATTTTCTTAATACTGGGCTTGAATATCTCCTCTCTCGATTTTTTTTTTTTTTTTATACAAAACCCTAATTGGTATCGCGTAGACATTGATTTCATGAAAGGAATCAGAGATTTGGAGGCGGATATTCAAGTTTGCTTTGATTTGAAGTCAATATATGGCAAAATAAGAGGTTTGGAGGCGAATGATTGAGTTGTTCCTTTGGTTCGAAGTTGATACATAGGAAAACTAGAGTAAAACCCGGGGAAAATTTTATTTTTCTGAAAAATGGCAAAAACAATAAAATTGCCGAAATGGTTTAGGGAAGTTTGGAAAATTTTCCACAGATCACCGTAGATAAAGCGAACTTCATAGATTGGATTCGGTCTCATGAATCTAGTTCGCAGAAATTTTCGTCAGGGTCGGGACGTTGGATTTTCACGATTTTCGGGGTAACGGGTGTCTAGTGACTCTCAGGGACGAGATTTTTATGAAAATCTCGGGAGTTGGGAAATAACTCAAGTTAAGTTCATTTAAAATAAATTGAACTTGAACCGAGACAAAAATAAATTGTTTCGGGGCATAAACAAACTCGGACGGGTCGTGGACACGTGGCGCGACATGGGCCACATGTTCAACTTAAGAGAGTTAGACAAAAGGGGTTAAAAAAAATCATTTTTGGGGGAGAAAACACTAGATTTCTGGTCTAGTCGTGAGAGAGAGAGGGAGAGAAAAAAAGAAAAATAAAAAAAATCCAAACTTCTCTCTTCGATCTACGGAGTTCAGTGGTCGAGGTCGTCAGACCAGAGCAGTTTATACACTCTGAGGGCTGCATGGGTACCAAAACCTGGTTATTTGAGAATTCAAGCGAGGAGTTCAAGTAATCAAAGGTTTCGGGTTTATGAAGTGTTCACGAGACTTCCTAACGTTTCTTCTATGCTCCAAAAGGTAAGGAATCTTCCTACTTTGGTTTATTTTCCATTCTATGGGCTGTTTGGTTGAGTTTTAATGTCCAAAGGCTGTTTGGCCCTTTTTGCCTTAAGGGGTTGTTTGGCAAAATAATGGGTTATGAGAATAGTGTCATGTTTTGACCATATGATGTCAAATTTTGAAATTTGGTTTTGATTAGAAAAATTTGGCTAGTGTCCTTCATGACAATTGTAGCTGAAGTTGTGAATTTGAGGTTATACTTTTGAATCACCTAAATTGGACCTCTATAATCTAAGTTATGGTGCATTTTTGGGATGCATGTTTGCCCTTATTTTTAATAGAACCTACTGTCTAGATTTTTGGGACTGATTTTCGGTTGGGAAAAAGTGAGAATTTGGACTAGTATCCTTCAAGGAAATTGTAGCTCTATCTGAGAACTTGATGTTAGGCTTTTGAATCACTAAAATCGGACCTCTATAGCTCAAGTTATGGTCCGTTTTCTGGGACTGCTATAGCTTAGGCTGCTTAATGGTTTGTGTCTAGATTTCGAGACTGTTAAGGGGCTAGTTTTCTGAACTGAGTTCAGAACTAACCCGTGGTCTGTTATGGCATTTGGTGCTCACAGTTTCAGGTGTTTTCCTACTCTTGTCAAAAATTGATGTGTGGATTGTTTTGTGGGCATTGTTTATGCCACAATTGATAAAGGGTACCAAGTTATCCTTGCTTGTATGATTGATACTTTGTGTTGATATATGCTTGAGATGCATGAAAAGTGAATAACATGTTTGGTGTATTGTGAAGCATGTGGAGATATATGTGTTAGACATATGAAAATTAAATGAGAATAATTATATGTATTAAATATAATTATCCATGATACTTGACATGAAGTATGATTTTGAATTGTTGCACGTGGCATTCATTGTGCATGTAGCATGAGATACATGTAATGGCATTGCATTGCATTTATGCACGGGACATCGCATGACATGGGTGTGAGTGTATGGTAGAGATCAATACTGTGTTTGGTGTTCAATGGTATGTCGTGAGTACATGGTAGAGATCGATACTGTGTTTGGTGTTCAATAGTATGTCATGAGTACATGGTAGATCGACACTGCATTTGGTGTTCGATGGTGGGCTTGATAAAATGGGACAACGTTCAAAATGAGTCTCATGGTCGCATAAAAGAAAAAGGAAATGAAAAATACGTGTGTTGGGTATAGCAAGAAGGGATAGATACCCCATCGAGTGAGAAACCTGGTATTCTTGGTTAGACATATGTATCCAACGATAAAAGTTCGCGAAAGTGTCGAAAGGCGTGCGAAGCCTGCGATGAGACCTTAGAAATTCGCTACCCACAAAAACACATGGGACTTGGTAAAAACAAGTGAATATCGGAGTTTGTCTAATGGATTTTGATTTATAAAACAAAAAGCTTTTGTTTTGGAAAAATGGTCATTGATGGAACATAAATGGCGGTTTTCACACTTGACATATGCATGTGTGAGGGAGTCGGTGAGGACTTGGGACATAGGACAGGGTGAGTCACGTTCTCATCCATGGCATGTAGACATTTGAGTAGGAATGTGTACGTTTTTACTTGAATGTGTAAAAGGGCATTGCATGTGCACTTAGGTGGGGAGTAGTCCTTGTAGAAATTATTCTTTACTGGGCATTGTTCACCCCGTCGTGGGACCACATTTCAGGTACAGGAGGACGGCGCTCCATAGAGGCCTCAATTGTGAAAAAAGCCGGATTATGGTTTTGGTAGTTGTTTTGACATGTATATATATGTTCTGCATAAGAGTGTTGCAATAAACTCTTATGGACTATTGTGATATAATTGTATATTAGGGATATGGACGGATGGACCTTATGTGGTCATTACTATTTTTGTTGAGACCCTGGATGGGTCATGGATGTATTGTCATACAGGTTGTATATTGGGTAGAGCTTCCCGAACAAAGGAGATTATGCTTGATTTTTGTGAAAATATGGATCCCGATAAATGGGACACAACAGTGTGGTATCGGGTTACCTGAAATCCACAGGAATTTCGCGGGTTGACAGGTTGTCAACGGGACCTTCGAGTTTTGGGGCATCACAGAACGACAAAGCTTTACTTTGATTTGAAGTTGATATATAGAAAAATGAGTTCTCCAGTGATTACTCCGGAAGATGTGCTAGAGTCGCTAATGAATGACGGCACGATTGATATATAGAATTAACTTTCACTGCTAGAGTCCCTCGAAACTCTCGTTGATTCTTTGATTCAGATTTTCTAGATTGATTCAAGTTTTTCCCTGAATTCACATCATCACACAACGACCCGTAGTGAAAATATGTATTGCAACCGTCTCTAGAATCGTACTGCCACCACGCTAAGGAATCGCAAGTGTCTTAAAGGTTCTTTAACAGGATACATTTTCTTTTACTTTGAAAACTCAGTTAATATTCGTGATATTTAAGTATTTTTTGTTTGATTGTTTTAGGTTTCAGTTTATTTGATAGAGTATAAAGAGTATTAAAAAAAAAACACATACTTTTGTTTCTTTTAGTTATTCTTTTGTGACTCGTGCAGTTTGTGATATATAATCGCATTACATTTTTTAGATTTGTGTTCGTTGCATTAGCATATAGTGTGACGCCCCGATCCCGGGGTGTCTCGTTGACCACTCGTCAACCTGCGGAATATCTGTGTCTCATATCATGATACATGTACATGAGTAAAAACGGCCACTTGAGCCCATACATCAATATTCATCAAGAATAACATCAACTATAGACCATAGTTCAAGAGTTACTACATTACTCTTAACCAAAACATATATCAAATTTAGAGTTTTAATACATGTTATATATAATAAATACCAAAGCCACAACCCGACTTTCTTCTAAAACGCGGCCTCTAGTGAGCGTCGTCCTCTTGTACACTCCCTGTACCTGAAATAATAATCCCTCGACAAGGTGAGCAATGCCCAGTAGTGATAATTTCCTACATAGGTTACTCCCCACCTAAGTGCACATGTCATGGCAAACACATGATCCTACTTGAATGTCTACATGCCCAATCTCATGTCTCGAGTCCTCACCGACTCCCTCACACATGCCTAAGCCAAATGCGAGCAAAAATACAGTTTTCAAAACAAAGCTTTTTGTCCTCGAAAACTTACCCTTAGAATTCGGTAAATATATTGAATTTTCTCAAGAGGCGAATTCTTTGGATCATTTTTTCCGAACAGTCATGGGTCCGCCTTCGAGATGAATTGTTGGACCACTCTCCAAGGCAATTCTTCGGAAAATCTTCCTTGAAATTCCTTTTACAATCATTTTCACTTTTCTTTTCATTTTCGTGTCATGCACTCACACCTATCGTTCTAGGGTGCCTCGGTGCATATGGATGCATTATACCAATTCCAAACAATTCATGCTAATATATCTTACATGCATGTATATTAACAAATTTAATTCACATAAGTCATGTTATTCAATTCACAATCAATAACACCAAAATTAGCTCACATGGGCTAATAACAATCTAAGCAATTCATTTTGAATCGCAATAACACAAAATCACACAACATATCACGTGAGCGGTGAAACCTAGGCTCGGCACTATTCACGACCACCTGATAGGATTTTCACCAGCTATGTTCAAAGATTTTGAGGTGCCAGCTTATGGCCATCCAGGCCTCAATAAATCCTCATCCATTAAAATGGCTCTTAGCCAAAGAATAAACCAAGTAGGAAAATATCCCTACCTCTTGGAGTTGTCGGAACTCTACAAAATCGGTGTCCATGCGTAGCCCTTGTCGCGTAGAATATCTTTGCTTCTTGGCCTGAAGAGAACCGAAGGTCCGAAAGCCGGGAAATCTACAGAGAAGTCACACTTTCTCTCTCTAAAACCAGTCTCCACATCTACTGCACGTTTTTCCAGTAGCCTAAATGGAGAAGAAGGTGACTTTTTGTCTTATTTACTTATTATTTTCACTTAATTCCCATTTTGTCCTTTTAAGTGACTTAAAAGGGGCTTTTTTTGACACTTGGCTTAATCTAAGTCATTCATCTCCATCCTCTCACTAATCATACAACATGTGTTACATGGGTACATGTAGTAGGTGACTTTAATGCGCATCGCATATTTTCATAAGCAAATCATAAGGCACGAACCTTGGTGTCTCGAAAAACGTGAAATTCTTACTATCTCGGAATTCGACGAAATTGAACGTGGTAGCTAGATTTCGCGAGACGATTCCAATGGTAAAGTCCGTTTCTTCATCCGAGATCTAGAAAATTTTCGGATTTTGACCGAAATTACCATTTTATCTTTTTTCAAAAAATTAGAATTTTCCCGGGTTTTACATATAGTTTATAAATTTCCTTGCTCAGTGAAGTTTTGAGATTCTAATATCGACATGTCGGTCACCAAAGTGATCTTTGTTGAATCTTCTTCCTCACTGACCTGATAATATCAGTTGAGACTCGATAATAACTTTGTTAATTTCTGAGAACATCACCGAGATCTAAAATGGTGGTCTGGTTGGTTTGCATCGATCGTGGTGCCGATAAACTGTTTGATTCGATCTATGATGGTAATTTTAGATTCGATGATCGGTGACTCGCGTCGTCTGCCCGAACATGACTTATCGATGAATCAAAAATGGATTTTTAAACATTTGGGTAAACATGAAATAGGTGAATATGTTGATGAAACTGTTAGAAAACACGGTGGGTTAACACACACTAGGGGTTTAAGTCCTTCTGGAGATTCACATCAATCTAATGAATTAACAAATGGTTTGCATGACAATCTGGGTAAAATGAACTTGGGTAGTAATTCAATTGTTCAACCTCACACGAGGTTACCTGCAACAGGAGACCTATAGTTCAACCTAGGTGATCGGTTTCAACCTACTAATGTCAACTTCCCATTAGATTACCAACCAACAAGGCAAAATTACTCACCAAATCAGGTGAGAGAAGATGTTGCTCCTCAACCAGCCTAAGGTTAATGGTAATTAGGGTAGAGATCAAGATAGACAGGTTAGACAACCTCAAAGGGACTTGATATGATATTGAAAACTTGAGAATTTCGTTCTATTTATTTTGTCATTTTCTTTCAATTTTATTATTCTTTGTAGCTGAGCTACATCAATTATGTTATTACAAGGATTTCGACTATGATTTCTTACATCACGTTCCCCATCCCACCCCTTTACTACTTGAGCCAGGCTTCAAGGGCGACTTTGCATGGTCTCCTTTTTTCTTTTGCATTCACATGAGGAATTTTTTTTTTTTTTTGACAGCTAAACATTTTAGTTACATTATAGTAAATTGTTTTCATTGGAACGCGAACCTGAAACCCCTACATCTGTCATGCATTAAGTAATTATATTACAAGCCCATTATGCGTTTTAACAAGAGAGGGCATAGGAAAGGGGTCGAGTTAGGTCTGATGGTAAAAAAATAGCAAATTAGTAATCATGTTGCAAAAATATTTTATCATCAATTTCTTTTTTGACAATATATAGTAGCTTGTGACACAAAAATAGTAATATTTTGCACATTGTATTTATTTGGAATAAATATCCTTTGGGCTAGATTACTGGAGATTTTGGTAAATATTTTTTTCTTTTTCAAAATTCAAGTTTTTTTAAGGAAAAATAATATGGGTGATGAGCTTGTTAGATGAAGAGGGTAATTTTGGTAACTCAATAGAAAATGACATATGTATGGTTATTAGGTTATGCAAACCTGGATTCTAATTTCTAAATAGCCTAATATTATTTGTCAAAAAAAAGCCTAATATTATAAAATTGTTGTAAATATAAAAGTGTGGACATTATTAAATAGATTCATGAATATGGAAAATACTTTTCAATTTCGGGAAGGTTCATGATTCATCTAATGAACCTTGAAGATTCATCTGACGTACCTTGAAGATTCGTGTATCAATCACTTGATGTATCTTGAAGTTCGTGATTCATCTAATGTATCAGGAAGATTCGTGAACCTGTACATAATGACCATTATGGTTGCTTTATGGTGACTATTATGAAGCATTTTTCAGCTTTCCTCGATATATGTATCAGAAGCTTATAAAATGGTCTCACTTATACCTTATAAAATTATCCAAATAAATATAATTCTCTTGTCCATATTTCTTTTTTTCTTTCTCCAATATCTCCGTCCCTTATAACATATTTTATAACACGTTATCGTACGAGTGTATACATCACTCGATTAGCGGTATTTTTGAAATGTATATGTATATCTTGTTTGGCCCTTTTGATTTTCGTGACTTTTCAATGATGAAATTTGATTCGGCTTTTATATGTATGTTTACATATTGATGATTCAGTCGTATATTTGGATCTATGCATGTGAATAGATAAGTGATAGATCAATAGAGTTTTCAATGTGATATGATTGAAGTCATAAAGTTCTTGTGGCTTATATACAATTAAATTATTAACATGCAATAGTAAATATGTTTGAATATAGGCGCTTAGTTGGCTCTTCAGTTAGATCTATTTACTTTTAAAACTAAATTGAAACTAATTCTTTTGATGGATCTTTTACTTTAAACTGCAGTGCGTATTGATGTGTTTTTATTACTAAAAAACAAGTTCACTTTTGTAGGCCCCAAAATCACCTATCATATCTTTGTTTTCGTTTTGATAGCAATCTGAGAGCGATAATTTGTATATTAATTAGATCTTTTAATATATATATATATATATATATATAGTATATATATATATATATATATATATATATATACTATATATATATATATATTAATATCAAATTTCTTTCAAATAATTGTAGACTTTTGAAAATGTATGATATTACTAAGAGGGAGTTTGTTGTCTGATTTCAATTATTGTATTTGATTCAATAAGATTACTTACTAGATATTAGGATTTTGATCGTTCTTTGCAGTTTACTCACCGTGTATGAAACATTGAAATGCATTTAAGGATGCTGTGGTTATGGTTTGGGAGAAATAGAATCCTTAACGGAAAATAACATAAAAAAGTACAAGAATTTTGCATCTTCAACTTTCTTTAGGATCCAAGAACTAAGGCTATCGATGGACCTCAGGGGTTGTAATAAAGATGAGTTTTTTCCTTAAATCCAAAAAATTATAAATTGGAGCAAAATTCAATCTTAGTATTTCCATAAATACAGGTGTTCACACTTTTAATATGATTAGTCTTTCACAAGAGCCTTAGGAAACTCTATTTCATCTCTGATTTTTATAGGGTAATAGAAAATATTACAGGATTTTATGCCATTTGTTAGAAATTAGAATTTAATTGCAAAGTCATAATTGGACAAGGAATAACCTTTAGTAATCTTATATGTCTCTCTTATTTATTTTGAAATGTAAATTACCATTGATTTTTGTAAGGAAATGAATTTATTCCTTTCAATTGTTTGAATGCGACATGACTTCACCTGCAAGTTGGGCTGAGGTCTGCTTTTTTGTAAAGAAATTATGTTGTCCTCTCCTCTCCCCCTTCCCTCTCCTCTCTCTCTCTCTCTCCTCCTCCTCCTCCCTCCTCCTCAACGCAATGACCTCCAGCTTAGACAAGTTTTCTAATCATTGTGTGTTTAGATGTATTTTTCATTTTTCCTTCTATTTTTATTGTTAGAGCATCAAAAATTTTGATAGGCAAACCTATTAGAAGAATGAGGATATTCTATGCTGTATTAGTGCTACTAATACACTATCTTTAAAGATAGAAAATTCTTTCATACTTTAACTGAAAAAAGAGGAAGTGTTACTACAATTGCAAATTATAATGTTTTAATAGTGGGCTCAGGAATAGCTTCACTAATCCTTCGTATGGGTACAAAACTGATTATCGATGATGCACTACTATATCCACAATCCACACGTACCCTTCTCAATTTTAAGGACATTCGATCGAATGGTTTTCACCTTGAAATCGAAATTGAAAATGATATTGAATATCTCCTCATGACTCGATCAATAGGATGTCGGAAGCAAATAGTCGAAAAGCTTCCCTCTTTCTCCTCAAGGTTGTATTATACATACATCAAACATTCTCATCACAATGTTGCGATGAGTTTAACATTTAAAGACCCATATTCATTCAAATTATGGCATGAGCGATTGGGTCATCTTGGGTAAAACATGATGTATCGGATTTTGACTTATTCTATTGGGCATAATATTCCAAGCAGCAGAATCCCTTCTGTAAATAATTTATTTGTGAAGCTTGTGCAAAGGGAAAACGCATAGTACGACCTTCTCGTATTAAATTTGGAATATAATCTCTTATTTTCCTTGAACGGATTCATGGAGATATATGTACCACCATCCAACATCGTGACTATTTCGATATTTATGTCACACCTCGATTTCTACCCCACCATCAAGCATTCAACCAAGTTTCTCTAGGCGCGAGACTATGATACCGACTTTACCCGTTTTTTTTTTTTATCCGAATCAAAATATCAGATATAACATATACAAAAAAACTACCACCGGAGTGGTGTCCATCAAAATCTATACACATATAACGAAATCTCATTCACATATACAAAACCAGATTTCTATACATTTACAAATCGTAGCGCGTGGGACATACATGTAGCGAACCCCTTACTAGTGTGTCGCCCATAAGTATAAAGCCGACGTTTTCTCCGTAATTTACACGAATTAAAACTCATAAGTTTTACGCTTAGTGGGAAACATATGTCTTATGCATATACACATTTAAAGCATAAACAATAACAGACATTCTAATCTTTCATGATTCATATAATGAACTTATACAATTATTTCATGCTTATAAATGTGACTTATGCTTATCCGATCTCCCATCTGAGTTGCGCAGCTTATTACTCCATGCCATGTACTGTACAGAGCTTATATCGGCCTCTATTATCTTATACTCTTAACTTACACTTATATGTACTTATTCTTAATTCCGATTCTCGTAGGAATCATAGGTACTACAGAATTAATCAGACATGTATACCTCAGAGAAATATAACTATATTTATTCTTGTATTTTTGATATTATTCTTGTATTACTTTGTTAATATACATGTATTTCGATCTTATACTTGTCTTACGTGAGCATATATACTTATCTTACTTGATCTTATACTTGTGTTACATAAACTTATTCTTGTATTTCGCATCTTATTCTTGCATACACATATTACATGTATTCTCGGATCTTATACTTGCGTTACGTAGCATATACTTTCATCTACTGATCTTATACTTGTGTTACGTAATCCTATTCTTTGTATTTCTCGGATCTTATTCTTGTATTACGGAGCATATACATGTATTTCGGATCTTATACTTGTGTTACAAGAAAGCATATACTTCATCTCTCATGGATCTTATACTAGACATTTGAGCTTATTCAGACAAAAGTACCCGTAGGTACTACTGGACTTATACTTATTTTACATAACTTATACTTCTTTTATAGATACGAAAGTACCCGTAGGTACTACAGAGATTTTACTTGTACAAAAGTACCCATAGATACTCTTGCTACGATTCATGGATACGGAGGTACCCGCAGTACTATCGACTTATACTTATATTACAGAACTTATACTTATTTTACCGATACGGAAGTACCCGTAGATACTACAGAGATTTTACTTGTACAGAAGTACCCGTAGGTACTACAGAGCAGATACAGAGGTACCCGTAGGTACATTCAGATCTTTACCATATTCATTCTTTACTCTTATTCTTTATTCAGAGTCTTATCATATAACTGTTTGACTACCCAAACCAATCATAAGAAATGAGTAGACGCAAAGACAATAAGTACCCGGTTACAATATTAATACTGAGGTGCAAGAAGACAGCAGAGGCCAAGAATGAACAGAGGCAGAACATCAACTGTAGAGTACCGGGCATACAGAGTGTCAGAGACTTAGTCGAGTACCGGCATCAACAAGAGTTGTCGCAGCGTAATTTAATCAAAGAAAACGCACACATTATTCACACTGTAGCAGATGCCAAACACCACAATCAATCTTCCACCATCTGTCTTGAACCGGTATTGCTGATCGGCGTCTTTTCGTAACTCATAATGTATCTTTAATCACATTCTCGTGTTCAGCTTACATATTGCTTTTCATGTTCATGTTCATGTTTCAGCCGCTTTCATATTTCATATCATATTCATGTTGCAGCGAACACAAATATACATTTTGCATTTCCTATATTTTTCAAGCATTATTACATATGGTATTTCATATACTTGTACGCATGATCATATTCACATCATTCATGTATTCTTGTCCCTCTATAACTTATTTTACTTGGGGAAATTGAATCATTCCAATGGATCATCCAATTAAAGTTATGGCATTTTCATGCAAACTAACTAATTTACCTACTTTACACTGTGATGCTTTAAAATACCCATTTTCTAGTGTCTTGAATCCATTTTTAACACTGTCTTTGTGTAATTTTCTTCAAGCTACAGCAGGGTTCTCCTCCAACCTGAATCACCTAAATCGAAGCACCTAAACTCAAGTTATGTCCTAAATTAACTGGGATTACTCTATGGTCAAAACCGAAACATAAATTGGCTTAGAACATAGCCCCACTTGAGTGAATTTTTTGGGCCACATAGAACAATTTGAAGGTACCTATTTCAGATGTTTGGTTCTACTTGAAGTATATTTTAACCAAAGAACTTGAATCACTTAAATCGGATAAGAAATGAATTGCTATGGCCAAATATGAACACCGGTCAAAATAGAAAACAGAAGATCTACTTGCATCGGGTAATCTCCGTTCTAGCACCGGTACCGCTCGAAAATTGCCCGTATCGGGTTTTTCTTCCCTTTTTCCATATATTGCTACCCAAACCAACTCAATAATCAGTATACACCTCAAAACCCCTTCATATTCATCTTGTAAGCTCTATTATACTCAATTCATCTTTCAATACTTGTCTTTCTTCAAAAACCTTCATGAATTACTTTAAAACCACTCTAATATGGGTCATAACCCATACTAATAAAACCAAACACAAGGGATTAGTTAGGTCATTTCTAACCCAAACTCCATTAATTTGCAATTAATTCATGAATCCAACCTCAAAGGGATGATCCCATGCTTATTTTAACCAAGCTAGAGTTTTTCAACTCGATTTCATTCAAACCTAGAGTTAGGATCAATTCCTAACTAAACCCTAGGTTTGGAACTCATAAAATTCCCGCAGAATTCCATACAAACCATAAGATCCTTGCTTTCATGTGTAAAATCCATACCAAAAATCATAGAAATGCATACCTTTTTGGCTCCTCCCTCTTCTTCCTCTTCTTCTTCTTCTTCCTCTTCCTCTTCTTCCCCTTTTTTTTTGGCCTTCACCGTTTTTCTCTCTTTGGAGACCCAAAATATGAGATATTTTGATTCCCCCTTTAAGGCCATGTTTGGCCAAGTCAAATAAAACCCATTTTTGGGTTAAGTCTCTTTAATTGCCTTTTAGTCCTCCACTTTCCTTATTTTTGCAAATCAACTTATGTTATTTCCACTTTGGCCTCTAATCTTTTCAATTCATGTCTTTTAGGCCCCTTTTTACAAATTACAATTTTGTCCTTAAGTATTGTACTGGCTTTCAATTTCCATTTTTCGCATTTAATTTACGAAAAATTCAATTTATGCCTACAAAATACCCTAAACATGTCGAAAACGACTATGATATATTTCGGGGCGTTACATCATGGTTGTGATGCCCTAAATCCCGGGGGTCCCGTTGACCACCGTCAACCTGCGGAATACCTGTGTCTCATGTCCTGAGACCCATACATGAGTAAAATTGTCACATTGGCCCATACATCAATACTCACCAAGAATCTAACCAACTATATCACAATAGTTCAAGAGTTATTACATTACTCTTAATACAAACATATATTAAAATTTAGAATTTAATACATAGTTTTACAAAATAAATACCAAAAAGTCACATGTTACTTTCTTCTCAAAGCGGTTCTAATGAGCGCTCGCCTTTCCGAACACTCCCCGGTAGACTAAATAACGCTCTCGGATTGCGGTTAAGGTAATGCCCAAGAGTGATAATTTCCATATGGGTTAATTTCACCTAAGTGCACATGTAATGGCAACCAAAACACACCTAAGCAAATACATGATCCTACTTAAATGTCTACATGTCCAATCCCATCTCGAGTCCTCACCGACTCTCACACATGCCTACAAAATGTGAAAAAATACGCTTTTCAAAACAAAAGGTTTTTTGTTCTCAAAAAACACACTAACAGTTTCGTAAAATCTATTTGAATTAACCCTCCGCACGAATTTGTCGGATAATCTCCTCAAACACCATGGACTCCTCGGACATGAATTGTTGAACAATATCCCAACCCAATTCTCCGGAAAATCTTCCGTTGAAATGCATTTCACAACCATACTCCTTTTTAATTTCTTTCATGTCATGCACTCACACCTACCAATCTACAGGTGCCCTTACAGCAGGCTATGAAATGCATGTTATCGATACAACACATGCTAATATATCTCAATCATGCATATATTAACAATTTCATATACTAATCACATGTTATTTAATTCATATCAATAACATCAAAATTGGCTCACTTGAGCTAATCAACAATCCAACTTAATTCCAATGACTCTCACACAATTATATTTTTTTATAATTCAAACACTCATGTTAACACATTTAATTTTCATGCATTAACAATTTCTTTCCACACAATTCAAGCCATTCATTTCAAGCAATTTCATGCAAATAACACATGGACATTTTTGGTCCAATCATCCAAACCAAGACTGCTTTACGCCCCCAAATGAGCAAGGCTTATCTCGTGGACGCCTTCACTACACTTGCTCCACTTTGTGGAACCAAAATCCTTGGCCATTTCCAGCCCAACAATACCCAAACCATAATTTAGCACACAATTATAACACAAGCCACACACAAACAGTCCGTGGACTGTCCAAAACGCGTCTCAAAATTTCATACAATTCAGTCCCAAGTTTTGGGACCGACCAAACGGCCATTCACGGCCTCAAACACTCCAAACCATTTACAAGGCTCTTAAAACCGAAAATAACCGAGTAGGAGAAGTCCCCTACCTCTTGGAGTTGTCAAAACTCCACGAAACCGATGTCCACGCGTAGCCCTTACAGCGTAGAACAACTTTGCTTCTTGGCCCGACGAGATTCGACGGTCCGAACACCGGAAAATCTAGAGAGAAGCTGCACTTTCTCTCTCTAAAAACCCTCCATTTTCCAAAATCTGCTCTCCCTTCTCCCCTACTGCACGTACCAGGCCAAATGGAGAAGAAATGTCTTCTTTTGTCCCCCTCACTTGCCACTTGTCAAGCCATCATTGGCTCATTGGATTTCCTTATCCATTTCATCCACCCAGCTTTGATTTTCCTCCAATTAGGAGATGTCACATGTCCACATGGGCCCCACACTTGAGCCTTGCTTAACCGATTCTCGGCACTCGACACGTGGCACACACTCGTGGAGCCACTCAAAAGCGCCTAAATGTCCAAAGACTACGCCATGCCTCGAAAACGTGCAATTCCGACTTTCTCGAATTTGACGTAAACTGACGTGGTAGCCAGGATTTCGCGAGACAATCCTTAACGAGATGAAGTCCGGCTTCATCATCCAGATCTAGAAAATTCGACTTTGACCGAAATTACCATTTTACCCTTTTTCAGAAAATTAAAATTTTCCCGGGTTTTACAATGGTCCTAATTGATGCTTCCACTCGATGGACTCATGTGTGTTTATTATCCACACGAAATAATGCATTTTCCAAGTTTATTGCTAAACTTGTTGGACTTAGAGCCCAATTATCTAATTATCCAATTAAATCCATTCGACGGATAATGCCACGAATTCACACTAAAGCACTGGCGATTTTGTGGCTTGCATTAGGTATCAGCAAGTGAAGCATTCAAATTCTACGTCCACACCTAGAATGGTCTAGCTGAGTCCTTGATTAAGCGTATCAAATCAATTGTTAGACCGTTGTTACAACATTCCAACTTACATATCTCTCGTTGAGGACATGCGGTTTGCATGTTGCTGCTCTAATTCAAATCCAGCCTATTGCATATCATGATTATTCCCCCTTACAAATAGTGTGTGTTAAAGAATCAAATATTTCTCATATGCAAATCTTTAGATGTGCTGTCTATGTTCCTATATCACCACTACGGCTGCACTCCTATGGGCCTGTTGAAATCTAGCGTATATATTAATGGCGAATATGTAACACCTGCGAATTTTTATGATAAGTTGTGGAAAATAATAATGACATAAATTTTTATAGGCATAAGTTAGGAAAATAATAATGATAATTCAATTAGCTAATTAATTAATTAATTTAATGAAAGAGGGAAAATGTAATTTTCCTAATAGATACCCTAGGTATAATTGAATACAAAGAAAATCATTTCTATTCTTCTTTGAATTTCTCTCTCGGGCCGGCAGACCTGTATGACGTACGACTTTCTGATCTAAGGTCAGTTAACAAATTTCTGCGTAGCATCTTCTTATTTTATTTTTCTAGATTACGAGATTCTTTAATTTTTCTTTCGCGATGAACCCCGAAGAAGTCGATTAGATTTCACTCTGCTCTTAAAAAATTTGAAATAAAATAAGAATTTGCTGATTGCCAGACGACCGGCTGAAAATAGAAAAATAAATTTTTAAAAAAAAACATATGTAATTGTAGAGATGAACAAATTGTATACTAAGTAAAGAGGCCAGTGCTCAAATGACATATTTGTATTGATTTTGATTGGTATAAATGAAAAGCCAAAAGGGGAATGTGGTAAAAAAACCAAAAAGTTCTTGTTATGATATAAGTCTTGAAAACTTAAATATAAGAAATCTAGAAAATTCGATTCATGACGGATGCTTGAAAAAAAAAAAATAATAAGGTTAGATATTCAAGATTTATTTTAGAAAAAAACAAATATTTGAGTATAATTTTTGAAAGAAAATAATAATAAATAAATAAGATAAATTTGAGAAGGCTAAATTTTTATAAATATATGTATTTGATAAGTATTTAAAGATATATGTATTTTGGCAAGTAAATATTTTATTAAGAATATCAAATTATGAAGTTTTAAGAATAAATAAGTAATGATGATAGTTTCTTTCTTATTATTTTAGGAGAAATATTTCATTGAGGTGAAATTCTTCGACTAAATTTCTTTCAAAGCCTTTGAAAGTATTCCTTTGAGATAAGGAGGTTAATTTCAAATTTTTAAAATTGCTTGCTTTTACTTTGACTTATTTAAATTGTTTTAATCGACTATATATAATTCGGTTTATGAAAAGTTTGATTTTTATTTATTTGATTATCCATGGATCAAATAGTAGTTTTGTATGATTGTACTTTTGAGATTTGTTTTGTTTATAAAAAAATGTGGAGATATGATATTTTGTAATTTGGAAACTTGGAATGAAATATTTGACTCGTTACCTTACTACACTTTAATACTAAATGACACTATTCAAATTTCTCACAATTGCGACACACACCTTACATTCAGCGGCATCGTAATTGGATTCAACCCCAACCTCTAGGTTTCTGCTATGCTACTACATTAGTAGTGTTTCGTCTGGCCCACTTTAAAAAGGAACAATTTGCACTAAATACCCATTCAAAAGTTCTCCACATGAATGGCACCATTTGATATTTGATGACCGTAAAAACTATATTTGAAATGTATTTGATTTGACTCTTGATAAGAAAGTGTTTGAATCGAAATCGAGCATGAATTTGCTAGATCACATTTGATACGAACCGACGGAAATTTGGCGTAGAATGTTTTGCTAAATTTAATGTTCCAACTTATTTTTTAATCTAAAGTTTGATGAAAAACATCTCTTATTTGTTATATGATTGAAAAAAATTTTATCCATGAAAATGTATTAGCATTTCTTATTGAGCTTTAAGCTCACTCTATCTCGTTGACATATTTTCGCATATTTTGGCTCAAGCAAGAGCATGCCAGTTTGAGTATACTATCATTAGGATTTGATTAGAACTTTATGTTGGATCATGTTTGAAGGATCCCGACCCGGATTAACCTCATGAACCCGAGGGGACCTCCCGGCACTCCAATGGATATAGAAACTTTTCCTTAAAACCATCAAATAAAATCCATGGAGCGAACTTCACAATCCTTAATATATCTTTAGAAAATACTCGCTTAAGCGGAAGCTGCAAATTTTTTTTTTTTCAAACACTTAGATTTTCGTAAAATCGCGCAGCTCTCTCGTTTTCTGACTTTCCTGCAAATTTACAAATACCCGTATAAGCATTTAAAACACTTCTTCCAATTTTCAACTTCCGTTTTAGGACTCCTCGTCCACAACTCAATCAACACAATATATACCATATACATTTATTCATTTCAATCATCAAAACATTCAAAACTTCTTCAATTCCATGCATTTTTTTTTATCAAAAGATTGGGCTTGAGTCGTACTTAAACCGACCGCCTAAGTAGTTCCTTTTCAAAATATATCCATATATGCATATATACATGACAGCATTCGACATATAAAATATGCAAACTATTTGATACAATGCAAATACATGCGTCGTTCCTCGATGGCTCAACTCACTCCACAGATAAGACTCTACCCACAAGACCGCTCCTGGGTCCTCAAAATGTTTTCGAAACATATGAAAGAACGAGCTAAAAGAGCCCAAAGGAGTGTACATTTTCATTAAAATAACATTTTCAGTATATACCAAAATAATACATACTTATACAATTAAAATCCATTTATACCTTAAACATTTATGCCTTAAACTTTCTTTCAATAAATACTTATACCATTAAAATTTATGCCTTAAACATTTGTGCCGTAAACTTTCTTTTTTTTTTTTTCTTTCTTTCTTTCTTTCTGATGGAACCTGTGGGAATAAAAACACACCTAATGTACTTCCTGCACCGACGGTGAGGCAACACATTCCAAATTATAAATCCTCACTACGCCATGAGAAACTCACGCTTGCATAGTGGTTCCGGCCATAACACCCATCACGTAAAAGGATATTACCTCTGCACCCACCTCTCCCCGCCTAGTAACCTATAACTTTACTCCCTCTAAATCCTACACGCCTAAGGTACCCTCGTCGACATCACCATAACAAATCATAGGGGTTTAGGGTAAATCCATCGCAAAACATTTCTTCAAAATACATTTATAAAGACATTTAAATCATTTCATTTATCATTAAACACATATGCATCTCTTTACATTTCAAAACTTTCAAAATACTTTAACATATGCATACATATTTCATATACATATAAATATATATATTGATTTAAGATAAAACATTTCCATATGCCTTAACATTTACATAAATACTTTTATTAAACTTCAGCTTAACATTAAAACCATTCACTTTAAAACTCAATTTTCAAAATATCATTTTCACTCACCGTTCACTGCTCACCTTCAATCCCGCTTTGCTTCCGTCGACTCTGCTTTCCCGTCCGATAGTCCACCTTTTCAAGAAAACCACAATTAACCATTAACCATAACTTCCATTTAATCCACCATACACATTCATTTTCACCCAACCACATCACATTCACTTAAATCTCATTTAACCACACTTAAAAATACGTAACCAAGGAAATGACCAAATTACCCCTTTTCTTTACAAAATGACCTTAATGCCCTCTACCGATTTTACACTGGACCAAGTGAAATACCTATTTTTCAATGTCTTAACCCATATTTGACACTGGTTTTCTGTACTCTTGAAACTAATGTGCTAGCGGCTCTTTCTCCAATCGAATCACCCAAATCGAGCAATCGAAACTCACTTTACTTCCAAAACAACTCAAGCACCTATGTTCAAAACTGAACCAGAATTTGGCTTGCACATGGCCCTACTTTGAGTGAATTTTTAGGCCACTTATAATCTGAATTTGACGATGCCTATTTCTATATGTTTGATTCTCCTTGAAGTCTATTTTAATTAGCAACTTGAATCACTCAAATCGGATCAGAAATGAGCAAGAGTAGTCAAATATGAAAATCGTCGAAATAGAAACATAGCATTTCCCTGCATTTCGAGATCGCCGCCTTGGCAGTACCCACTGTAATGTAGCGCTTCTTCCACTTTTTTTTTTTCACTCTAAACACCCAATCTAATGCCTTATACCCATTTCAACATATCACACAAAAAATTCACTATCAAATCCTAACAATTCCTCACTTTCTTTTTTTCAAACCTAACCTAATCCATTTCCTTCTCAATCGGAGCATCAAAATCCCAAAGATCATTCAACCTTAAATACCACCAATCTAACATCCATACTAGAGAAGTCAAGACATTAGATATGAAAAACATCAAACCCTAACAATTCACTCACTTTATTTTTTCAAAGCCTAACCTAATCCATTTCTTTCTCAATTGATATCAAAATCATATCATTCAACCTTAATCATATCATTCATATCAAAATCATACCACCAATTTAACATCCATACCAGAAAATTCAAGACATTAGACATGAAAGACATCAAACCCTAACTTTCCCACCATTAAAAACTTACTGTTTTTGCCTTTGGCTCCTCCCTTGCTACCACTTCAGAGAGCACTTTGAAAGCTTGGAAGGAAAGAAAATCACCTCCCTTTGCTCCACCTCGCCCTCACACGCTTTCTCTCTCCTTCCCTCTCTTTTCTTTCCTCTCTTTCTCTCTTTCTTCCCTTTCCTCATATGGATCGAGCTCTCCTCCTTGAAATAACTTAATCTCTTAAATTTAGATTTTGCTTCACACTTACCAAAATTGCCCTTTCAATACTGCCAAATTACTCCTTGAACCAAAAGAAGCTCATTATTGGTCCATTCTAATGAATCACAAATCCATTAACCTATTATTTTATTCATAACTTAGCCTATTAAGAAAGGTTTTGATTAATTCTCACAAGAAAATATCTCCCTTATAGCAGATTTTTATCTCGCTTCACCTTATAACGCTTTTATACCGATTAAATGTCAAAAGATTATTCTATGGTCGTCTAAACTTCCACTCACCATGAATATTCTAATTAAATCACATTAGATTCCGTGCTCAAATCACCGAAATCGGATTTAAAATCATTAAAAATCAGAACCTGACAATGGCGTATTATTATCCGAATTACGCTCTGACGCTCCGAAACTATCCAAACGACCCGTTTCACTCTATTTCGCCGCTAGGACTCTATGATTATTTTCGGCCCACTTCCGAAAATATCACCCAGGCCCGAATTTCATCCGAAATCACTATTCACTTAAATCTCCTATTCCTTCTAAATATCGCCCAAAGTCATAGGAACTCGAAATTTAAAAATTCCTTTGCAAACCCTCCATCCCGATATAATAAGAAAAATCACTATTCCTAGTGGCACCTTGCTACAATTTTCGAAAAATTCCACTCTTCATGCCCAAATGACGCCCGCAGCGTTTCTAAATTCTCTAAGCTACCCTGCTTACTATCAGACTCCTCTAATCAGTTCAAAAACTACTATTATAACATTCAATCAGGTTGGGGTTTTACAATGTTGAACTAATATGTTCTTGTTTATGTGAAATGTTGGGTTTTGCTTTTTAATTTGCTCACTTGGATAATAGCATTCGCTTTTTATTAGTACACAATCGATTTTGAGATTCCAAATATCGTTATATTCTCGAACAACTTTATATGACATTCATAATTGAGATTTTGATATTTAGAAGTACTTTGTCTATTACGAAAATTTGAATTTGGAGAATTAGATGAATTTAGAAAAGTTGCACATTTACTTTGGAATGTGTTTGATAATTGAACAAAAACTGAAGCATAAGGAAGGTTAGTGTCGTTGCACACTTCAAACCTTCAGTCGAAGGCTTGAGGGTGTGAATTGACAGTCATGCCCCTAGGGTGGGTTTCGGGGCGTGACAAAATCTCTATATGTCTATTCTTAAATACCTAGAACCCATAACAGGGGATCAATTTACAGCTTGATACGCTGATTTCATATTCGATGAAGATCATTTCTTAGCATTAGGGGGAGATAAGAACCAAAAATTAAAAAAATGCAGAGAAATTTCATGGAATGTAAAATATCTTCAATATTTAGATCCACGCACTCGTCAGACTGAATCGGAAGTTCAAAAGCTAATTAACTTGCAATATTCAACAAGTAATTTGCAATATGCATTTACTGACCACAAAGGAGTGACTAAATCTCATACACCTGCTGTAAACACACCACAAAGAGTGGAGGTCCCTAAGGGATCAAGTATATCTATCGATGCTCCTCAATGCCAGAAGCGTGGGAGATCTATTGGTGCGAAAGATAAGAATCTGCGGAAAACAAAATCTAATAAAGAAACCTTGTCACTTGTCACTTATAGAACCTCCTGAAGAAGATCGTCCTGAAGACGACAATCCCAATACATTTGCACATGCCCCAAATAATCATAATGATGGGATTGCAGAAAGGCAAGATCAAAATATTTTAGGAAATTATGAGGATCTGGTTGATGTAAATATAGAAGTTGTCATGAATTTCATGAATATGATAAAACATATAATATAAATATTACAGTCGTCGACAACATATTTTCCTATACAATTGCTCTTACTATCTTGAATGATAATCTGGATCCAGAATCTATGTCAATAGCAGATTTCCGGAAGCACTCAAACTAGGTAAGATGGAAACAAGCAATTGAGGCTAAGCTTGACTCGCTAAATAAAAGAAAAATTTTTGGCTTTGTAGTACGTACACCTCAAAATGTTATCCCAATAAGATATAAATGGGTGTTCATACGAAAGAGAAATGAGAATAATGAGGTGGTGAGATAAAAAAGCGAGATTAGTTGCTCAAGGGTTTTCTTAGAGACCCGGTATTGATTTTGATCAAACATATTCTTCCGTTATGGATGGCATAACGTTTTGCTACTTAATATCTCTAGCAGCAATTATGAATTTAGATATGCAATTAATGGACGTCGTGATCGCATATTTATATGAGTCATTAGACGCTCATATTTACATGAAAATCCCTAATGGATTTAACATTCCTGATATTAGAGAAAATGAAAATCGCAACATGTATAGCATTAAATTGCAAAGGTCATTATATGGTCTAAAACAAATGAGTAGGTGCATAAACCGAACATGAATTCCTCCCAAAAGGAATATAAATAACGATGCATAAATTTTTATGTTCATAAAGAATTCAAGTGAAATGACTTTAGATATCTCGGTTTATGTTGATGACATAAACATTATTGGAACATGTAAGGAAATTGAGGAAGCTAGCTCATGCTTAAAGAAGGAGTTTGAAATGAAAGACTTAGGCAAAAACAAGTATTGCCTCAACCTGTAGATGGAGCACCTCCCTGAAGGAATTTTTCGTACACTAGTCAACCTACTTGAAAAAGGTTTTTGAGATATTTTATATGGATAAATCTCATCCACTAAGCACACCAATGGTTGTTCGGTCCCTTGAAGTGGATAAGGACCCATTTAGACCTAAAGAAGATACTTAAGATATTTTAGGACCAGAAGTTCCTTACTTGAGTGCCATTGCAATATTACTTTATCTCGCAAATTGCATCATGCCTAATATTGTGATTGCAAGAAACTCTGCTAGCAAGGTTTAGTAAGCCTTACAAGGCGCATTTAATGCCATTAAGATATTTTTTCGCAGATTCCAAGGTCTATAAGATCTTGATTTACTTTTTACAAGAAATCAAGTGGGCTACTCGGATGCTAGCATATGTCTAATCCCCATAATGCCAGGTCTTAGACTGGTTATGTTTTTCTCTGTGGTGGTACTGCAATTTCATGGAGGTCTATTAAACAGACTATGGTTACCACTTCTTCAAACTACTAAAAGATTATAGCTTTATATGAGGCTTCACGAATGTGTACGGGTTACGATCATCGGTGCAGACAACACGCTCATGGTCTCGTGGTGGCACGACAGATGATATATCCCATACCTTACGAGGACAATGCGTACCGGTTACACAAAATGAGCAATTGGTATATTAAAGACAACTTAACAAAACATATTGCACCAAAATTCTTTTATCCACATGAACTCTAGAAGAACGATGTGATTATTGTAGAGAAAGTTCGCTCTAGTGACAATCTAGCTAATTTGTTCACTAAGTCCCTTCCTAGATTTACTTTTGAAAAATATGTTCATAGTATTGGAATGCGTAGGCTTTGAAGACTATTGTCTTCAGGGGGAGCGACAACTTCAAAACAATCTTGAGGATTAGGTCCTGAAGACTAATGCCTTTACTCTTTTTCCTTGACTAAATTTTTTCTCATAGGGTTTTTTCTAATTAAAGGTTTTTTAACGAGGCAGTCAGTGCAATACATAAAAGCGCGTATGTCATGTACTCTTTTCCACAACTGGTTTTTTCCCACTAGGTTTTTCTAGCGAGGTTTTTAATGAGGCATGGGCATCAAGTAGTAATGTTCGAGGGGGAGTGTTGTAAATATAAAAATGCAGACATTACTAAATAAATTCATGAATGTGGAAGAGACTCTTCAATCTTGATAAGGTTCATGATTCATCCAATGAACCTTGAAGATTCATCCGATATACCTTAAAGATTTGTGTATCATTCACTTGATGTGTCTTGAAATTTGTGCTTCATCTGATGTACTGAGAAAATTCATTAACCTGTACATAATGGCCATTATGGTTGCTTTATGGTGACCATTATGAATCACCTTTCAACTTTCCTCAATACATGTATCAGAAGTCTATAAAAGAGCCTCACTTACACCTTGTAAAATGATATGAATAAATACAATTCTCTCATCCATATTTATTTCTTTGTTTCTCCAATATCTCTGTCCCTTAAAACATATTTTACAACATAAATCAGCCCCCATAACATAATTTTCCCTAAAAATGATGCTTTAACAAATCTAATTTGATCATCTTTATAAATAAGAAATTAATTTCAATAAAAATAAAATAAAAAAAGGGTATGTTTGTTTTATTTTTGAAAATTATTTTTGAGAACCGTTTTTTGAAAACACAGAGAAAACTAATATGTTATTGCTCTCTTAATCTAGTATTTTTTGAGTTCTTTGTGTTTTTAAAATTAAAAAAAAAATTGGGAACCAAATGTGTGTTTCATGTTTTCCTTATTTCCTTTGTTTTTGTTAACAGAAAACAGTTTTAAAAAACAACAACCATACAAAGAATATAGAAATGAAATATAGAGAAAACAAAGAATATTTTTAAAAAAGTTTTCTTTAAAACCAAATCAACCTAATTTGATGTTGTCAAAAAAGTCTTTTGTTCTTTTTTATTTTCTTTGTATAATGAATATGTACAAAATAATAATAAAGATATTTATTTGTGTATATATATATTTTTTTTAAAAGATAATTTTATTGATTCAAATTAACAATACATTTGATATAAATACATAATCAAATTCATTAAAAACTTCAAATGATGAAACAACATTCGGGTTAATAACATAATGAATCAAATTTCAGTTCCTACACATTCGATAATTTTATAAACGACCAAAACCCATGACTCTGGGGCTGCAATATATTAACGATCACGATTCGATTATTGCCTTTCTGATCAATACGTTTTTTCGTCGAATCACTTACACACAACAAACGCCACAACAAAGATGACGAAGAAATCATTATATCAAGACACAAACTATAAAATATGCAATTAAAACCCAATCCATGTGAAATAATTACATTTTTTGAGAAAAAATGATAGAAAGATATGTAGATTAGTGATATGAAACCAAGAATACCTAAAAAAATCATTTACCATTGCTTAACAAAAAAAAAAGGTTAAAAAATATGAGAGATATTTTATTTATATATAATATTTATAATTCATTTTATTTTTAATTATTTTGTATAAATTTAAATGATTTAATGGTATATAATTTGTCATTAATTTTAATTTTTATTCTGAAGTTTTATTTATTTATTTATTTATGTTAATAAATATATAATTATGTTATGAGACTTGAACCTGGCATTGGCTTCTGAAGTTTAATTTTAATATATGTTATTTTCATAATAATTCGAATAAGATTAAAAAAAAAAAAAAAAGGTCTCAAATGATTTTAACATTGGGAAAAAATTCAAAGAGAATACAACAATCAAACATCCTCAAAAATCTTGGAAGCCGTGTTGACTGAGGTAGGTCGGGTCAATTATTTTTATTATTCTTGTTTCCTTTAAATAAAATATTTCTACATCCTTTTCGGTTCTAATATAAACCTAAGGATTCGACGGCGATCGGAGGGGAGTCCAAAATTAATTTCTCAGAGAACGAAGTAGATCTAATTGCCGATTTTCAGAAATTTTCTTCACCATCATCATCGATATCTCTAAATGAGTTCCGATCAGAGCGAATCAAGCCCCATTCCCAGACTCGAATTCGTGGGAGCAGATGAGGAAGATTTGGGAAAGTTAGCCATCCGATTAGCCAACAGCATCGTTCTTCCGATGGCTTTGAAATCGGCTCTGGAGCTCAACCTCATCGAAATCATGGCCGCAGCCGGCGACGGAGCGTTCCTCTCCCCCTCCGAGATCGTCGCTCAACTTCCCGCCCGGAATCCCGACGCGCCGCTCCTGCTCGACCGGGTTCTCCGGCTTCTCGCCAGCTACTCTATACTCAGGTGCTCTCTACGAACCCTTGAAAATGGTGAAGTGGAGAGATTGTACGGCGTTGGACCCATTTGCAAGTTCCTCACTCGGAACTCAGACGGAGGGTCGATTGCTCCTCTGTTTCTGTTGCACAATGATAAGGTCTTCACGGAGAGCTGGTACTGTACTATTAACTTTCTTATTCTGTCCTCAAAAAAGAAGGAAATTGTTATGAGATTTTCTTTTTCCTTTAAATTTTCTTGGAATAGTGGTAGGTGAACTCATATATTTAGGGCTAATTTGATTAATGTAGTGGAATCTTGATCGATTGGGGGTTGTTGTTAGGTACCACCTGAATGATGCTATACTGGAGGGAGGAATTCCCTTCAATCGGGCGTACGGAATGACAGCATTTGAATACCCAGGAACAGATCAAAGATTCAATAGGGTGTTCAATGAGGCAATGTCGAATCACACTACCTTGATAATGAAGAGAATACTGGAAATCTACAAAGGGTTTGTTGAAGGCATCAGTATAATGATGGGGAGGCGGCATTGGGTGACTCTAAGATTCATCACTTCCAAGTATCCTCAGATTAAAGGCCTCAATTATGATCTCCCTCATGTTTTAGAAGACGCCCCCCTCTTATCCAGGTTCCGACCCGATGATTAGTATATTCTTTTTTTTGTTCTAGAAACTTCTAATTCATTGATGCCAATGTGGTTGTGGATCTGCGTTTGTGTTTTAGGTGTGGAGCATGTTGGGGGAGATATGTTCGAGAATGTTCCAGAAGGAGACACCATTTTTATGAAGGTAATAATACTAATATTTACTCCTAAGTCAAGGGTAATTAAGGGTTAGGAAGATCATATATATGATATAGCATGATTAAATCATTTTGTTAATTTATGGTACACACGCATATGCAGTGGATTCTTCATGACTGGAGCGATGATCACTGTGTGAAGCTTCTCACCAACTGCTTTAAAGCTCTCCCTGAGAATGGGAAGGTGATCATCGTGGAATCCATCCTTCCGGTGGCTCCGGAGAACACAGTCTCAGCCCACATTCCTTTCGAGCAGGATCTGTTCATGCTGGCCCAAAACCCAGGAGGAAAAGAGAGGACCCAGAAGCAGTACGAGGGGTTGGCCGTAAAATCAGGATTTTCCGTCTGCAAAGTCATCTGCTGTGCTTACAACAGTTGGGTTATGGAGTTCCACAAGACACCACTTCCATAGCTCTTTTAGTCCCAAGCTTTTAAGGTTTTTTTTTTTTTTTTTTTTTTTTGACATCTATAGAATTTGCATATGAAGTTGTAATATTATGTTATTACTAAGATTTTTTACATTCGGATTCCCTATACCACTTGAACAACAAGGTGATTCTATCTGGTCTCTATTTTTCTTTTGTATTCATGAGAGGGAATTTTTTTTTTTTTAACAATTAAACACTTTAAGACGTTTATAAGAACTCCGGTTTTCATTTGCATCATGAACCTCGAAATTTCTTATTTCTTTATGTCCTATCTATTTAAACATTAAACACTTTATTACATGAGTTAGACATAGGCACACGAGGAAAACTTAATATTTGAAATTCAAGCCTTATAATAAAAGTTATATCATGATAATAATTTAAGTGCATATTTAAAAATAACTTTAGAAATTTCTTTAAAAGGTTCCACTACATCCGTCATGTATTAAGTAATTATATTACAAGATCATTATGCTTAGGTCATGTTGAACCTTTTAAAAAAGGGGGACATAAGAAGAGAATGGGTCCTGGTTCGATAACTAAAATGTTTAGCTTTTCAGTGAGAACGATTTACTACATTATAATTAGAATGTTTAGCTGTAAAATTAATGATCATATTACAAAATATATTATCATCAATTTCTTTTTTGATAATATTGTTAGAATGGTCCATATTAATTTGAATTTTAAATTCAAATTGAATCTCCCATAACACCTTTCCCCAACCCTTACAACTCTTAAAAAGACTATGGATGCATTCCGTCTCCATAAAAGAAGTAGACACTCACACTTATTTTTGGGTCCCTAAGCCTACTCAGTACGTAATTTTCACCATCAAGTTTGTTTTTGAGAGCGATTGAAGTTAACTAAAGGACACCTGGTTTGGCTTTAACATCGGCTTCAACTAAATGTTTAAGCTCTGCTTTACAAATTTGGTGGAGGTATAGAGAGTCAAGATTTGTCGCATATAATCCTCACTGACTGCTTCTGACAGTTTCTCACATTTAGTGACGTGAGCATGTATGACCTTCCATTTTCTTGTTTAAAATTTTTTCCTTTAGGTTTAGGAAAATTTTTGTTTGCAAATTGTTGTTAATGAATGTTTAAAACTAAGATTTAAGTTCACGTTTTGGGAACACACTCAGCCTTAAATTCACTAAGCCAAATGAGAATTCAATACATTTATTCAATATGGTTTTTACATTTTTTTTTTTTTAATGTAAATAAAAGGGTAAGAAATCTTTAGAAAAACATGTTTATGGGAAAACCTTTCCTTTCCCTTTTAAACATGGCTTCTTGACCAACAAAAAAAAAAACTTTTTTTCGGGGTAGAAAACTAGAGGTTGAAGATGTCCAAAGGTTGAAGATGACTTGAATTATGGGTTGTTTTGGGCCCTGAGCTATTTATTTTCTGTAGGCCTCAAAGTTTTAATGTGGGCTGGGCTGGGCTTGGGCTTTATTAAAATTAAGCAAAATAATGTGGTTTGGGCTTGGGCCTTATTAAAATTAAGAAAATAATGTGGTCTAGGCTTGGGCCTTGTTAAAATTAAGCAAATAATGTGGACTGGGCTGGGCCTTATTAAGATTAAAAGTCTGGATCCCTGCCTGCCAGTGCATTATTTGGATGCAGAAACATCTAAAAAACTATTTGGGATAGCCATTAAATTTAAATTTATAAAATTTTGTATCTATTGGGAATCGATCCCAAGACCCTAAAGTATTAACATAGGTGTTGTACCACTGCTAGGTGAAGTTATTACTTCTTTTACATTGGTTTATTTTACAGAGATTATACATTATGTCTACTACAACAAATTTGCTTGCAATATAGGAATTTGAATTCAGAAGACTTAATATGCTTATTTGTATGTGTATAGTTTTACATACAAAATCGATAAATATAATTTTATCAGTTATATCATATAAGTTTTCAATAATGTCAGTTTATCTATATAATTTTAATTAATTACGAATAGCCACAAAGATCCTTAGTTGGTTAAAATTATATATTAAGTTTTTTAAGATCACATTTGATCAGAGCGATACTAATCATATGAAATGTGATAAATCTCATCCCAATGTGAATTTTTATTACATTTATATGATTAATTATGATGAAATATCAAATTATATTTAATCTACCCACAGGATTAGGAAAATAAACATGATTTGGTAGTCTTATCATAAAATTAATTAAATCTAATCGAAGAAGACTCTTGAACACAGTGTGTTTTATGTCACTAGGTTTATGTTTAAACATGATTTACATTGGTAAAACATAGCATTGAATATTTGCCTCACCTTGATTATCGAACACAGATATTTAACATTCGGCAGCTATTCAACCCGCAAATATTTCGACGGAAGCCGCGATATTCCCGACTGGCGCGATAACTATAAGAAATAAGAAAAGAGTCTTTTTCCCCAGATTTGAGATGGATGATATTTGACTACGCTTATAAGCGAAAGTTATAACCTGAACTCACATCAAAACTAACACGCATAGTCGCCTGGTTTTGAGGATAAGTGGGAGAGGTCCAATCGCTCCATGATGTTCATAAAGACCAAGATGAGTCAACCGGTATTTGTGGTTCGAGCAAATTAATAAAGTCAAACCACTTCGAAGCCATCACGAGCAGCTTGAAACTTCTAACAAAGTTTCAGACCTTTAATTATGCAATTTTCATCCACCAAGCTCAACGGACAGAAGAGGAGCGATGATCATATCATGCGCATGAGGATATAGCGGCCTCAACTTCGTATTACTAAAAGTTACCATGTCGACACTTTCCTTGCTCATTATATATCAACACTCGCTCTAAAACAATACAAATTCCTTCAAAATATCTTGCATAAATATACGATAAATGGTCAATTAATGAATTGTTGATCATGTGTGTGCAAGAAGAGGAATAATGATGGAAGAGGGCGAAATGTGTTGTAAAGCCTGCCAATTCACCTTTAAAGAAAAGAAATGATCAATCTAAAAGAAAGGGAAAGATTTTATTCACCTCAGTAAGAAGATGAGTCAAAGTGTTTTTCTGTAAGAAGAAGGGACACATGAAGAAGGAGACCGTCGAAATTTAAGATCTCACACAGTAAATGATAATAGTGAGTACTAATTTCTTTTTTGTAGTACTATGAATATAATACATAGTCTTTCATATGCACAACTAAGAAAACAAATGTTAATCATAACACATGGTGGATCGATTCCTGCCTACAATCCACGCTTCAAATTCATGTGGCATGCAAAACCTAATGCTCAATTTAAGTGAACAATGCATCTATTCAAAGCAATACATTTAGCTCATACATGAACATTTAAGATCATAAAATCTTATTAAGCAAATGTTTCATTTAGAATTGAAAAGACATTTTATGTTCCAAGTTTCTCTAGGAATTTAATTTCAATTTCCAAAACTTGTACCTTTAGGATTTTCCGCCGATTGTTTCACTTATCCGAATAAATCTAAAGTTATTGGTTATGGTACATTGCTTGATAGTCTTTCCATATTTAGTTACAAATATGATTTTACTTATAATCATAATGCGCACTTCTGATTAAAAAGACGACTATGAATGAGGAATCCTTCATGTTATGGAAAACTAGATCACATTATTCCATTAAAGAATAAAGAAATTGGTTAATGAAGGGGTACTTAGTACTTTGGATTTTGTTGATTTTTGAGATCAGGTGAATTTATAGACAAGGGCAAAGAAACCAACAATTCTAAAAGGTGCAAAGAGGAGCACAAACCCATGATTACACATACCGACATTTGTTGTCCCCACATGACAAATTAGGTCCAGTCACTTATCACCTTCATGCAGATGATTATTCACGATATATGTATCTCTACTTACTGCTCAAATGATGAGGTGCTTTCTTAGACGCCTTTAAAGTTTGGCACAAGTAGAGAATCAATGCGGAAAAACATATTAAGATCAGAGACGTATAGAGGTGGAGAGTATCATGGTAAATACACAAAGAATGGACAAGCTCCGTATTTGCTGCTTCTTCAAGAAAATGATCATGTCTATTACTGGTGCCTGGCTTCGATCGAAATGGTGTGGCGTAAAGAAGAAACCAAACTTTAATGGACATGGTATGAGCATGATGAGGCACACAAACTACCTAAATACTTGTGGATCTAAACTCTAAAGACTGGTCATGTATATATTAAATCGAAGTTCCAACCAAGGTCGTTTCTAAGACGCCTGAGTCATTCAAAGGTTGGAAACCGAGTTTGCAAACATATACGAAGCCTTGGGGATGCCCGTCATAAGAATCTCTGAAAACTCAGCAAAAGAAGGTACACCTGGCGATCTCAATAGTGGTATTTATCGATATACTGAAGCATCCAAGGGCAGATGATTTACTGCCCATTCTACAACATCAGATTGTGGAATCAAGAAACGCTAAATTTCTGCGAGAATGACTTAATCAATGGGAGCGATCACTTTCTCGCATATTGTTTCTGTAGAAGATCATTACGGCGCCAACCCTCTAGTTCAAATGATAGATAATTTGGCTATTCACACCCTCAAGTACAACTGAAAGTGTGAGATAACCATTTCAAAGTTCAATATATTGTTAATATTGATCTTAGATCCATAAGGTAATGAATAGTTTCTAGAAATTGTTGAACAACCAATTGAGCAATGTGTCGATCAACAAATTCCTCTAGAGGAACGACAGCTGCTCATTAAGAAGATCACAAGAGTTAGGGAAATCAGCAATTCCTAATGATTATATAGTGTATTTATTGAAGAATCCACTATAACATCGTGGTTCTAAAACGATCCAATAAACGTTCAAGCCATGAGTCTAGCGACTCCCACCATGGTACAATGTCATGAAAGAAGAATAATTCTACTGGTATCAACCTACTGGGATCTCAATCACCGATGGTATAAAGCCATTGGATGTAAATGAGTCTTTTAAACCAAGAAGGACTCCATTGGGCAACATTTGAGAGACACATATATTAGACTCATGGCCAAAGGATTCAATCAAAGGAAGAATCGACCACACTCCGAGACCTTTTCTCCCCAGATCTAAGAAAGATTCTCTTCGATAATCATAGCATTATTGCCCATTTTGACTTTGATTTACATCAAATGGATGAAACATTTTAATGGCACCAGAGGAAGAGGTTTACATGAAACAACCCTAAGATTCTCCTCAGTGAAGGTGAGCATTTAGTTTCATAAAGCCTTAAAAATCCATATATGGATTAAAACAAGCTTCCCGCCTAATGTATTTGAAATTCCATGAAGCTCAGTTATCATTAGTCTAAGAAATATCATGGATCAACATATACCAAAGGTCATGATAAGATTGGTTTTCTGGTGGTTATATGTGGATGATATTCTCGCTTGGGTAAACCAATGATAAGGGTTTGCTATACTGATAAGGAACAATCTCTTTCCAAAGAACTGATATAATGATAAGGGTGAGGCATCTATGTCATTGGCGACAATATCCACAAGTGAAAGATCTTGGTATTTTGGGTTGTCTCAAGAAAACCGCATACTTCACAAAGTTTTTAGATTTGTTATGAAAATTGTTCACCGAGTGTAGCACCCATTTTGAAGGGTGACAAATTCGATTTGAATTAGTGGTCAAAAAGCTGATTTCAAACAGAAACATTGGCGAGAAGAACATTCCATATATACTTCAAATAAGGAAGTTTCAATGTATGCCTATAAGTTCCACTGCACTTAGCCATTGCATTTGTTGTCGAGTATTAGGAAGATATCGAGTAATCCAGTATTGACCACTCGGAGAGCTACAAAGAAGTGGCGAGATACCTTTGGGCGAACAAAGGATTACATGCTTGGCGCATGCATCGAACATATAGTCAAGGTGATCGCCATCTAATGTGACTCTATCGGCTTGTTGACTTTAAATTGAATCGCCCACATATTTTCAAGCCAAATAATGAAACAGTTTCGAGAAGTGCGAATGCACTCACCGCCACTTCCACTATAAGCCGGAAGCTCAGATTCCGTTGGCGCTAAATTTCTCGCACGCGATACAAAAGAGTTTCATATCCTGGGCTTTAATTTGGGATTCGAGAGCCTGTTACAATAAGCCAGACTTCGCGATAACTCAACCGCAGTGATGGCGGCTAAGAACAATAAGAGCGTAGTTGAAGTAAAGATATCGACATTAGTGATTTAAATGACAAGAGAACTGCTACAGCAATGAAACATTATTGGAAACACATTAGCACTGAGTTGATGATCAGCGATCCTTAACCAAAGGCACACCTGTTACTTGTTGGACTGGTATAAGATAAATGCACTGGTTCACTAATGTAATTCTGCTGTAACGCATATTCACATTTTAAATAAAACTCTTATTCAAGATATCATTTTCCATGCTTTTTGTACATTTCAGATTATTATTATTATTTTATAAATACTATGTTGAACCCAACAAACATATTTATTATTCATTCAATATGGTTTGTGTTGAGGAACTGATGAGTATTGTAATACATGGAAGATATTTGTATTACTATAAGAGGACCTATCACCATGATTTATATATTTAGTTTTCTTTATGGTAGGTGTTATGTGATATGGACCAAGTGAGAATGTTAAAGACCATAAACAGGTTGAATTTTAAATTCAAATTGAATCTCACATAACACCTTTCCTTAACCCTGAGAATTTTCTTAGCATTCACATTACTTGCCTCCATTTGTGTTAAGAGATACTGCACATTTGTATTTCCTCAGTTTTAATTCAGAAATATACAACAATTTTCACCATCGCTTTGTTTTTTGAGAAAAGCGGTTGAAGAACTAAAAGCTATGATTTGATTTTTGCTTAGCTTCAATACCTTATCAGCTTCCAATGCTTCATTTTTCTGTTTCTTATTAATCACTATGATTATATTACTTGTGATTTTCATTCTACACATAATCTGATCATCGCTTGATTAAGTTTCCCACAAGATATAGAGCTTGTGACAAAATAGCAATGTTTATTTTTGTTATATTTATTGAAGCAAATATCTTTGACTATATTACGGAAGATTTTGGTAAATAATTTTTTCTTTTTCAAAATTTGAGTATTTTTTTTAGGAAAAATAATATGGGTGATGAGCTTGTGAGATGAGGGAGGTCATTTTGTTAACTCAGCAGAAAATGACATATCTATGGTTATTGGGTTATGCAAACCAGGATTCTAATTTCTAAATAGCCCAATATTATTTGTCAAAAAAAGCCCAATTTTCCTAAAACAGGATGCTTTAACAGATCTAATTTGATCATCTTTATATATAAAAAATGAATTTCAATAAAAAAATAAAATAAAAAAGGTATGTTTGTTCTTATTTTTTAAAATATTCTTAAGAACAGTTTTTAAAAATATAAAAAAAATTAAATTATTCTTATTCTATAAATCTAATATTTTTTGAGTTCTTTATGTTTTTAGAAAAACAAACTATAACCTAAACGACGCCTTCAGATGTTTTTCTTATTTTTTTAATTTTAAAACAAAAATAATTTAAAAAAATAAGAACCAAATATTTCCCAACTTTACCTCTTTTTCCAAAAGCTTTTCCCATGAAATGAAATATAGAAAACAAAGAATATTTTTAAAAACAAAACTGAGAACCAAACGACGCCTTCCATGTTTTCCTTATTTTTTTTAATTTTGTAAACAAAAAATAAGAACCAAATATTTCCCAACTTTACCTCTTTTTCCAAAAGCTTTTCCCATGAAATGAAATATAGAAAACAAAGAATATTTTTAAAAATGTTTTAAAAAAAAAAAAAAAACAAACAAACAAACAAATGCAGCCTAATTTGATGTTGTCAAAAAAGTCCTTTTTTTTTCTTTTTTCTTTGCTGATTGAAAAGGAGAGAATCAATATTGTATATGGTATCTCAGTCGTCCGATCAGAAGATTGATATTTTGAACAGGGGGCTCGGTAGGGTCTCGATACCACCTGATTGGTTAACATTTTGTCTGAGGCGGTGCTGTGGCTTATACACCATACACATCTGTTTTTCCTCTTTCTCCCTCCAATTTCCATCTCTCGATTCCTCCCAGTAGCATTTGATCAGAGAGTTTCTTGGATCACTCTTCATCAAGAATCAGCTGAAGAACATCTCGGTCTTCATGGCGTCAGTAAACCCTAAAACCAATAGTCAATCAAATTCATGAAAGAGTCTTAGTAGTAATGCATATGAATTTCAAAGAAGATACATCATCTGTTAAATGATGACCTGTACTTTTTCTTCTGAATTTTGCTTCTGATTCCATGGACTTATAGTTCCAGAATTTATTTGAATGATCAATTTGTGATACTCTTATGTGCTACTAAAGTCTGGTAAACTCTGTATGAAGATATGCAGGAGAATAGCAGATTGAACTCAAATTGTACCCCATTTTAAGTAATAGTTTTCGTTATCTGAATAATTTTGTTGTTTCTTCCCTAAACTAAATAACCACCTCTGTGTAGATAGTAATGTAAATTCCACCAGAACTGAGGCAGCATCATTTGGGTTATAATCGTGCAGTACTTTTGTAATTCAAATACAAAGTCATAATGGATCCGATCATCCATATACTGTTTGTCTCTTTGTTACCCATTGTTCATGCAGTTTTAAGAACATGCCAGTAATATTGCCATGGGAATTCAATTTAGTACCTCAAAAACTGTCTTATTATTAGCACCATTTGGTGTATGGTTTAGATCTTATGAGTTCATAGGTCATGGTTGCCCATTTATGTGCTTAGTAAACCAATTAAGGATCTGGTACTAATCCACTGGTAAGCCAACACAGAAAGCTACCTCGAGTAATGCATTTAAGGACCTGCTATTAAAATTCATAGTTGCTTGGGAAAGAGTAAACAAATATTATAATACTTGTTTCAGCAAGAAGGAGGTCACAAATGAGGTTCAGAAGAAGTTATTAGCTTTAATGAGGAAGTTTGCCTTCAACCCATTACCTTGCAGGTATTTGCACGAATGACTCCCTATACCTTAGGGAGAGCAACTTGTGTTTGTCTTAAAGTGAGGCATACACTTCAGTAGTGAACTCCAAAAGAGCCTCCCCATGCAGTCAAGCATGTTTGAAAGCTTGGCAGGTAAATTTGCTATTGCTTGTTGACCATTCCTTGTCATATTCTCTTTTACATCATCAAAACCTTAAAATTGGGTGTTCTTTTATGAAGAGCTCTGGAGTCGTGGAAAATTATAAGATTTTGCATTCAAAATATGAGAGTTCGTGGAGAAAAATGTGGCTCTTAAGACCAAGGGTCCGCACTGATGGTAAGATGTGAAAATTTTGATTATTTCAATACTTAGCAATATATGCATGTCTAACTCTTTTAACTGTGATAAAATTAGGAAGATGGCTATTTTCTTGATGTTAATGGCAGCTTATTGTGTATTTTTATCTTTATCCCTTATTTTCATCATTGTATGTTTCCGCACTTAGGTTCTTCTTGTTCGATATGAAGAGCTTTACATTGTACAATCTTTTATGAAACAGAAATTATTTGTTCTAAACTCTGGGCTTGGCAAATGTGTTTCATTTGTTTGGTTACTACCCCAAGTATTTCATCAT
Source organism: Tetrastigma voinierianum (assembly GCA_016808115.1). Lineage (NCBI taxonomy): Eukaryota > Viridiplantae > Streptophyta > Magnoliopsida > Vitales > Vitaceae > Tetrastigma > Tetrastigma voinierianum. The sequence goes on along the minus strand of JAEQBH010003899.1, from coordinate 640,641 downwards.
CAATCATCATTCTCCCCAGAAAGATATCCAGTCAAAGGTTTAGCAATATTCTAGTGGTATATACATGGAAAATGACATGGATAATATACATTGTTTTGGGTTCTGCTTCACATTTTTCCCTACCTGCCTGTCCTTCTTACCTTTCTAGCTTTTGCCTACTGATAAGGATGCTATATGAAGGTGGGAGGAAGAAAGAAAAGAAAGTGCAAGGGAAGGAAATAACATATGAAACACTTCTCCAAGTCTATTTTGTGTACCAGAATGTTGCAGCAGTGGAGGCACCTAGCTTTCCTGTTTGTAGGATGAAAGTTTCTCCGGTTTTTTTCTGTCACAGAGATTATTATCAGAAGTTATTGGTTGGTTGATTCCCTGTAACATCTGCCCCTTCCCATGATTGGAAACTCTTCAACATGTCCTCTCTAAACTTGATACATTTTCAATTATGTTTTAAGTTCATGTTATGGTCAAGCATTGTTTGTGTTAGTTGCACTCAGGATGGCTTCTCATTTTATCAGAGGACTTGTATGTGATGTTTTGAACTATATATGTGCTTTTTCTTTTCTTTTTTTACCATATAGCTATGCTTTATTAGATGGATGCCTTTGTCGGTTTGATGCTTTGTGCTCTAACAGTTGGTGTAGTAAATTCAATTTTTAAGCTCCATTCTTGGGAACTAGTTTAATTCGTCTTCAGTTGTAGGTGACCAACCAATGGACTATGCACCATTCTTTTGAATTCGGCAACCCTTTTATTGCGGATTGAAATGTTATCATAATGCTGGTAGATAAGAACATTGCTAATAGAAGCAAGCCCATTTAGTTAACTTTTGAGTTTCTGTTAAACTTGTCTGTCATACATTTTTTTGTCTCTAATTGAAAAAAATAAGAAGAAACATTTGGGTGCTCTATGTATACTTCTGGAGTACATCGTTTGAACCCATTTTTTCTTGGTGCTCTTTAATTTTCTTTGCTCATCAAAAGCCAAAGAAAGAAAAAAAAATGAAGAAAGAAAGCTAGAGAGGAGAAATTGGATAAATGTTCACTTTGTGTCGATAGGAGAATATCCTTCCCCCATTTGTGCAGGATTTCTCCACTCCTACGCCCTTTGTTCATAACCTGTGTTCATATTTCAGATTATCATTGTTGCGTTTGTCTTCAATTATGTGTCCTCCTGTTCTAAAAGGAAGTGTGTTTTTCACATATCAGGTCTTTATGTGAGTAGGAACACCTACATTCGTGCTGGAGTTGCAGAGTGGAAAGTTACCAATCCAGTTCATTTGGTATATTTCTTTTCTCACTGTGATCAATGTGGTGCATTACAACTATGGAAATCATGCTATGTAAAACTCCTAGGAAATCGTATATCATTTGAAAACCAGGAACCTTGGATCTATTCTCTAAAATTCTAAAGAGGATATCTCTGCCAATGCAATCCAAGCTGCTTCTTTTGGCAACAAATATCCAAGAAAATGTGGATATCTATGCAGCTTAGAAATGAGATAAAAGTTTGGCTAAAAGTCCCAAAAAATGGGGATATATTAACATCATCCATGTAGTTGCAATTGTGTTGCAAGTATGATTGACTCTCAAGATTCAGTTTTGCCTCTTGCCTTTAGCAGGGTAAAACAGAAAGACGAAAAGAACGAAACAACAGTGTCAACTTAACTAATTATTGATTTATTGTAATTTTTTTCCAGGTCTGTTACTTTCGCTACATCAGATTTTTTCCTTCCGGCAGGTTTCTTTATAAGGTTGTTTATCTTAACTTGCTTAATGCCTAAAAATGATGGAAGAAGGCGTGTTGTTCTGTATCTAATTGTTTATAATTTTTCTGTTAATTTTTAATTGTTAGAATTCCTCTCAAAAAGTCAAAGATGTGGTAAGATGCATGAACTTCCGTGCATCTAGAGCAGACTGTGTATTCAGTGGCCACTATACTTTGTCAGATGACAAGGTCAGAATTTGTTTATCTTCTAAATTTCAAACAAGTCATGTTCCATATTCTTCAAGCTCGTGGCCCTCTTTTATTTTTGCAATTAATCCTTCTATCATATTTTTTCTTAGTACTTTTTATGCTTTTCATATTTTATGGTTACCTACCTGTTCATTTGCAGATTGAAGCTGCTGTCTTGTACCCAGGCATGCGCCCTACAGTGCTGAGAATTCGCTTAAGGTATCATACAGGCACTGGCATGAATATTCTGTCATTTAAGATCTTGTGTTAGTGATTCCAAACAAAGACTAGATGATAGTATGACTTAAAACTTTGTTGTATTGAAAATCATCTTAATACAGGCATTTTTTTTCTAAGAAAGTACACAGTTGGCTGCCTCCTTGTAAGGTGTACTACATGAATTGTTAATTACAAAAAGTTGACTTGTTCTTATAGTTTACATTCTGAGTTAATCTTATACTATTTGGTATGAGAATCATCAAGACTTTAAAGGGCATTTTTGTTGTATTGAGAAGCTTTGATGGGAGTTTTTCCAATAAAGAGGAGTTGAAAAAGAAATGCCACTTTGGGTGAATATTTTTATTGAACTGTAGGTGTTTTCGCGCATCCATGCTTATTGAAAATCACCTTAAAGTAGGACACTAACTGCTGCACATTTATGCTTTTGACAGTTTGGAAGGTCTTTCATTTCTAACATGGCTGAGTTGCTTCTTTTGATAGGTTGAGAGGAACTACAGCCGGGGCTAACAACCGAATGGATCTTCTGTCACTTGTTACAAGTGGTGTGAATGCTAACGAGGTTAATGGACCTGATGAAGACATCCTAGGGGTCGTTGAAGGGTGGGAGGAGGACGAATCTCACAACCCAGATGTGCCTGCTGTCTCGCACAAGAGGGGCCTAAAACCTTTCGTCTTTATTCCATTTGAAGAGGTACACATAACAATTCACACTGGATATCGCCTTACTAATAACTTGACAATCATCTTAAAAACAACTTCCTCAGGATTTTCAATAAATTTGGAATTATGCCAGTCTTATTCAGCAGAATTCAGAGGTTTTATGTCAACAAACCTCACCAACTTATGATATTCCAAGTTATTCTCTGGAAGTCTTTCGTCCGGTTTTTTTTTTTTTATTGTAGTCAAATGTTACTTGGCATCATGAACTATATGTTGTAACAAATTGGCATCTGTTATTGTATAGGTGGAAACGTCAGATCTGAATCTGCCTGTGGATAAGATGGATTACTATGTACCCGGCTGAGACCCAGAATGAGAAAGGATCATAAACCTGTAAATATACATCATATCTCCAAGCATTTTGTGCTCTCTTCGACTTTGATCAGACTCCTATTTATATATATATATATATATATATATATATATATATATATATATATATATATATATATATGCCTGTAAATAAACAGCTTAATGGTATGTAGCGTTTTGAACAGAACTAAGGAAATCATCATATGACGCCCAACCAATGCAGGTTTTACTGTGTTTATCTTGTTTCATGACATGCTTTCACCCTTGTATAATATTGTATGCATTGGATCAGAATGTTTGTCGTGTGACTTGCTTTCACTATGTATGATACATGGATTGGATTAGAATATTTGTCAAGTGACTTGGTTGCGATTTGAGTGTTTTTTTTTTTTCACTTAATGCCGAATAGGTTCTAAATAGCTCTTAATTATATCAAGTATTTAGTTTTTTTTCTTTTTTTAATACTTTAGTTTTATTTAGCATTAAGTTATTTGTTTTTTATAGGCTAAAAATCATAATCTTATCATCTTAGTGTATTAACAGAAATAGTTTAATTTAATATTTATTTTTATGATGATAATTTAACATCATTATGATAAAATAAAAAATGTTTAAATAATATTTGCATAACATTTTAACATATTTATAAAATTAAAAAATATCAATTATTACAATAAATGATTTTTTTTAAATAAAATACAAGAAAAATCATCCTCCTTATCCATGTTAAATTCATATATAATAAGTGAAAATTTGACATTTGATCCAAATTTTAAGAAAATCAATTTTTAAATAAAAATAATTATCATATCTATTAATGAAGAAAAAAAATCGATTTTTAAAATTATATTTAACTTTTGAGAAAATAAAATTTTAAAATGTATTTTTTTATTTAATTACCATGAGAAAGTTTCAAATATCATAAAACATGTTTTGCTCATGCTCTTATTTGAAACAGTTTAGAAATCTAGTACCTGAATAGAAAAAAGCATTCAGAAAAGTTTTTTTTTAAAAAAATATTGTTATTTTTTATTCAATCAAAATTTTAAAAAATTCAACCAATAAATCATGAAAAAGTAGAACAACAAATTGTATAAAGTCTGGAAAGAAAATTGCTTTCAGTAAAAACATAAAACAAATTGGAACTTCTTTAGTGGCAACTTATGTTTCAAGGAATTGGATCAGAATATTTGTTTACTGACTCGCATTTGAACTGCTTTAATTATAATAACAATAAAGATAGCGCCCCCACCCCCACCAACAAGAGTGAACAATTTTCTGGGCTCTATGTATTTTGTCGTCTAAAGCATATAGCAGCCGGAAAGCAATAACTTGCACGTCATCAGTAAGGTGTGAAATGCTTGGCCATGCCAATTTACCATTCTTGTCACTTGTGGCAAGTAGAGAACAGTGAAGATCAAATAGTCCCAAAGAAATGACTTCTTACTTTATATATATTAGCAATTATTTGGTGGATCATTAAACTAGAAAATAATTCCACTCCCTATAAGAGCAATTGAAAATGATATAAACCAATTTATGGTGACAACAGATAGATACTCTAACTCAACTGCGGTTCGAGTTTACAAGCATCTCTTCAACAGCATGTCATATGCTGAATGAATTTCTTTACATACTAGATTTGAGCTCTTCTGAGTAGACGAAAGAATTCCAAGATGGGTTCCTCGGAAGAAAAGTATCCTGCGAAGCCACAAATTTCATCGTGTAAAAAATTGCCATGGAAGTTGCAATAGATAGAGCTGGCGATTCAAAATAATTGAGTATGCACAAGAGTTTCAAACATGTTGTGTTGCATGCAGCAGTGAAGTAACAAACACGAATTCCAGGTGATAAATCATGGCAAAGTGTTGTTTCAACATTAAGACACGGCAGCTAAAAAAGAAACACAAGAAAGAAAAGAAGATAGAACGAAAATCTGGAACCTAGCAGAGAAACTCTCAATTGACTCAAAATTCAGAACAAAAGTTTTTTTTTTTCTATCATTTTCCTTCCTTCAACACTTTCCCTACTACAAGTAACCAAGTACTATAGTCTCAAATTTTTTAGGTAATTTAAATATTATCATAAAACTAGTTAATTTGGTCATTTTCTTGAGACTAGTTGCCCTGTGTCATCGGGGTATGGTTCTCAGTATAGAGACAGAAACACCAAAAAGTAATTCTAAATTGTGTCAATTACATTAGTTGATGGGAGGCTTGGGAAAGACCTATGTGAGGGCATCTTCAACATAGCTCAACAAAGACAAGCATGCAAAAGCATCAAAGAACATACAATGAGTAACGAGGTTTAGTTTCTTTTGCCAATATTTATGGATGAGAAATACATGTTTTACCAATGTCTAACATTTGATTACACAAGGTTGAAACATCCATAACAAAATAAAATTTTTTAAAGCATGAGAAATTTCCCATGAACAATGAGCCAGATATCTCTGTCCTGAACAAATACAGAATAGCATATCCAATTCCAAAGAAGCCAAACAATTTGTCAAATTCAAAACAGTCAATGGGCTCAAAATTTCCACTCAAAAATTGTAGTTCAGGGAAAAATAGTCCTTTTTGAAAAATATATATGAATATATCTTACTTCTAGATTACTCTTCAAGATATTCACCAATCTAATCTTTCAACCACGTCAATTTCATGTTCTTTTTTGTTGAACAATTTTTTTTTTTTGGCTATGAAACCACATTTACTAATTGTTGTTTTAATCTTAAAGCCAAAACCACAGTTTAAGACGAAAAAAATAACATGGAAGTTGACTTGATATAGATGCATCAAAGTAATTTGATGAATACTTCCAACAAAAATCTAGAATGAAAATTTTTTTTTTCTAGAAGAGGTTACTTGATTGCAAACTACAAAAATTGAACAGCTATGCATCGATCTGCTTGTATCCGTGTCCAATAAGTACTAATACAACTTCGATAAAAAATAAAAAAAAGAACTAATTCAACTGACAAAAACTTAAAAAAAAAAAAAAAAGACTCAGAAAAGAGAGAAAGATAAAAAAGATATCTAATAAGATTTTCTAGTGTAAAGGACAATGGAAGTGGTTAAAAACATTCCAAACCAACGTAACCTTTCATCAATGATGGACTAACAAAAGTAGCCCTTTTTATAAGTAATCATATCTCACCTATGCTATATGCACAATACAATAAGAGAAAAAAAATACAGAGTATTGGATTAGGTTATTGTAAAATGATTAGATCAAAACAATATCTTTTTTTTTATAGGCAACTAGATCAAAACAATATCATCACATGCGATCAGATAATATGCAATTTTCCTGTATCCTTTCGTCATATAGCATCTCACAACTACCATGTTTTACTGCATGAGACCAGGACTGTAACTTACAGTTCAGGAGGGAGCGACATTACCATCTAGTTTCAGAGGTCTCAGTAATCATCTTATATTTATATTTGTCAGTACATAACCCAGAGCAGTTATAGTAAAAGTGCGAGTCCGAAAATATTTGGGCTTCTGTTTGCAAATCAAATCTCAAAATCATTGATTTTCTTCTCCCCATTATTGGTGGTTGTGAGTAAACAGATTTTGCTATGAATTTTGTGCTTCACTAATTTTCCATCTTTAATGCAATAACAATCTTTGTTCTGATAAGTTTCTTTTGCTGCTCAAAAAAACTGTTTGCACACTCATCACTTAACACCATTTGTTAGTCCACACTAGCATCAGTATCTAGCATGAGATGTCACTTTGCTGGAATCATTTTCCCCCTTTTGGGTAGGCACACCTTTCATAGAATCTTATTTTAATTACATGAAAATGTATAATATTTAAAGGTAGTAAGAATGTAGTTCTTGAATAAGAAACTGGCCCAAGAAAATCATTAGCTTACCCTCTTTGGTTGAAAAGAATCTGGCACTATAATGCTCCACTAATAAAATAGATCCATTTCACGATAGTACACCTAGAATTGTCTAGCCAGATCTTAAAAGTATGAAATGATTCAACTGGGCCAAAAAAGGGGTACTCAATGAGGTGCTGATAATCTTATGAGTTGCTATTGCCAAGGCTTATACATGTTAAACTCCACAGAAAGAAATCAATAGCACAGAAAATGATTTTATGAGCCGTTCCTCATCAATAAAAAGACATTGAGTCTTAATCTTTTACGCCAGATTGATCATTTTTTAGGATAGTAGTGAGTAAAGACTGAACAGAAATACCAACTCATCCAAATGGTTGCCTCTATCTGTGCTAAAACAGAAGTGCCATAATGAAAATTGGATTGCAAAAATAAAGAGTGATAGACCTCCAAAATGAAATCTAAGGTGCAAAAGAACTCTATTAGAGATTCTTCAGTAAACACCATATGGAAACCCACAATGGCTAATATATGATCAACTACAAGTATTCCAAAGGAACTCATTGCTCTCCTAATTACAAACAGAAATTCCAATTATTTAAGGTACACAAACATGACATATTATTGATTTAATTATTTATTTATAATGAGTAAATCAGCTAGTTGTATCATCTGCAATTGCCAGAATCTCAGAACATTCTTCAAAACAATTATATGTTTATTTACAAAGAAGTCTGAACTCGTTTCATCTCAGTTTTATCACTCAAGCAGAACTTTCCATTCCTATCAAAACCCCCTCATAATTCATCCAAGTTCAGAGTACAGGATCACTGCAAAGATGAACAGGACTTTGGAGTGTCAAGGCATAGCCCCATAAAAGCATAACAGTCACAAAGCAATAGGCAATTCAAGCAATTTAAGTGAAACATGATCAAGCAGAAATAAATTATGAAACCTCAATACAAAAACAAATGAATTAAAACACAACAGACCCATTATTATTCCCCAAAATTGAACAAATTCATATTGCACAAATCATCAAGAAATGAAATCAAAGAAAACCCAGAACTAAAAATTTGATAATCGAAAGGAATTGGATAGGAAAAAGGCCTTACGGAAACGTAGGAACAGGAGGGATTGACAGACAAGGAATGGGATTTGGCGTGATTGAAAGCAGCAACGCAGAGATGAGAAGCCAAGCCCAAGCCTCTCTTGGAAGATGGAACGAAGGTGTGGAGTATGTCCATGACTTTGCCTCCATCCCTCAACACGTACTCCAAGTATGCTTTCTTGTCTTCTGTTTCAAATCTATGTTGAGTCTCGTTCCATAATATCTTTGCTCCCACCGACCCTTCTCCGCCTGCGCTGCCTGTTGCCATCTCTATCGTTGGCCTGGAGAAGCTTTTTCGCAGCCAACGGATAAAGATGAAATTAGGGTTTTTTAGTCTCCTCAAATTAGAATTAGGGAAAATTTATGTCATGTCAAGTTAGCATCGTTTTGGTCATTTAACTCCTAAAGTTATCGTAAACGTTAATTTGAATTACGAGAGTAAACCAAAGGGAACTCTATAGATAAAAAAAAAAAGTTATAAAGGTGTAACTAAGATATTTGAAAAAATATAAGAGGTTTTTTTATACAACTTTATCCTAAATAAAATAATAAAAAGAAAATTAATATTCAATGCTGTTAAGAGATAATCAAACTTAAGTTAAATTAATTTCTATTTGGATTAAAGTAAAATAAATAAAATAATTGTTTATTGGCTTCACATCACCTACTCTCATGTCTTTCGAGTCTTTTCTAAACGCGTGCAAGAGAAATAGCAAAATATATAATAGGTCACAAAACTAGCTTCTTTAATTATTATTTTTTTAAATTAATTATTTTTTAATACAATATAGTAAAATGTCTCCACTCCACTGAGACTTGAACATTTTTCCTCCATTAAACTTCTTTAATTTAAATCGGTCATAAATAAAAATAAAAAAAACATCTCCATATATTTTTCATCTCATTAGGAAGTCAATTGAGGATTTTTCTTGTCATTGCTATTACCTCAACTTGTTTTTGTGCTTTCTTGGTTATCTACTGTTACAATAATTATCATTATTATCACCCACAAATATTACTGCAACGAAACATGTAAAAGTGAATAGAAATAAACAAAATAAAAAAAAACATTTCGAACAATTGGGACACCCTTAGTCTTATGGAGAAAGAACAATAAAACAATTCCCATAATAATCCAACTAGTAAAGAATAGAAATTTACCGTACGCATATGACACATCATTGAAATAAGTATATCTTAATTAATTTCTTCTCATGATATTCATGTCTTCATTTTACAAGTTTAGGATCCCCAAATTTAGTCCTAAGTATCATATACTTGTTGTGTAAATGAGATTTTTTTTTTTATATAATTTTTCAAATACCATTAAGAGTTTACCTTTTTATTAAAATGATTTCGAAATAAAATTTCTTGAGATAACATTGATGGCAGGGCATATTATCTTTGAATTAAGTAGTTCATTGCAAGAGTGATTGAGTCAAATAATCCAAAGTCTGTATATTCTTCATTAAACCACTTGACTAATCAATTACAACCAATAATCATGATCATAAATGGCTTCATGTAACCTTCACAACCCAAATGAAATTTTGGAGAAACAATTCGAAGAAATTACATTGTTTTGAACTCCCTTCATTTTCCATTAATATGGAACACTTCTCATATTTTACCTTCAATATCATTCATTATATCATCTCCACTAGCATTTCTACTATGATATGTAGTTTTACTTTCATCATCCATGAACCTCTGCCAAATAGGATGTCGCTTCCAAACCCTCTCGACCATAATATCGATAGGCACGTTTTTTGTCTCTGGAAACAAGAATTAAACGAACAACCCCATGACCACTATCCAACAAGCAAAAAGCATGGCCGTATACGACATCATCGATACGAAGGCTTGAGCTATAAGGAAAGTGAACAATATATTCGAGCTAACTGCTAAGGCATAACCCAACGTTCTTGTTTCCAAAGGAAATATTTCGCTTGGAATCAACCAGCCAAGAGGACCCCATGACCATGCAAAGGACATAACAAAAAAACACACCTACACCACCACAATTGATGCAAGTCCTTCTTCCAATGAATTCGTCGATTTCAATTGAGCTAGTAAAATTGCTCCAATGGCAATCTGCATATGAATATGTATTACTTTCTTGTCAATACAAATACACCTATTCAAAAACTTGAAAATTAACCAAATGGAGTAATTAAAATTGATAAAAATATGTTCCCTAACTTATGAACATTTGACAATAAGCTTAGCAGAAGAAATTCTTCGTAACTTTATCAACAGCAAAGATTGAGACTAAAGTGTTGAACACATTCACAAGGCCAATGATGACAACGGACAACAATGAAGCATCATTTTCAAATCCAACTGTTTGAAATAAAACAGGAGCATAGAACATTATAGCATTAATTCCTGTAAACTGTTGAAACACTTGCATCATAATGGCAATGACCAATAAAGGCATGTTGGAGAGTTTCATGAGTTATTTTAATGGATCCTTAATTTCTCGTGCTCTTTCACTAGCAATTTTGATTTGCTCGAACTCAAGATCAACATTCTCCACTCCCCTAATCTTTTTAAGTGCCATTAACTCTTTGGTTTCTCGATTACACTCGATTAGGCTTGCAGGTGTTTCACTTATGACTAAAGAGCCTATGAAAAGGAAGCATGCAGAAGATGCAAGACTCAAAGACACCCCAACCCCATGAATGGATACCCGATGTAAAATAATTCACCAAATTTGCTGATAAAATCCCAATTGTTATATAGAGTTGGAAGAGAATGTTAACAGCTCCCCTATGTTGGACTGGCGCAATCTATGATAGAAATAGAGGAACAACCTTAAATATTATAAGAGTTTGCATTATCAGTTAGAGTTAATAATATAAAGAAACAAATTGTAGTTGATGACTAAAACCGTAGGAAATATAAAATTAATACCTCATTCCCAAATCCAACCCCAAGGCCTAGAGCTATCCTTCCAAGGATAAGCATCCAAATGAATTCAGCTGCTGCGCTGAGTGCAGCTCCCAATAAGAAAAAGGGAAGATGCAACCAAAATAGTCGGTTTTCAGCCATATTTTGTGCACACCTTTGAAGCAAGAAAGCTAGAAACAAGAGCCGCAAGATATAATGAAGATGTAAAAAGTTGAAGATAGTGGTTATTATATTTGAAGTTGTTATCTTCTTGAACTTGAAGCTTTCTTTTATAAACAGCAGGAAAGAACTTAACCAAGAAGCTATCCATGGCCGTAACTCCACCTAAACATTCAAGAAAATATTAACTCATAATTACTTGGCCAATCACTTTATAAGTTAACTAGTTAAGACATTAATATATTTTATTCATTTGTATAAAAACTTGATACGAATAAGGCAATAGATTATTCAAGTATGCTTACCTGAAATTCCAATGTCATAGCCAAACATGAGGCCTCCACAAGCTGCAAGGATCCAACATGTCACCACGTATTTTGTTATTTTTGATTCAAAGACTTCAAAATTACCTTTGTTTGCCATTTTGTTTTTATACAAAATCAACACAAATATAGTCAAATAAGGGGGGAAATGCAGTGAGAAAATAAATTCAAAAAGGGGATTTTATATTAAACACTTTCAACAATTTTGGAGTTTTCTAAATTTGAGAAAAACATATTTTAGTTAATTAGTAGATAATTATGATATAGTTTAGTGAGCTGGAATTGTAAAGGACAACTCCCTATTAAGCAAAGATATAGTTATTCTTCTCTAACAAGAAAACTTATTACTTTAAAATAATAATTTAAAAAAAAAAAGAATATTAAAACTCTTGTTCTCTATATATTTTCAAATATAGTCTTTGTAATCATTTAACTTGTATCGTTTTACATTCATGGACCTTTTAAAAAACTTTATAGGTAGTTTTTTTTCATGTATAAATGATGTTACATAAATAGTAAATGAAGGCATATCCTCCCCAAACTACTGAAAAACAAATCATGCATTCTCATCCTTAGGTTATAAAGAATGTAATTCTTCAACTTGTTTTTCTAAGATTTTATTGAGTTGTTAAAATTACATAAATCCATTTATCATCGTGAATGTAAGTTGTAACTGATAATTCATGTGGTTTAACTCAGAATATGTATGCAAAATTGGATTAATTGAACTACTTTAGCAATGGACCTAATTTTCATCCTTATTATTTTGAATTTTGTATATGGGGTCCTAATGTTTGTATTCATAAGTATATTTGATTTTTCATTTTTCAGTGAGAACATACTATCCAATGTGATTATACAGAATATAAATTTGAATTTTTTTTTTTTAATAAAAGGGTGCATTGTTTTTGAAAATTCTCAAAATTTTGAATTTTATCTCATCCATATAGCTATAACTAGGATGTTCTTGTATTAAAATTGGGGAAATCCTAAATTTTTAAGATGTGGAATATAATTTTATAACGCTAAAATTCATACAAATTTGCAAATAATTGTTGTCATCCTTTCTTATGTTACGAATTAGCTGTATTTGGGGGAAAAAAAGTAGAAGAAAATAAGAGAAAATTCAAGGGAATATTAAAGGGGCTAGCATCCAAGATAATAGTACTAACATAATGACTCGTCAAGGTTTCTTAACACAAGTTCTACCCATTTACTTAAAGCTCTTGACTTATATTTATTTTAAATATTAAGATTGATCTGTAAGATTATTTAAGTTTTATTTTAAACTATCAAATTAACCTATTCATTCTTATCAATTTTAATTTATATTAATATCTTCACCAATCTTGAGTAATATTTTTTTTTTCCAAATATTCATAATTAAAAATATGATAAAAGTAAAAAAAGATGTTATAAAATAAATAAATTATGCATGTAAAGGTATAATTGTAAAATATACTATCGTAGTATAAAAAGTAGATGAAATTTGAAATTTAATTATCAAAACTCTAATTCCTTTCATTCTTTCTTTTCATTCCATTAAAAAGAAATTGGCTTAAAATCACCCCTCTCATTGTTTTGTCTACTTAGATTTGGACTTTCTCCCTCAATAAAATGGTTTCTTCCACCCGATCTAAGTTTTAATTTGATTGCCCTTTATTTTTTTATGTTTTTACCGCCTACTTATTGAAGCATGTGGCTGTTCATTACTTTTTGAATAAGAAATTCAGATAACAGCGCTACTTCGATCAAACATAGTCACATTCAATCCCTATTCGTCACTATACTTCATCAAACATGAAATCTTAAGTATTCTAAATATATTAGGATTATCCAATCCCCTTATTTTCTTGCTATTAACTTAAATGCTACATCACCCTCTAATATTTTTAATTGTTTGATTTATGTGTTCAAATGTAAATATATTACCATTCTAAATCAATGACATTTCAATTTTCATTGCCAAAAAAAAGAATAAGTTAATTATCTTACTTTAATATTTAAACTTATTTTTTTACTTAGACTCTAATATTTATAACATGTGATTGCATCAAGTAAAATAAAATGTTTAATTAAAAAAAAAAAGGTTACTCTATACATTTGGGTGCAGCCAGACAAAATAAAACATAAGATTATTTTAGAAACATTTGGTTAAATACCTCAAATATCATGTTTTCTTTGTTCTTTTATCATGTTTTCTTGGTTCTTTTTATTTTTCAAAACTAAAAACAGTAAACAAACAATCAAACTCTGCATCAATTAAGGCAGTCCTGAAGATATCAACATCCACCCTTAAAAAGAACTACAACAAACTGTCATCATAATACCTCAACAAACATGCATATTTTAAAGTATCGTATGCCACATCTTGTCAAATTGCATGAAAGAAGAAATCAACATGAAATCATCTATATGAAGCGATTAATCATAATCATCAGTCAGGTTTTCTTTAATGCTCCACAATGGGCAAAGTAATTTATAAGCATAGCCTGCAATTCGGGGAGATTTGAATAGAACTCCATATACACAAAGGTCCCAACACATCAGCTGGACCTATGAAGTCTCATATAACCCATCCAGTAGGAGTAAGGTGATCCACATTTTAAGAATAATTAAGCAATCTTTAAGAAAAATGACAGTCTTCAACACCTTTATTCTGCCCGGGATTGGCCGGCTCGGGATGAAAGAATGATGCCAACAATCAGGCCATAAAGAGCAAGCGCTTCAGCAAAGATGAGGATGAGAATCATGCCCACAAACAGCTTTGGCTGCTGTGCATTAGCCCTGACATAAACATATACAACACCATCAATGGAGGTTTTGATGTTTCATTCAAATGAGGGTTGAGGGAGAGAGAAGCCACACAAAAGTAAAAGGCAAAAAAGAAAAAGTTCAAATTGTACAACCTTAACATGTCCCAGTGCACCTCTCCCAGATTAAGCTAAATTGAAGGCATTGCAATGCTGAGTTATGCAGGCAACAGATTTAAACAAGGTGTAGAAGTTTATATGGATTGGAGAAACAAGGCATAGAAGTTTATGTAGGCTGGAGAGCTAAGAACAGAAATAAGTCCACGTTGAGCTTATGGAGCCTCTAAACACAGAGTACTCCCTCTTTATTTACATTTAGAAGAAATACTCAATGTATGGAGATGTAACCACCAAAAATCATGATTCTAAGCCTAATGTCATAAATGGTAACCACCCAACCACTTCTTAGCTATTTAAGTATCATCTTTATATGGTGCTTAAAACATCTAGTGAGAGTGGCGGATTCCTACTTGCCAAGGAAAATCACTCAAAATTATATCAAATTCAATCCAATGCCATTTAATTTTTTTATGTTTTTCCCACCAAGATATAAGGATCTTGTTCAGAAGAGCACATGTGAGCAAAAGGATTGAAGTAGCCAGGAGGCAGATAAGTGAAATGGAAAGTCCCCAAGAGGGAAGCAGTCACGCAATCTAGGTCACAGATCACAACAGTAGCTGCCTATTTGGTATATATGGTTTGATTCTCAGGAAGTTGAATAGGATTGTGTACCCATACTCTTCACCCTCTTTTATCAAAATTTAATAATTACCTTTTTTTGCCCCAAACTTTAAGATTTTTTTTTGAATAGGTCCCCAAACTTAAAGAACTATTTTTCATCTATAAATTTTACTGCTACAGAAACCGAAGTTAAGATGATATCCATTTTTTGCTTTCCCATTCCTAAGCAGACAATGAGCTGCAAATAGAAAGCATGGAAACTTTCAAGGCCATCAGATCAATTTCATTTCAACACTAAGAAATGATTTGCTCATCCATTTATCTTAGCTGGCGGAATCAAAAGAGTGTCGGAACATAAAACCAGAATATTATCATCTTTTACAATACCTGGCTCCTCCGATTTCAGCCAACTTGTGTTGACACAGCATGATAGTTGTGGATTTGGCATCTTTTGTGGAAACTTCTATTTTACTTAAGGTGTGATTGTTTGAATTTTTTTTTTTCTTTCAACCTTTTTAGCGATAATTAGATAAGAGAAAAAGACGAATTTTCTGAAAAGTGAATCTTTGTAAGAATATTCAGCGATAAGAGGGAGAAAAAGGATTTGAGAGAAAAAATGAGAGCTCTTCTCCATAGACTGTCTGCATAACCATCCCTCACCTAGTGGGATCTCCACCTGCCATCTGTCTTTCAATATTTTCTACTAATGACTTTTTGCAACATAGCTCCCTGTTCTCTACATAACACCAACTCCACTTACACAACAAAGCACTCTCAAGAGATGTTAGGCGCCTCACTTGCAACCCTTTTAGTTTTTACTAGAGCAAATGATGGCCTATCGAACCAAATGGCGTTTCCCCTTCAAAGCCCCTCCTCCCTCAAAAAAAAAAAGTCCCTTCATGCTTCAACCTTAACCTAACTGTCCTCAGAATGCAAAAATACAGACACATAATAAAGCCCTTGAGGCCTGGCTCAGGGGGTAAAGGAATGGAATGGGGTTATGGGAGGTTCTAGGTTCGAGTCCCAATGTGGACAAAAAAGAAAAAAAACATTAACCTATCCAAAAAAAAGCACAAAATAAATAGGCATGTTGGAGAGGGTACTACTAATAAGAGTGTGTATCCCACCCTTGGATATGTACATCTTCCACAAAGTCAATTTTCTGCACAACCTTTCCTATATTATATTCCGAATTGCAACAAACTTGAAATGAGCACCTAAGGAGAGATCCAAATAAGAAGAGGGAAATGCCCCAACTTTACACCCAACCTCTTAAACGAATTCAACTACATAGTCCACACTCCCCACTGGAATTAGCTCATTCTTTTCTAGATTAACCTTTAACCCAAAAATGACCTTGAGCCACATAAGTAACAAACAAAAGTAGGTCAGCTAATCATGATAAGGCTCACAAGAATCACCACCCTTTGCCCTTATAAAAAAACAATTAAGAGCCTCCATAACAATAACAAATAAGTTGAGAGAGAAAGGATCCCCTACGAAAAAACTCATGAGATACCAATTAACAAGGACTAAGAAGCTCACAGTAGAGCATCCATTTCTTGCCAAAAACCCATATTGTTAAGAACAGAAAAAGGAAATTCCAATAGACATGATTGTAAGTCTTATGAATATCCTACTTACAAATTACACCACAAGCATTCCTCTTCAACAAGGAACCAATAGTCGTATTAATTGTGAAAGAAGAGTATAAGTTTGGCTTCCCTACACACAGGCATTTTGGAAACAAGATACAACCTTACTCACAACCTTCTTGAATCTATTAGCTAGCACTTTAACCAAATGTCGGTAGATGCTTCAGTCAAGCTTATTGGCTTAAGGTAGTTGTGAGTGGGTAACTTTATCTGGTTTTAATGTTTTGGTTGGGAGGTTTTTTTTCTTTATATAGGTGTAATAAGAGAGTATTATAAAAAGAGCTCCAATATGAGTGCACCAAATTACAGAAGACATATACTGCCAAAAAGAAAGTGGGACAACAAAAAACACTACTGATTCTACTACAAAAAACACTACAAAAAGAAAGTGAATCCAACAATCAATGAAGTCAATTAAGTACATTGACTTAGTTGAGCATCATTTTGCATATGTTTTGAACCCCACAAACCCCCCATCCTGCAGGAAAGAGAAAGCGTTTGGATATTTGCAATGAATCTACTGATTCTACTTCAAGTTGGTCAAGCGACAATCAAATATTCAAAAGTATTCTTAGTTGTTGACTAAAATAAACTAAAACCTAATTATCATGTTTTAAATTGATTTTGTTTCCAGAAAAATGGAAATACTAAACTGGACCAAGCTAAATAGCTGTGATAGGCTTCGTGAAGAGGGGTGTTCTGTATCTGGTAAAAAATAATGAAAAGCTACCATTCAAAACAATAATTTAAACTATTAAAACAAATACAAACAATTCCAGGAACCAATAAAACTAATAAAAATAATTGCCTTTCTCTTTGTCTATTCTTTGTAGGCAACCAAACAAAGCATAACCAGAGTTAAATAGGAAAGTTATTAAAATTCAATATTGGCATCATATAGTAAATCAAAGACCCAACAAAATTCGCAAAAACAGAAAATGTTATGGTAAAGAGATTACCGGACTCCAGCATCACCCACAATCCCAATTGCCATACCAGCGGAGAGGCCAGCAAGGCCACAAGCAAGACCAGATGATAAGTGGGCATAGCCATCAAAAAGATAGTAAGATTTGGCCTTAGGGTTTATGCCGGTACTGATAATAACAGCTATAATCAACCCATAGATACCCAAAACTCCAGCCATAACAACTGGGACAATCGATTTCATGACCAGCTCCGGTCGCATGACTCCCATGGAGGCCACACCCACCCCGCTCTTTGCAGTCCCATAGGCCGCGCCCATGCCTGTAAAGAAGCCATTAGAAACATCCCGAGACAAAAGCCCCATTTTTTCCACAGGAAACAGTTCCGATGTAGGAAAATATAACACTTTGTTTCATCGGATATTCCCGACTATTGAATTTCGACCGAGAATAATTCCCGGAGAGTTTCAGTTGAAGGATTGACTCCGTTTATTCCTAGCCTAGAAAAATGTCACGGGGGGTATAAAACCTCCCAGTGCAACAAGATGGCACTAAAAAACCATTTTCCGTCGGAACAAACAGGGCCATGCAGCTATGGACCTCGGAACAATATTTTCCGGTGAAGCAAAATGGTTAAAGGAAAATAAAGCATGAAGACCGAAATACAAAGGAGCAGAGAAAAAAAAAAGGTATTACATGAGAAAACAAGGGCGGCGGCGGCGCCAAGGAAGCCGAAGAAGGGAGCAGTTTCGTCGCCGCTGAAGGTAGACATATTCGATTACAGTGATATCGGAATCTCTCCTGCGTTCTCAGATAAATCGCGGATTAGCAGATCGGATCGGAGATGATGATGATGATGATGGCGAGAGTGAATTATGATTATTGACGGCTATGATTATTTAATATACAATTCCAATAATACCCTCCGCTGCCACTTGAATTACTAGAGCGTCATAAATTCATAATATCCGATACAAAATGACGCGGCTACTGTATCTCCCAACGTGGGCCTTAACTTAATGTTGGGCCTCATTAATTGCCACATTTCACCTTCCATTATCAAATGAATAATCCTTGACTAGGCCCAAAAGGCTTAAAATTAGGCCCGTCAACCATCTCTTTACTTAATTATTTGTTTGAATACTTGATATTTCATAAGAAAATTGATTTCTTAATTAATATTTGACCATTTATTTGAAAATTAATTAATTTTTAGAAATACGGTATTTGATTTTGTTTATAAATTTTAGACTTTTAAACTTATATATAACTTAATCATGTTTTCAAGAAAGCTGGGGAAATTTATTGGAACATTATGTTATCTTTTCTTTTTTTTAAAAGAAAAATAATTTTATTGATTCAAACTACAATTTGATAAACATATGGTAATAAATCAAAACAATAAATTATAAAACAACATCCAAAGTAATAATATAATAAATCACCTGTGATATATATTCGATAATCAACCTACACATTGGAGTATTACTATTGGCGACTATAATACATATAACTTAAGCCAAGAACATATCACGACTATCGATTCGACATCTGTTTCTAATCGTACATGTATTCTCTGTCTCATTTAAATCCTCAAACTACGTAAAAATAAACACCGCATCACACCACGAACAAACGCCAGACGAGAGATACAAACCATCCACTCGCAGACAAAGACAATGCATAAACCACATCGCCAGATGAACGCGACAACTAAATAACAAAAATAAAATAAAACATAACATTATATACATAACCACTTTATTATGAAAAACTTAAATGTGTATTATTGATCATACTAAAATGATCAAAAATCGTCCTTTAATATGAGTAAAAATGCAGAAGAAAAAAAAAAATTTAAAAAGGAAATTTATAAGAATAGGTTTTTGTTTTTCTTGTACACTATGCATTAACAATAGGTTTTAGGGGGAAAATATACAAGTAATTTAATGTGATTTTATCTCTAATGGTTTAAACATTCTTATGTTCTATGCATCTTACATATTATAGGTTTGATTATATTAATTATTTATAATATCTTATGAGTTTAATTTGGATCGGTGATTTTTAAGCCTTATATTATAATGTTTTTGAACGTACCTCGTGGGCGTTGGTACTGATTTTTGCTAAATGTTTTTATATTTCTTATTCTTAAAATTTAAAAATAGAAAATAAATTTTCATTTCTTCGTCGAGAAGGTTTAATGAGAGGACAAAAAAAAAAAAAAAAAGGTTCAATGACTTGGATTGAACAAATAAGATTCATCAACCCGTGAAAAGGAAGGCAAACAACCCTAATTCCTAAAGCTCATTCATATAGATGGTCTCGGTCATGCTTTTGTGGCCAAACAAATAAAAAATAATACGTAAATAATAAGATTAAATGGGAAGCCACGTCATCCCAATTTGCAAGCCCACCAACCTAGTTGACCTGGGCTGGGATATACCAAACTAACCTCAAACTTGTATCTTAAGTTCTGCCACGTGGCAAAATTATGATCCGTATCATGGGCGCGTTCGCGCCTGATTAACCGCAAACTGGGAGAAGGGGGAGTGAGGTTCTGAAATGACATCGGTGTCCCCAAAACGACACGAAAGGGTGAGGCTTTGTAGGGGTGTTTGTGTGATTTGACATCGGAGACTCTTCTTCTTCCCCTTTCTTTCTCAAGATGCATTTCCGAAAAGTTTGAGACTCGAGTCCACTTCCTACTGTGAGGCGGAGACTGCAGAGAGGAGAGAGAGAGAGAGAGGGAGGTGGAGATGGTGGATTCGAAGGTGGAGACAATCTCGAGGCTAGCTCAGTGGAGGATCGAGAACTTTGGGCCGTGCTCCTTCAAAAAGTCCGATCCGTTCAAGGTCGGAATCTGGAACTGGTACATATTTCTACGAACTCAGCTCTTTCTGTGATAAGCCTTATGGTGTATCAGTTATATTTTTTGTTTTGTATTTTTGAAACGATGAGTTTTTGTTGGTTTCTGATTGAGTTTGATTCGTTTTGCTTCCTGATTGGAATCTCAGGCACTTGTCGATTGAGAAGAATAGATATATGTATATTCGTCTGTTTCCGGAGCCTTCCAGAGCTTCGAAAGAACAGCCTCCGATAGCTAGATTTGTTCTCCGAGTATCCAATGCTGCCACCGCCAGGAGGCCGTACATCTCTCCTGGTAAACTCTTCTTTTACCAATGGTTTTTCTCTCTTCTGTGTGTATAGTTTATTGACGATGATTGAATTCAATTATTCTCGTTTATTTAATCGGGTTTGATGTGCGTGGTCCGTGGAGTTCTTCTTTTCCTGGAAATTTGAAATTTCTGTATTGGTTTGGGATTTTGACGCTGATGTTTAAATTATGATGGGATTGTAAACCGGAAACGCTTAACTCCATGGTGTTTGATGTCAACTCACATTCATCTGAAGAAATTTTTGAATGAGAAAGGGATTGAAAATTTTTGTTGTTTGATTGTATCTTAAAGTTCACTGAACGGAATACTGGGATTTGTGTGGAACAAATTTTATCAAAAGACAGAGAGCTTAATAATTAATTACCCACAGGACCAGACAAAAGGGACTATGACCTGCTTGCTATTCACAAATCCTTGTGTTAAAAGCACTTTACCGCAGGAAATAAGGATTTCAAAATTACATTGATTATCAACCGAGGGTGAAGGCAGAGGGATAGGGAACAGGACTGATTCCTTAATCAGTATACTAAAAGCAACCGATGTATGAATACTGTCCTTTACATTAGAAGAAAGAAAAAAACACAATATCACATCAAGTCCACATACTCGGCAAGTTTTGATGATCAACTTTTATGTTGTGAGAAGATTAATGTTACAATTGACCCCTTTTTTTTTGGATTTTAGGATATATTTACACCAGTATGACTATATTAGAATAACGGGGAATGAGTTTGGGTGGCATGTGAGCTAGACTTTTTACCAAAACAGTTTGAATATGTACTTGATTTAAGCATTTGGAAAAAGGGGATAGAAGACGTTAGAGGTGAGGAAATTCTGAAGATGATGGTGAAAAATACCTTTACACTGCTTTATTGATCTGGCATCTCTTTCGTTTCTGATGCTGGTTTCTTTCGCAAGGAGTTACATACCTTTGATTCTTGTTCTTTTCCGCCTTTAGCATGCTGGTAAATCCAACTTGTATACTCGAGTCAGTATCTACATTTTTTAGATGCTTTTAGATGAATTTTATTTGGCTACTAAAATAATGTGCTTGACTTGTCAACACAATATAAAACCCTTGTTTTTATCTTCTTGGCACAGTCATGCTATTTTTTTTTCTTCTGAATTCGCATGCTTCCACATAAGGGTGTTCATTAATTTTCTATTGCTTCATACTGTAGTTCATGAGAGACTACTTCGGACCAGCGATGACTTTGTCTGGCCTGTCGATTCCACCTTTCATGGCCGCTTCATCATTGATGTTGAGTTTCTGGACTTGAAGATATGCCCATTGAATGTGAGACCCTATGTTGTGAGTTAACAAATGCGAATCTTATGACGTTTCCTTCAATTTTCCGTCTTCTTTTAACCCATTTAAATGAATAAGCTTGATAGGAAGATGCTTTTTCTGAAATATGTAGTAAAGGAAGTTACATATCATTGAAACCCAAGTGGATTTGTGTTAAAACTCAGGGTGGGGAAGCCAGCTCAATATGGCCCAGTGATGGAGTGATGCAATCCCTAGCAGCACAAAGCACTCTTCGATGCCTCTCTCGCATGCTCAATGAGGCAATCCATGCCGATGTCACGATTAACACTGCTGATGGTACTCTAAGAGCTCACAAGGCAATTCTATCGGCAAGTTCTCCTGTGTTCCAAAGCATGTTCGTTCACGACCTCAAGGAGAAATCATCCTCTACAATCGACATAGAAGACCTGTCTCTGGAATCTTGCACAGCTCTACTTAGTTACTTGTATGGAAACATAAAACAAGAGGATTTCTGGAAACACCGGTTGGCACTGCTGGGAGCGGCAAACAAGTATGACATTACAGACCTAAAAGAGGCCTGTGAGGAAAGCCTATTAGAAGACATCAATTCAGGAAATGTCCTGGAGAGGCTGCAGGAAGCATGGCTTTACCAGCTTAACAAACTCAAGAAAGGATGCTTGATGTACTTACTCGATTTTGGTAAGATATATGATGTTAGAGATGAAATCAATAACTTCTTCAGGCAGGCTGATAGGGAACTGATGCTGGAGATGTTTCAGGAGGTGCTTACTGTTTGGAAACCAGCCTAACAATCGTTACCCACGATGTCTTTTCTATCCCAAACTGTGTCTAATGGTGGTTTTTGTATATATAACATATATGCATATAATGATTACGCTTGGCTCTGGTTTAATGATCTTGCAAGCTTGGAAGTTGATGAAAATTTTCCCAAGATTCTATCATATTGATTGAAGGATGTTGGTGGGTGTTTCAATGTTAGAGATACAATTTATACAATACTAATGAGCCATTTTCCCTTGTTTCTCTAAATTTGTTTTTAAAATATGTTTTAAGTTAAGCAAAAAAAAAAAAAAAAAAAAAACAGTTTTCTAGTGTTTTATAAAAATAAAGGTGTTTTGAAAAATAAAAACAAAAAAACTTTATTCCCCTTCCTTCCTCTCTTTTCCCACCCTACCCATATCCTCTTTTTTTTTTTCTTTTTTTTCTGAATTCGTTAATATCTTCTGATTTTCTTCTGCTATTATTAATACGGTCTTATATCAAAGCACGGCGTCTCCCCTTCATTGAGTAAAAAAGCTGTTATGGCTGTCCAATTTTTCATGTTTAGTTTGTGCTACATAATAATGTCCTTTTTGGTTTAGGTTTGTTGATTATTTATGTTTATAATTTTTATTTTTATTTTCTTGCAGCATAATCAGGTCAGTCAATTAAAAGAAACCCCCTATGAAATTATAGTAAAATTAAGATTGTTTTTTTTTTTTTTGGTGGGTGTTTACTTTTTATGTTAATTTGGAGCTCGGGGGAAAGGTATTCTAAATATGTGGGCCCGAGCAAGGGAATGGCCCAAGGAGAGAGGCTGACGGTGAGGGGCCTCCAATCGTCTGGTTTAGGCCCAAATCACCAGGAAAATTCGGAACTCTCCAGAATAATAAAGAAATATTATTTCAAAATTGTAATCCTAAGCGTCTGTTTGATTACTGTTTTGATTTTTTAATCTAGTGTCTTTCATGTGGGGATGATAATTCATGTTCATGGGTCGTATTCGTGTCGTGTCAATGTACTGATCATGTCAATATTTGTCAACCTAAACCCGATACTAATAATAAACGTGTCAACATTCGCTAACCAAAACTCAACCCATTTATTATTCGTATTAGGCAGGTCAACACAAATATGACCCATTTAATTTGATTATTTAAAATAATAAGAATTATAATTAATCATCCATGTTTAACACAAATAATTAATTTTATTATTTAAAATAATATGAATTATAATTAATAATCCATATTTAACACAAATAACATATTAAATAGGTTAATTAATTAATATAATAATTAAACGGGTTAATTTAGATCAAATTCGTATTAAGCAGGTCAACACGAATATAATCTATTTATTAAACCTGTTAGACAAGTCAATACGAATATGATCCAAACACGATTATACTCAATCAAAACCCGTAAAAACCGTGTTGGGTTCGTTTTATGTTCACGTGTCGTGCAAATTTTGCCAACCATACTTTCATGTTTTTTGTGTTCTCCATATTTTTTTTTTTGTTTTTCTTATGTTTACAACAAAAACAGTTTTCAAAAAATGATAACCAAACAGGGCTTTTAAGTTCCTAACCGTTTTTTTCTTGAATGACAACAAAAACCCAAAGATAAATCTTGCTTGAGGAACAAGGGAAGAGGGAGAGGCGAGCAAATGAAGGAAAAGAAAATGTTCTTCTTCTATGTGGGAGGGTTAGAACAACGGGTCCGGCGAGAGCTGAAGATCGATGCCGGAAAATGTGTAAACTGCGGGTCGAGGAACGATCTGGTGGAGTGCGAAAAGGCCCTCAAATTCTTCATCGTCCCGGTGTTGCGTTGGCCTGAAAAAGAGCCTCTCATGCGCTGTTCCGATTGCTGTCTATTCTTCCCGATTGCTACTCGTACCAAGCCGCTTCTCGATGTTCTCCGATGTGCTTCTTGCGGTGGTGCTGAATCCAACTTCAGCTTCTGCCCTTACTGTGGCTCTGCTCTCTAATTCTCTTGTTTTTCTTTCCTAGTTTCTTTCTACTATCTTAGTGTAACGTCCTGTTTCAAGAGTGCCAGATGATATTGCAGAATCAGACAAGGTGATCAAATGCCTCTTTAATTATTTTCAAGTATAATAATTCTTTGAAAGCTTGTTTTAAGTGGTAAAATTATAAAGTTTTCAAAGCACTATTGTATTTTTGTAATTAGTGTTGAGTGCGCCGAAAAGACAAATTGCTGAATTTCGAAGGATAATAATAAAGCACAAATTACTATAATACCAGTAACCTGAAATCTCTGTATCTCGAATGACAAACGGATCACAACTGCTAAATTCATGTCTTACGAAATCTAGTGACTGTAAAGTTTCACAAATTCCAGACAATGTAATATTTTGCATTTATTTTACGTAATAAGTCGCTAAGACTGCGATGGTATTTTTATAAAATCTCGAAACAAGTAATGGGCTTTTAATTTAAGCTCATATTTACAACAAAGCTCGAATCAAAAAATAAAAAAATTTCAAGAAAATTCGATCCGAATGGTAGATAATGTAAAATCAAGTTATCCAAATAATAATAATAATAATAAGACACACTAAAAAAAAATCAAAAGAATAAAAGGAAGGGGCAGATTAATAAGTGGTGAGTGGTTTTTTAATTTTTTTTTTCTTATCTTTGTTTCTTTCTTAGATTTATGAAAATCGGATCATAAACTTTCGTCGAAAGAAGGCAAAGCTCGTGGCCTACGCGACAGAGCCACGCCGCAAAAAGTGCATCAAAAGCTTAGCATTTCATCACACTTCGAGAGGTAGAAAATTTTCATTTTCATATATTTCAAATCAAAGACAACGTGAATTCATTAAATTTTCTAGAGGTCATGGAAGGCCTCGCAAACTCTGGGCCCAAAATCTTTGGGGATCGAAGCAGTGAATTTTTGTGGAATTTTGAATTTTGTGATCGTTGTTTCTGGATAAATCCACGACTTCTCGGATCAAGCTGACGTCGGGATTGAATTTCGTGGATCAGAACAACAGCTCATTGCACTTTCAAAACGCTGTCGCTTCAGACTTACTGAAAAGTTTCAGCTAAGCTATTAAAAACAGATAGCTTTTTTATCGAAAGATGATTTAACGCAGAGGACATTTTATCAATTTCACATCATATTATCGATTTTCTTATCAAATGAGACTAGCACATAAAAGCTTTGTTGGGGACCAAGCTGCTCGACATAAATATTTTCAGAAAGTTCTCAGCAGATGCTTTATTGCTAAATGCCGAACTCGGCGCATTTTCGCATTTTCAGGAGTGGATTGCGAGGCGATTTGAGCATCCGACGAATCTGTAGCTAAGGTTTCGACAAGATTTGAAAGTTAAATTAGTCAAGAAAAAGGTGAGTACTCAAATCCTTTCAAACGGAAAACGCTTAAATTACAAAGTTTCTTGTAAAGCCGCTTTGAAAATATAAATTTATAAAGCATTTTTTTTTTACCTCCACTTGTTATACTCACAGGTAAAGTTCGATTTCATTAATTAAGAAACAAATGGTCTCTAAGCAGAAGAAACCCCTGGGAGATGGCACAAATTTCATTCCTACGACGTATTTCTTGATCAAGTGTACCATTAAAGATTATGGGGATATTATGATTAACTTATATTGCCTCGGTCGGCAATCGGGGGGTTAGATCTAGTATATATTTATATTAAATGAATGCCTTCCTCGCTTCATTCGAGCAGATATACACTACATTTCTTAGTACATGGCGATGAGGTGTTGGTTCCGAGGTTCCATCACTCGACATTTTGGTTCCGATGGCTCCATTATGCTTATAGATATCACGTCGTGTTCATCTAATTATTACTGGGACTTTGCAGAATGCCTCGAGGTTCACTACCGATGCCAAGTTCCGAGGTTCCGTACGATCACGTCTGGGGTGGTATTTCTAAATGGGCCACAGCCTTGGCCGCAGATTGACGGCAAGATAAAGACTTTCTCGATATTAACCACCACCGAAACAGCTTTTCAAGAAGAATAATAGTTTTGCACGCTTTTAGCAACAAATAGTTTTCAACAAGCCAAATAGCCAGGTCATTAACAATTTTCAATAAAGAAAATAGTTTTCAAGATAGTTCAGAATGGTTTTCTCATAGCAAAAACCTTCGCTTTCATAAACAATTTTACAAGCATTTTTTGTACGATTTTCATATTCGAGGTACATACAAAGAAACAACAACATTTGTAACTTGAGGTAATTCACCGAGTCTGCTCGCTCACGCTTCGTTTTAAAATAATTTTTTCGTGCTACAGCGTCGAAGCCGAAAGATCTTTCCAGATCCTCAATCTGTATTAATCGTGGTTGTGATTATATATGCGATAAGGCGTAAAGTAAAAGTAGTAAAAGTTAAAATGTGACATTTTTGTATATGTAAATATCTTTTTGTAAAATATGCGCATGCATGGTTTTGAGAAAACAAAGCTATATGAAATTATGTTTGACGATTCTTATCTTATATTTCAATGTAAACACTGCAGTGTCTTAGCTTTATGATTGTAGTTGGATTTTGGAAAATATCGGGAGTGTATTTTTTATATACAAAGATTATTTCAGGCCAATTCAATCGTGGCAAATGTTATGTCATTGATTTTGTTAAATCTAGCGCACGATTTCGACAGGTGTCGAAAATTTTTATAACCCATCGTTTTCCAAAGACGCTCATAGCTTTAATCGCTACCTTCATGGTAACTCTCGTCGGCCGAGCGAGCCTGGACCGGGAGGCCACTGTGGAGTTACCTAAGAGATTCGTTACTAGGAAGGGGTCCTGTCAAGTTGGCATCGAGCGCTTTAGGCGATAGCTTCTCGCCGTTTTTCAAGCGCCAAGGCTTCCACACAAGATTTCCTATAGAATTGTTTATTTCTAATGGTTTTCCTATTGCAACTCATATTGCGCTTTTGTTAATCTCAGGATGCGATCAAATATTGAAGTTGTCACTCGAATCTTTTAACCTTGAAATTCACAAAGATTATGTCCGACGAGGTCGTAGAGGTCGCATCTAGACTTCCGCACCGAGGCACCACCGTAGAGATATGTCGAAAGCACACCCCTAGATCGAAAAAAATGTGCCAATGAATCAGCTCCTAGCGTATCCATCGAGGGCCGCACCAGCATGGGTACCTTGACGATGGATCGCCATACGTATTGTTACGTGAGCTACCCGTCGACACTGGAGCCTCTTTAAGAGCAGAGGCATGATAGAACGCTACGAAAATTAGTGGGCTAAAACTTATGATGGTACCGGCCAATCTTGAGGTGGCAACAGACTTATGGTCAGACAGGTTAGTGAACGGCGTGACGGGTGTCTGAAATGAGCAAGAAGTCCCTCTTTCAGTGGTTCTCGGGCGGTACCAGTGGCTACATAAGGATTGGTGGGAGGCCATTAAGAGGAGACACCCTACGTGAGTCACTGGGACCCGCCCCAAAGAGCATTTACAAACAGAGATTTTATCTCGGCATAGTAATCGTGATGCTCTATCAAGGATGTGAAGGTCACTTTATCCGAGATCGCCCGACAAATTAGTAAACAGAGACCTCCCGAGGTAGGTACACAGCATCTACCCCAGTATCCGCCGGTCCTGCAGCCAGCCGGTAGGGTGGTTCAGCAGGTGGCGTACAAAGACTGCAGTAGGTCGCGTATGGGTGTAGGAGGCAGAGGTAGTACCCGACGGTCAGATCTCGTAGTGGTACCCCACCAGCCCTGCAGATGATAGTCACACGCCAGAGGCGTGATGCATCACTAGATGTGATTATCGGTATGATTTCGCCTTTTTACGATCATGATGCATATGCATCGTGGACCAGGACACCATTCATTTATTTCAAGCATTCATTCACTAAGAGGCACCGATAGAGTCCTAAACATAGATGGTCGTGATGGTGGTTTCTACTCCAATGGGATACTAAGTGATATCCGAAAGGATAGTTCTAGGTAAGAGATCGGGTGATCCGCACAAGGGATTTTCCAAAGATACTTGATAGTGTTAGGTATCCATGATTTCGATATAGTCTTGGGCATGGACTGGTTATTATCCAAGCATGTGAGCCACCTTAGGATTGCTATAAGAAAGAAGTAAGATTGGTTCGGGCAGGAACCGTGCGTGATATTTCGGGAATCAAAAGAGAGACGTCTCAGTCTCATTAATGCCACGACCGCTTTGAAAATGCGCCTTAAAGGTTGCCGTAGTTATTTGGCATTTGTAGTGGATAGGAGACAAGAGGGGACACTTCGGCCGAAGACATCCCCATAGTCAAAGAGTTTCCGCATGTCTTTCCGCATTTACATATTTCGTGCTACCCCCTGACAGAAAGCAATCGAGTTTATTATTGAATCATTCCAGTGGACCGAGGCCAATATCCATTCCTCCATATAGAATGGCCATCGCAGTTGAAAGAATCAAGGCACACTGAGGAATTGCTGTTGCGGCTCTTATTCGACCTAGTACTTTCACCGTGGGAGCTCAGCTTCTTTCAGAAAGAAGAAAGATGGAAGCTACTGCCAGTATGGGATTATAGACACCGATCCAGCGACAATACGCAACCGCATCCGCCCTGCATATCGAAGATCGACCTGGGCGTCGCTACCATCAACAGGGTCCGGAGAATGATTTTTCTAAGACTGCCTTCAAGACTAGATACGGTCATTACGAGTTCCTAAGTGATATTCGGTTACTAATGCTATTCTACCAAGGCTCATGGATTTGCATTTAAAATGTGGTATCAATCGTATTTAGATAAGTTTCAGGATCAGATTCATCGATGATATTCTAGTGTACTGTGCAATCCAAAGGAACATGCGTATATCTCCCACGCATTGCAGATTCTTAGAGAGCGTCGCTATACGCCAAGCTTCAGTGCGCCGCCGGTCGACAAAGTAGCTTTCTGGGTCATGTCATTTCGGGCAAAGGTAATAGTGTGGATCCTCAAAAGATCGAAAGCTATAGTGAATTGGAAGCCGCCCACGAATGTTTATGAAGTTCGTAGCTTCCTCGATCAAGTGTTATTACAGAAATTTGTCGAGGATTTTCAAGATAGCAACCTCATCACCAATCTATTGGAAAAGGATTAGAAATTCGAGGATCGATACTTGCCAAAGATTGTTTTGAGGAGTCGAGGCGTAGATTAACTATTAACCTAAGTTAGCACTACCGGTCAGAAAGGACGTTGGCATACAAGGATGCTCCTTTATTATGGTTGTGGTGTGTTTTGATGCGCAGAACGGTAGAGTGATAGTTTATGCTTCTCCCGTCGCTTAAAGAAGCACGAGCATAACTACCCGACCCATGATTTAGAACTAGCAGCAAAGTTGGTTTCCGCCTCTAAAGATCCGAGACATTATCTATACGGCAGTCTCGTCGATATTCACCGATCATAAGAGCCTGCAGTATATCTTCACTCAGAAATAGCTTAACTTAAGGCAGCGCCTGTGGTTGGATTTGATTAAGGATTATGATTACGATAAAGTAATTATCCGGAAGGCCAATATAGTGGCCGATAAGCTGTTATCGAAACCGGAGGGTTCCTATGCTTATCTCGGCAGACAAAGATATCTCCCATTGTTGATAGAGTCGAGATTTTCGGGGAGTTCAGCCAGAGTCGATACGTGGACACTGCTGCATCATTTTATGTCTGTCCCTCTTCTCGTGGATCGTGATCAAGGAAAAGGCCGAAGGTGTTTCGTGAGATGATTAAGTTGAGGGCGTAGATCGAGAGGGCGGGTAGGAAACCAGTTCCGCATAAGAGACATGGCGCATTGGGCTAGAGGAGTCGAATGTGTGTACCTCGAATAGGCGAACTAAAAAGCGGAAATCATGGAAGAGGCTCACTCTTCAAGAATGCCATGCACCCCAGCACTAAGATGTATCATACTCCTAGGAGCATTATTATAAGGGCATGAAAAAGGAAATCGCAGATTTTCAGATTCAGATGCCTAACCCGGTCGGCGTAAAGGCATAAAGATCGTGGGCTTCCGCAGTGAAAGATACAACCCCTTCTCGATTCTGATGGAAGTGGGATAAGATTACTATGGATTTTGTTAATATCGGCTTCCGAGAACTCCTGAGACAACACCATGCCATATGGGTGATAGTTGATTAATTAACGCAAACGCGCATTTTCTCTCCCGCTAGCAATGATGACCATTGACAAGTCAGCTCCAATTATACGTGGAGGAGATAGTTAGATTACATGGTGTTCCTATATCGATATCTCGCATCGAGACCCCCGTATTCACATCCGCATTTTGGTCCAAATTTACTGTGATTCTGCCATGGGGACTGACAGACTTTAACACGTTTTTCCCATCCTCGACCGATGGTCACCGAGAGAACTATTCAGACGCTAGAGGATATGCTTAGAGCATGCGTGATAGAGTTTAAGGGAAACTGGGATACACATTTATCTCTGATGGAGTTCGCCTACAACAACAGTTATCAATCCAATATAGGCACGGCTCCATTTGAAGCATTGTATGGCCGGAAGTGTCGTACTCCCATATGTTGGGATGAAGTAGGAGAGAGGAGACTCATCAAGCCCGCAGTTACAGATTACCCAGATAAGATCTAGATTGTCCTATATGCACTCAAGATAGTAAGGGACGTATTATTAAAATTTATGCGACAAACGTCGTGAGTGATCTACGCTTTGTTGTATGACAGGTCTTCCTCAAAGTTTCCCTTGGAAAGGTGTCCTTAGATTTGAAGACGCTCCGAGGCCCGTATACATAGGCCATATGGAGATTATTTTCACTGCAGCTGACCAAGAAGATATATGGGACCTTCCCTCCGCAGTCACTAAGGTTCATAATGTGTTCATGTATCCAGTTCGCAGCCATCCCATCCCTCCTAGGTACTGCAGATCACCAAGAGAACTAAAGGATAATTTGACCTATAAGGAGTAGCCACGCGCATAGTAGATCGCAGAGAAAGGTGATTTTGCGACAAGGTCATTCCGCTAGTCAAAGTTTTATGGGGGAATCATGGATTCAAGAGGCTACGTGGGAGTCGAGCTCCGATGCGCAGCTCAACATCTCGCTGTTTTCGATTAAGGTCATTTTTATGTTAGTTTTGTTCATTTCGAGGACGAAATGTTCTTAAAGGGGGAGGATTTGTAACGCCCGTCCCGAGAGGGTGTACGGTATGTGTAACCGTAAAGACTACAAGCTTCCTTAATTATTTTCGTGCCATAATAAAATTTTTTCAAAGTTTGTTTTAAGAGCGAAATTATAAAAGCTTTCAAAGACCGAGACTTTCAGAATTAAGGAAAGTGAAGGGAGTTGAAAGTACAGATTATGGAATTTCAAATGATAATAATAAGAATAAATTACCATAATCGCTCGCGGTTCCTTAAAATTTTCTAGATCTCGATGATCTAAACGGACTGTCATAAATTGCCTTGCGAATCTAGTGACCTGTGAAAAGTTTCACTACAAATTCCAGACAATCAAAATATTTTACGATTTTCTCAGCGATAAGTCGTCAGGTGATCTCTGCTGATGAGATTTACAAAATCTCGAAAGTCGTGAATGTTTAATTTAAGTTCATTTATAATAAAAGTCGAACTCGAAAAAAATAAAATTATTCGGGGACCTAACAGCAATAAAATCGTGTTTATCCAAATAATAATAATAATAATAATAATAAATAATAATTAAAAAAAAATCAAAAAGAATAAAAGGCAAATGACATGGGAGCGGACGGACACTGGGAGAACAAAGTGGAGAGAGGTTTTTTAATTTTTTTTTCTTATCTTTATTTCTTTCTCAAATTTACTAAATCGGATCCGCAGATTGGTTTAGGGATGCAAAGTTGGTCCACGTAACGAGAGCTACACGCAGTGCATCTCAAAAGCTTAAAGATTTTCGTCACACTCGAGAGGTAGGAAATTCTTCCTCATCAGATTATTTTGGTTTCCAAAGACAATGTAACGAGACTCAAATTTTCTTGTAGTGAGCTGTCAGAACTTCACCCTAAAGTTCTTGGGGATCGAATTTAATTTTGCACTTAACTGCCGGACAATTCAAAGGAATTTCGGACCTGCTTTACGCCTGATTGAAATTTCGTGGATTGTAGTCGACGTGTGCCTGACATAATTTTTAAAACGTTATAGACTCTATGTTCCTCGAGTCGCGCTAGCGAAAAACATACATGACATTAATGCCAGTATGACATTTTCGATCAATTTCACATCATATTATCGATGTCCTTATCGGTCGGGACTAGCACGCAGTTGCGAATCGTTCGCTCGACATATACGCTTCAAAGCTCTTCAGGATGCTCTACTAAGGAAATGTCAACCGAGAAAGATTGCATTTTTAGATTTAGACGCAGGAAAGGATTGAGCATCCGACAGTAATCTGCAGCTGCTGACAAGATTCGAAGAAATTAATGAAAAAGGTGAGTACTCAAAAATCCTTTTCTAAAACGAAGCGTTTAAATTACAAGTTTCAGAAGTGCTTCAAAAATATAAATTTATAAAACATTTTTTTACTCTCCCACTTGTTATACTCGCTAAAAGTTTGATTTCAGATAAGAGTCAGCTTTGGCCCTGGGCGAGCAAAAACCCCTGGGACGACCCGCTCCTGGGCCGCATTATTTCGATTGTGCATGGCATGCATGACACATACTCAACTATATCAGTTCTGGCTTGCACTGGGGTAAGAACCAGTGATATATTTATATAGCCGAGTCGCCCCTCTCGTACATTCACGGGGTATATAGTTAGCGCGCTGACTTAGTACATGGCGATGAGATGTTGGTTCCGAGGTTCCATTATGTTTATAGAGATCCCGCCCCTCGTATTCACCGGGTAACCATATTGGGGACAAGAGGTTCCAAGCGTTCACTCACCGACGCAAGGTTCCGAGGTTCCGTGGCATCACGTCTGTGGTATTTTAAATTGGTCATAAGAATGAGATTGATTTCCAAAGATAAGACTTATATTAACTTCACTCACTTAAACATATCAAAAACTCGCTTTCTCATAAACAGCTTACAACCATTTCGTATTATTTCCTCATATCGGGAGGCAGACATACAGACAACAACATTTAACTTTAGTACTCACTGAGCCCCGTGCTTTGGCTCACAATTTTCTCGCTTAACAATTTTTCAAAAGTGTGTGCCGAAGCCGAAAGTCCTTTCCAGATCCTCGGCCCTAGACGTCAGGTTGTGATTGGTATATAAGATAAGGGGGGTGTAAAGTGTTGAAAAGTTAAATGCGACATTTTCAGATATGTAAATATCTTGCGGGAAATATGCATGCAATATTTTGAGAAAAACAAACATGTATGAAATTATGTTTTCCATTGATTCTTATCTTTATATTTCGATAAGACCTGAGGTTCTAGCTTTATACTGTAGTTGGATTTGGGGAAAATATTGTGTAGGAGTGTATTTTTTTTACATACAGCGCATTTTTGTATTTGCCCACTTAATGCAAGTAATCATATGTCATTGATTTTCATAAATCTGGGGTCGCGATTTTAATGGAAAAGTGAAAATTTATAACCCACATTTTCCAGCACTTACTCAAAGAAGTGACCCCGCTTATCTTCACAGAATCCTCATCATCGAGGCGGTAGCTGGACGTGAGATACCACTGTAGTTGCTCGATAAATTTCCCTGCCACTAGCAGGGGTCTGTCACTTAGGCTGTTTTGGTACAGATTGCTGTTCAAGAATACCAGTTGATGATACAATTTTCTTTTATTGTGCTTCAAACTGATTGAACTACGTTCATGCTAAGTGGACAAACAGCAGTTGCTATATGGAGCTGACCTTTCTGTGGCTATGCTCTCCAATTCTCTTGTTTTTTCCCGCCTAATATTTTTAGGCTGTTCTGGTACCGATTACTGTTCAGTAATATCAGTTTATAATACAATTTTCTGATTTCGTGCTTCATACTGATTGAACTGCATTCACACTGTACAAACAGCAGTTGCTGTATGGATCTGCCTTTTCTGTTGCCCTGCTTTCTACTGCTCTTGTTTTTCTTTCCTTGTTTCCCTCTTAATATTTTTACGCTGTTTTGGTTGGAATCGATTGCTGTTCAATAATATCAGTTGATAATACAATTTTCTTTTCTTGTGCTTCATATTGATTGAACTATATTTACACTCCAAGAAAGATTCCAACAAGCAAGAAAAAAGACGATTAGTGTTTCATATTTTCGTCTAAAAAACAATTTTTTGAGATTTAGCTTAAAGCTGCGCTGCCACAGCCCACAAAGATCTAAAACTCTTACTATCCTAAATCTATTCTAATTTTGTCATTTCTCTTCTTTAATAATTACATCATATACCATTCATTCATCTATATCACTCCATACCCAAAATGGAAATTTTCATCATATACCAAATATCAAGCCATGTATCACTCCTAATAATATTTCGCTTCAAATATTAATCATGACTGCTCTCACTACCAATCCATAGTGCCGACGCTCTCCATCGGGCTTGGCACGGATTTTTTTGTTTGAGTATCTGTTTTTTTGTTTTTGTTCCACTGCTAGAGATACTCTAAGTGAACAAACAGCAGTTGTATGGATTTGAGAGAGCTGGAATCACGAGCGATTGAGAATATGAGAAATTTTCATTTAGAAATTGAGAACATAGTGATGTTATTATATCGAAACTGGTTCAGAGATCAATGATACTTTGGCTGGAAAGCAATCTTTATGATCACTTTGTTCTCCAAACAATTACCAAGAGATGGACAAAGGAAAAAAAATGGATCTGATGACTCTGTACACCAAAAAAACAAAAGGTAGTGTACAGTTTCAATTTATTTTACGGGGGCTTTTTGTCTTCTTGTAACCATCTCTTTTTCTGCCTCATATTAATTCACAGTTGCCGAAGGATTCACACAGGGAGGATCTTCTTGGTGGGCACCAAACTGAAGAATTTACTCTCAAGGAGTCACAGATGATGATCTGCAGAGTCGGATACTTGGGGATCGGTTCCCAAGGAGTGGTAATTGAAGTTAAAAATGTAGCAGAAGCTG
Source organism: Tetrastigma voinierianum (assembly GCA_016808115.1). Taxonomy (NCBI): domain Eukaryota; kingdom Viridiplantae; phylum Streptophyta; class Magnoliopsida; order Vitales; family Vitaceae; genus Tetrastigma; species Tetrastigma voinierianum. The sequence continues at coordinate 604,723 of JAEQBH010003899.1, read as the reverse complement.
CATTTATGTTGATTCAGTGAAAGGTAATCGCTTAGCTCCTTGCTCTACAGCGTCCCTCCATAACCTATACCTCACTCCAAGCTTGTCATATGATACTGGGCAGTTCCAAACGTTTGCCCCATTCAGCATCCGGTCTTGTTGCCCAACCACAAGCCGTAGATCCTCATTCAACACCTGTGACAATCCCACATCAAGAAATTGTTCAGAGACAGAGAAAGAAGGTGGATCTCATATGGCATTTAACCAGAGAGTATGCAGGTACAGGAGGAGAAAGCATTACATTATGTTATCTTGGGGAAATTAGTGGAATGAAATTCTACCTGTTCTGCAAAATATCTCCAGATATATTGCATGAAAGGGATGTGTTGAAGCACAGGTGCAAAATCTAGTGACATTCTGTACAATAACCGCGTCTTGCCTCTTGATGTAGGTAAGCAGACATGGAGTTGATGAAGATGTGTTGCACACTGCTTGGTGCTCTGTCCCTCCAATTTCCCAGGTTTTGAGATACCAATAGTTGACAGCACTATACAAGGTGGTTTAAATTCCATGTCTATGGGGTAGGGATCCCAGTATCCTTGGAGTCCAGATGCAGGTGTCAAGAATTTCACCAAGCTGAGGATGAGGTAATACACATTTTAAGCTCGATCTAGCCCTCCAAAAACACAAGAATGAAACATAAGAAGGAAAGGAGCAAACCTAGGCACGCTCCATCCTTTGGCGAAGGTGGATGTATGAGTGAAAGGAGCATGCGCGAGATCCAAAAGATTATCCAGAAGAAGCCCATGTTCCACAGGAAGTTCCATGACAATCTGCAGTTCCCAGAAATAAAGACAGAAATGAGGGATCAGACATTGTGTCTTTTTATGCGGCCTTGAAACAAAAAGATCTGAATGTATCGATAATACAATTTCAGCATGGATTTTAAACCCAAGTGGAGCTGTAGAGAAGCAAGGGAAGCAAGCTGGAGGATCACTCCTGTGTTTTCAAATCCAGATCATTCCCTCGTTCTCCAGACATGGTAATGATTTTAGTTTTACATTAATCATTCGTGTTGATGGCATTTTCTCGCATTTCCCATCTGTTGTGTACTCCCACCCTGAGGTTCATCAATCACCAAAATTTCCACATGAGCAATCAATTCTGTTTTAATTTATGCATTATTAATTGATATTGTCATCCGTCCTTGAAAGTAAAACATGTAAACTTTTTCCTATTTCCTTCCCCTTTTACTAACCATGGTAAGGGCATTGGATACGACCCTCGTTGACTGATCCAAGATGAAGAGGGCATGCTCTATGGGCGCAGGTGTTACGAATACATCCGGGCTTTCCATCTTTCCCACGAAAAACAACCCATGGTTCCTCAAAGCAATCAATCGGAATCTGAAACAGAAAGAGGTAACAACTTTTACAAATAAATCTCTCTCGTATTATTATTACAAGGCTGGATAAGCTTAAATGTTTGGAAAACTGGCTTACCATGGTATCCTCCTTAAGGTCTGTAGAGAAAGCAACAGGGTACCAGAAATTCTTCAGGTGAGGATGGTAAGGTTGAACAGGACCTGAAACATTCAAACTTTTACTTTTCCGGGGAAGCATGCTCTTTACCATATCAAGAGATGCTGCGGAAGTACTGGGAGACGTTGATGTTTGATTCAGGTCTGGTGTATTTCTGTCTTGTAACAACCTATCATTAACCAGTTCTTCCATATAAGCCAACTTATCTAAAGCAGTCCCAACCCTTGCTTCAGATATATGAACCTGTTTTTTGCAGTCAGAAGGAACAAAAAAATGGCAATGAGATTGCAGTTTCAAAGCTTGTACATGATCATCTGGAACCCGAAAATCCAGGTTTAGTATGATAATGTAGCTACTCATTAGATAAGGATGCAATGATCTACAAGATGCTTTTTGATTTATCCAAGTTGTGGTAAAGAGAAAGCTTCCCCGGAAAAACAAAAAGTTTCCATACCTGTCTGTGAGCTTGTGCTAGCTCTTCCTGCAGCCCTGCAAGCTCCTTCTTCAATGTGCCAATGGACTTGTATTCACGGGCCAAAGGATTTAGAACTTCCACAACCTATCCCAACATTATTCAATTCAGAATTCCCCAATATTTAAAAAATAAAAAAATAAAAAAAACTCAGACTCAATGTTCAAAGGGAGGGCAGATTGTTAAGAAGCAAGATATTCATATTAAACTCAAATCATAAAAGTTTGAGCTTTTTTTGAGAGTTGGTTGTTTTAACATGGTATGGTAACTTGGTTTTACAGGAGGTCTCGGGCTTTAGTCATCTATTTGCAATTTGAATCTTCGTTTGTTTATTTAAAAGTCTGTCTCCCTATTCGATTTGTTTGACCCGCGTGCGGGTATGAGACCGCACTTAGCTTTAAGGAGAGGTGATTGTTTAACACAAATAATAGTAGTAAAAACAAGTGAAGAAAATGAAGGATAGAAAAGAAAACAGTAGGGGACCTTTTCATGGAGGAGCATGATGGTAAGCAGATCTTGCCGAGCCCGCCAATCACAGTACTGAATATCAAATCTAGCTACTTCAAGAGCTTGATATACATCCAAGAACTTGCCTTTGCTTTTTGGAAATTTAGACCTTGGATCCTCCACATCAAAGATTGTGCTCCATGTATTCTTCCTCTCCACTGACTCACTTTCCTCTCCAAATACTGCAAACACACGAAACCTTCCTCTTACAGCCTGAAACTGAGCACCACATATACGCAACAAATCAGCTAATCCAGATCAAAGTTCACATCTTCTGGGCTTAAATTCCAAAATGAAACTGTGCATATAATTTCTCAAACAAACAAAAAACATAAATTTTGGGTTCTTGTTATGGTTCTCTAGACTGATTGGGTACCCAGAAAATCAATTCTAGCCTGAGCTTCACTTTCTTGCTTAGACCGCAACCCCAACTGTTGAGAACCACAACCAAAACTAGAACTCAATTCACCAGTCAACAGTTCAACCTCACTTTCCTCTACATTTAGGCAAATACCCATATGAATTAACCCTAGAAATACCCAAAAAAATCATTTAAAACAGACAGATTCATACCTTTCTGGTGTTGATCGTAGAAGTTGGACAGAGAGATAACGGAAGAGAAAGGGCAGCAGCAGTAGCCACAATGGCCATGGCCGGGCGATAGAAGGTGGCCAACAGAAGTAAGAGAAAAAGAAAAGAGCAACAGAAGTAAGAGAAAAAGAAAAGTGATGGTTATAATTTAGAGAGAGAAACATAAGAGGGATGGCTGGCGGAGTCTTGATAAGGGGTTAGTATTGGGCGCGATCTCGATTGGCCTGCCAGGAAATGACACGTGGAAAGCGTGGACTAGAATGTTGCCCACGTGGCGCACACACCCACCACATGGTCTGCTTCTTCTCAAATTGTATGATTGTATCTTCCGTTTGTGGGGTCCCCCATATCCTGCCACCTCGGATCCCCTGGATTTCATTCTCAATCCTCTCTGCTCTTGCTTCCTCTTAAGATTTTATTTTATTATTTTAGAAAATGGTGGAATTATGCCTATTTGATAAAATGAAAAAATTAAGTTTTGAAAAATAATTATTAAAAATTAAAGACTTAATTCATAAGACGTAATCTATATCGTGAAAAAATTATTCGATAAATTACTAACGACAACGTCAAGCATAAATATATTGTTTGATAACTGTAAATATTGAATACTAAAAATTATATATTTTATATATTTATCCTATATATTATCCAAAATAGCGTAGAGTTTCTAATAATATTTCTATTTTTCACTATAATTTATTAATTATCAGAAATAACATGCTTAAAAAAAAATGTAAAAAATATTTATTCTAATAATATTATCCAAAAAGATATAAATATTTAAAAATAACCAATGTAATCTTAAACTCTTTAAACCATCCAAACTAAATCTCAAGAGATATTTCAAGTAAAATATTATATTATTTATAATGATTTTTTTGGCCAAATTTATTTTCATTTAAATTTTTTTTGTCGATTATTCTACATTTCAATGCTATGTGCCTTATCTACTTATAATTTTCATCAGCTTTTTCATTTAAAAATTTTCAATTAAGAGCTTCTGTACTCATATATCAAACATAATTAAAAATTAAAATCATTTAAAATTTTCATTTTCAATCGTTCGAACATTTTCACGCTTATCAAACAAGTACTAAGAAAATTTATTATTTGTTACCATGGATTTAGAATGATCGTGGCTCCGCCCAACAAATAGATATAAAGTTCTGCGCTTTGCACCCATTTCAGTTAAAAGCCCCAAATTTTTAAAATGTCACATAAATAACTCATGTACAAAAAGCCTAAGTCAATCAATTATTTTAAAACATAATCCAATTTCAACATTAAATATCTAAAAAATGAACAATAAAAAAAACCTAAAAGTCAAGTATCACCCACCAAAAATATCAAAAGTCAAATCACCTCTTTAACACTCAACCCTCTCTCTCATTAATTAATACTTTTTAACTCAAAGAAAAAATTAAATTTAAATAAAAATATTAACACTAAACATGTAAGCGCCCGCCATTTGTAAGACGCTTAGCCCCAAATCGCCTCAGCCACCCCTGTAGAATATTCCAAGAATAATGGAAAGAAACGTTTTTAATTTAAAGGCTAATTTTGGGTTAAAGCTTGACTCAAATAATAAAAATATGAACTGATATTACGAAATATCCTAAGCTCAACTCCTTATAATAATAATAATAGAATATTAACATAATATGCAAAGTAAATAAAAATTTTAAATGTTAATGTTATGTTTGGTTTATGAAAACACAAAGAAGAAAAAATGTAAAACAACTTTTTTTTCCATGTTTGATGGTGTTATAAAGTTTTTAATTTATGTATTTAAAATTATTTAATATTCAATAATACTTATCTTATGTGATAAAATGTTTAACCTTTCAAAATGTTAAGACATAAAGAAGGGAGGTCTCTTAAAAAATAAATAAAAATAAAAATAAAAAGAAGGTCCCAAATTCAAGTCTTAATGAAAACATAAAATATAACGACATAAGGAAAAGGGTGTTAAATTCAAGTTTGACAATTTACTATGCTATGTTTAGCTTCAAAAAAATAAAAAATAAAAATAAGTTACTAATATTTATTATTTTTTTATTTTTACATTTCCTCTTGAGACTTGGAAAAAACCAAACATAATTTGAATAGTTAATTAGATTTTTTTGTTTGACATTTATTTACTTCACAAAACATCATATGAATGACACTATTAGAGCTCAACCTTGAACACTCCTCTCCTTATGTCAATTTGAGTTTTTAATTATTTGAGTTAGTTTGATTAGCATTAATTTTATAAATTATTTATAGTATTAAAATTAACTACAATATTTAAAAATAATTATTTATAGTATTAAAATTAACTACAATATTGAAAAATAATTATTTATAGTATTAAAATCAACTACAATATTTTTTTCGAAAAATGCTTAGTAAATAAAATTTCCAATAAACATTATATAGTTATATTTTATTAATAGAACATGTTTTCATAGTATTTGAATATAAATAAGTTTAATTTAATGAAAATTATACCCACAAGTTTAACGGTAGAAAAACTTTGATTTAAGATTTAACAAATAACAATGTCAAATAGTTACCTTTGCAGTATAAAAAAAAAAATATTTTTTTAAATAAAGTGTTGTCAAAACAAGGTGCAGTGAAGAACTCACAAGTCAAAACTTGAAAAAGAAGGAATGTGGTAGAAAGAAGGAGAGCGTTAACTACTACTGTGGGTCGCCGGACTGACTAATGGCAAGAGCTGCTTCCGGCCAGACCATTACAGGAGCTGTCTTCTTGGCGACTCTGCTGCTATGGATGGTCTCTGTGTTGTTCGTGATTGTGATTAACAAGAGAGGAAAGCTACTCTCTGTTGTTGGTGGATTTTGTTTCTATCAGTTTGCCAACTGGGTCATCCGCTCATGGGTCTCCAAGGACCCTCTCCTTGTCAACACCTGTGTTTCCCTCCTTCACTCCTCCATCACCTCTGCTTCAGGTCAGCTCCCCCGGATTTTCTTTTTCTGCCTTTTTTTCTGGGCTTGTTTTTTTATTTTTTTTTCTGAATGTTTTGTAGTGCTTGCTTTATTGGCGTTTGTCTCCTGGGCTTTCTTGGGTCTATGAATAGAATTTTGTATGAGCACTGTCTTTCCGATTCTTGACCCTTCATGGGTTTGAGCATGTTTTTCTAGTTTTTTCTGGTTTCTTTGGATTTTTAAATTTTTTTATCAATTATGTGTGGTGATCTGGGTATTGTTTGGTTTATAGTGGTAAAGCAATAGAAGGTGAAATTTAGGCAAATAATATGTTAATTTCCATGTTCTGTTTCATTCTGAGAATTGGAAAGGATTTGCTAAAATTGGGGTTTTTTTTACCAACTAAATGGGAAGGCTTGCCAAATTCAAAACCCCAGCCATAAGAATCAAATGCAAAGTGACTGTAATTCAAGGCACTCACGAAAATAATAGCAAGTTATATCTTATTTTAGCCTAGACTGCTTCTATATGATATGTAAATTTGATATAGGCTTGTTGAAGATGATAATCGACACCAAGGCATGCACCAAACGTCCTCCCATACATCTATTTTTGATGGGGTAAAATCAGTTAAATGACTGAATGTTTGTTAAGGTTGATTCCTCGGGTGAAGTAGTAAAAGAAAGAGAACTCCCAAATCATCATGATCCATCCCCTGGTGCCAGAAGTAATCACTCTATGGAGTCCTCTCTCATGGGCTAAAAGATTACTTTCCAAAAGTCCGTCTTGCCCAAGTGGGAAGCCACTTACCATAACTAGGCTAAGGTGATATTTTAAGACATAGTCAACAGACTCAACACTACATCTTACTGGCATGTTGATGAAGACCTCTATTATATTCTTTGTTAATATATGGCATTGTTCAGTCGGGAATCTGTTGAACTAAAGATTCAGCTAACGGCATTAATATTGTCAATTGATAAATTACCAACATAACAAAAAGCTTAAGTTGGGATACCCTTAGACAGAATATAAACAGCTGATAATCATTGGTTTTCTTTGTCAGCTACCTACTATCTAAAATCAATCGGCATCCAATGAGAAAGTAAATAAACCATCATTTGATGACTCATGTAAAGAGCTAATGAAATCAAATCTTTTTTATGGTAGGCCTGTTCTAGAAGTTAGTCAAGGTTTGTCAAACTTTTTATGATGAACCCATTAAGAGCTATTTGGGTAACTCAACCCCTCAAAGACTTATGTAATAGTTATTTGAGCGGTCCTTCTTTTGAGCTTTTTTTTATAGGTGTATTTCTTTTGAGCTTAAGTAGACATTATTGTATTTCTACTCTTTTTTCTGTGCTCCTGTAACTTGAGCGTATAATATATAACTGTAATACTAATTATTAGTATCTAAAAAAAGTAATAAAACCTTTTATAACCTTTTATGCCGTATCCTAATTCAAGAGTTATTATTTGGATGAATCATCTCAATCTTAAAAGCAACATTGTTCAATCATCCTAATATGTTTAGAAATGATTTCAAAATCATAAGTTGTAAGAAAAATTAGTTTATCAAATAAAAGAAACTACTGCTAAAGGGTATTTGGTAATAAAATTTGTATGAAAAGGGATTTGAATCATGGAATATGTGTTTGGTACTCTCTTATCTTAAAGCGTCAAGCTTTTTTCTTGTTCAAGAACACTTCCTTACCTTCCATATACTTTATTTATAGCCAAATATAATTTAATTCAAAATTATTTGATGTTAAGAGATCTGTCACTCGTCAATCCCGTCTAACTTAAAATTTCTTACTTCTCACAATAACATATTGGAAAAAGAAAAGCATACATCAAGTCGTTGGAAGATCAGGCTAAATTGGTCCTAATGAATAAAATTTCAGATATTATTCTCATCATAACATATAAAAAACCCTCCTCATCCTCTACATGTTCAGACAGATGAACATATTAGTTTAGATTTGGAAAACCATAGTGATACCAACTATCACTTTGTTTTTCACTTGGTCATATGTAGCCTCTTCCATATTCTCTTCAGCCCTTCAGTTTAAGCATTTTATTATTGTCATTTTGTGATATGATTTTGATTTCATTGAACAAATACTGAATAGTTTTGCTACCTCCTGTGGAAACTTGAGTGGTGCAGATCAACAATTTGAACCATGTGACCTTTTTTCCCCGACTTTGCTTTATCTAGGACCACATCTTCTCTGAAATCAAAAGGGGCCAATAACACATCTATTTTGTAGGGCTTCATCTGTATGGACATGTTTATAAACATAGTAATCTAGGTTTAAAGCCTAGTCTTATAGTTGCTTGAGGTCAATGAATTTTATATGTGAAATCGGTTATCTTCTTTCAGATGGCTTATGTTCATTGTGCTATCTTCGGATACTGATACCGAGTTCATATAAAAGGAAAAAAAGTTTTTTTTCCTTTTATATGAGATCAATCTTGTCTGTTTATACTTTGGTTCGACATAGTACCTGTAGATTCATTGACTTTTTGGATAGCTATAACATCATCTCTTACAAAGACTGTTTATTTGATTCGTTGATCATTGATCCATCACTGTCAGCCTCTTCAAGTTAGGTTTCAGGATATTATTGCTCCATTTGTGAGGCTAGATGGAAATTTGGACATATGCTGCATGGCTTAGACGAGGTGAGCTTGATTTTAAGATTCTTGACCTAGGAATGATTGAGATGGGCTCATTTGACTACAGAAGTCATAGAAAATACTTTGCAGAGAGCCTGGATTTGTTCATTTGGTCCAACTGCCATTTGATCTTCCTGTGAAGATTTGCAGTATGACTAATAAACTACCAGTTGAAGTAATGGCTATTATTTTCCAACAAACCTTCCTTCTTGTAAACCATTACCATTTCTGTGTTTTCTTAAATAGAGAAGCCAACATTTGGAACTCTTTTTCCAGTGGGATGCCCTGTTGACTGCTACATTTGCATCTGTAGATTCTCTATTGTAAAATTCATCCTTGCGGGGAGAAAATTTCTCCGTTTTGTGTACAGTGTCAGGTTTCCTGTAATTACAAATTGTGCTACTTCCTGTGCAGTGATTTTTATTTTGGCCAATGAGTTGATAAGGACGGGTTCCAATAAGATGTTTGAGCATTCAGAGCTGGTTGAGAGCACTTGGCCCTGGGCATACCCAGCTTTGTGCTTTTCATGTGGCTACTTTGCATACGATCAGTTGGATATGCTGCATTACCGATTGTACAGTGGTTGGATCCCTTCCATCCTGGTGCATCATCTGTTACTACTTGTTTGCTTCACACTTGCATTATATCGGAATGTCACCATCAACTATCTTATTCTTACTCTCATTTGTGAGGTAAGCCTCCATAAGAATCTCTCGCTATGTATCTATTTCTAATTCCTCTTTTCTGTTTATATGCTCCTTTTTTTCTCCTTGAACTTTTTAGTTTACCTAACATTTCCCCTTTGAATTATTTACGTACAATCCATAAAATTGCTGAGATAGTGGAGGCAATTTGACCCTTCATCTACATCCTACAAAATTTCTGAAAATTTGTTTTGTCCATTATATATTCTTGGCAGTTGAATATTCGAGGGAATTATACCGTCAAAACTGTGAACTAGAGTGGAAGGCCTGATGCTTGATGCTGCTTAGGTGGCTATATGGTTTTCTGTTCTGTTCTTTAATTATGAAATACAAGGATTTGAATATGGATTCAAGGGTCCTAATCCATACTCAGATGAAATCCCGGATCAACACTGTTAAACTTATGCTTACAACTCTCAAAATTTAACCAGTAATGCTTGTTTTGTTTCAACAGAAACAGAAATTTTGCATTGACAGTATTTAATGACATGCACATTATCATGATGCCAATATGTTATGTTATTCAATGATTTCAAAACCGAAACTGATGAACCATGAATTGCCAACCTATTTCAAAGAAGCCTCGCAATTCTTAGAACATATTTAGTTAGGAAGCCGACGTACCCTTCAAGTTTATTGACTTTCTTAAGCACTTATTCAACTATCCCCCTGCTAACTTTTCATGTTAGTGATGAAAATTCCTCTGATGATACAGCTGCATTCTGTCTTTCTGCACACGAGAAAAGTGAGACGGATGGCTGGTATTCGCGACGCAAAAAGCAAGAAGGTGAAGGCAGAATGGGTCCTCAACTGGATCACCTTCATTGTAGCAAGGCTTGCCTCACATATTCTCATTACAATCAAGCTTATCACAGATTCTTCGAAGTTCGAAAAGGGTGTGGAGCTGCCTCTGGCATTGTTTGGGATGGCAGGGATGAATTTGCTCAACATTTTCCTGGGTATTGATCTCTTCAAAGCTTACATGAGAGAGACCAAATCTCAGCATCATGAATGATCAAGTTCTTTTGTATCTTAAAAATTTCATCATTTATTGCTTCTGATTTTGCATAGGGGATGATAATTAGTTAGCACTTAGCAGATTCATTCTTCAAATTTCATCATGTATCTTAACTATTTACCCATTTTTCATATGCCAGCTGTAAATGACAATACCGTTTATTTATCTCAATTTCCACATAAAATATATCAAAAAAAATTTGTCTAATGTTCTATAAGAAATGTAGCAAAAGTAAAAAATTCAAAAACAAGAAAGAAGGTCCTACCGGGAGTCGAACCCAGGTCGCTGGATTCAAAGTCCAGAGTGCTAACCACTACACCATAGGACCTGAATATCTTCTTTTTTTTAATAATTACCATATAATTTTTCCTGCTGTTATGATAATGTGACGAGATTGGAGAAGAGGGCAGTTTTAGTGGGTGTTTCGAAATATTTTCAAAATTCGTTTTTAAAAAACAGTTCTTAATTATTTTGAGAAACAAAATTCTGTTATCATACTCACGTATAAGTATATTGTAAAAAATATTATAATGTATTCTCTATGTTCGGTTGTAGCTTAGAATACTTTAGAAAATATAATTATAAGTACTCAAAATTATGTTATTTGGGAAAAAAAAAGAACTGTTTAATGCAATACATTTGTTTAAACGTGTGTTCTTTCCCTTAATTTCTCTTCACGTAATCATAAAGTTGTATCTGTCTAAAACACAAGTTTTTTCCTTTCTTTTTTTGCCTTTGGCCAAGAGAAGCCAAAGGAACAAACAATATTTATATCAATCACTCCAATTCCATTTATTTGTATATATTTTCATTATATATATATATATATATATTAAATTAAGAAAAAAACAATTAAATAAAGTTTATTTAATATTATATGTAATTAGGGTGAGATAAAGTGTGACCAAACCATGTAGATATTGTCAATTTTAAGTTCAATGAACCCTTATAGCTTTTAAACATGTCTGCTAAATTGAGAGGAACTCATACTTATATAGTGTCATAAATTTTCTCTCATATTTAATGTAGAATGTGTGTGAACCCGAATTTTTGAGACTTAAGATTTTTTTTCCTTTCATATTATAATCCACACGTAAATTTATGCTTATAGAGTGCCAAGCTGGCGCTTAAGATTTTTTCCTTTCAAGTGTAGAAAAAAGAGAATACCACATCGAAATTTGATAAATTCAGAGACCTTCATTTCTTATAAAAGAGTCCTCTCCCCTTTGATTCAAAGGAGTGAAAAAGTGTAAAACCATGCGCCATTTCCCACCAAAAGCCAGACTTAAACGGCCCTTAATTAAATATTTTTTTTGAATAATAAATTAAGACATGAGCCTATATAATTTAGGCTCTATTAGTTCCTTAAATTTATTTTCTTAAGGAGGCTATGGGTCTTCCCCCGCATCAGCAGGAGGTCCTAAGCTTGGCCCCAAAGCTTTAAAGATTACTTCTGAGTAATTTCAAATCTAAGAGCGATTCTGGTCCTATAGCCTACTCCTTCTACTGCAGATTTTTTTCTTTGACTTTCTTTTACTCTTCTTCTTTTATATAATTATTTTTTTAATTAATTGCCCTAGATAGATATTACCATCTAATTTATAGTCTTATTATTTTATTTTATTTGTAAGTATATTGTTGCATTTTGTTTATTTAATTAAATTGATTGTTTTTTTTTGTTTTTTTTTATTCAATTTATTTTTCCTTAACATATGAACTATCACCCACCCTTAACTTAATAAAATCCCCAAATTTAAAAAAAAAAAAATTCAAGTTCTAAATTTTCATTTCACAATTTTTAAGTGTCCAAATTTTAAAATTCAAATTCCAAATTTCTTATTTTCTAAAATCCAAATTTTCAATTTTAAATTCAAGTCTCACTAAATCTCAAATTTCAAATTTTCAATGTTTCAATTTCTCTAAAATTGCAAATTCCTAATTTCAAAATCATGTGTCATAATATCAAAATTCAAGTTCCACAATTTCCAATTTTCAATTTTAAAGCTTATAATTTCTCAAATTTTTAGCGTAAAATTCATAATTTCAAAAATTCAAGCCGAATAATTTCTAAAATTTCAAAATCTCACTTCAAGATTCGCTTGTCCTATCTTAAATTTTGAAAATTCCCAATTTCTAAATTTCAAGTCCCAAAATCTCAAATTTCAAATTCCAACTTCAAACTCAAATTTTCTAAAACTTCACTCTAAACCGGCTTCAAAATCTCTTCAAACACAAGGTTAATTCTACAATTCCTATAAAATGGAATCTTGTGGAGTTAATTTGTATAACATATAAATTGGCTTGGGTGGGACTCGACATTCCATGTATCATTTTAATGAATAATTTGACATATAATTTATAAGCAATTTTTAATTAAATGTGATAGTTTGTATTTTGTAATTGCACTAACATTGTTTCCCAATTGGTAGCGCTTCTAACATGCCATCCAGGTACACATTTTTTTCATCTAACTTTGCTTGATTATTTATTTATATAATGCCTCAGTATTGCTTTTGTATTGTTATCATATCTCTCTGTGATTCATCGTCATTAGTCAAAACCCATATTGTCTTTAGTTTGTTTAGTAGAGACCCGACTTTAGGAGCTTAGAGGGGTGTTGAGCTTCCATCGTACATTCCCGATAAGTAACTTGACCCTCGGACCTAGACTCGGTTTTCCCAGACCTGCATTTTCTTATCAGGAGTCACATTTAGGGTTTTTATTTTTTATTTTGTTTTCCCTTTTAAAATAAAAACAAAAATAAGTAGCGACTCCAAACCGTTTTCTAAAAATTGTTTTTTTTTTTTATTTTATAAAAAATGAGTCTCGCCTTTTAGTGGGAAACGCATAATAGCAAAAAATGTGGGGTTCACAAAATGGCGACTTCACTGGGGAAAACTGAGGGTCAAGCTTGAATACAAATTAGGGAAAATGTGGAGTTTGATTGGTTGATTGATAGATACTTCTTTTTGTGCTTTTTGTGTATAACACATCGAGAATTTTGACTAGCTGATTGTATCTTTCATATGTCCAATTGATTGTATCATTAGTATTGGTTGGTTGACTTCATCGGTCGATTATTCTGTTCATCTTGTTATGTCACTTGTTTCTCATTGTTTATTATATACACATCATGTTCATCTTATACTCTTACTTAGATTATGTGTAGATATGGATGATATACCTGCGCTTTGCATGACTGTCTGTTGTATGACTACCTTCTCCCGTGCATTTACTGCTTCACGCATGTCTATGTGGGGTGCACATGTATCCCCTTATCTCCAAACCTCTAGTCTCGCCGACTTTGTGTCTCTGGTTTTGTGTTCAGCTTGGAGACTTGTTGCTCGCTGCTGGACGAGCTAGTGACTAGAATAAGGTCTGAAGATGGGCTATATCCATGTTTGTGAGCATTTTTGCAGGTGGCCGACATATCGATGCCTAGGAGTCCGATCTTCGAAGACTTGTATATCCCGCAGCTAGATTTTAGGATTACTTTTGTGACTCATGCTCTTTCTCGGTTTAGATGTCATTTAGGTTTTTTCGCACCCACACACACTCCGTATACCTCTAGTTTATTCCCCGAGCATTAAGAAAGATGGCGAGCCTACTATAGTGGCCGCCCGGATGCCGAGGAAGTGCATGTGTGGAGTTGATGACCACCTTGTATGAAGCGCCTGCCTCTTCTCGGAGACGGTAGGGAGGTTGTATACCACCTGAGGGTATAACGTCGTGCTAGGACCCTTTAAAAGCACTCACCACCCTCGTATTTTTGAGCCACCATCGGTTATCCCAGGTCGAGCTTCAGATCCTTACCGATTAGACTCCATCCGCCACCGCTGGTGCAAATCTTTATGAGCCTTCAGGCCTGCTTTTGTCATGATATGGATCCGTATTCCTCTATTTTGGTTTCCTCTTCTAGGTATACATAGATTATCGAGGTTGAGTTTCCTCACAAGTGCGAGTATAGTGATGGACCGTAGTTTTATTTCGCCATTATAAAGAAATAGTTTTTGGTTCGACATGGACTCCACTTTATTTGTTTCGGTTACACTTTCAAGATTCACTGACATAGACTGGGACCATCTTCGTGGGTTAGAGTTGAGGGTAGACTAGTACGTGCATCATATCAAACAGATATGGATCAACATGTACGGCATTGCAGCTTCACTGCTGCCAAGGGGCCCCAAGATACATATGGCCTCGCCGGATCGGAGCAGGCAAACAGAATTCTACAAATTTCAGCATAGGAGGATACTCGCTTGGCATGGGCAATCTCCACCTCCACCTCACCTCCATGATGGCTCGATGGCACCACCGCCATCCTCGTGGCACCTCGTTGTCGGGCCTGCAGGTCTACGAGGTGATCTAGCGCCACAGCGCGATCATTCCGCTCGACTATCTGCAGCTTCGATGATCGCATACGAGTAGAGCAGATGTTTAGACAAATTTGAGAGTTGCAGGGTATGGATGTGTGATGGATTTGATAGTGCACCGCGGACCCCACCACGCCTAAATTCCCTGATGCCCGACATGGAGCCAGATACACGTGCGTAGGATGCCCAAATGCACTCAGCCTGGAGGATATATAGTCGTTTCGATGGTGCGGGCCTTGGATGAGGCTCAGCTGATCATGTTGTTCCCTTTGTCACGAGCAAGGTGGCACAGATCGGGCTACCACCCACACTTCGCTGCCAGTGACTTAGGATCTTGCCCATGAGTTTATCCGACAGCTTCTTCAAAGATCACATAGATGTCACTGGCAGAGAGAGCTTCGAGGCTATGGTATGTGAGCTCATGAGAGATCCACACATCTTTCATCTCCCGTTGAAGGGAGAAGGTTATCTCGATGATTGATCGTCCATCAGAGAGAGCAGATAAAGTACGAGATCATGAGGAGTTTACGTACCAGCTACTGCTAGACATCTTAGCATAATTCGATTATGGATTGCCAGAGCTTTCTGATAGAGGCATCAACAGATGGTACGAGGATGGTATGGCGCTACGGTTTATGGTCGATTCTTCCTATTCGATAAGTAAGGGAAGAAGCCATCCGATCATGTAGACTAGGAAGGTAGGAGCCATCAGCCTCTTTTAGACATGGGGCACCTGTGCCCTAAGACGTGATCTATATAAGGTCGCACAGACTTTCACCCAGTTCCTCGCTCAAGATAAAATCTTCCAAGTACCACTCCTCACCCGCTAGGTTACCAAACATATACTCACCGCCGCTTATTTACACAAAGTTGTGGAGAGACCACCTATTGCTCTATCTTAGACCCTCGAGCGCCACGCTTTGCACACGTGCCAGCCTCAGACAAATGACACTTTACGCCCACTAGGCATGCTCAAAGTAGGTCTTACGTACATTGATGATCAGTTGATTGCTTAGTCCATTAGCATCGAGGCCATTACCACAGGTTGTTCACCCTCATTTTCGGATGGACCTACATTGTGCTTATCATCAAGGCCTTGACATACATGCATCGCGCAATCGCTTTGAGACATGCCGTTCCCAAGACTTGATCGACCAGTATCGGGTGGTAGCTCGACGTGTACCAGCACTCGCTTAACCCCCTTCCGACTTGCTCTACACATGCGATTCCTCCTCCAGCGGGAGGTATTCATTCCATTGATTTTGTTGAGTCCGAGGATCGCATCCATATGTTGTCATGGGATGATCAGAGGTCGGAGCCCATAGCATTTGATGACGGGTTATGGCGATGACGGGTTCCTGGCGAGGTGTTTTCGAGCCAGCAGATTCACCTCACATGTCGCTTCAAAGGTCGGCATTACCCCCAGCCTTGACCCCAATAATCGGCGCCGTTGACTCCTTGCCCCTGTTATAGTGTCTCGCACTCCTTTTATTTTGACTCCACACCGAGGGACAGTTGATACACCAGAGATCCAATATGTTATCAGAGGAGGTAGAGTGTGACGCCCCAACTCAGCATAGGATGTCAAGTGAGGGTCACTCTCTTTTTATTTTTTTTATTTTTTTAAAACTTATAACCTTATTACTACATCTACAGGTCACAAAACAACACTGTATTATGATTCTGAAAATTTATTATAGGTACAGAGATGAGTCCAACACGAATACCTTCAATATTCATGACATATTAGATCAGCCAACATGTAAAATATCAAAGATATAAATAGATCTAAAGGTCTTCCAAGTAATCCATGATGTGTTTAATCACTATGGATCACCTGCTTCCATTTCCCTTCAGATCTCAGCAACATCGAACATTCGGCACGGAGCCATATTTTAATGAATACACCCCATCAGTCACACCTTTATGACACCATATCACCATGCAATAGCTGATGAGCCATCATTTCCTGCGGTATATATTTATCACAACCACCTCATTTCATTGGTCAACCATAAGATTTTCTACGTCAACTTTCGGGTTTGGTTTCGCTCGTAATCGGAATGTTTCATCGGTCGCCGCGTAGCATATGCCACGCTCCTCACATCGCATGTCCTTTCATTTCCTCGGTATATGGGTTCATATACTGCTTTTGATGTTTCATGTTCCATAAAACCTTGAGCTGATGCGCAGTTCATGCCCTGGGTGGTGCTTCTGTTGTCACAGAGACACAAATGGGAGGTACCGGTACGAGATACCCTGGAAATATCACTGAGGTATGCAGATCATTCGACGAGTGCCCTGGTGAATATGATACCCGGTTGCATCATCAGATGAGATGGGCTATTCCCGAGTTCGTAATATGAAACCCGAAGGTATCATCACTGTTTGAAACAGTGACCATTCATGAGTGCCCGGTAATATGAAACCCGAAGGTATCATCACTGTATGAAACAGCGACCGCCCACAGTGCCCGGGTGAATATGAAATCGGCGTATCATCACCGTATGAAATGCTGACCATTCATGAGTGCCCGAGGCTGCGGGTGACCCTTTCGGCCACCCGATCCAAACGATCTATGTCATCGACCCAAACGCGGTCAATATCCGCATAAAGAATCGCTTTTTCCCCTCAATAGGTGTCCACCTATCCCTCTACCAAAATTCTCCTAAGCAAGTGCATAATCAATGTGTATTTTCCTGCTTAGTATATATCTCTTATTCCCGAATAATTATTGTTATTCGTAATCATATGTGATATATATATAGAGCAGGGTGAGTATATATATATATATATATATATATATATATATAGTATATATATGTATATATATATATATATATATATATATATATATATATATATCTACAATCATTTATTATCTACATTCCGCATTTTTCATATCTCCTTATATGCATAAATAAACTATAAGCTTGCTATGTATGCTTACTAGCTTATCTCATGAATTCATAGTAGGCATTTATACAATGAATAACTATGACGCGGTAGTGCCTACTGTTTTTCATATGTTTTCTGGAACTAAGATGAGTTCCAACCTTATAAAGCTTATCGATGGATTCTGACTCCAATGGCTTCCATGTAGTCCAAGAACACCAAATCGAGTTCAAACGAAGGAGATATGACCTTCCGTTGGAGGCGTAGCGCAAACGCCTTGACGAGCCGACGAGCCTGCATTTCCAAAAGCTCGGGATGAAGATCGCTGACGAAAGTAATCGTTTGACGAGTACCGCTTTGACGAGCAATCGCTTAACGACCCGCTTCCACACCGCCCCACGCGCCGCTTGACACCTTTCTGACGAACGTCAGATCGCAACCCCGTTTGACGGAAACGTTGACGGTGCACGCTTTTGACGATCCCCGCTTGACGAGTACCGCTTGATCACCCCCCCGCTTGACGGAAATATTGTTTGACGATCCCCCGCTTGACGAGCGCAATCGCTTTCGACGAAAGTACTATTTGACGGCATCGCTTCGACGAAAGACGGCTTCGACGAAAGACTCGCTTGGATTCCAGCACCGGCTTCGACGACCCCGGCTTGACTTGTGCCACCGCTTGACGCACCCCCCTCGCTTGACGACCGCTTGAATACCCACCCCCTTACCCATTTGACTGCTCTCGGTAAAGTAAAAGACCATAATTTGGTTCCATGAGTCCGAATTGAGAAATTCAAAAGCCTAACATCAAGTTCATTGATGTGGCTACAATTTCACAGACTTACTTATGAATTCCCGTGAGATTCACCCAAAACCCGTTTCTAAGATCCGGCTATCGCCAGGTCGACAATAGGGAATTTTTTCTCTGTTTCCAACTTGCAACTAGACCCTTCTCAAACACATATTTAGGAGCCTTAAAGCTCTTCTTAACTCAACCCTACAAGAAATGAGTTTAGGAATTTCCAAACCCAAACCATACACAAAACAAGGGTTCCAAACCATGTATCTAAATGTTCTAGACCAAAACTAGATTTCCATACTTTTCTATACCAAATCATAGGTCCATACAAAACCATATTTCTATACTCATTTGTAGTAGTTCCATACCTGTGATCTTCTTCTTCTTTCTTTCTTTTCTCTTCTCTCTTATCCGTATTTGTTTCCCTTTTCCAAGACCAAAATGAGACATTTATTTTTAGCCTTATCCTTTATTCGATCTTATCCCCTTTTTTCATTTTACTCTTAACTCTCCAACTTTCTAATATTTACAAATCAATTTATAATATTTTTACAATAGCCTCTAATCTTCTTTATTATTTGTAATTCTTAACTTATGCATATTCCTACTTTTGTTTTTATCTTTATTTTATTCCTCGAATAAATATACTTACATTTATTGTTCAAAACATTTTATAAAACTGTTAGGGTATAATTTGGGATGTTACATGTAGTGATGTCGACAGCTGTACCCCCTCTAGTTCCATCTCTACCCATAGATCCCTAGGGCTACTGTGAGAGATCGAGACAAGGAGAGAGACAGATGAGACTTTCTCATCAATTAGCTGCCAAAGTACACATGCTCGTATTCTATTCAGAGTTTGTTACCTTCCTCTACCACCCATAGAGAGACTCCTGATTGTGGCTTTGATCCTCGGATTCGAGCTGACATGACCACATCTCCGTATGCTCGATGCATACAAGACAAACCGATCGCCCAGCCTGCATCATTTCGAGGATGACTTACCTCCGGAGGGTTTAGACCACACTCGACCTTTGCATATATCAGTTGGTTGTTTAGGTCGTCGTGTTCCATCTATCCTCTTAGACAATGGATCTGCTCTAAATGTATGTCCACTTGCCACTGCAATTGCTCTAGATATAGGCCCACGTATTTTCGAGCCATCTACACGCATGCTGAGAGTTTATGACAAGACTGTAGAGGTGACGGGCACTGACTCGAGCCGATGATTGGGCCACCCTTTTAGGTTTTGTTTTCGTGATTTTGAGTATCCCTCAAACTTTAATCTCACTCTTAGGCCGCCCATGGATCCATAGTGTTGGCGTTATCCCATCTTCCCTTCATTTGAAGGTGAAGTTCATTCATGATGGTCAAGTGATCACTATTTCATCTACAGGAGGGGCACATTTCCGACTTCGAGCTTCAGATTGAAGATTAGCCATGGGGGGTGATGATTTGCTTATGACTGATTCGCTTGATGAGATACGCACTGCGGGAGCCGGGGATTTTGTCGAGATTCAAGACTCCATGTCATGTGATCAAAGATAGTAGCACCGCCGTTGGACATGATGAGCATGTCGTGACTTCGTCTGGTTTGGGGTTTAGGCTGCGCCATCGCATGGCCATAGCGAATTTATCATAGTTTTAGACCACGACCCACCCTTTGGTTTAGGATTTATACCCGTAGAGGCAGATTTTCGATGCATGGCACAACTGCGCCAGGAGAGGGTCAGATCTCGACTTCATCACATTCCATTTGACTATCCTCTTCGTCCTTACAGTTTGAGGTTGACTGACTATTTTGTGAGGGCTACATAGCAATTATTGCATCCTAATGGATCGATTGAGGGGGTTTCCATCGATATCCAAGATGTCGAGTCAAGATCACTTTTCACAACTTCAGCCGCGTGGTGGGGTTTCTGACACTTCTCTTACCACCTTGATCGCTCCTCCTTCCCTCGGGCGGCCTGAAGTGTGCTCACTATGTGCTTTCCTCGATGAGATATTAATTATGGGCGTATTGATAAGCTATGTCATTCCCCCGACTGCGATTATGATGAGGAGCTACTCCGGATGGTTATTAGTCAGCCCGAGCCGTATTCCTCGCGACTTAGTTATTTTCGTGTGCCGCTGAGAGATGACGGTAATGCCCTCTTCTCCGCATGACGATGCAACACGTGATGTTATTGTCGACATGTCAGGAGAGTCCGATGCTGTGGACCCACCACTTTCTTTTAATGTTTTGTCGAGATTTGTTTCATGTTCTGATGATGTACTTGCCTTTTCATCTATGGATTTGAGCATTTTCAAGTATTCACCTGTCTCTTTTATTGATGATATTGATACATGTGCACCTCATTCACCCACATCACATATTCATGATATTGATGATGAGTCTTTACAGCCTGATTTTGATGATAACTGTCGGTCTGACTCCGATCATAGCTTTACTGATGAGCGAGTTTCACCTCCTTTTGATGACCTTGAGACAGTTGACCTTGGTACAACAAACCAACCTAGAGAGATGAGAATCAGTACCACTTTGTCTGCAGATGAGAGGGATAGTTTACTCAAGTTACTCATATCATACTTGGATGTTTTTGCATGGTCATATGAGGACATGCCAGGCCTCGACCCTTCTATAGTTCAGCATCATCTACCACTTGTGCCACATGCTGACCCGCAAGCAAAAAATCAGAGATTACACCTTGATGAGTTTACAGTGAAGGAGGAGATTCAAAAGCAATTTAGTGTTGCCTTTGATATTAGTGGTCCGAAGACTCGAAAGTGGTCGGCTAATGTCGCCCTCGCTCCCAAAAACGCAAGGTTAGAGTTTGCGGACTTGTGAAATCTCAACAAGGCTAGCCCCAAGGATGATTTTCCTCTCCCAAATATTGACATGTCAAGTTGATAAGATCACAGTGGCATGCAATTGTCTTTGCGGATGGATTTCCTTCCGTTATAATCGATTATGATGGCTCCCGAGACGTGGAGAAGACATCTTTTCATCATCGAAAGGGGGTACCTATCGTTATAGAGTCATGTCGGTTGGGTCAAGAACGCAGTGCTACCTATCGAGCGTACCCATTACACGTTTTCATGACATGATGATTGCGGAAGTCCCGTGATGTGTGAAAAATCACTTAGGCGTACTTCTAGAGAGCTTTTCCGTAGGATCGGATGCTTTAGATTGAGACTTAATCCCAAGAAGTGCACTTTTGGAGTGACTTCTAGGAAGCTCTTGGGCTACATGATTAGTGAGAGAGGTATTGAGGTAGATCCCGATAAGATCAAAGCTATCCTTGACATGTCTCCACCACGCACTCGAAGACTCCAGATCCGGGTTTTCAAGGTGTTGCAATATATTAAAGGTGTTTATTAGACTAACATATACTTGTGAGCCTATCTTCCGACTTCTAAGGAAGAAACAACCTAAGGTTTTGGATGATCAGTGCCAGCAGGCGTTTGAGCGGATTAGAGAGTATTTGGTTTCCCCTCTTGCTTGGCACCCTCCCCATGCCCGGAATTAATCTCTTTTGTTATACTCGCCGCCCATGTCGCTAGTGGTGCATGCTAGCCCAAATTTTTGATGATCTCTCGCAGGGAGCCGAGCCATCTATTATCCGGAAAGAGGATACTAGTGTCACGCCCGCTTTCTCCTCGGACGAGACTCAGATCGGACTCTTTTTTTTTTTTTTTAAAACTGAACTGCACCTCGTGCGGGTAATGGCCCACATCTTATAAATGTAATCAAAATATTATATACATATAATCGAAGTCCCATTTACAAATACAAAAACTTTACTTTTTCATTACAAACCGTGAGCACGGAACCTACATGTAGTGAACCCTTACAAGTGTGTTACTCCCACTGTATGCGGATGTTTTGTCGATGTCTTCTCTCCCCGTACCCACACACCTGACAGAAACCCGCATGCCTTTACGCTTAGCGAAACATTTTTATACGTAAACACATGCATATACACAATTATAATAAGTGTATAACTACAATGTATAATATAAATTTCATGCATTTATATTATGAACTTATACGAGCATTCTCTTCTTATAATGTGCTTACACTATTCTAAGCAGATCTTATTCTTATGTAACATATCCCCTTATACGTACTTATTGTGCATTCAGACTGTAGGAGTTAAGGTAACTTATACTTATACTTTAATTTATACTTATCTCAGACTTCGTGTAGGAGTTACGTAATCTTGATGCGGAGCTTGTCATGTCAGCACAGTCTTATACGGTTTTATGTTTTATTCGGGACTCCGTAGGAGATTACAAAACATACTTATTCTGGAACATATCGCCCATCGCCGGATCTTATACTTTACTGCACTTTTTTTTTGGGCTTGTTCGTGTTGGATCTGAGAGAAGTACCCGTAGGTACTATAGAACATTTCTTGGTACAAAAGTACTAGTAGGTACTCACGGAGACTGATTCCTTATACGGAGGTGCCGTGGGTACTCAGAGACTTATGCTTATCTTACACGGATGCGTGGTACTCGTAGGGCCACTACGGGGATACAAGGAAGAAGAAATGCCGGTAGGTACTGCTGGACTTATAGCAATCTGTGCGGGAGTACTCTTAGGTATGCGAGCATACGAGATACGAGGACTTGTGGATGAGGGGTACCGTGGGGTACTACGAGAACATTCAAATGCGGGAGTACTCGTGAGTGCAGACGGATCGGATATGGCCAGGAGACTTGAAATCAGAATCATGAAGTACCCATGGGTGCTACAGGCAATGAATCAGAATCTGAGGACATAACTTTATTGGAATGGGACTATCGGATCTGAGAATTGCCGTAGGTACTACGGGACTTATCTGGTGAACTTATCGAATCACGGGACTTGTGAATACATGGGTACCGTAGGTACTACGGGACTTATTAGTCTGAAGGGTACCACGCCGTTGCTACGGAACTTATCGAATCGGGACTTATTGACGAAGTACTCGCAGGTACTACGAGAACTTCATCGACGAGCGGGGCAATTAATCTGAAGTGCGGTAGGTCTTCTGAGAACATTCAGTCTGAGAATTGCAGGCTGGTACCTCTGAGCTTAATCGAAGACGGTGGTACGCATTAGGTACTTCAAAACTATTCGAAGACGGACGAAACCGAAACGCGATACAGAGTACGAGAGAGATTAACTACGAGGACTTATCGGATCTGAGGACTTATCAAATCTGAGAGGTACGTGAGTCTTCACGGGACTTGACCGGATCTGCGGGACATATGTCGAGGCGAGTACGGGTGGGTACTCGAAGGCGATGGATCTGAGCGGGGGCTTGCGGGGCATACGGGGGTACCGTGAGTGCTGGCGGGGGCGGTCGGTCTGGAGAGCGGAGACTTATCGGATCACGAGGTACGCGTGGGTCGCTGAGAGCGGATCGAATCTGAGCGAACTTAGCCGGAATCTGGTACGCGTAGGTGCTTGCATAACGAGATCAGATCACGAGGACTTATCGCTATGCGGAAGTACCCGTGGGTACTACGGGACTGCTCTGAATCACGAGGACTTGTCGGATGCGAGAATTGCAGTAGATTTTCTGGAACTTATTCGAATGCGAGGCACGTAGGTACTGCGGGACTTATTGCAAGATCTTTGGGAGTACACGTGGGTACTACGAGCAGTCAGATCAGGACTGTCGAGCGGGAGTACCGTAGGTACACAAAACTAAATCGAAGACGAGCGAACTTGATTAAATCTGCAGTACCGGGAAATTTGGGTACTACATGAGATAAATTTACTTTACGGTCCTTTTATTCAATATCTTATCATATGTCGTGACTACCTAGACCAATTATAAAGAAATGGTAGGGCTGATTACAATAAGTACCCAGAAGGTCTGTCTGATACTAAGTTGCCATAGCACCGGCAGAATGCAAAGTGCTAGCGAGGAGTCTTGACAACCTTGTCGAAGACCACGAGGAGTCTTGTAGCGCACTAATCGGGCGTCCACTCATTCATTCTTTGGTCTAAGTAGTCACGCGATATACACTATATACTTTCATATATTCTTGTTCCTCATAAATCATCTTTACTCAGAAATTGGAATCACTCCAATCGGATCATCCAAACTCAAGTTATGGCATTTTCATGCCAACTAGTCGGTTTACCGATTTTTCCGAGGAACAGATTGAAATATTTATTTTCCAGTGCCTTGTCTCCATATTTGACACTGGTTCTTTGGTAACTCACTTTTAAATCTAAGATGTTAAGGGTTCTATTCAACTGGAATCACCGAATTCAGATGCAGAACTCAGATCGATCATTTTCTTCGGACTTCACGCTATGATCAAGCGATGCAGGGAAATGGGCTTGCCGCGGCCTCACTTTGAGTGGATTTTCGACCATAGAAGTCAGAAATTGGAGAGACCTTCTCTTAAAGTTTGGTTCTCCTTGAAGAGTCTATTTCACGTGCCACTTGGATACTCAAATCGGATAGAAATAAGGGAAGTTATGGCAAAATGCGGCGGTACGGCGGGAAAGCCGAGATGAGGTCCTGGTAGGACTTAACTTCTACGGTGGGACTTGGCCAAATCGACCAGGAATCAAAGTTCTCTGGGTGGAACTTAAGTCCTACCAGTAGAAGACAGGAGTGCCCGAATGGTGTTTTCTCCCATTTTCCTATGTTTGTGCAGATCCCCAATCACTTCTATACATCAACACACATCTAATCCTTTTCCAAATCACCTTGGAATCTTTTCTATTCCATTCCTCTTTTCAGAGGAATTTCATATCTTTTCTTCAAAAATCATCATGGTTTCTTCCAAAACCTTCCTAATATGGGTTATAGCCCATACACAAAAAAGACATGAGGATTAGTTGGAGGGTTTATTCTAAACCTAACTCAGTCTCTCTATTAAACATAGATTCATCCTTCGAGGTTTCTTGAGCTACTTGTGCCATGGGTTTTTACCCCCTTGACATAAATTTTGGGTTAATAGGCCACAGCAAAGCCAAGTTTGGGGGAGAGTAATATTCCTGAAACCAAGGATCCATGCCAAACTCCTCACTTACGGGGTTTACTGACAAAGGTGGGTTTTTCCATACCCAGAAAATCATAGAATCCATACCTTTGGCTTGCTGGCTCCTCCTTCTCTTCCTCTTCCATCTCTCTCTTCTTTCTTCCCACTTCACGTTTTTTAAGCTCTCCCAATGGGACAATTTGGTCTTTAGAAGTTCCCATGTTAGCTAAGGCCTTGTTTGGCCATCAAAGAAACCATTTTACGGGTTAACTTTCTCTAATTGCCACTTAGCCCTTCAACTCATTATTATTTGGCTTTCAATTTACCATTATTTCATTTTGTAGTCTGTGATTTATGACTTTTAAACCACTTTTGGACCCGATTACAAATTTACCTTAAATCTTGTAAATTTCAGGTCTCGTTCCGTGTTTACGCATTTAACTCACAACGATCCAAATTATACCACAATACCTAACATATCAGCGACTAGGGTATATTTGAGTGTTAGATTCAAGTATGAGACGAGTACGTACTTGGAGTTGAGCGCTTTTGCTTAACTTTTAGTTTGGGCCACTCAGTTGAGACATTACATGACAGAGTATTTCATGCAACTTGTTTCTCGTTTAGATCCTTTGAGATATATGTTTAATGAAACTAAGTTTTGTGACGAGACTTATGAGATGGCTTAGCATGCTTTTGACATAGTTTGATGTTCAATTACAAAATGTCACTCAAAGTCTATAAAAGGGAGTGTGTTAGCGGATCGCAGCTTCACTTCGATTCATGACAGGTAGAGTGATTGATGATGATTTAGGATGAGGAGATCGTAGGGTGACTAGTTTGTCACGGTTGGGCGCATGTACTTTGATGGTCGGCTAACCCCGTGCGGATATAGGATAGGTGTTCTATTGATTTCTCCGCATGGTGATCATATCTCGAGATCAGTTCGTTTGGCCTTTGCGGATGGTTATCGAGCCCGCGACTAACATTAGTGAGTATGAGGCATGCTGTCCTTGGGTTAGAAGGCTGCAGGCTTCGGGATTAGAAGGATGGAGATATTCGGTGATTCTAATCTGGTGAGTGGCTTGAGATCGAGGGTGAGTGGAAGGCAGATGTGTAACAGGCCATATCATGCTTATTTAAGAAAGGAGTTACTAGTAGGAGGTTTCGCGACTTGAGCTACACTCACCTACTGGCGTAGAATCGGTTCATGCGTCTTTGCAGCTGCTTTTTGGCTAAATGTGATTGACATTCTGAAAGGTGTGGTAGTTATACACTAGTTGAGGAGCCCAAGAATTATTTCACCAACTAGTGTTGCATTAATGATCGGGGTTTGATGATGGTGATGCATCGTGGTATCGCCAGTATTTGCTCGGTTCTTAGATATGACACATACCTTGAAGCCCGTAGCGACGAGGCAAAGAAACTTTGGCGAGTTGGCCACGACTTTACGTGATACATGGAGAGACACTATATGGCGTATAGTTGATGGTGTGTGTTGTGCCAGATTGAGGTGTTGATCGAGACAATAGAGGTCCATGCCGGGTTTTGTGGGCCCATGGGAGGACATATGTTGGCTCGTAAGATTATGAGGGTGGCTATTTTGGTTGACCATGGAGCGATTGTTGTCGATTTGTTCGAGGAGATGTCTGAGTGTCGGATGCATGGAAGTCTCATACACGTTCCACCATTAGAGTTGCATGCATTGACCTCCTGGCGTTTTGATGCAGGGCATAGATATTGTGGGAAGATTTCGCGAAGTTTTCTAGTGGTCAACAGATTCATTCTAGTCGCTATTGATTGACTCACGAGAAGTGGGTGGAGGCCACTTCTTATGCAAAGCTAAAATCTGGCCAAAAGTGTGCCTTTATCGAATCGCACATTATACGTAGATATGGGTTCCTCATGAGTTGATATCGGACAGAGGTGTGCATTTCAGGGGTGAGGTTGACACTTTGTGCCAGGAGATATTGCATCCGATCACGGATCGTCTGGTAGCGGGTGGAGACAAATGGAAACGTGAGGCATGGAACAGGAATATTAAGAGGATTCTCACATGAGGAATGAGTTAAAGGGCCTGTGAGGGCGGGTCAGAGAATATTCCTTTAAGCATTATGATATCGCACCTCCTTTTCACACTCTATAGGAGCCACACCTTACTCTCTGGTTTATGGCATGGAGCGGTTTTGCAGTTGAGATGAATGGGATCCTTGAGAGTAGCCCTAGAAGCTGACAAATTTCGGAGCGGAATTAGAGTTCAGTCACGGCAGTGGCTACAATTAGATGGGGAGGGAGGAGGTGAAATTTGCCCGATCCATAATTCTAGAAAAACACCAAAGGGGAAGAAGATGGCCAGCTTTAGCGGGTCAACTGGAACCTCTGTGAGCGATTGGTTTTGAGAGTCCTTAGAGGATTTTTCACTGACCCTAGAGGGAAGTTTAGACCCAACTAGGCGGACCCATTTATTAGAGTTGACCAGGGGCTGCATGGTTGATGGACTTAGATGGAAACCAATTCACCAGGCCTTGACCAATGTGGATCAACTAAAAAAAGTTTCGTTTGAGACCTTGGTCGTGAGGATGAGTGGCCATCATTTCGGTTAGCCATATACATATCACTTATGACTCTTTTTTTTTTTTTTTGCGCCGCATTTACGTTTGCTAGCCCATTGAGCCTCACCGCGCATTTGGCCCTATTTTTTTCTCTTATAGCCACCTTTTTGAGTTATGGACACGTTGACATGTTCTTTATATCGCCTTACCACACTCACTTCCTTGTATCCGTTCCATTTCACCAAGTTTCTATGTTTCACCACTTTCTTTTATTCGACTTCTCGTTCTATCTCATTCTTTCCCACTTGAATTAGTGGTGAGTCCATTTCATTTCACTTTGGGGGTTGTCATGTCATCCTTCACTCATTCCATCGACATTTATTGAGGACTTTTAGTTTGAGAAACATGTCATTTCATTGGAGTTGTTTTATTGTACCTTCGTGCTTGGAGATATGTTCATTTATTGCCATATTGGTTTGTCTCTAAGATTCATTTCATTCGGTATGCGCAAAAAAAAAAAAAAAAAAAAAAAAAAAGAAACATATATATATATATATATATATATATATATATATATATATATATATATATAAATCGCGCACGTATATGTATTCGATTATAAGTATTCCTTGGCGAGTTGTTATGTGGATTATGAGGATCATTGTCTTTTAGTGTATGTATTCTTTGTGAGGATTCGTATGTGGGTTTCTGAGATCCTAGTATCATGTATGTTTACTTCAAGATTTTATTATTGGTATATAGAGATGACCCAATCCTCTCCCTAAGGGCTCGAGTTAGTGTCATATTCATCATCGATTTATTGACGACATGTCTTCCCCATGCGTGATTTGGGTAAATTCCATCATATCACATCATCGATTTTCCATACGTATTTATCTTCGACTTCATACCTCTCATTTTCATTTATCACCTCATATGTTTATTGGTTTCGGTTTGATGTTTCACTTTACATCCTTTTCCTCTTACCTATCTCTACATATTGCAAAAAAAAAGAAAGAAAGAAAAAAAACTTAGTTTTGTCGTGATTTGATAGCACTTCCATTGGATGTTCTTGTCATCCATGGCTCATGAGACTTCTTGTGCGTGTGGCATTCCACACGAGGGCATGGGGTTGATCATTGGGTGATTGAGCCTAGTTTCCGCTTCATTTCTTTTACCTTATCACCTAGCCTACATTACGATCCGTGTCCTTAAAGACCACCTTGAGACCATGGGATTTGCGATTTTCTTTGACGGCATTACTTTGATAGTATTTGAGACTTGTTGAAATGTCGGACGCATTATTAACAATGGCTTTTTCTAGGAGATGCCTTGCGTTGGGATCCATTTCTAGTTACGGTTCTAAATGACCGAGGTTTGCCTTTGTTATTAAGGGATCTGAAGTTTTGGCGATTCCTTGACATACCATCTTGGGGCATACCCACCCATTTGTCGGGATCATTTGGATGTGTTTGTTTGTATGAAGCGGTGCTGGCACAGATGTCGAGCCATATTTTGATATTTTGGGGTTTCATCACATCTATATTGGATGACATACATGTCATACTTGAGCATCCCTTATCACTTGAATCATCGAAATTTGTTTACACATTTTGTGCATCACGATGCGTTATCGAAGGCGAGTCTTGTTATGAAACTTATTTTAAGATTTTAAAATCATGTTTTGATAGATGCCACCGCCGGGCCATATCCTTATCTTTGGGATCATTTGGGCGTGGTTGGTTTTGTCGAGCCGGTTCTTGTCGATGATATGAGCCATTGTTATGACATTTTGGGAAACCCCGTCGCGTGTTTGCCAATGGATGTCGTATTGAATCTTTTAACCGCGCTACTATCGCCGGTTCGAGCGTTCGAGCTTAGCGCTACATATGGATCAGATGTTGAGACTTCATGCGCATCATTTGCTAACGCGGCGAGTGAGCGTTGAGACCGTCTTCTGCGCCTCGGCGTTAGACTTTGTCTTCATATGGATTAAATGTTCAGACTTCATTTGCATCACGATGCTGCTTCGATGAATCAAACGTTCGAGACTTCGTTTTACCGCATGTCGGGCGTTGAACTTACGCCTCTATATGGATCGGTGTTGTTCATACGCATCCGTTTGCTAAGCGGCGATCGAGCGTTCGAGACGCCGTCTTTTGCGTAATGGCGTTCGGACTTCGCATACGCATCATATGGATGGGAATGTTGAACTTCGTTTTGTCACGGGGCTTCTGCGCCTTGGCGGATCGAGGCGTTTGAACGATCTTTGCATATCGAGGCGTCGAGACTTTGTCTTCATATGGATCAGATGTTCGAGACTTCATATGCCATCACATTAATATACCGCTGATCAAGCGTTCAGAACCGTTTCTGCATATCGGGCGTTTAGACTCCCTTTATATGGACGGATAAGATGTTCGAGACTTCACTCTGTATCATTCGTTAGCACCGCGATCGGAGCGTTCAAACTTCTTCTTACGCATCAGGCGTTAGACTTAGCCTTTATATGGATCAGATGTTGAGACTTCATCGTATCACGTGCGGCCTTGCCGCGATCAGGCGTTCAAAATTTCGTTTTTACGCATATGAGCGTTGAACCGCTTTATATGGATTAGATGATTTCGGCTTCATACATCACATTCGCTAGCTCTACGGCGGTCGACGTTGAGACCGTCTTACGCTTATCGGGCGTTCGGACTTCGCCTTCGCATATGGATCCAAATGTTCAAATTTCATTTTGCATCACATTTTCTAACCTGTGGTCGAGGCGTTCGGACGCCGTCTTGCGCATATCGGGCATTGAGACGCCGCCTTTATATGGATACCAAGATGTTCGAACTTCATCGCATCACATTCCGTTAGCTTCGATCGTCAGACGTTCAAACCGTCTTCTGCGTATCGAGGCGTTGAGACCGCCTTCATATGGATCGGATGTTCATACTTCATTGCATCACATTTGCTAACCTGTGGTAGGACGTTGATGCCTTCACCATAGTTTAGAACTCTGAAGGATTTCATCTCTATCAGGAGCCTGCCCATATGTAGCTATGATATTCATGGTCATTATCATCGCACACTTTGATCACATAGTTTATTTCGGTTGTCTTACTCTCTGCTTACTAGCTCATGAGTTTCTCCATGACGGGTGTTGATCGCCATATAGTACACATGATCATTCTAGTACCCACGAGCGGGCCGACTTCCACTCGTTTGATTCCCGATCTGAGGTTTGACCTTTGGGAGGACCTTGGAATGGAGTTCGGGATATATCATAGGCGGGACTATAGGTTATCTTGTTTTTTGTTGTCCACTCTTAGGGTGTCTGGGGGGCCTCTTGTGCTTTCTTTAGTGTCCCTCTTTGACACTTTTGGGGTCTTTTTTTCTTCGATAGAGTTCGTCTCGCCATTTCGCTTTTCACACCTTAAACTCTTCGTTGTTGTGTTATTCTGTTCATGAGCTCTACATCGAAAGAACATGTTGTGGACCTAATTATGAGGGCAGATTTTTTCCTTCCCAACAGGAAGCAATCCCACATTGGAAATTTATAAGGGAGAGAGGCCTCCCTTTCCCTATAAAAGTGGTCTTCTCCCCCTTTGATTTGGGGGGAGGAAAAGGGAAAGCAGTAGAGACAACTCCACCAAAAAAGGTTAGGAGACCACTGACAGCCTTGATTAAATATTTTGTTTGAAAGAATAGAATTAAGGCATGGAAAACATATAATTTAAGAACTCTATTAGTTCTTTAGAATTTATTTTCTTAAGGAGGCTATAAGGTCTTCCTCACACGTTAGTAGGGGTCACTGAAAGTGGTCTACCAGTTTGGGTGATGGCTTTGGGGCAATTTGACAGAGGTGATTCGATGCAGGAGCTACTCTTCTACCAGGTATTTTTTTCTTGACTTTCTTTTTACTCTTCTTTTATATAGTTATTTTTTTAATTAATTGTCTTGTATAGATATTAGTCATTTAATTATATAGTCTTATTATTTTATTTTCTTTGTAAGTATATTGTTACATTTTGTTTATTTAATTAAATTGATTGTTTTTTTTATT
The DNA here is from genome assembly GCA_016808115.1 of Tetrastigma voinierianum. NCBI lineage: Eukaryota > Viridiplantae > Streptophyta > Magnoliopsida > Vitales > Vitaceae > Tetrastigma > Tetrastigma voinierianum. The sequence continues at coordinate 572,630 of JAEQBH010003899.1, read as the reverse complement.
CAATTTATTTTTCCTTGACATATGAACTATCACTCACCTTTAACTTAACAAAATCCCCAAATTTAAAAAAAAATAAAACTTCAAGTTCTAAATTTTCATTTCACAATTTTTAAGTGTTCAAATTTTAAAATTCAAATTCCAAATCTCATTTTCTAAAATTCAAAATTTCAAGTTTAAAATGCAAGTCCTCCAAATCTCAAATTTCAAATTTTGATGTTTAATTTGAAATTGCAAATTCTAATTTCAAAAGATAAAGTATTATTAATTTAAATTACAGGATTCTTTTATAATTAAATTTTCATTATAAGGGTTTATAATTTCAAATTTACAGGTAATTCGCTAATTTCAAAATTCAAGCGTCGATTTCAGATTTCAAAATCTCAATTTCAAGATTAGGTTGTCATATTCTTAAATTTTGAAAATTCTCAATTTACATTCAAGTCTAAAAAATCTCAAGAATTTCGGAATTTAAAGCTTCAAACTTGATTTTGAAAATTCGATTTCAAACCCAGACTAAAAATCTCAAACACACGGTTAATTCTACAATTCTATAAATAGAATCTTGGGGAGTTAATTTGTGTAACGTATAAATAGACTTGGGTGGGGCCCGACGTTTATGTATCATTTTAATGAATAATTTGACACTTTTAATTTATAGCGATTTGGCAAGCTAAATGTGATAGTTTGTACATTTTTGCTTAATTTTAATATTGTTTTGATTAGTTGACGCTTCTAACACCATGCCACATCCGGTCGTATTTTTCATTTAACTTTGTAGTGTTATTTATATATGTTTTTGCATCTTTTGTATTATTATTGCTTTGGCGTCGTTGGTTGATTAGTAGCAGTATTTTAACTGGATTTTGTTAGTAGAGACCCGACTTTAGGGGCTTAGAGGGGTGCTACGCTTCATCGTACCTTCCCGATAAGTAACCCGACCCCTATCTAGACTCCTGCTTTCCTGCATACGCCTTTTCTTAATGTGAGTCACATTGCAGGTTTTTTCTTTCTTATTTTGTTTTCCTTTTTAAAATAAAAACAAAATTAAGACGGCGACTCCAAACCGTTTTCTAAAAATGATTTTTTTTTATCAAGAATCCAGCCGCCTTTGTAATGTAAACACATAATAAATTAAAATACTCTGCCTACACGCGACAAACACTTCATACAGATACTATGTCTTCATTGAATTTCATGTGATTGTGAAACTAAACGGATAAACACCCCATACTAAGCCAAATGGAACAACTAGTATAACTTTTATATGATTTTGCTTAAAATTTTCACATTTATAGAAGCGAATATGTATTAATTAAGATTAATTGAATTTTACAATTATTTTAATAACAAGTTCAAAACTTTAAACCATTTAGGATTATCTAAATCCTAATCAACACTCCTATTTTCTTCTTTCACCTTTTTATTTGATAGTCCTTTTTGGTTATTTTGGCCTTAAATCATTTTTTCACATTTCTCTTTTATCATATTTATTTTCTCAACAAAATGATTATTTCACATAGATCTAAATTTTTACTTTTTTATTTTATGATTTTATCTCAAATTTATTACTAGATGCTTGCTTATCTCCAACTTATCAGTAAAGATGCGATTTAGTTTGTCTCTTGCAGACATGCAATTCGTACATCAAAACATATTTGAGCACAAATCAAATCATTGTCAATAAGGTTTGCCGATTATTCACAAGTATTAACTTTATATTATACTAGTATTCTCAAAGCTTTAAATTTAATTCCGATTATATATTTATATCTAATATATTGCTGATTTGAAATTTGAATTAATAAAAGCATTTCTCTTTAAAAAAATTAACAAGTTCAAAATTAATTGGATTCTAGAAAATATTTTATTTAGAATAAATTTATTCTAGAAAGTCAATAAAGAATATCGAACCTTTTACAGTAGAAGAACCTATGAAGAAGAGCTATTTGAGTGATTCTACTTAACTTCATGACATATCAACAATTATCTCTCGTGCTTTCATATATTGAATAAGAAGATAAAATAAAATATTTCATAATGTTTAATATTATATTTTGCTTCAACCATTCTTTTTTGAATCACACATCCTAATCTTAAGAGTAAAATTTTTACCATTCTCTAGCATATTTGAAAAGGGAAAAAATGTAAAAAAAAATCTGTCTGTGTTTTTTCAAATCTCCTTATTTACATCCTAAACTTTATTTTTTATCCAAAAAGGTTTCTAACATTTATTTTCGTAGCTCATTTTAGCCATTGTCATGGCGTAATTGTTAGATGAATTGCTAATGTCACATCCGACATCTGATAAAAGATAAACTTCCTGGCACTATATAAATACATGATTCTCTCAATATAATAAACGCAGTTTTGAAAGTTCCTCGCGGCGCCTCTGCTCTGCCTGATAATATCTACACGACTGACCAAATTATAAACGATATCATACGATCCCCGACCCCGACGCGGTCACATTTATCCTCATCCTGCTTTTTAAAATAATACTATTATTTTAAAAAATATTTAAAATAGCGCACATAAATAAATATTTATAATCTATTTTCGGCAGACTTAAATTTCGGCCAACAAAGTCACATAGATATCGCGGTTTTCAAGACACGATTTCAATCGTGAAAATCGTCAGATTTTCAAGACACGATTTCAAATAAGAATTCAAGTCAGAGCCAAAACACGATCTCAAAGTAAAATTTTGAAGTCGTGTATTCAAAACACGATTTCAATGTAAAATTTTGAAGTCGTACAATAAAATACGATTTCAGCCAGAAAATTACGAAACCACGTTGGCGCATAATGTAAAATTCAGCCAGATTTTGGAAGACACGTATTTCAACAGAATTCGTTTCAAGATTTAAAACACGATTTCAAGCAGAACTAAGCCGTTGCCTTCAAAACACGATTTCAAATAGAACTTTTATTTTTATTGAATAAAAAAATCTTTTTTTTAAATATCTGCATATATGTGGCAGCTACTTCATACTTACGTGGCCAAATCTACTATAATTTCATAAATATTATTTTAACTCTAATATTTTAAAAATTATTTTTTTTAAAATCCTCAATCCTACGAGACACAAACAAGGACGTCAGATTCGCATTTATGCTGCTTGCTATATTCCACTTTGACATGGAAAACTTTGGCGACACTATATAAAGACATACTCTCTCAATCTAATAGATTAATGCTTTTAGTGCCTTGCGCTCTTGGGGTTCTCGTCGGGAGCAATATCTGCTACTACGACTCACGTATAGCGACCGCGAGAGCCAGCATCCATCAGATCATGTTAGTAGTTAACTGTCATATGTCCCATTTAACAACTCATTTAACGGTTTTGTCACAGTAAAGATGGACGTTTTTAAACAAAAAAGTTTAAGGTGTCAATGTGAGATTTAAAAAAACATGAGGGTTTTTTTTTTTTTTTTGCACTTTTTCCCTATTTGAAAATTAATTTTAAATTTCTTAACTAAAATAATAATTTGGAAACATAGAAAGTGTTTAGTGTGTTATGATCTTAAATCATCAAGCTTTCTTGTTCCAGCACAAATCTTAAACTTCAATTTACTTTACTTACAATCAAACATAATTTAACTCAAAAAATAATCAGATATTAAGATTCCTAATTTAAAAGAACAATGGGGGTGGTGGCGCAGTTGGCTAGCGCGTAGGTCTCATAGCTTCCGAGTTATCCTGAGGTCGAGAGTTCGAGCCTCTCTCACCCCATCTTTTTCTCATTTTATTTAATGTCCCACCCATTAATATTATTAAATATATTATCAAAATAGTTTCAAAACCAAACCCATGAATACTAATACAAATTATTTTTAAAAAATATCAAAATATTTTGAAAACCAAACTGTTGGAAATGTTTTTAGGAAACTTTTTTAAGTTAATGTTATAGTGAGTAATTATGGTTTTGACTTTTTTTTTAATAAAAAAAAGTTAATTGCATGCTAACAACAACATTCCCTAAAAAAAAATTTCAATGCTATAGTTGGTGATCGTGACGTTGTTAATATGTATGCCGATGTGGTTTCGACTATTAGTTTAGACATTAATTTATTTTTAACATATATTTGGATTTTTTTCTAAAATAAATGAAAAAAGCATATGTACATATGTAGCATATGTACAAATTTAATTTTTAGTTATGGTTAACAGGAAAAATAGATATATAGTCCATCAAATAAAATGGTTAATTGAATATTTGGTTATTATTAGGTTTTTAATGCATTTTTTTTACCACGGTTTAACCCAATCATATTAATGATTATGTTTTTTATTTATATAAATAACAAATAAAAATCTGAGAATCGATTTTATTGTTTTTGCCACGGGTTAACCCAACGAGACCCACCTCTCCTTTTGACTTTAAATATCAGTCATCGCCTCTGACACATCGGACAATTCTATGCAATTTCTTTCTCCTAATCCACCCACATCTAATTATTGCTCCTCTCCACCATTCTTACGATGGACCCCCACATTTTTCTTTCTTTATTATTTTTGGTCATCCAAGGACAATATTTGTTCTCAACCAAACAAAATGTTGGGCCTTGTTTGGAAAATGTGTATGGAATTTCATTTTGTAACTCCAAGAACATACTTAATAGTTTGTGTGTTTAAAAAGTATATTATAATTTATACAAAAAATTTTAATATTTTAGTGATAAAATTTAGTACTATGAAGAAAATAAAGCAAACGAGACATAGTATAGTCCATGAAGCTTCTTCCTATATCAAGCAAACAAAAGTCATGAATGATCATTCGTGAGTAAGCAAAATTGAGTGAAATAATTTTATAAATATTTTTTTTGTCCCTTCAAACATTACAAAATAATAACATTATCATTACAATAAAAAATATATATATATATATATATATATATATATATATATATATATATATATATATATATATTAAAAAATAGCATGTTTGTACTGAGGATTACTTGGTGTGAGCAAATGGATGGCCTGTGAGTTGGCGGGGGTCCCCTGTTTCCACTTTACATACACAGACAGCGTTTGTTCTACGTAAGTCTCCTTAAATCCCATTTTCACTTAGCTTTCTTCATAATTCACTGCTTCACGTGCTGTACGATGCTCGATGGAAAGGAAAAAAGAAGACTGAAATTGAAATGGGTGATTGGTGAAAAGGAAAATTCTGAGAAATGGTAATCTGTGGATGATGTTTGTGTCAAATTCAGATAATGGGGAAGCTCAATAATAACAACAACAATACCAATAATTGGAGAAAATAAATAACCCAGAGACACCCAATGATTTGGAGGAGAAATGTCCATCAGGGAAAGAATATCCAGGGCCCGCTCACATGACACAGCCATTATTTCTGGATCATCCTCATCAAATGGGAATGTTCCTCACAGCATTTTACTGTAATTTGACTAATTTCATAAATTTTGTGGGAAAAATTCAAAATTTGCATCACCATCTGCAGATTTCTAGTTTTTTTTTTGAAAAGAAAAGGGGAATAAGATATCCAATTTCGTGAAGGTTGTGGACCTTGCTATGATGATCTGCAGAGTCAGGCTGCAGGTCACTGTAGTGTTTGAGAAAAATATGAGCACAGATCTCAAAGAAATGCGTCAAGCCCAACAACAGAAACAGACAAACAGTAGAAGGGAGGACATAGAAAAGGGGAAATTGCAGAGAGAGTGATAGAGTGAAGAGAGAGAGAGAGAGATAGAGAAGAGAGAGAGAGGGGCATCCAGCAACATAGAGAATATAAAACAATAGGGAATAGTTTAATATAAGATTGCTACAGAAGAGAAGATCCCTCATCCATGGGCGGGAATAATTGAAGCTGAATTTCAAAAATGGTAAAATAAAAATGAAAGGCTGAAAAGTGGACAATACAATACCTAAGGCCTCATTCTGGGCTCACAGCTTCATTTATTCACCACCCATCACATGCTCTCCTGTCTTTCCAACTTTATGTTTGAAAAACCAAGAAAAAAAGGAAGAGTTTTTCAATGAAAAAAAAACTAAAAATAGAAACCCATTATCTGCAACTTGCCATCTGTGTTCCAACTGACACTGCAGAGTTGTTTGGTGCCTTTTTCAGCGATTTGAAATCTGAACCCGGTTTTTTGGGCTTTGTTTTTTCATTTATTGCTGATTTCAATCTGATCTCTGGGCTGGTTTTGGTCTCTAGTCAAAGGTAGTTTTCTTTTGAGTATTTCTAACTCATTTAAAAAAAATGCTTTTTTGTATTTTTTTATGCATTGAGCTTCTGGGGGAAGAGTCAGGAGGCTTCTATGCTTCTTAGATTTGATGGCGAACTCCATTTTAGTTCTATCTCTCGTGCTTGAATTTTCGCCACTGTTTCATTGATTCTGGTTTCATCCGGTCAGGGGATTTCTTTTCCTTTTCGGAAGATATAATCGGTTTTCAGCCGGTGGGTACTTTCTCTTTTGGTGATTTAAGTAATGGGTCTGTGAGGATTTTACAGTTCACAGGGGTTTCGGAGACCATTCTCGGTATTGAATGTTTGGTTGGTCCTACCAGTTCCTTTGTCTTCCACATGTGCTTGGTTTCTGTTTTGCTTCTGGTCTCTTTTCTTCTGTTGGCGTTTGGGTTCTTAAAATGTTGCCTTTTTCTTGCTGAGAGTTAAATAGTAATGGTCTGGATTTGAAGCAAAGCTGGACGATTGATAAGCTAAGTCATATCTTTGTTAAATGTCTGAGACTGTTGAAAAGGAGGTACTTTTGTATTTGGTTTAGGGTTTGGAGTTTCGTTATCCCATAAGTAGCTACAGAAACTGGTTTGGATGTACATGTTATGCATTCATGTTTGATTTCCTGTTGTTTGGATTTTTTCTTTTGTTTTTGTTTTGGTGGGTTTTTATTGATTTGTGAAGACATGGTGTCTTGAATGTGCAGATGAACTCTCTGTGATGTGCTAGTTGGTGTTAGATTTTGGAGCTTGTTGGAGATGGAAAAAAGGAAATGGCTGTGGAAAAGGAAGTCCTCTGAGAAAAGTCCTGGTGAGACTGAAAGTTCTGGATCAATCTCCTCCCATTCTGAAAGATACTCGGATGACCAGGTTGGTGTTTTACCTTCCCCACAACATTTTTTCTCTTGATTCTCCTTTTTGCCTTGGGCATTTGTTTTGCTCGTGTATACCTCTGGTTAGAACCCTATTAACAAGAAATAGTCTCTGAAATAGTAGCATTCGGTTCTTTCCGATGATGAGCTAATCTCTTGATGGAGGTTTCATATTGTGTTGAATTCAAAATTTTGACAATTTCCTCTGTAAAACCCTGTTTTTCATAGAACCTTTCTTCCCCTTCCTTACAAAGATTTTGAAGATTCAAGTTGCAGAGTTGAATTTTGATGTCGAGTAAGGTATATGGAAACCATTCTTCTTTGGTGGGTGTCAGTTGCTCGGTTGTCCTCCATGTTTCATTTCTTAACTGAATTCACTCTGTTTAATCATACATGAGAGAGAAAAGGCCTAATGGATTGTCCCAGGCAGGTTGTTTTTTTTTTGGTTTCTGTGGAACCACAACAAGTTCTTGTGGGTCCAAGCGCTTGACAATTCAAGTGGCTCCTCCATGACTATCTCATGCCTTATAGGCTAACACTAGAGAGTACAGCAACATCACTATAAAAGCCTGGCGTTTGTGTCATTAATGTAAATGATAAAATGTCAAAAGGGGTTCCCAAGAGTTTTCATTTCATTTCGGTTAACTTGAACATTGGAATTTCTCTTTGATTGAAGACGTAGAGGCGGGTAACAATTAACAATATTAACAATTGCAAATGTGTCTTGGTATGGATGTTTTATATGATATCCAAGACTTATCAATCCCAGACATCTCTCTGTTTCAAGAAATCCCTCAATGGATTTTGTATCCATGGGCTGTTAAAAGATGCTTTGGCTGATAACTTTAAGGGGTAAAAAATAAAAATGATCTGATCAAGTTTCCAGCTTGCATTTTATGTCGCAAGTGTAGATAGGTTCTGGCATCTCTAGGGCCTCTCTGTAGCAGAGTGCATTACTTTTGCACCTTGGTAGAGTGGGTCAAATCTCATTGGCTGTACATGGCTTGTTAAAAACCCTAGTTACAAGGTCCTGTTAAATAATTTAAACATTGCTTGATTTTTGACTTATATCACCTAGACCATTGTATTGAACTTTAAAGACATAAATTATCTTCTTGTTTTTCTTGGGAACAAAAAGCTCCCTGTTTGAGTCTCAGCCCTATCTAAAACATGGTTCTTGGGAAAGGTTTCTTGCATATGTTGTTTTCTGGTTGGGGTGGAGGCTAATGGATTTTCTGCATTATAACCAAACTTCTCTTCTAGAACTTGCTATTGAGAACTTTGCTTTTGAAATGGCTATAATTGGTTTCCATTTTTGTATAGTCCACATTTGGCATCTGATTTGATCCTTCCAATAATATAAAAACAAATTCTTCTTGTTTCTTAAACTTAAATTCTTGATGTTGGGAACTTTTGCTTTTGAGACTAGCATTACTTGTTTTAAAATAGGATTGACTGTTGAAGATTGAAGTTGCAGAGTTGAATTTTGTAGTCAAGTAAGATACACAGAAGCCATTATTCTTGGGTGGGTATTAGTTGCTCGGCTGTCCTCCGTGTTTTCCTTTTATCCAAATTTCTTAAATGAAGTAACTGTGTTTAATCATACATGAGAGAGAATAGGGCCAACAGATTATCCCAGGTGGGTTGATTTTGTTTCGGTGGAACTACAACAACTTCTCGTGGGTCCAAGTGCTTGAGCAATTCAAGTTGCTCCTCATCATCTATAAATTATCTCTTGCTAATAACGAGGGTGGCTTGAACATCAGTAAGGCTGGGATTGGAGTGCCACGGAGTTACGGAGTTCAGTCCGCCCAGGGACATTGGGGTATTTACACAGGTATTCCTCCAGGCCCAGGTGATTAATCGAGGTCTTGTGCGTGCAGGACATCCATGGTTATAAAAAAAAAGTATCTCTTGCCTAATAGGCTAACACTAGAGCACACATCATCCCTATAGGAATCTGGCATTCAGGTCCTTAATGTAAATGATAAAATGTCATGAAGTGTTGCTATGGGAGCTTATTTTATCATAATTTATGCCCACTTTGAAATTTATCTTTGACTGAAGACATAGAATAGAGTACAGTTGCAAATGTCTCTTGGTATCAATGTATTATGTGATATCCAAGACTTGCCAATCCCAATCTCCTATCTGTTTGAAGAAATTCAATCATGGATTTCTTTCCCAGTGGAATGTCAAAATATGCTTTGGCTAGTAAGTTCGAAGTGTAAAAAATTAAAAATCACCAGACTAGGTTTCCAGCTTGCATTTTATATCACAGGTGTAGATAGGTTCTAGCATATTTAAGGTCTCTCTTTTTTGGTAGGTAATACTTAGGGTCCCTCTGTAGCAAAGCGCATTGCATTTGCTCCTGTTACGGTAGCTCAAATCTCAATAGCTAAAAGTGGCTTGTTATAGGCCCTAGTTACGTGGGCCCTGGTAAATAATTTCAACTTTAGTTCATCTTTGACCTACGGATTGATCCCTACCCCAATGTACTGAGCTGTAAAGACATAAGTAATCTTATTGTTTCACGTAGGAACTAAAAGTCCTAGGTTTGAGTCTCAAGCTTATCAAAAGCATATTTCTTGGGAGAGGGTTCATGTATATGTGGTTTTCTGGGTGGGTATGGATTTCTTGCATTAGGAAATAATATTCTTCTTGCTTCTAGAACTTATTTTTTTTATACTGAGAACTTTGCTTTTGAGATAATAATAACTTGTTTCCATTTCTGTGTAGTCCACATTTGATCTCAGATTTGATCCTTTCTTAGCAACATTGATAATGTCTTCTGAGCTATACTGCTTTCAGTTCATCTCATTTATCTCCCGTTGAGCTTATCTCGATATTTTGAGTGATTGATCCCAAGGCAGGGAGCTCTGCTTGAACAGAAAACAGCAGGCTGCTGGCAGCTACTACCATTAGCCATTCAATTACATGTTAGTACTTGCTTTGACAATGAAGTAATATCCATATGATAGGCCTGTGGCTATTGAAGAGAAAATGGATTATGCATATCTTTCACTGGAACTCCTTGATTCAATGGTATAGCCAAGTAAAAGGAGCAAATTTCTTGAATAGCTAACATTTAAAGAAATTTCTTGAATAGTTTCTCTCAGCTGAAATGCACATAGAGACTATTTCATTCCCCCTTGAAGTAAATGAGTATATACAGTCATTGTAAACTAGATGGATCTGTAAAAAATTTACGAAGCTAGGCCTCTTGCCAAAGGGATTACCCATAGTAGGTGTCTGGCTTTTACTAGTGAAGGACCTTTAGACAGGAGTTGGGAGCAAAATATATTCTAAAGGGTTGATTTGAGAGCTGTTTTATAAAATTCTGCAAGACAGTCCCTTATTCTCTCTCTGCTGGCAGTTCTTAGAAGCAGTCAGTTGGATGTGGTTATGTTTATCCCTTTTTTATAGGGTGAGGCGTATATGATCAACTCTTTCGATTCCAGTGTTTCTGGTGGTGGGGAGAAGGTTAATAGGCTCTCAAAGACATTTTACTTTGGTTGAAGCAGTTTCTTGTGGTGTGATCTGAAGTTATGATTAATTAGCAAATGTCCTGGAAAGAACTAGAGATGCATAGCCCTTATCTTTTGGGGAGGTGGGAGGAAGTTCTTGAGTTCCATCTAAAAGAGTACTTGCAATTTTCAAGTCTGCATGGGTTTCTTGGTACCTTCACTGGTTTCCAACTAGAAGGAGCTTTTGGAGCATTCATAGAGGAATTTAATTACAATCATAGTTGGATTTACATAATGCATAATGGCCTTTTCCCCCTTCTGGATTTAGTGATGGATTTATTGTGGTGAAATTTCCTGTTTAGCAATTAAATTTGATATTACCCAAAATATTTAAGTGAAATGGTAGAATAACCGGGCTAGGATTCGGCTTGTGGAAGAATGGTCTGGCCATGTTAGGATTCCATGCTTGGCTACAGTTCGCTTATTTGCATTTCTGGTGGAGATCCATGATACTCTCCACTCAGGTTACTTGAGAGTTAACAGTGTGAGCATGTTATCATGGAGGATCATAGCCTCACTTTGGCTAAGCAATTTCCATTTCTTCGACTATCAAGCAAGCTGAATCTATTTGATGTGTTGATCTCTTTCCTCAAATATTTAAGAACTCTGGAAATATTTACCTCTCCCTCTAGATATTGTCCCCGTTGAGACTTGAACCTGGAACGTCCCACAAACCCTTCCATCCCTTTACCACTTGAGCTAGGCCTCAAGGGCTCCCTGAGGCTATATTTCTGTATTGATTAAATGGTAAGAGAATGTTGTTTTGTGTATTTGTGTGTTTCAAATGCATCATTTTGACATTTATGGTTTTAAGAATAACTTCAACTTCAAAGCTGCCATTGTCAAAACAACTTATTATTCTGCAAGTTGCAAAGAATTTGTGTGAACTAATCTTCAATGCAGCATCCAAAAACCACCAGTGCATTCTAACCAAATTTTCTTGTGTTCTAACTTGTATATGCTAGATGTAATGCACATCTTGATACAATTGGTTTTCCTTTGTACATACAAGTGCATTCCTTGGCAATGTCAGGACTAAGAAAACAAAATTTGGAAACCATTAATGATAGAATTCCTCAGTTCAGCATTGACTGGGGAGCCTTGTTCCAAAAGTTTGTCTCACTTTATTCTCTTCACGCTTCCTTTAGCTATTCCCTATCAATCTGAGGGTCAATGTTCTTATATAATGGATTAAAATTCTTATTGGTTTGTATAAGGTCGGCTCTGGTTAATCCTTTATCTAATTATTGGTGTAGGATGGATTGAAGTCATCTCCAAATCATAGCACTCAGTCACCGGAAGTGACATCCAAAGTTGCTACTAGCGGTGATGAAGTTAATGATAATGTGAAGAGTCTGACAGAGAAATTATCAGCTGCTCTTTTGAATGTTGGTGCTAAAGATGATTTAGTTAACCAGCATGCCAAAGTTGCTGAAGAAGCTGTTGCAGGTATCAGATGTAGTAATGTTTTGGTACAATTTCACACAGAATTTTCATGCAAATGTATTGTTATCTTGATCAATTCTCAAAATGGCATTGTAATTATATCTTTGCTGTTCTTCCCTTGTGTAATTACATCTTTTTTGGTTAAAGTTCTTATTACTTAAATGGTAGGCTGGGAAAAGGCTGAAAATGAAGTGGCAGTTTTAAAGCAACAACTTGAGGCTGCAGTTCAGGAGAACTTGGGGCTGGGAGATCGAGTGAGCCGTCTTGATGGTGCCCTCAAGGAATGTGTTAGGCAGCTTAGACAAGCAAGGGAGGAGCAGGAGGAAAAGATCAGTGAAGCAGTGCTGAAGAAAACTCGGGAGTGGGAATCCGCCAAATTTGAGCTGGAGAGCCAGCTTCTTGAGCTTCAGGCACAAGTAGAAGCTGCTAAAGCCGAACCTCCTGTTCCTATTGACCCTGATCTTTGCCATATGCTTCAGGCTTTGGAAAAAGAGAACTCAACACTCAAGCATGAGCTACTCTTTCAATCTGAGGAACTTCAGGCTTTGGAGGAAGAGAACTCGGCCCTCAAGCATGTGCTTCTCTCTCAAACAGAGGAGTTAGAGATTAGGACAATTGAGAGAGACTTGAGTACCCAAGCAGCGGAAACAGCCAGCAAGCAACATTTAGAGAGCATAAAGAAGGTAGCAAAGCTTGAGGCTGAGTGCCTGAGGCTAAAGGCCTTGGCACGTAAATCATCTTCGATTCATGATCGCAGATCTGTTGCTGCTTCTTCGCTTCATATTGAATCTCTCACTGATAGCCAGTCTGACAATGGGGAGCAGTTAAACACAGGGGATAGCAATCTCCACCAGACTAGCAGCTTTGAGGTGAATGATTGTGAACCAAGTTGCTCAGACTCGTGGGCGTCTGCCCTTATCGCTGAGCTTGACCAATTCAAGAATGAAAAGGTTGTTAGTAGAAATATCCCTGCATCACCCATTGAAATCGATCTCATGGATGATTTCCTTGAGATGGAGCGACTTGCTGCCCTGCCCCAGACTGAGCGTGGAGGCCACAGCCTTGATTCACAAGCTGTTAACAACCAAGCCAGTAACGAAGATGGTTCATTGAGAGCCGAGCTTGAAACCATGACTCATCGAATGGCTGAACTGGAAGAGAAATTGGAGAAAACGGAAGCAGAGAAAGCTGAATTGGAGATATCTCTAACAGTAAGTCAAGATTGTATTGAAACATCCAAAATTCAGCTGAGAGAGGCTGAAATGAAGTTGGAGGAGCTGGAACAGGAGCTTAATTCTGCAAATGAATCAAAGCAAGCCCTTGAGTGTCAGCTCATTGCAATGGAGGAGCTGCAAAAAGAGCTTAATTTTGCAAATGAATCAAAGCAAGCCCTGGAGTCTCGACTCATTGCAATGGAGGAGCTGCAAAAGGAATTCGATTTTGCAAATGAATCAAAGCAAGCCCTTGAGTCTCAACTCATTGCAATGGAAGCAGATGCTAGGACCATGTCTGCAAGGGTTCATTCCCTAGAAGCAGACGTGGAAAAAGAGCATGCTATGTCAGCAGAATTCGGAGTCAGGTGTCGAGAATTGGAGGATGAACTACTGAAAAAGAAACAGGAACTCGAAATTCAGCAAGCTGCAGCCTCAAATGTTGAACGAAAGGTTAAGCAGGTCAGTCATTCTTTGGAATTGGTAATCTTCTTTTCCGTATCAATCTAGAAAGACAGGATATAAACATTCCCCTGGGATAACCAACATTGCAGGAGGAACTAGCCGTTGCAGCTGGAAAACTTGCAGAGTGCCAGAAGACGATAGCATCTCTGGGGAAGCAACTAAAATCTCTGGCAACACTGGAAGATTTTCTGACCGATGCTGGGAACCTGGCTAATTTCTCGGGAAAATCAGTGATTCCTACAGCAGGGGGAGGGGAAATATGGAGGTTGCATAGCAATGACACATTTTCCTAAAAGAGATGATGCTGATTCTTCCAACATGGGTGCTGAGAGTTGTGGTCCTTCAATCCATGCCATGGATGGGAATTCATTCTCATCTTTGTCCCACTCAGCTTCATCCATAAATCATCTTAGTTCTGATAAAACTCTTAACAGGTTTGGAAACCAGTTTGTTCCAACCAGAATAGAGATGGATCCACCTATACCACTGATGTCTTCACATGAAAAATGTATAAGAGAACCAAAAAAAAAAAGGGATTTTTATTTTGCATTTGTAGAACAGGGATTTTTAGTGTATCTGTTAAATAGGAAATTGGTGACTGAATATGGTGTTTAAATGGGGCAGTTGTGTTCATATGGATGATGGTGAGATCTTGAGAAAGTTTGGGTTACAAATTTAATTTTTCCTTTGTCTTTTGTTTATTGTTTAGTGTTTTAATTCCAATCAGCTTTTATTAATTTTTCTATTTAAATCTCATGTGTTTTTTAATTTCTAAATTAAGAAAATAACATTGCAAATAACATCGAAAATTACAAATTTCTTGAATTTAAAAACCATTTAACAAAATTTTTAATATTTTTGAAATTTGTTTTTTGTTTTGAAAAACAAGGAGAACATGTTAAGGGTTTGTTTGGTTTAGTTTTAGTTTTTAAAAATTGTTTTTGAGCACAGTTTTTGAAAACATAGAAAACACCAAAATAGTGTTTTCTCAAAACTGTTATTTTTCTCTAATTTTAGTGTTTTATGTGTTTTTTAGAGGCAAAAAAAAAAAAGAACTAAATGTATTTTCTATGTTTTTCTTATTTTTCAAAACAAAAACTGTTTTTAAAAAAGGAAAATTAATATTAAAAACCTGAAATTTTATGACCCTTTTTTTAATATACTTTAATTAATTTATTGTCACACCTCTAAAACTAGTCACTGATTTTGGGGGTGTGACAAGTGGTATTAGAGCATGTAGGATGGCATGAGAAACACTAAAGAAACAGTGTTTGGTTGGAAGAGATGGTCGGTGGCTGGAGCGGTGATGATGGCACTCTCTTCTTGTGGGTTGCATACATATCGAATGAACTTAATGTTCGGAGGGATTTGGTTGAGTCCTAAGCCAGGGCAGGAAAAGTTCGTTGACATGAAAATTGAAATTAAGTTCAGGATGATGAATTCAAACAGATCATGGAGTCACTGCAGGCAGATGTTACAATCCTTAAGAAGACTGTGTTGTAGGGCTGTTCCTCTTTGAATGCAAATGCTGCTCCTAACGTTCAAGTCCCCAAGCCCAAAGGCTTCAGTGTCAATTGCAATGCAAAAAAACTTGAGAATTTCTTATGAGACATGGATAAGTTCTTCAAGGTTGCTCGTGTACCAGAGGCGAAGAAAGTCTCAATCACCAGCATGTATCTCATGGGTGATGTGAAACTTTGGAGGCATACTCGGGTAGGGGAAGATTCAGAAGTTAGTGTTTGTAATTTGGTTTTTGGTTCCTTTGTAAGAAAACAAGTGGGAAACACTTTATGTGTTCTTGTAGTTTCGCGGTTTAATAAAATACAAGTTGGGAGTTTTTCTGTACTTGATTGTCTCTCATATACGCTGCTATTTAGAGAGAAATGAGGTCGAAAGCCGCCACAAGAGGGACTTATCGCTGCACACTTTACGAGAAAATCACCGACCTGGCTGTGCGTCGACACATATCCACGCTAAGCCTCAAACATGAGACCTTCCCTCCCTACGCCCTACACCCTACGCTTATTTGAAACAGTGAGCACTTTATCACTTAAGCTATGCATGATATGCAATTTTCATGACTTTTACATTTAAATTTTGAATAAAATTTTTTATTTTTAAATATAATAACTTTTATTTTAATTATAATTCTAAATTTTTAATACCTAAACAATCATCAAACTGCCATTTTATCGTGCTACACGGGATAAAGATAGTTTCGAATCTTGTTTGAGCCATAACTATAAACACAAAAAAATATTAAATTAAAAAAAATAATGAGTATTTGTTTTTAGAGTTTTGAAAAATAGAAACCAAATATACTTTCTTAAGTTTAAAAAATAATTTATGGCATTTAAAACAAAACCTAATAATGTTAAATGATTCTTCCGGAAAAAAACATTTTTATTTTAAATATTTACAACGATTTTAAGAGGATGATAAAAAAACACATTGAAAAGCAATTAGGATTGGAAATAGGGCCAGGTGGAGGAGTTTGGGTCGAGACTTGGGGAGTGATGGAGTTTTAGTACACACCCACCGACGTGGGCTCTTCATTTACCCTTCACTCCCACTCCCACTCACATCCTATCCACATACCTCCTCCTCCTCTTCCTCTTCCATTATACACTTCCCACCTCTCAAAATTGAGCTCTACCAATCTGATCAAGAGCCACAGAGCTTCACACATTTTCCCGGAAAAGAAAATCATTATCATCATTAAACCTCAGACGCCATGGCGCAAACCATGCTCCTCACTCCCAGCGTTTCCGGGCATTCAGTGCTGGATTTGAAGAGAGAGCCTTTGATTCAGAGACTGAGGCCCAAGCCAATCTCCCACCTTTTCCTCCCTCCACTTCCCGCCTCATCCTACACTCCATCTCCTGCATTTACAACTCTTGCTCTCTTCAAATCGAAAACCAAAGCCGCTCCCCCAAAGAAGCTGGTCTGATCATCTCCCTTTCCATTTTCCTCCTCGATTATTCTTTATTCTTTATTATTATTACTATGTCTGAATCATCTCTGTATTTGTTATTGTTTAATTTCTTGATCTTCACCATGTAACAGGTTACGCAGCCGAAGCCGAAGGTTGAAGATGGAATATTTGGAACCTCCGGTGGCATTGGTTTCACCAAGAAAAATGAGCTGTTTGTGGGTCGTGTTGCCATGCTCGGCTTTGCTGTCAGTAAATTTTATTTTCCTTTCCTCCTTATCCATTTTCAACTTCTTATTTAATTCACTGCTCTTTCAAGTAATTTTCTGGTTGATTAACTAGAATCTAAATTGAAAAGGGATGATAGATGGAGTGATAGACCTCCTCCTCCTCCTCATCATCATTCGAATATTCACTAAACGACCGTAAATTTTTTAGTCGCTAACACTAGTGCTCCTACGTTCTCTTGTATGTACACGTGTCCATGTCGACACCCATATATAATTAAAAGGACCAATCCCATAGTTACTTACACAACTAACCTACAGTAAAAGTAACTTTGAAAATATTATTGAGATTTAGCTAAAATAGTAAAAGGAATGGGTTGGGCATATAAAAGGTGAGTGCTTGTAGTAACAGAATATTACATACAGAGTGATTAGATGACAAAAAATAACCTTGAAAATGTTACCTTATGGGACAAAAAAACTGAAGTTAAATTAATAACTAAATATTGTGAATATTTTTGTCCCATCCCTCACATTAGAACTATTTCTTCAAAGGGTTTTTGAAGTTTGACTCAATTGATAAAAATATGAGATGGGTATATAAGAGAACCCATGATTGAATTCTTATAGGAATAAAGTACTTCTCCCATATTCATATGTGAGGGGGACAACAAATGTGAATAGAAGTAAAAAATAATAAAAACTATACCTTCTAGGACACTTTTACAATTCAAAGAAAGAGGTTAATTTACTAATATATTTGAATTTGTTCCTTTTAATTGGTATCCCATATTGAAAAATTGCAGGCATCCTTGTTGGGTGAGGCAATAACAGGAAAGGGAATTCTGGCACAACTGAATCTAGAAACTGGAATCCCAATCTACGAAGCAGAACCACTTCTCCTCTTCTTCATCCTTTTCACCCTGCTTGGAGCCATCGGAGCTTTGGGTGACCGTGGCCGCTTCGTCGACGATGAGCCCACCGGACTTGATCGGGCTGTTATCCCTCCCGGTAAAGGCGTCCGATCAGCATTAGGACTCACCGAAGGAGGTAAAGCTCTTATACGCTCTCAGCTCTCATCTCTCAACTCTCAATACATATATATCTATATCTACCAGTATAGTACATATCTTGAGTTTGACTGTTATCATGTGGTATCTATTTGTTTGATTTTACAGTATGAATGGAATATTTTAAAGATCATCGGTTATCATCTTACAATCGGTAAAGAAATGCAGAAGGGTGATCTACACCTGAATATCAGACTGAGTTCCGTGAATGAGATCGAACCACTCGTCCTCTTCAACGTTATTTTCTTCTTCATTGCTGCTTTGAATCCCGGGTCGGGAAAATTTGTGACCGATGAAGAAGATGAGTAGATTCTTGTATGTGTGAACCAGGTTGGATTTACAAGCCACTCCTTTATGTTTAGCTTCATCTATGTACTACCAAGTAATGTGCTATTTTCTTTCCTAATCTTTCTCTCTTGTCCTTGAAATTGAATGCTCTGTTTCTGTAAAGAAATGCCATTTTCCTCTCTCTCTCTCTTTGATTCCGAATGGAGTTTTTAGATTAATAACAATGAACGGCTGATTATCAAAAAAAAAAAAAAAGAAAAAAAAAGAAAAGGGAAATAGGGATGTTTCCAGGCTCAGTAAAAACTGAATACTACAACGTGATAAAAACAATGAACCACTTACATCATTCTTGATAACTTCATCCTCAGAACCCCTGGGCATCAGTGGCTCAATATAAACCTGTAAATGGTGATGTAGAGCCCTCAAATGGCTGCGACTTGGCAGGGTCATCGCTAAATTAAAATCCATGTAGAGAAGCAGGGGAAAATGGCATGAAACCATGACAGTTTTGATGTTGATGGAGGTTTATGTGTTGAGTAGTTAGCATTATTTCACTTGTATTTCACTCCCATTGCTGAATATTCTCATTTTTGGACACTTGTTATTGCAATTAGCATCTTGGGTTGCAGTCTTACAATTTTTTTTTATTATTATATTCTTGGAGATATAACTATGGTAGCATAGCAATAGACTATCAGTAGTGGTGTGTATTTTGGGGGTTTTAGCATTTCTGGTGGATATATCTGGCTTCTAGTGGCGGCTATGGAGGAATCCGGGAATCCGGCTTCTAGCATCAACAAGGCAGAGATATACATCTTTGGTTTTGTAGGCCTAACAAAGCGCTATAGGTGGAGACTCATGTTTGGTGGAGGGACAACCCCACCACTTCACTCCAACTCATAACTTTTTTTTTTCTTTCTTTTTAAGTTTTAAATGATAATTTTTAATAATTTATAGTCGTATGATCCTCTCTCAACTTCATTTGGCCTGAAAATAATTTGTATACATGTATGCAAAAGAGGAATTGAATTCTTGATCTCCCATCATTTATAGTGGAATATCTATACCACTTGATTAAATCTCTTTTTGTGCTAAATATTTGCCTCATTAAATAATATTTGAAACTTCCTCCATTTCCTTTAAAATTGATTTTACTAACACTAAATTTCAATTAAATTTAAATATTATTATTCATTTATTTTTCAAATCCTTACTTTCAAATATTTCTAACCTGTTTTCCTTATATTTCAATTAGAACTAATTTTTCAAACAATTTTTTTTTCTATTCTTTCTTTCTCTTAAACTTTCTTTGCTTGTTTTCAAAACTTTTATTATTATTATTTTAGTTATTTAAGAAAATGATTTTTTTTTAATAACATGACTAGTTTCGTGGTTCCAATAAAATGAAATTTTATGGAATTGATTCATAGATAAATAAACGGGCTTGGGTGGGGCTCGACACCCCATGTATCATTTTAACAACACCGACTTCGAACTATAACCAATTTTTAATCGAATTAATATTCTATATTTTTCGGCCTAACTAACATGATTTTCTATCGATAAATAGCTCGATTCGTCAGTCTGGGTTATTAATATTTTTCTCATCTTACTTTGCTTATTTATTTATTTATTTGTTTATTCATTTATATATTTCTAAGTGCTGTTGTCAGACATATTATTGGTTTCAGATTCATTGATCGACAAATTAAAAATCATAGTATTTTCCTTGGGCCTTAAGAAAACCCAATTTTAGGAGCTTAGAGGGGTGATACGTTTTCATCGTACCTTCCTAATAAGTAACTTGACTCTCGGACCTAGAGTCGATTTTTTCCAAACTTGCCTTTTCTTATAGGGAGTTACATTTAGAGTTTTTCTTTTTTATTTTATTTTCCCTTTTAAAATAAAACAAAAATAAGTGACGACTCTAAACCGTTTTATAAAAATGATTTTTTAAAAATAAAAACAAGTTTCGCCTTTTTAGTTGGAAATGCATAATAGCCAAAAATGCGAGATCCATAGGCGATCCGGCGATAGTGGGCCGGTCATTCGATGATTGCTTCAAGAAAAATACTTATATGAAGCAAGAAGAAAAGTACGCAAGAATTCGACCGCTTACCCTCCCTTATGGTGATCTTCCTAATTTATGTAGCGAGTTCATACCCCTTTCTCCTAGAAGAATCTCCTAATCTTAGGGATAAAATATATGTTTTTTATCAAAGACTAATTTTTATTCAGATTAATCTTCCAGTCATGATGAAAACTGGTGAATTACGATAAATATCTGCGCTGCTTCCCTGCTTTATCTATTTATTAACGGCTTTGTCATATGTGGAAGGACAATCGAGTTAGGGACTTAAAATTCCCAGGTGGGTTGCCTTGGCGGCATCTAGGAAGACACCTGGCTCTCAGCAGGCAGACTTTTGGACTCCGTCTAGTAGTACCCTGGGTTTTAATATGGTAGGAGGCAGGCTTTGCTTTCCAGCGTCGGGCGGTGTGCCGGCGAAGCAGGCTAGACAGCGTTGGTGGTGGGTCTAGGAGCCGTGATACTCCTGATGCGCGTTTTGGGGCGGCGAAAAGTTTTACATGATCTTGATCTTTATTTGAACCTTGCTTCAACAACAATTACTTCTAGTCATGGTTAAAATAACAAGACATTTGAAAACTGATAAACCATCGACTCTCCTAAAAGCTCGAGCTTATAGGATTTCTCTGCGTTAACCTAAATCAAGCCAGATCGATCGTGGATATTCCATCGATAAATGAATAAATTACCGAAAATGAATTTTTTTGCATAAACTAAGATTTGATATCATGCTGACAACCAGCCTTCAATTTGGAAAGTCAAACAATTAAGTCTCTAGATTTTGGCTCAAGCAAATGAAGATAAATGATCTCAAATTGCAAGGAAGCGTTGACAGGCTACTCTTTTTAATCAGCTTTTGATACCCATCTTATGATAATCTCTTTTAAAAGGTTTAAACCCATGGATTTAGGTTTAATATATATGAAATCATGCCTTTAATGACTTTAATAAAATATCCCAGAGAGATTGATTATTAATTATGATCTAGACCCAAATATATGCTTGCAAAACCACTCCACTCAAATGTTAGTTAGTTCATGCTTACTTTTTAAGTTTATGAGCAAACCTATCATACTTCACACCATATTGGCAAAATACTTATACATTATATAAATATGAGTTTCTTTTACTTTACTAGACGCTTTTTAAAGACATAATGACTCCTTAAAATAGATGATATCTACATCATGATTTCTTAACATAAAATAGATAATATCAATATGATTAAGTGCTTAATTGATATTAAATATGTCTAAACCATATTATAGATCTCAAAATTTGCTCACACATTATTATTATTATTATTATTAATTTTACTTTTCGATTTTGTTTATTATTATTATTTATTTATTTTATTTTTCTTATCTGCAATTCCATACCTTATCTTCTCTCTTTCTCCCCAATCACCCTACCCAATCTACCTCCCTCTCTTTCTCTTCCTTTTTTTGGAAGACCCAACCGGGTCCTCCTTTCCCCTCTCCCCCCTTAATCTAAGGTAAATTCCAACGATAAAAACTCATTTTCCTTCTCTTAAATACTGTTTTTCTTTACTTTTCTTTTCTGCATTTTACTTACGCAGCGCCTCTATGGCGTCAGGAAGTAGCCGGGCGGTCGTGCTGGCAGCCATCCTGATGGTGACCTCCATTTCCCTCTTCATCTCATTCACACCATTTTGCTTTCTCTATTCATTGTTATTATTTTCCTTTCATTTTTTATTATTTTCCTTTTCATTTTCTCACCACCCAAATACTTTTTTTTTCTTTCTTTAACATAAACTACATTTTTAGTCTTAAAAAAACGTGTAATTTTTTTCCTAAACCATTTCTACATTTTAACTTGATTAATTTATTTATTTTGGTTATATTAGATCTTACTTATATGTTTAATTATTACGTTATTAAGAAATTTGGGTTTGGGATAATGTAAGACATTGTATTATTAATATATGTTTGATAACTTCATTTTTATGTATTTATGATTAAATTTGATATTTGGGTATAATTCTTATATATTTACACTTGTTGGGACTTGAAATGTTAAATTAGTTTGTGAATTAGCATGAAATTAGTATTATTGATAGATATTGAGTAAAGTGTAATTTGTGTATGTTTTAGCCATGAATTTGGCATATTTAGGTTTATTATGTTTTTTAGGTTATATATATGAAGTGAAATGTTACATAACGTCTTTAACTTTAAACTAAACTGAGCTTAATAATTGAAAAAAAAAGTGTTGTTTATGAGTTTATTAAAGTATGTTTATGTTAATTATTAATATGATATGGCCTTCGTTTAGTCACATATTGAATACTGTTTGGGAATTTATTTATTAATTTGGGGTATTTAACATGAATGGTAGTGGATGGTTATATATTGCTTTAGGCTTATTGTATTAGACTGAATATTTATTTTGGCTTGTTAACACCCTTTTCTTTCCTACTTTGATGTCATTTTTCTTTTGGGGCTTATTTTGTTTTGCATGGGCCCACTCTTGGTACTACGTTGATCGACTATGGATTGATGACAGAAGGCGGATTTCAACAAAGGCTGGGAATCTTGTAAATTGAAGTATGACTTTTTAGTGCAATATCACTTTCCTCATTGATATTTAATTATATTATTATGATTATTATTATTATTTTTTATGTATGTTCTTGTAAGTTCATTCTAATATATTTTAGTTCATAGTATGAAAAATTGAACATGTAATTTTATAATTTATGTGTTAATAAAAATAATTCAATAATTTGATTTAATAAAGCAAATTCATAATATGTTTTTTTAAAATAATTATTTCTCTAATAAAAGAAAGCTAAAAAGATGTTTTTTTCCATAAAGAATCTAAAATTTGTTTTAATAAAAATTCAAAATATTGTCTTTCATCAAAGTCCTTCAAAATTTCATTTGTTTTTATACAAGATTGTCTAATTTTATATAAATAAAATACTTTTAAACAAATTTTCAATAAAATATCTTCCCTAATAAGAATAATAAATATATTTTTTGAAATAAAGTTATAAGTTCAGTTTCATTTTTAAATTAGTTAAATAAATTTTTTTGACCTAGTTGATTTCTTTAATAAATGTTTTAATAAAATAAATGCAAATAATTCTCTTTTAAAATAAAATTGGATCTATTTTTTATAAGTGAATAATTTTTTTTATTTTTTTTTATTTTTTATGTATTAAGTTATGTGATTCTTTTTCTTGATATCCATAATTAATTAATTAATCGACATAGTTCCTTAAACTTGTTTAGTCAAGACCGTTTTTATACGGGTTTAGAGAATCTTCAAGCTAGCTCACAGATGCCTTCTCAACCAGTAACTTTGACCTCGGATTTGGACTTAGTTTTTCGTAGGCGTGTTTTCGCAAATAAGAAGTCACTGCGAAGTTTTATTTTGCCTTTTTGTTTTAAGCCAAAAAATAAACAAAAAAAGTGGCGACTCAAATTTTCTTTTTAAGAAATTTTTTTCTTTCCCAAATAATGAGTCTTACCATCGAGTGGAGACCAGCGAAGTGAAAATAAGTCAGCAAATGGCAAGCATTGGGGACAAATGTGTGGGTCAAACTTGAACTCTAAGTTTAGGGAAATGTGACATTTAAATGGTTAAGTTTTGTGCTTTTTGTATACTTGATATTTGATAGCATATAAAGAGTCTTGACTAGCTGATTATTTTTTATACATGCTTGATTGCTATACTCATTTGAGATTTTAGTTTATTGATCTTATTAATTGATTCTTTTATTGATATGTGAAGATTTATACAACATAGAGCTAAGATTTGAGGATATTTGTGCAGTTAATGTGCTTTGTTTGTTCTTAGATTGTTAGGTTTTTCGGATGCACACATACCCCACTGTGCACCTTAGATCATCTCCGAGTGTTTGAGAGTTGTGAAACTCATCACGATTTGAAGCCTTTGTCATTATGATCCATCACTTGGATCTTTAAAGCACGCTTCGCCTTAAAGCACGAGAAAAATTTAATTTTTTACGAAAAAGAATCGCGGTAGTTGATTCTAAAACGAAAATTCTCTGAATCTGAATAGCGAAGCGAGGAATTTGCGCCGTTAGAAATTAGATCTCAAATCTAGTGACACGAAAAGTTCGTTAAAGTACAGAACCGATTAGAATATTTTGCATTTACGGTGTCATCGTCGGTAACCCGAGGGACGGTGCTGCAATAGGAAGTCGAGAAAAATGCGTGGATTAAAGTTAATTTAAATAATTGAACTGAAAATAAATTTTGGGGAAGAAACAAACCAATGAGACAATAGGAGTATGTATTAATGATAATAATAATAATAATAATAATAATATAATAATAATAATAATAAAATGAAAAGTCATCATCAAAAGGGCAGAGAACAAACAGGAGAAAGGAACGTGAAATGCGATTTTTCCTCTTTGTTTTTCGGATATGAAAATCGGATGTGGGTTTTCACATTGGGTGAAAAGTAGAGTGTTCTGTGTGAGAGCTACAGCGTGGACTGCCAAAATCTTGAAGTTCCCGTGAAAGCTCCACGGGTGAAATTTTCCTACTTGTGTTATTTCTATCTAAGAAATGTTTGTGGTTTAGTTGGCTTAAATTTTGTGAAAGGCCATAAATTTAGTCCTCAAATTTTTTGGTAGTGCCAGGAATTTTAAATTTTAAGGATTGTTTACAGACGGTCAGAGCCCAATTTAGGGCCCATTTTTGAACGATTCGGGCTGAATTTTGGAAATTTGTTTTGGATAGTCATGTGAAGTACCCGGGACACTATTTCGAGGCTGATCCGGATTTGTATTGAGGTTTGGTTTTGCTCACAGGGCCCGATGTCTTCAGGGTTTGTGGTATGTTTGGTATCCACAATATTGATGATGAGCAAATGAAGGGCTTAAGTGCCACATTTATCATGAGTCAAAGTTTGGTATTTTGTGTATTACCACAGAAAATGAATTAGTCGTGTTTATTCATTAAGCTCATGTGAGCTAATTTTGATTAACTGTGTTGTGAATTTGCATAACATGTTTTATGTGATTTAATTATGTTAATATATATCGTATTGAATATATTGCATAGATGTGTTGAATTGGCGTAAGTGCATTCCCATATGCAGCGGGGTAACTAGAAGTGGGGTGTGAGTGCATAGTTGAGGTCTGACTTGTGTTAGGTCGTTTGAGAGTGAGGTGTGTCGTGAGTGATGCGGTTGTGGATCAAGCTTTTGGCGTGGGTGTGATTAGTGAGTAGTGTGGACAACGTCAAATGAGTCTCGGGTTAAGAGGAAATGGAAATGGCTCATTGCATTTGCTGAGTGGATTAAACAATAAGGTAGATGCATGGTGGTTTCTTGAAGAGAGTGTTCGGAGGTTGACCAGTATTATTGCTCAGTGTGTCCCACATGTCTCCCCTTCGGAGGTTGTCCCATATAATATCAATGTTGGAGTTGCTAATTGATATACATGGAGGTTGTCACAACCTGGAGTGCCAGTCACATCACTATTTATATAGGAGGGTTGACTCCGGTTAAAAACAAATACCTTTGTTTGGAAATGGTTTCATTCATGGCGAGAATGCATGTTTGAGTAGAGGATTAGTGAGAACTTCGGGGCATATGGGTGTAAGAGACAGCGGTATCATAGTTGTGTATAGTTATGAGAATACAAAGTATCTTCCAGAAAGGATTATGTTTTGAAAGAGCCTGGTGTTTATCACATAGACTTGGGTTGTGTGATGAGTCGGGTTGACTTGGTTTGTTGCCAAGTGACACTTGCATTGGGTAATGGAGGCTGGTGAGCTCGATACTTGGGTCGTGTAATACGGGTGCGATTGTCACCGATTAGCGTATGCATGTGAGGCGAGCCGGTGGTGACTGGGGATATATTGCTCGATAACGCAGGGTGATGATGGCGGGGCTGGTATAGAGGCATGGTGAGTGGTCTCATTCTGTATGTAGACATTAGGGTTAACATGTGTATATTGCGCAGATGTGTGTTTGATTACCGACCATTGCGCTATTCTTGCCAGGTGGGAGTAGCCTTGTAGGAGATTATCCTCTTGGCTGCTACGTCGTGCAGTTGAAATACGATCAGTTAAGCGAGCATTCTTAATTTTACACATATGAAAATGACTTGTGGCTTGTTTGTATAACATATATTAAGATATGTTTGTATAAAGAGTAATTTATTAACTCTTGAACTATGATGATTGATGTATTTGGATATATTTGTGATGATGCGAGCGTGACCGTTATGTTACTCGCATGTGGACCCTGTGTGATCATATTGAACTGTTTGGGACAAGTTTTGTATTTGGGTAGAGCTCTCATGCAGGGCTTTGCCCGATTTTTGTCGAATGTCGGGTAGGTTACGAGCATCAGCGAGTATTCAGATGGGTTGGCCGGGTTGTCAGCCAGGGCCTGGGATAAGGAGTGTCGTAGCCTTATAGTTGAGCCTAGATATTTTTAGGATTTCTTGGCTCCCTACGGCAGGTGCATTTGGGAGCTTTTAGGGTCACTTTGGTCATGTTTGGGTCTAGTGTTCCTTCCTTTGGTCTCCAATGCGGTGTTTTTAAAGATTGATATGAGTTTGATCACATGGACTTACCATTTTCTTTGGACATATTTTGGGGGAACATGTTTCTCATTCAGATGATTTTCTTACTCCCCCACAAATGGATTTGAGCATTTTAGGTATTTGTAGTCTCTTATGGTGATAGTTCTTCAATAGACATCCCCTTCACTGCACATTATAGATCATGGAGATTTATATATTACATGGGATTTGAGGAGGTGTTTGAGCCCTGATTGAGCTATATATCATTAGAGGATTGGCTTTTGGGAGCATGGTTGATGATTTAGGCGAAAATTGATTCTCAAAAATGACCAATGTGGATTAGTGAAAGTACTACATTGAGACCACAGTTTGCGGGATGAATGACCATCATTTCGGTTAGCCATATATCTTATCACCTTTACTAAT
This sequence comes from Tetrastigma voinierianum, assembly GCA_016808115.1. NCBI lineage: Eukaryota > Viridiplantae > Streptophyta > Magnoliopsida > Vitales > Vitaceae > Tetrastigma > Tetrastigma voinierianum. The sequence continues at coordinate 545,340 of JAEQBH010003899.1, read as the reverse complement.
ATATTTAGACCGTTGCTAGCCCTTTGAGCCTCGTGGATATGTTATGACCTTTTATTTCTTGGAACTTTGCTTACCTTTTCTACACCGGGGTAGGGGCCCTTTGATGTATATGTATGCTTTGGTGGGAGTCTCATGAGCTTGGACTTATATGTCTATTTTCATTACTTTGGCTATTATCATGTCATCCCCTCCTTTTGTCATATTTCATTTTTGTTACCTTCATTTTCTTATCGCTTGCCTTATTTTTTTGTTACCTTACTCAAATTGATGATTTTCCACATTTTGGTGCATAGAATGTGGCTATGTCACTCTCTTCACTCCACCTTTAGCATTGATTAAGAGATTTTGGATTGAGAAATTACTTTACGGGAAGGGATTTAGACATTCATTTGTGATTGGGGAGAGCTTACTCATTCTTTATGTTTTCCGTTGAGGCTTGATTTGTTGATTATTAGATGTACATTAAAAAAAAAACAAAAAAAAAAAACAAAAAAAAAAAAAAGGAAAAAAGAAAAAAAAGGAAAAAAGAAAAAAAAAGCGTATTGATGTATAGTATCTTCCTCCATTAAATGCTTGTATCGACTTTTAAGTATTATTTGTTTAGTGTATTTATTATTAGGGATTTATGTGATTTTTTTGTGATGGTTTTCATTACGTGGGTTACTTTTGTCATATATTTTGAGTGTTGAGAGTTCAAGGGGCGAGTGTTCATGCGAGTCCTATGAGTTTACTATTGATACTTGTATCTAATGTTTGATGAGTTCTACGAGATCTCTTACTTCTTGGACCACTATTGATACTTTCGGTGAGAGGGGTGAGTGTTGAGTAACCTTTCCCACTAGGAACTCTAGATCATTATCTAGGGCTATTACTTCATCCTTAGTAATATGACTTCCCTTCTACTATACTGATATAGGTTGATCATTATTCATTTTGTTTCTCCATACCTTGAGTATATTTCCACTTTTTTTTCCTCATACTTGACTTACCATTGTATTCCCTTCTTCACACATTTCTTGGGATTTGTTGCTAGCTTAACCTTTTCCCATTCATTTATTTCCCTCATCAGTGCTTTTGTTGGTTACCTTTTGAGTCCACTACTCATGAGATTTTTCCCATACATTATCTTGTACATGAGCGTATTGGTTTGATTATTGGGTATTTGAGCCTAGTTTCCCTTTGTTTCTTTTACCCTATCACCTCGAGCTTACATTACAGTCCATACCTTAAGACCACCCTGAGGTCGTGATATCAAGTGTAATCTTTGACAGTTTCTGCTTGGACATGTGTTTGAGTTTTGGTTGTAGTTTAGAGCGCCAATTGTAGCACCTTTAGGAGATGCCTTAGTGATGTGTGGGCCTAATAGTGTGGATGTGGGTATTATACTTTGATTATCTACTAGTAGTTTATTACATGTTTAGGGTATAATATAAGTAAAAGTTGCATTTTTCAAAAATTTAAGTACTAAGGTTAAATTGGTAATTTGTAAAATAAGGACCCAAATGTCATAATTTAAGAAGATGATATGCTATAATAAGAATTTAGATAACTTGATGTGTAAATAGAATAAAATTGAGGGACTAAAATGCAGGCTAAATTGGGTCCAAAAGAGAGATAAACTAAGCATGGCCTTATGATGAAGCAAATATCTCATTTTTTGGCACGGGTAGGGTTTCTAGGAGGAGAAGATGAGATCGTGAGCACACAGTGAAATCCATTGTTTTGGTTCAAGTAAGAAGAAATGAGAAAAAGGAAGCTAGGAGGAGATTACAAGAAGTTTGGAACTCTCATATTTGTTTGTATGGAAACTCTATGTGTATGGATTACTAGTTTGGAAATACTTGTCTAAGTTGGGTTAGGAAAACCTTAACTCTTCAATACATGTGTATTTTGGTTGGTTTAAATCGGTTTGTAGTTTGTTTTGAAATGGTTTGGTTAGTTAAAAGATTTCGAGGTGAAAATGGCTAAATTGGTCGTGTTTACGCCTTTCGACACCCACATGCCTGGCGTAGGGTACGGCTAGAGCCGGACCGAAAACCCCTTTAGAGAAGTTTACGCTACTCTAGGCATAACCTTTGCTACGCCTAGGCGAGCCTCATCTTGTAGGCGTAACCTTTGCCTAAGCCAAACTTAAGCTACTCCTAGACGGTACAATTCTAGTTTGTTGTTCTTTTCGTTAATTCTAGAATTAGGCATTCTTTTGACTTTGAACTGACTGGAAGATATTTAGGCATAAAAATTAGATTAATTGAGGGATCTAACAAGTGAATGAAAGGGTCAGTACAAGTATAAAGTTATATGAAAAATATACGTACCTGCGCCGAAGAGTAAGTATTCACCTCGATGATCTGTCGTTGGGCGTTTGTTTCTTGCCCCTCACTTGCTAATGTCTTAAGAACAATGTAACAAGCTCAGTAATAGATATAATTATGATGCAACCGAAGGCCGATGGTGAATGGATAGGCGTAATGCGATTAGATGCGGTGACGCTTAGCATTATGCTACGGCACACCTCTGTTCATTAGGCGGTCACGTCTTTGTTGGTCTGACGATGCTTCTACATTGTGCTACGACACCTGCATTGCGTGGGTGACGTCTACGATTTAGTACCTTGGTTCCTATTGTCTTTGTATCTCATTCATTGTTATTGATACATCTGACGAACGTATATGATAAAATTACGAATGAACAATAAGAAGCATAAGAAATAGGTTCTATTCTATAATGCTCTGGTACCTTCTGCAGATCTCATGAACTCCTACGGGAATGTGAGTCCCGTTATAAGGGTATGTTTATATGAAACTTCTGTTTATATAGTGCATTTATACATAAACTACGACATATGCATTATGTTATATGTATCCTATAATTGTGGACATTGCAAGTGGTATATACGACCTCTATTTCCTGCTAAGGTTGTAAGCAACGCAGTGTTCATCAGGTGCCGTCTTGAAGGGACATCAGAGGCATTCACGTATCCTGGAGACCCAACACAACAATAGGAGTCTAACGGATGTAGGTTTTTTATTATGTTTTGTAATGGAAATGTAAAATTTTGTAATAGTGGAGTTTGTGTAAGCATAAGTAAATGGGACTTAGGCATGTATATGTATAGGACATTTTAAATACCAATACGGTGGTAGTTTTACAAGTTATATTATGATATATGGATTTGTTTATTGAAATGGGCCCACTAATGTTAGAAAGTCGGAGTAAAGGGAGTCAGTCCCGCTGCTATCACCCAGCCGGGAGGGGGTAGGGGCGTGGCCAGTGGTAGTGGATCTGAAGCAGCCACTGGCTGACATACGATTGTCGGGTGAGGTGTTTTTATTTATTTATTTATTTTATGTTTACTATAAACTTGTTCATTTATATACTGTTAAACATTTACCTTGAAATATATCATGTCGCAGCGGATTAGAAAATATATTCAAACTCCACCGTAAGTGTTCCGACATATACAAACTTTACGTATTTACAAAAACAAAACATATAAAAATAGACCAAAAGATCCTCAATGGGCACCTAGTGTTGCGTTGACCTTGATTGCTGATGCAGATTGTGGCTTCTATTTTCTTCTTTTGTACCTATACGAATGAAACACCCGTACTAAGCTTATAGATTAGTAGGAATAATACTCGTGTATGACCCCAAATAAGGATGATCACACTTTAGACACATGCATATACATCTAACATATCATATACCTATACACATGCTTATACATATTTCATACATATCATTTACACATACTTTTACATATCTCATACTTATTTATCATATCATATTTCATTTTTTATCATCGTTCATATACATTTGTGCCATTTTACTTTGCTTCTTGTTCTTGCTTGTCATAGTGCCCTTGTCATCATAAACGGTGTTATCTTGCTCATTTCATATCATGTCATTTATCGTATTCAAATCATTTGCATATTTTTATATTGTTTTTATGTTTCTTATTTTATATACCTTAGAAGTGAATGCGGGAAGCTATAAGGACCGAAGGTCTTGTTATCATTGTATGAGACAGCGAACTATAAGGGCTTAGATAAACGTTTATGTAATCGTATGCGAGATAATGAACTATAAGAGCCCGAAGGCCTGTTATCATTGTAAGAGACAATGGCCTTTATAAGGACTCGAAGGTGCTGTAATGACCCTAATGGGGCCAATTGATCTATATGCTCTGAGACTTTTTATCCACACAATAAGCATGCCTCATCCCATCCCCACGGGTTCTGGCAGAGACACTCCCTTTCATTTCATTTCGGTATATCTCATATCTCAAAATAACTATTGTTATCCGATAATCATATGCGATATTTACGATCATTTACTCTTATATTTTCATTTTCATGTATTTCCATATACTATCAAATATTTCTTACAAACAGAGTTTTCTTTTAGGCAAATTTCTAAGGTCCCGATGGGGTAAATTTGAAGACACCTATTTCAAGGAGATTGTATCCTAGAAGTATAGTTTACCTATAATTTTGAATCACTCAATTGGATGAGTGATGGCCAAATTAGCCTAAACAACGGGCGACTAATGTCAAAAACATAACCAAACAAACCAGCTATGTCATACAACCTACCTCCTTTGGCCAATTTAAGGTGATAGAGATTAATTTTACCTATTTTAAGGAGATTTGTTCTCCTATAAGTCTAGTTTACCTAAATTTTTGAATCACTCAATTTGGATGAGTGATGGCTAAATTATAGCCAAAACAAAAACATGGGTTTTAAAATGGATAGTATCTCTAAAACCCCATCATTTTCTACATACAAAGATTTTCTTTTAGATCTGAGGACCCTGACCAATCAAACAACCATATAACAACTTAGAGCAACCCCCAAAACTAAACTAAACCAATCAACTTCATTGTTGGAGGTAGGAGAATTCCTAACCAACAAATAGGAAAAACCTAAACCTTAACACAATTCCATCAAATATCCATACAAATCCTTACATAGACAAGGATTCAAACTAGTATTCATACCTTAAAGGTTTCTCCTTCTTCTTCTTCTTCTTCTTCTTCTTCTCTTCTCCTCTTTCTCTCTCAAATGTGACCTAGCTCAAATGGGACAATTGCCCAAATTGCAAGACCAAATGTGGTCTTATCCCGCCACATGGCTAGGTCATGTTTGGCAAATGACTTTATGATTTATTACCCATTTTGCATTTAAATTCCCTCCTATTCCTTTCATTTACACATTCTTTTCTCCGCTGTTCTATTGAATATCGTTTTATGATTATAACATTACCAGATCGATTGATGATATTATTCTTATGATATGGATCAGTCACTGGTTTTGTTATTTTCTTAACGTGTTAGAAAACTTTAACTTTCTTGTATTAAAACTATGACGTGTTGCCAGCCCCATGGGGTATAATTGGATTATTACTGAGATTGTTACATTAAATGGATGGTTTTGATGTTTGTCAAAGCATACCGGTCTGACCATCATATACCTGCCTTTATATACATTTTGGTGAATCATTATTCGCGGGTTTCTGTTTTGTTGCCATTAATTATTGGGGTGCTATCGTTGACATCATTGAGATAAATCTTTATAAATCTGATCATGCGAATTTATACTTTTAGTAATAATGAGTGGAGTTGATTAATGATTTGATGTCATTCAACACCAGTGTACTTTAATCAAGATTATTATATATTTGTACGAGCCCTCATGACGCTGGTCATTTGTTTATTATAGCAGATTATATCTTTAGAACCCATATGATTGTGAAAATATTGTGTTAACTATGTTAATATATATGATCTTTTGAGTTAATGCAGGTGTCTACTTTTATGGAGGATTTTCTATAGGTGCCTCTTACTGGTGAGTTCATTGATCCTCTCTCATTTAGTATTCTTTAGCTACTCTTAGTTCTAGACATCTTGTTTTTATGCCTTAGTTTTATTTTAGATGTTTTTAGTTATAGATTGTTTACTTTCATTTGATTAGTTATCCAGGAGCATCCCTCATTCTTAGAGTTTTAGAAACATAGAGGTTAGCGAGGTTTCCTTATCTCTTTCGGAGGAATTATCGACATCTACTGGATTCGAAAAAAAACCTTTCATTTCTTTTAAACCTTTTAAAAGTGAATCCGATGAAGCGAACCCATTTATATAGTTACGTTTCAATTAAAATCTTACTTATAAACATAGTGGGACAAATTTTTATTTTTTAAATATGGCGAGAGTTTTCTCGTTTTGGACATGTCCCAATTCTCTATACACTGTCATGTACTTTAATTAATTACTCATGTATCCAACGATGGGACATCAAGTCCCACACCTAACAATTTCAAATCAAACTTTAAATCATTTACAGGAACTATAGATATATAAACAATATTTTTTTTTCTATAACCGGTGGGCTTGAGTCGGGAATTACACCCAACCGCCTACGTACCTCTACCAAACAGAGGATCAAAGCTCTCGTAGTTCATTTTTTTTAAACATATATATATATATACACACACACACACACACAAAAGAAAGGTGCACAAGTAGTTATTTACAACAAAAACTATACATGTTCAAAAAAGTGAGTGCGTCAGCGTGAGGCGGATGTCAGCAGCCGGAGATCTTTCATTTGCATGGAGTCTCTACGCAAACGACACCCCTATCCGGGTCCCGTTAATGACAGTCAACGCGGAAACACAACCAGATATAAGATTGCTCCGATATCACTCTTATATCTCCTATATCGAGATCCATTTCTATATATTTTCTTACAAATACCCAGATTCTTATGTGATATTTTACAAGAGTTTGATGTACAACCTTTCTGTCTCTTTATACGCCAAATATATTAAAAACTAGATTGTTCTAATATATTGTTTAAAAAAATGCTTCGCGCCACAACCCTGGCCTTCGTACTCACTACTGGCGATAATCGCCTCCGCACCGAAAGCGGTCCCACGACCTGCAAGCAAAGCCTAATAGTGATAATCTCCCACAAGGTTACCCCACCTAAGTGCTCATGCAATGATCAAAACACACATTCAAGTAAAACATGCACATTTACCGAATGTCTACAGCCATGGATGAGAACGTGACTCACCCTATCCCATGTCCCGAGTCCTCATCGACTCCTCACACAAATGCCTGCTTCATATGGACAAACCGCCATTTCGCATGACATTTAATGATCATATTCGACTCATTACATTATATATTCATATTTTCATTCACAACTCGCGCCTTTGTGGGGTGTTGATTTTGGCGTCACACCATGGGCCTCCAAACCTGCATACTTTACGCTTTCATCGCCGTTAATACGTCTCGACCATAATCGATGGGTCTTTCACCCCTGGGGATCCCACTTGCCGATACCCACAAGATATTGTCCTTTACCATTTTCGTATCCCATGCAACCTACGGTAGACTTCTCATTCCGCCAACGAGCCTACTAATCAACACCATACGCAGTGTTGATCCACAACCGTGTACCCATGACACTCCATCTCGTGGCACCCCAAGCCCCCGAATTCGACCGGACATGGTAGTCCAAATCAAACCCCACGCTCGCTTATTTCTTTGCATCGCCATTAATTAAATCTCTTTAGTTATCGCTTTATTAAATTTTAGTTTTCAAAGTGTCGCGACCAAACCCCGATCAATTCGACAAGGATTCATGTCGGAAATATCTTAAGCATTCGAGATATTTTCAATTATCTTATCAAAACATTTGGTTTGTCTTATTCATTTTATATTTTGTAAAATTCATGAAAAGACGCATTCGGGCAAGCCCATGTATTTACCATTAACAAAAGATTCATAATGTTTACATTTTAACAAAATGCCTTTACAAAAATAAGGATCCGTGAGTTCAAACTGCTTACAAAGCCAATGTTTGAAAGAAATGGAGTAATGCATATGACGGAGCATACCCGTAATTCCTCTTCTCTCTATGACTCGTTCTCCGATCTGGTCTGCCTTCGATGTCTATCACTTCCACCGCAAGATCGATAAAGACAATACGCTTAAGCATTTTCATGCTTTTCAAGGGTTCTATACAGCTCAGATTCCATTTTCATTCATATAAATCATGCATTTATCAAAATAATGCCTTTATACAATATCAATGTAATGTAAAGATATTTTATACAAATACACTTTTCAATACCATCGTTTAAATTGGCTCAGGATTCCATGTTAATCCATAGAATTCACATAATCCACATGATCCAAATAAGGTGAATCCCGTCTGCTTGTCATTCAAGATATCGTGGTTTCACATTCAATATTACCGTCTCACATATGACTATAGAATTCGACATTCATCACGTATCTACCAGAACTCGCCTTGTCTGGCTATTCAAGAGCAACCGTGATTTCGTATTGCATTAAATATTTCAAGTATTCCTTCATACTTAACTGGGCCAGAATTCATGTCGGGTCATTCAATAATATCGCTTTCAAAATCAATTTACTTTATGCAAGAAATTCACTTACAGCTTCAAATACTCGCATACATGCATATATTTGGCAAACGCTCGAATAACAATGATTCAAATCAATACTAATCATTCAAATTCGATATATATGCAAAATTTTGCAAATAGAGAGCACATGTGAGAATAAAGAGCGGTGGTGAACAAACTAGAATAAAGAACAAGTACGTAACTAAACAAGGAATAAAAGAATGGTATAGAATGCATCAATTATCGTATCTCAAGGCTTTTCTCGATGTCAACTTAGGTCAGGTTATCATCGCCTTTCACCCGCACCTGAAGGTCAAATACAATTTATTCACTCTGGGTTGATTAAGCAAATAATCATACTGAACGACATCGCCGAGGCAAAGCGAAACTTTGTGGAGGCGGCGAGGTACGGTACGTTTTTGACTTAGACTCATTCTTATTCCCCTATGAGTCTACTTTACCATAAATCGGGAATCATTCCACCTGATTATCTGAATTGGAAGTTATGGCATTTTCATGCCAACTAATAAATTTACCGATTACACTGGGGACTGTTTGTATTGCTCATTTTTCCGGGGTCTTAACTTCATGTTTGACTCTAGGTCATTTTTACTCATTTAAATTTAAGGTGCTAAGGGTTCTATTCCAATTGAATCCCAATTTGTTAATCGAAATCAAGTTACGTCCTAAACAACCCTAATTACTCTATGTCCAAAGTTGATGGTGAATTTTTTCGCACACGCCCCCACTTTTGAGTGAATTTTTAGGCCACTTAGGATCAGAATTTGACGATGCCTTCTCTTTAAGTATGGTTCTCCTTGAAGTCTATTTTACGAGTCACTTGAATCACTCTCAAAATTGATAAGAATGAGGAGGTTATGGCCAAAATACGAAAAACTCCGGTCGAACAAAAAGAAAACCGTAATTAAGTTGTACCCTGGCATACAGCTCAAGTCAGACTTACACCCCGGCCGCGACTGTGATCCGAACTGCACTGGTACAAGCTCAAGTTGTACCGGTTAACTCTCGAAATGCCCGCACGGGTATTTTCTCCCATTTTTCCATACTTTTGAACCCCAATCAACTTCCTATACCTAATAAACACTTCAAGATCACTTCACCATCTTATGATTCTTTCTACTCAATTTATCATTCAATACACCTCTATGAACTCTATTAAACTCAAACATGCTTTCTATTCATCTCTGAAGGCGCCTAGGTTTTACTCTTCAACCCTACATTCAAGAAACTTGTTGATGACTTTTAACAAACCCTAGATTTAGACAAAGATATTAACCATATCAAGCCTTAAATTCCATGTGATCCATACAAAATCCATACTCAAAGTAGTTTCCATACCTTGGCTTGCTTGATCACCTTCCTCCTTCTTCCTCTTCCTCTTCTTCTTTTGCTCTCCTTTCCTCTCTTCACGGTTTAATTTTTCACTCTTTGGAGACCAAATTTTGGTCTCAAATTCCATAAGTTTTTCTGTAGCCTTGTTTCGCCATCAAAACCCATTTTCGGGTTAGTTTCAATAATTGCTCTTTAAGTCTTTCAACTCTAATCATTTGAATTTCAACTTCCTTTCTTTTCTATTTTACTTCATCTTCTAGGAATTACACAACAATCTTTATTATTTCTTCTGGGCCCATAAGCCTTTCTAATTATAAACTTTTAAGCCCCTTTTTGGACAATTTACATATTTGTCCTAAGTTTTGTAACTCAAATTTTCTGGTTCACTTAAATTTACATTTATAATTTGTCAATTCATCACTTCTCGAAAACTCAAGTTTGGCTCCACCATACCTGCACATATAATAACATTATTATAGAAATTCTAGGGTATTTTTGGGGCGTTACACCATCAAACACCTAACATAGTGTCGATCCTAACCATGCACTCACACCCATGTCATGCAATGTTTTCATGCACGCGCAATGCAATTATGCCAATGCATTTTCCTTCATGTTACATGTATATATGAGTGCTACATGAACATTTACCTACCATGGATAATTATAATTGATACATATAATTAACATCCATATATAACCTATGTTCAATAGCATACATTAACATGTCATATCTACATCAAGACGTTATTCATACAAGCAATAACACACAACCAGTCATAATCTTGGACCCATCCAACGTGGTACCTCACGTACTCTTCACAAACATGGAACCGGCGCTTTTAGTTCCAATCATCCATACAACATCAAATGCAAATTAAAAACCTAAAAACTTTAGTTTCCGGGCTCAAACCCCAACCCACTACGCTTCACCATGTGGAACCGGGTCATAGAAACCCTTTATCCTTCAATCTCATGTTTTTGGAACTAAACCATATGGCCTCTCATGGCCTCCCATAGGCAGCCATACCATACCCAATATAATAGCCTACAACATGCCATGCAATGGTCATGTCATATCCCGGCTATTCACCTCGACACAACCATGCAACTTGCACACTTAGTGAAAAACATAGGTTTTTAGTAGGGTTATGATCACCCACTGCCCTCCACAGGAACATGTCTGAAATCTTGATTCAATGGGCTTTCCATAGAGTCCAAGAACACCTAAAACTAAGTTCGCACGAAAAAGTTATGACCTTCCGAAATTAGAGGTCACACATGAGTATACTCACCTGGCTGGGCTCCATCTCACACCCCTACCCGACCGCCTTCCTTCCTCGACCGCCCCTGAACCGGGCCAAATTTCACTCACTACTACTGTGCACATGGATGGAATATCGACTCAATGGGTTTTATCGAGTCCAAGAACACCCAAAACGAGTTCTGACAGTAAAAAGTCATGACCTTCCAAAGTCGAGGTTCACATTACGAGTAGGCAACCCTACCTTCAACTAGCCTCTACCCGACCCGCCTAGCCGGCCGACCCAAGACTCCACTGCCCTCCATAGGCATATGGATGGAATTCGACTCAATGGGCTTTCCATAAAGTTCAAGAACACCAAATCCAGTTCGGGGACGAAGGTAGCTATGACCTTCCAAAGTCGAGGTCACACACGTAGTAAATTACCCGACCCGCTCTCTATCGCACACCAGAAGACCCATTGCCATCCATGTGCACATGGCTGGAATCTTGACCAATGGGCTTTCCATAGAGTCCAAGAACACCAAACAAAGATGGTATTAAAGCTGTGAAATGATTACCAGGAGCGCCCTGGGTGTGGGTATCCACAAGTACGGGTCTTGATGATTAGCTCATCTGCACTAGTTTCAAGGCGTATGAAATATTGAACTCAATGTTCTACATGGGCATCACAACTAGTTTACGCTCAGTGTTGTGGCTTTTAGGTTTATGATTACCTAGTGCTCGCAGATTGATGCCAACGCCATAGTTTGCATTTCCAAGCCAGGGTGTTTACCTAGAGCTATGGATAATGGGTTGTGCCATGGTCATTGGCGTGTCCATATGAGCATCACAACTCGATGTCAGGTTTTAGGTATATGATTACCTTGGCAGTTATGGGACATGATTAGAACACTGCATGCATTGTGTTTTTTGTGCTTTCGTACACATGATGTGTGTCGATGTTGTGCATTTATGCGGATTGGAGTATGTATGGAAAACAAGAAACATTGTGGTTGAACATAAACCTAGGTTCAGAAACAATAATGAACATGAAAAATTTTGGAAATTGAATTGAAATTGCATTGGTGGTTGGCGATTAGCACCATTAAGGAAAAAAGGGATGAACATGTTAGTTCAAAATGACTAAGTCTATTGGTCGTACGTAAAATTACTAGCTAGACCGGTGATAGAAATTTAATAAATTTTGCCGCCATTTGACATACGTAGATCAAGACGCCGAGACGGCATTTATTTGCTGACGCATCATGTTCATTATTGTAACATCCGATGGTGGCTCGGGGCTTCTGGAGGTCGAGGCCCTCCGAAGGAGCCACTGCTTGGAAAATTTCTCCTAAGAGCTAGGTGAGAGTCGACTCAGGGTAGTTGAAACCGTGAGTCGAGATCTCAGGATTCTCGCTTCATGGGACCTTTGGGTGGTAGACATCGGATTTTGATGTCATTCTCTATTACGGATTAGGTTGGCGACCCATCGGGTTGTCGTTGATTGTGACCTGAGGAGGTCATCGCTACACACCAAAGGCAAGGTATTTGAGTTGTGTGTGGTTACATATGCAATGTGGTTCGATGCGCACGTGTGAAATTTGTGGGACTAAAATTTTAAGGGAGAATTTGAAACCTTGGAAAATTCGAATTTTCGAGAAAAGGTAAAATGGTAATTTTTGGCCAAAACCAAAATTTTTCTAGATCTCGATGAGAAACTGACTTCATCATTGAATTGTCTCATGAAATCTACTACCACGTCGCACTCGAGACAAATAAATTTCACGTTTTTCAAGGCACCGAAAGTAGTACGGGACACTTGGCGCATTTTAGTGGCTCAAGATAAGACACGTGTCAAGTGGAGAGCTAGTCAAACAAATAGCTCAAGTGGGACTAAGAGAGGCAGGCAACACAATGACGAGAAATCCATGAGATGGATAAGGTGATAAGGGCAATCCAAGGAGCCACTTGTAATCAGATAGCGGCAAGTGAGAGGACATCTCACTGACTTCTATCTTCTCCCCAACCGGCCTGAGAGGGGGAAAAGGAGAGAGAGAAAGGCAAACCAAATTCTGAGAGGAAGAAAGCCAGAGGAGCCTCTACCTTCTCAGATTTTCCGATGATCGAATCCATTTGCTTCCATACAAGAGAGGGAAGTCTTTCCTCGTGACAAGAGCTACAAGAGAGACCTCACAGAGAGTTTCGGCTGAAAACTCCAAAGAGCACAGTCTTCCTACTTTAAGTTATTTTCATCCTGGTGGTGGTGTCTACCCTCAAGGGGAATGTTTGCTGCATTTCAACCAAGGGAAGTCAAATTATTTTTTATCATACACATTAGCCGGAGTTTAGGACTGGTTTTTGGGTGGGAAATAGAGGAAATTTGGCAGTGAGTCCTTTAGGTAAATTGTAGCCACATCAATGAAATTGATGTTAGGCTTTTGAATTTCTCAATACGGACCTCTGTAAACCAAGTTATGGTCCGTCTACCCCAAACATTCTAAATGAAAGCCTGCTAAAGGTCAATTGGGTTAGGTCAACTTGGCCGACGTCAACTCGCCGTCGTCACCGCACTGGTCAATTACCCTTATGTGCTAACTTCTTCATCCGAACTCCGTTTCGGGTGTTCTTGGACTCTATAAAAATCCCATTGAGTCAAGATTCCATCCATGTACCTGTTGAGGGCAGTGGGTGCTAGAGTTGGCGGGCTAGGGTCGGTCGGTCGGCAGCTCGTAGGGCCGGGCCGTAAGGTCGCTACTCATGTGTGACCTCCAACTAGAAGGTCATAACTTTTCGTCCGAACTGTTGGTGTTCTTAGACTCTATGGAAAGCCCATTGTCAAGAGCCCCAGCCATAAAAAGCCCAGAGTGCAGTGGAGTGTCGGAGATGTACGGCTAGTAAGGTATTGGCAGGTGGTAGGTCCGGTGTGGCTAGCTAGGTTGCTCACTCCATGTGTGTGACCCTCAATTTCTGAAGGTCATAACTTCTTCGGGAATTCGCCAGTGTTCTTAGACTCTTATGAAATCCCATCGAGTCAAGATTCCACCATACACCGTAGAGGGCGCAAGATCATAACCCATCGAAAAACTCACAGAAAGCCAAACCAAGTGTGCGTGTCGCATGGTTGTGTCGAGGTGAATAGGTCGATATGACATGACCATTGCATGGCATGTCAGAGGTTATCAGATTGGTATGGTATGATCACATGGAGGCCATGAGAGGCCATATATGGTTTGCTTTCAAAAACTCGGGATTGAAGTGATAGTGGTTTCATGACCGTGCCACATACCCAAGACTGTGGGCGGGTCAGTTTGAACCGAAACTAAGTTTTTAGGTTTTCTAGTGTTTCTGATGTCAGACATGATCGGGAACCAAACTGCCCATGTTCTCATGGGGCTGACCATGGCGCACTTTATCGATGGGTCCAAGATTGCACTGCTGCGTGTGTTATTATCGTATGAATAACGTGTACGTGAATATGACATGTTAATGTATGCTATTGAATTATTAACATAGGTTATATATGATGTTAATTATATGTATCAATTATAATTATCCATGGTAAATGCCCAGTATAGCACTCATATATACATGTAACATGAAGGAAAAATGCATTGGCATAATTGCATTGCATAATTGCATCGCTTGTATGAAAACATTGCAAGATATGGGTAAGAGTGCATGGTCGGGATCACACCAGGTATAGTGTTCATGAAAAGTCATGAGTACACGGTTGTGGATCAACACCACGCATATGTTGGGATTAATGGGCTCTAAGTATCGACAAGTCTGAAGAGCTGCGTAATTGATAATTTAAACAGTAAAGGACAATATCGGGTATCGCCATGTCGATATCCTCCAAAAATGATCCACCATCGATTATAGTCGCATATTCTCAATGATGAGAAAGCGTCGAGCAACGAAGCTTGTGGTTCTCGTGGTGAGACACCAAAAATCCACTACCCACAAAAAGGTGCAGGATTGTGAATGAAAATATGAATATATAATGTAATGAGTCAAAGATAAGGATCATCGATGTCATGTAAAATGACTATTGTCGCGATAGTTAGATGACGTGGTGGTAAACCCGAGAAAATTCAATTTTTGAAAATGGTAAAAGGTACTGTTGAAAACCGAAATTCTCTAGATCTCTGATGATGAAACGGATCGCGCCGCAAATTGCCTGAAATCTAGTGACCAGGAAAGTTTTCGTCACTCTCGAGACAATCGAAATATTTTACGATTTCGTGATAAGTCGCTATGATTCTCTGTGCAGATTTAGATTTACGAAAATCTCAAGTCGAAATGACTTAAGTTAAGTTCATTAAAATAAAGAACCTAAGAAATAGTACCGACAAAAAGTGGACCAATGAAGCAATAAGAACCATGGGATCAAAGCATTAATAACAATAATAAATGAATAATAAAATAAAAGTAAAATAAATAAATAAATAAATAAAATTCCTTGAGGCGGGCGTTGTCAGCGTAGAGAGGGTGTCGGGAGATAGAGGGAGAGAAGATTTTTTATTTTTATTTTTTCTTCACTTCTTTTCTCGCATTTACTTAAAAATCGATCGTAGATTTTTATCTAGGGCTGAAGGCAAGTTGATCTACGTGACAAGAGCTACGCTGTGACACCAAAAATTTTGAAGCCACAAGCCCCAATGATAAGAGGGAATTTTCCTACTTGTGGTTATTTCAAATAAAGGCTATTTAATGGTTTAATCATTATGTCGCTGAAAGTTTCAAAATTTCCAACCCTCAAATTTGATTGAGTGTAGGGAATTTCAGAAATTTTCAGATCTATTTTGCACAGTCCCGCTAAATTTCTGATCGTTTTCTTATCAGCCTATACTTCAATTCTCAGACTACTTCAGACAAATAATACTTAATTATTATTTTCAAAGTTAAAGTCCTTCCGGGATCGTAAATATGCCTATTTTTGTTTCGGATTGATGTCTTCTGGGTTTCTCAGGTGTGTTTTTGGTATCACAAATATTCATGATAAACCGTGGAAGTGGACCAAGAGGTGCCCTGCTTTTATGGTGTCCCAGATTTAAATATTTGTAAGTTATTAATAGAAAAATGAACTGAACAGTAACATAAATAGTAACTTGAAATAGTAACGGAATATTGACACTAAATTATTTTTTCGTGAAAACAAAGTGGGTCGAGCGATTCAAAATGAATCAAGCCAGCATTTGTTAATTAGCCCATGTGAGTTAATTTTGTGTAATTAATTGTAAATTTCCATAACATGTTTATGTGATTTAATTATGTTAATATATAATGTATGTGAATATATTAGCATGAATGTGTCGAATTGACATCATGTGCATTCCATATGCACCGGGTAACCTAGAACAGTATGAGTGGCCAGTTGAGACTGACACTGTTAGGTGGTTTGATGGTGTGTCGTGGAGCATCTACACCAGGATCAACACCGCGTGGTACATTTAGTGGTCAATTGAAGACAACGTCCAAATGAGTTGTACTAAGTTAAGGAAATGGAAATGTCTAGTACAGACATATGCACCAAGGTTCCTAGAACAATAGAGGAGTGCATGAGGTGGTTTCTTGGAGAGAATTGTTTTGAGGTCAGACCAACAAGACATTTACCTTATGTCCACTACAACATCGGAGGGTTGTCCATATAATATCAATCGTCGGAGTCTGCCCAATTGATATACATCGGAGGGTTGTCCATTGATAGGCTAAAAGTGTGATGTGTATATATGTACGCCTATGTGAGCAAGTGCACGTCGCCCAAGAGCAAGGTACCTATGGTACTATTATCGATCCACGAGGATAAGTGCATGAATACGTATATTGGCTTTGAATATTATCCGATATAATCAAGTAAAGGAAAGAGTACACAATCTCACTCTAAATTAAAACTAATCGATTCTACGACCATCGTATAATGGAGACTAGGCTATGTGTCTCCCCGCCACTCGATGGATTACTCTCAAAGATGATATTATTCAATTTATTTATAACTTATTGATGGTTAGATCTTGTTATAAATAATTTCTCGAGGTATCCGCCATTCGCTTAGTAAAAGCTGAGTATATCTCACCAACCGACATTCAAATGCTTAAACGCCTAACCCACTGGCCACCCCTGATCTTAACATCTCTATTTACCGAATCAACCAAGGTCGTTTACTTCAAATCCGGTATCTCATTTCAAATCTCTGATTTCCAGTGGTCACTTAATGTCGGGCCGACATCACCATGTAAATGATTCACGTATATAAAGTAGATGTTAACAAATTATAAACAACTGAATAATATAAAATACTAATCTTTAATCCATGCAATCGTGACAGGGTTCAACAAAACCCTAGGTATAAATCTAGAACATACTGGATATGAAAACACCAATATTTAATCTATCAAACATCAGTATTTCTATCCAAAAAGAAGAAAACTACAAATGACAAGGTCTTCCAAGATAAGCTTCGCTTCCGTTATGATTTCCGTGCCTCGCTCAGACGCTCCGACCTCCGATCCCCGACTCGGGTCCCCGCTTTTAATGATTAAGAGCGTGAACCTCATACCGACGTCGCTGACGCCGAGACGCCACGACGTTGAGATCGCCGCGACGCTTGCCGCTATTGACTTCTATATAGCCACCCAACGCCGCGACGCTGACGCCACGACAGGGGACGCCGCGACGCTGACGCCGCGACGCTTCAAATGCATCTTTATGCACTACCACCCTCCGCCCGCACAAGCCCAAAACTGATTCTTCGCCGCATTCACACCAAAATGCAAAAAATCAGATATCGCATACAAAAATACGATTTAAATATAAAATAAAGCTAAAAACATAAGAAAGACGCGGGTATGACCATAGTATTTCATCCACTCATCACACCCCTGGGCTAGCCATGTCCCCAAGCAAGAACTGACTCTAAACTGAACACACATCGTACATACTATAGTCTAACACGAAGATAGTGATGCACATGCTGATAGATAGAGGATCAAATTGGACCGACTCACACCGCTACCGTTTTGTTTGAAGTTCACAGGATTAGCAAGGGTGTTCGACTTTCAAAGAATCCAGGCGTGAACTCTCCTGAAGGCCGACTAGTGCCCCTCAACCTCCGAGGTATTCAATAACCTTTCCCAAGGACCCTATGTGCGCTGAATAAATGACCTCTAGTGTATACTTAGGTTCCGGCGCCCCCAAACTTGAGTTCAACTAAATTAATCGGGAAACGAACTACTAAGGATAGAACGCGACCGCTTAATTCTTAACATGCCCCACTATAACATAGACAAAACTAGTGCTGCCTGCAGTTTATGTGTTAAGTGTTCATGAAGGTGATTAGTCAGTGACTCCCCACCAAAGCACATGGCGGCACCGCTGCTCAGCTTCGAACGTCACCCCGAACACTAACTAAAACCTACATCAAGCTCGGGTAGGAAACTTCCATCTTCCGCAAGAAGTCACTATTCCAGCCATGGCTTAGGTATCGTCAAGGCCCTCAGATCAGCTCCTAGATTCGATTGGAAGATCCCACTTATTCTATGCTAAATTTTTTAATAATTTTTATTTTATTTTTTTTTTTTTTTTATTTTTTTTATTTTTTTTTATTTTTTTATTTTTTTTATTTTTTTTTATTTTGGGGCTCAAGGCAATTCTCTTTTATTTACTGTCCTATCTCTCGTGTTTAGAAACTCCTGTTTGTTGAACCCAAGAAGCCTGCCCAGACATCTAGGCATACCCTAAGTCACTCGTGCGAGTGTACAGCTCACGAGAAATAGTTTCTGAATATCCCATGATTCACTATGCCTCCCACCCTATTCAACCTAATTCCGATCATCACATCCTATGAATCCTTTCTTCCACACAGACACAAGGGATCTTACCAAAAGTGATCCCCTACTCAAACATGGCAAAGACACACACAAACTACCTAAACACGACACCACTAAACATAGATATGATCTACCTGAAACACAAACATGAATCAACACACAAAACTCAACATCCTAAAATGAACAAGCGTAAATGAAACTAAATCGAAATGCAACCAACACCAGAAACGAAATTTAACTACTAAAGATAAATAAAAACAATAATCTAATAAATCTCGAGCACCACCCACACCCCAATAAAGTGCCAGCAGGTCCCCACCGGGCACAAAATAACAAGAAGGTGGAGGGAACTCCCCAGATCGGGGCAGTCACTATGGAGGCGGATGAGGCGGCCGTGGTGGGTGGCGAAAGCCGCGCACAGTTCTCGAGGGACCGCCGCCGCTGGAGAATAGTGGGCTCGTTGGTCGTGAATCAAAATGCATATCGCCGGCGGTCCATATCCTCGTGCAAAGAGGACCTTGCCTCGGTCTCATCCTGCACGTATCAAAGCGCGCAGGCGGCGAGCACCGGTCCTTCTAAATCGCAGTGGACCGGAGGGGCTGCCTCTGAGTCCGCCGGGTATGCGGGAGGGCGCAGAGGACCGCCTTCACGTCATCCCCGGGAACGCCAGAGTCCAAAGCGGCCTAATAATCGTGAAGCTCGCCCGTCTGAGGGCTCATGACCGAATCGCAAGTCTCTCGTGTCGCACACCCTAGCTTGTCCCCGTCAATCGATATAGTCATGTGGTGTAACCACTGTCATCTAGGGCACCCCAAATTTCTTCGCGGTATTAGTGCTGGCATATGAGAAAAGGGTGCCCCAAGTTCATCTTAATACCAAGCATGGAGGATGGCATCCCTATAACCCCGCCCAACATCGGAAGGAATATCCCGAATGATGACATATTTCGGCAGGCACGCCGCGCCACACACACGCTCGTCGCCACGAGACGCCAGACGGATGGAAGCATGACTATAGAAATGCTCGACTCAAGGAAGGGCGCGCCCTCATTGTTGAGCTTTTTGCACCACCCCGCCCAGCCACAAGACCAATGACCTCGGTAATCTGCCGCCAGAAGTAGATCAAAAGGTCTGTGGGGACATGATCAAGATTATAAAGCGATTGATAGACTCCGACCAAGTCTACCAACACACCCCCACCCCACCTTCACGACGTGGAGGCGAAGGTCGGGTACGTACTTTAACTCACTTATCATACCGGATGAGGTGGTCGGGCAAAGTGCCCGCCATCCTCGTCGCAATCGCCTTGGGTAAAGAAATCGCCGCAGGAAACCCTTTCAATAAACTAACTGTTTACAGATGGTGCTCAAATCGGCAAGACTCGTTAACGAACCTCGTGACATCGAAATTCGAGGTCGGGTCCTCACTAGCCTGACCCCGTTTGGAAGGCAACTTCTGCCTCTTACCTGACATAGGTGGAAGTACTAGAGCTCCTAGAAGGACAATGAAATCAAATGTCACCAAGGTGGCACACCCAGGTTGTCTAGGCAATATGTCGAGCACCTACAATGCACTACATGACCCTTCACTAGCGGGCCAAATGAGCCACGTAGTGTGCATTACAAGCCCAGACATATGATAACCCAACCGCTCACCGAAACCTGTAAAATGGAGTACTAGACCCAACAAAAAGCGACAAACCCTAACCGAGGCAAGAAGATACTCACGCAGTGTGGATGGTACAGACGTGACTGCTGACCGGTAGGTGTGGAAGGAACTGTGGCAAGAAGAATGAGGATGGCGCTTCGAGGGCAATAATGGCCTCCGACGGGTGTGGGAGAGTGATCCAAGGGTCAGGTGGGGTGACACAGGCGCACTAGGGTATAAGCCAAGAGGAATAGGTATGACAAATGTAGGGTGGTTTTGGCCTTAAACAGGCAACGTCGTGACGCTCTGGCAACGCTGTAACGCTCCAGAGAGGAAGCCCAACGTCGTTGAGCTCAACACGCGATGTTGGAGATCCACAACGCTGCGGTTCCAGAGATGTGAAAACCAACGCCAGACGTTGGAAATCCAACGCCGACGCTCCGCAGGCGAAACCAACGCCAGCGACGTTGAGATCCAACGCCGCGACGCCCGCAGTAGCGTCAAACCGACGCCGGGCGACGAAGTAGACGCCGCCATTTCAAACATGACGCGTACGTCGCGACGCTGAAAGACAACGTCACGACGCGCGTAGAAGACCCACAATGCAAATTTATTCAACAATGGTCTAAGGTAAGAGAAACTCCTCGCAATTTCAGGATTTTTAATCATAATGGATCTCCCCATCGATTTTCGACGTCATTCCCTAAAAATGTGACATCCAAAAGCGGGATTCGATTACGTAATCCAAACAAAGAAACCAACATAAACTTAAATAGATAATAAAAATCAACCATAGAAAAGAAAATTTCAAGAAAAAACTCATTGTGCGCTATGTTTAATGTCGTTAGCTCGACGACCCTGAATCTCTATGTGCGATTTGCTTAGGAGAGACTGGGAGTGCTGATGCATATCCTTATAGTGCTCACAACCAATGCTCAAGGTGGATGAAATATTCTTTTGTTCATGCCCTTGACCTTCTCGGTGTCTTTTTGTGCATTAATAGGATTATCCCAGATATTTCCTGCTTCGCCTTGCAAAATCTCTTTGTAATGAAATTCTAAGGTATCTTCATTTGGATCGTCATCTGGATGCTTCATGGGCTGGAATACATGGAAAGTGATCTCGCCTCTTGACTCACTGAGCTCACCTTCGCAGACATAATTTGAGCTTTTCCCGCGGGCCGTGAAGGGTCTACTAAGTATGATGGGGATGCCTATCTTTCCTCCATTTCCGTAATACGGTCTCATTGAAGGACGAATTTACCAACTTCATTAGGACATTTTGGACAGGCACTTTGCGGATGTTGGTATGACTCCGTCTCGTAAGTTGCAAACCGATTGCGGTCGATTTCGTTCCCAACTTTAGCCTTTTAAATATCAAGCTTTAAGATCAAGTTGATGTCATTTCAAGCCACACAGTATCGCTCCCGATACCCAGCTCCTTATAGAGAACTGTATAGCAAATCTACCCAAGCCCTCAAGTTTTTGGGAAGCTTCTTTTCAGATTAAAATCATGATTTCTCTTCATTTAAGGCTATGGTCCCATAGTCCTCCAACTTCTTCTTACTTCTGCCAAGATCTTTTCATGAATTTCACGTAATCCTCGCATGTTCGCCAAAGGCTCTAAAAAGGGTATATTAACTGTAGTTTCTCAAGATATCAAGAAACTTTAGAACCGGCTTCTCTAACTTACCTTCTTCAATCTCGAGATTTAATTGGTATGGCAGTTCATCTGTTTTTTGATTGTTTCTGGTTTCTTCCCCACTTTATTATCCTTAACTCCACTCGTGATCTCGAGGCCGTCATCTTGTCTCTCGGGCCTCGGAATGATCTCGATCATGCCCTTTACTTCCAGCTTCATCTAATTAGTTGTGAGACCACAGTTCTCCAACTCTCTTCCACTCCCTGTGAGGATGGTGGCCTCAGCAGCATTCTTTTCCTTCGCCTGTGGTTTACCAATTGCTCCCAGATTAACCCACGCTTCTCGCTAAACGTGACCGCCATTCGGGGCCCATTTCCAGACTTAAATCTTAATCAGGCCGCTTGATCTGCCAATCGGGTGGCCTCAAGAGTCGTATATTTGCCTTATCTCATTCATAAAGGCAGTGTGAGAGGTAAGCATCTGCGCAAGGGCTTGTTCCAAGTCCACCTTTTTCCCCTCGTGAGCCTGTTCGCCCACTCCTGCCGATGGCATGTCACTCGACCGCTCCTCCATCCATACCCCTTTAATACTTTGACCGCTCGATTCCTCGACAGCCACGCCACCCTCGCCTCGATTTTGGGTCCTGATGAAGGCTTCCATACCGTCCTTGTTGTCGTGGCTGGTCTTCCGACAACCTTGACACATACTCGAGCCTATTTTACGCTCGTTTCCTCGACTAGCACTGCGGCTATCACTGGCCCTCCACGTAATTCACACAACTCCCGCAGGTTAGTCCGTATGGCATTCCACGCACTGGCCGCCTAGTTAACTCGTTTAGTCGGCTTGCAACATGAGCAACTGCATTGTTGGGTGAACTTCATTGATCCGTACACCCACTCGCTTTTTACTCGGTAGCTTTCCTCCCCAGCCATTGATTTGTTTTAGCAAGGCATTCTCAAGATTTCATAAGCTTGGTCCGTGGTTTTCATTGGGTGCTCTCCAAATTTCGAGGCATCAATCACCGTGCTCTAGCTGCTGTACCACCATTATAGAAAGCATGACCGCATCCATCCGGGTCGGGCCTCGTGATGTGGGCACTTCCTCAATAGTTCTTGAAATCTATCCCATGCCTCTCGCTGTGTTCTTCCTCTAGTTGTCCAAAGTATTGATCTCTTGCAACTGGGCTTGTGCAATCTTTTGAGGGTGGAAGAACTCGTCAGAATTTATGCACCAAATCGTTCCATGAAGCAATGAACCTGGCCGACTTGTTAACCAATGTGCTCGCTCTATCACCTAGTGAGAGTTGGGAACAATCTCAACCCGAGCGCTTCAAGAATCCCATTATAATTCTTGATCGTCGCAGCACTTCGAGGAAGTCAAGGTCGATGAATATTTGATTCTTTAGCTCTGGTAGTCCATGAAATAAGATGTTCAAGCACCAGAAGGTCACCGACCTTTCTTTCTTTCGGCCAAGTTGCTCATCGAATTCGTGGTTCCACTGCCTAAACAACCGTAGCGTAAGGCAACCCTTCAGCAACATAAATGGATCATCCGCTGTATAAACGCCCTGGTGCTCGACCTCTATTATTCCCATTTCGACCCCTATGTGGCTCGTTTTGCTCAATGCTGCATCCCGCTCTTCATCGCTTCCAGCGATCGCTAGATTCATTACGCATGCTCTCCCGGCTCTACGTGACTCGTAAAGTTCTTCGCTCAGATCAAACGGATGCTGGTCAACCCGATCCATTGCCGCATGCGCTCACCGAAACCTCCGATCGCAATCACACACTAAAAACAAAAGACCAAATTACCATCACTTGTAAAAACAAATAAAAATAAAAATTCCGCAGTAATATCTCATTGCTTTATTCTCTATCACTCTTAAACCTATCCCTAACGACGCCAAAACTCTTGATAGGCTAAAAGCGTTATGATATATGTACTTATGTGCGTAAGTGCACGTCGTCGCCCCAAGTAATATAGTACCCATGGTACTGATATCGATCCACGTGACAAGTGTGTTGAATACAGAGATTGGCTTTTGAATATTATCTGGATATAATCGTTGGGTGAAAGAGTACTAATGTCTGAATTTAAATTAAACTAATCGATCTTAATGAATTACTGTATAATGGAGACTAGGGCTATGTCTCCCCCGCTAATTTCGATGGATTACTTCCAAAGATGATACTTTATTCAGCCATTTATAACTTATTGATGGCTAGGTGATCTTGTTACGAATACCCTCTCTCGAGGTAATCCCGCTTATCTCGCTAGTGAAGCTGGAGGTATCTCTACCCCAACTCGATATCTCGAAATGGTTAAACGCTCTAACTTTTAACTGCCACCCTGATTTTAATGACTTCTGGCTTACCGACCAACCGAAGGCTGCCCCACTAAACTCGGTATCCTCATCTCGAATCCTGATTCTAGTATGGTCACACCTAATGTCGTCGACATCACCATGTAAATGATTCACAGATATAAAGGTATGTTAAATAAATTATAAACAACCGAATAATATAAAATACTACACCTTTAATCCATAATCGTGGATGTGGTTCAACAACACCCTAGGTATAAATCTAGAACATACTGGATATGAAAACACCAATATTTAATCTATCAAACATCAGTATTTCTATCCAAAAAGAAGAAAAATACAAATGACAAGGTCTTCTCCAAGATCAAAGTCGCTCTGTTATGATTGCGTCTCTAGTTCAGACGCTCCCCGATCTCCTCTCATCCTCAATTCTCGTCCCCATTTTGCTTAATGATTGAGAGTGTATCCCGCCGACGTCGACGTTGAGACGC
The DNA here is from genome assembly GCA_016808115.1 of Tetrastigma voinierianum. NCBI lineage: Eukaryota > Viridiplantae > Streptophyta > Magnoliopsida > Vitales > Vitaceae > Tetrastigma > Tetrastigma voinierianum. The sequence goes on along the minus strand of JAEQBH010003899.1, from coordinate 520,371 downwards.
CGCGACGCGTCGCTTGTTGACTTTTATATGTTGACTCCAACGTCGCCACGCTGGGGACGTCACGGAAGGTGGGGATGTCGCGACATCGAGACGCCGCGACGTCACCATCTTTATGCAATCACACCCTCTACCCGCATCGCTTCTCCAAAACTACCCTTTTCACCGTGACCACACTAAATGCAAAAATCAGATATCCGCCACAAAAAACACGTATTTAAATTATAAAAATAAAGCTAAAAACATAAGACAAGACGCTGCATGACTCCGAGTATTTCACCCACTATCATCCATATACGATCACCGTCTGATCGGCCCAATTGATATACATCGGAGGGTTATCCACAAAATAGATTATCGGAGTGTGTCCACTATTTATATCGGAGGGTTGTCCACGGTTAAAAACAAATACCTTTGTTTGGAAATGGTTTTCATTCATGGCAAAATGCATGTTTGAGGGAGTCAGTGAGAACTCAAGGTGTATGGGTGTAAGAGACCCGCGCTATCATAGTTTTGTATGGGTGTAAGAGACCTGCGATATCACCCGAAAAGTTATGTTGTCCAAAGAAGACACACGGTCATGTTTTATCACATGCACTTCGGGTCAGGTGATAGGAGCTCGGGATTAACTTTGATCGCTGCCCATCGACACTGTGACGGGGTACGGAGCCTAGTGAGGGCCCCGACATATCAGGGGTCATTGGTAATACCTGACAAAGGTCACGCTGGCATATGCATGTGAGATGAGCCTGAGGGTCGATATATTACTCAATGACATATTGAGTGATGGAGCCGACGAGAGCTCCTGCACATACATGGGGCATGGTGAGTCGAAATCTCATTCATGGCATGTGTATTATCTGTGTAGACATATGTATGTCAGACTTGGATGTGTGTTTGATTATGCCACTCATTGCATGTGCACTTAGGTGGGAGTACCTCAGAGGGAGATTATCACTACTGGGCTTTGCTCACCCCGTCGTGGGACCCCTTTTCAGGTACAGGTCAGGTGCAAACGGCTGACCCACATTCGGGACCGCACATATGAAGAAGCCGGATTGTGGCATTAATATATATTTTGTAAATATATATGGGTTGTATTTATTTGTATAAAAGTGATGTAGTTTAAACTCTTATGGACTATGGTTTTATAGTCATGTGCTTATATGTTTGAGTATTGATGCAGGGGCCCAAGTGACCATTATTTTACTCGCATATAGACCTGCGGTGGTCATTGTCAGATTATTGGGATAGGTTCTACCTTGGGTAGAGCTCCCCGTACAAAGGAGACTCTTCCCAATTTTCGGGCGTGGTGTCCGGTTTCACGAAATCCATGAGTATTCCGCAGGTTGATTTAGCGTTGTCAACTGACCCCCTCGGTTGGGGGCGCCACATTTTGTGAGGAGTCGGGTGATGACTCCAGGACAATGGATAGGTGAGTCACATTCCTCATCCATGGCATGTAGATATTCGAAAGAGGAATGTGCATGTTTTTACTAATGTATGTGTTTCATCATTGCATGAACACTTAGACGGGAGAAACCTCAGAGATTATCACCATCGACCTCGCTTCACCCCGTCATGTGTAATCCCTTTCAGTACGCTGAGAAGACAGTCAATGCTCCTTCAAGGCCGCAGTACGAAGAAGGTCGTTGTGGCTCGAGAAGTATTTTTGTAAAATATATTAGAACAATCTAGTTTTAATATATTTTGCATGTAAAAGTGTAGAAGAGTTACATCAAACTCTGTAAAATATCATAAGAAATCGGTATTCAGAAGAAAAATATATTGAAATGGCTCTCGATATATGAGACATGTGAGGATATCGGAGCACCCGATATTCACAGGTTTCCGTGGGTTGACGGGTTGTCAACGGGACCCCGGGATAGGGGTGTCACAAAAACATTTTATAAAACATTTGGAAAATGGGTGAGCTAAAGGAGCTCAATGAGAGTACAATTCATAAGAAAATAATGTTTCTAGATATAGTTCAAATACCATGTGTAAAACAATTGTATAAAGATCTCATTTCCATAAACATTTACTTTACTTTCTTTTCCATATAGTTCAAATACAATGTGTAAAACAATTGTATGAACATATTCTTTCAATAAACATTTGCTTTACTTTCTTTTCCATATAGTTCAAATACAATGTATAAAACAATTGTATCAACATATCTTTTTCAATATACTTTCTTTTCCTTTTTTGAATCCATCATATCCAATAGAACCTGCCTACCGTTAACCACCATTGGTCCATGAAAGAACCTCCAAGGAAACAGTCTTACGATCACCGATGGCCCAAAATGAACCTCCAATAAATCGCATATCTTTCTTTGGCAATTACGCACTATAATAAATCACATTATGCTGGTAAACTTTTTCATTTTCACGCAGGTACGAAATACGCATCACTCTTCCCTTCCCCTTTATAAAAATCCCAACTTTTCCCATGTACCATGCACGCTGCAAAATACTTTAGCCTTCCACTTTCCTTTAACTTTATCTTTGTAATATAGGTAACCATGGATTCGAACATTTTCAGTAAACATGTATATGTAATATACATTCATAACATTTCATTTTATTTCATATGGAAACCATAAATCATGCTTTATAAAACTATGGAAACCATAATCATTTCATATTTTCTCAACATAATTTAAAGTCAAGAAAACCACATTTCTTTTTTCATTTCAACATTTATAACATAGATATGAAAACATATACATTGGTAAACATTAATATATATATATATATATATATATATATTTCATAAACATTTACATTTTCCCTCATCTTAGTTATTTAAGCCCTTTTTCATCCTTTAAACAAAACTTTCCACCTCCACCCTTGTCCTTAATCACCTTCCTCCTACAAGTCACATTATCCATAAAATCCATTAGCATCCATACCTTAATCATGTTCAATTAAACCATTAACTATAATATACTTTCCAACAACCCTTAAGCATTTAATCACTTCCAATTGATTAAAATCAATTGAACTCAAACTCTTTTGTTTTTCATGCTTTTCTTATGCTAACTCATGGAAATTACTACTCCCATACACAAATTTCCACAACATGCCATGAAATGGTCATGCCAAAAACCCTGGCCATTCACATCGACATAACTGCCAACTTACACTTGGTGTCACGCCGATCACCGATCCGACTCGACCATGATCCGAACCAGTCCAGGCGTGAGACTGTAACACTTGACTCCTTATCGACCTGGGCTCTTTTCTCGTGAGATGAACTCAGATCTGGTTAAGTACAAACAATTTCTGTAATAACAAAAATCATTTACATTTACAAAAGAACTACCACCAAAGTGGTGTCCCTCAAAATCTATACAAATATACTGAGTCTCATTTACTTATACAAACTCTTATAATGACATACATCTAATACAAACATCGAGATCAAGGGAAGGCGGCGCAGCACCTATCTCTCAGCCGGGCTCGCTTCCACGGCGCGGGGGTGTCCACCCTCTATCCTGTCTTCTCGGCTTCCTCTTTAAGATCTACACGGATTAACACTGCATCAGCTTTTACGCTATGGGAACATAAGCATGGACGACCGCCAATGGTGACCGGCACAAGCTTATACATATGCATTTCATATATCTATACATATTCATATAACTTTTTATTTTTCATGTTCTATTACATCTTCTTTCATATACTTTTTATACTTTTATATACTTTCTATACTTTTCATGTGTTCATCTTTCTAATGGTTCATATTACATATCCTATTCTGTGCATGTCATATTCGTATACATATATTACTTTCACGATTAGATACTATACCATTTGTTATGTTCTATTTTCATGTACTGTTATCATGTACTGTCATCATGTACTGTTCATGTACTAATTTCATATACTGTATTCATGTTATACTTTTCATATTAATTTCTTTCATGCCTCGTGAATACCAAAAGGTTTTAGACATGTGAAACTTATAAAGGCCCGATATAGCCAAGTATCATCAGAGACGAGACAATGATCATCTTATAAAGGCCCAAAGGCGCTGTGGTGACCCTTTCGGGGCCACCGTGATCCAAATGGGATCTATCTCATTGACCCAAACGGAGCCTCGATATCAGAACAGAACTTATATGTTGCAGACTTATTCCCTAATGGCATGCCAATCTATCCCTCTACTTAGTCAGACACAAGCAATCAGTTTTATTACATTTTCTATACATATCTCATAAGCATGAATAACTATTGTTATCATGATTGCTTATGCAATATATACTATCATTACTTTAATTTGTATTCGTTATCATATCTGTAGCTTCATATTACGGTTCTCATATTTCTCTATAATACATATATTCCTATATTTGTATCATGCATGCATTTATTCCTTCTTATATTCATATATGCTTATCATTCGTGTACATGTACTCATTCCTGGTAACATCTTATATCTTGTTAACTTATATCTTCATGTACTTTATTTGACTATCATATCTTATGACATATACCTATACATTTCTATACTTGTACGTTTTACTTGTACTTTATCAGATTGTCCTATCTCCCGTAGGAGTGCAGAACATAGACTTCTTCTTTGATACCCTTAGGTACCCTTCATGTCCAAACTATTTACCTTTTTATCATTTCTTATTCAGATACACACATATAAACATTCATTGCTGACCCTGAGATAAAGAATGAATGAGACTCTGCATAATATATACCCGAAGGCATGCACGGCATTTAACATACGTGCCTCGCCCACGTATTAGAAGTGCCTAAATACTAGCAGAGTGCCGAAGACCAGTCATATATATACGTGCCCGCCTCTCACGTGCACAGAAGCACCGTGAGCACTAGCAGGAGTGCCGGCTGACCGATCATGTATGCCCGCCCATATAATAGAAGCCGCCGTAGCACTAGCATGAGTGCTTAAGACCGAACACATATGTCTTGTCATTTAATATCCGGTCTTAAAGGCCATACAACTATACGTGTTCTCCGAGTTTATCATTTTATTCTTTCTTCTATACTCTCTACATACCAAATTCGCGTATATTGCTATTTCTTGTTCATATTCATCTCTTTTCTTATCATGTATTCCAATCGACTTTACCCATGCGATTAGTACACTTGAATAATCATATTTTCCTGGGATGTGATACACCGAATTCCATTTAATAGAATATGGTTAGATTCTAGATTCAATGAGCTTTCCATAGAGTCCAAGAACAACCAAAAAGGAGTTCGAACGAAGAAGTTATGACCTTCCGAAGTTTGAGGTCATAAGTAGTCAAACTCGAACCCGGCCGAGCTGACTTCATTCCGGCTGGAGCTTGGCCCAACACCTCGGTCTGACACCCGCTATGCTCCACAAACATATGAATGGGATTCTGACCCAATGGGCTTTCCATAGAGTCCAAGAACACCGAAACGGAGTTCGCACGCAAGAAGCAGTGACCTTCCGGTTGAGGTCATACGTAGTCAAACCTGCACGAGCGACTGCAACCTACTGGAGCCGACTCACCTGGCTGAGCTCCGTCTAACACCTCGGTCTGACACTTTCTATGCTCCTCAGGCATATGAGGATTCTGACTCCAATGGGTCGCATAGAGTCCAAGAACACCAAAATGTAGCCGAACGTAAGGTTACGACCTTCCAAAGTTGATGTCATACATAGTTAAATCCTGAACCGCCGAGCCGACCGACTCGCCGAGCTTGATCTAACACCTTGGTCCGACATTCATCAGCACTCGAGAAATTCCACCGGAAAAGGGCAAAATCGTAATTTCGATTATAAAATTGTAATTTCAGTTAAAAATCCATAATTTATTTTCTAGATCTCGGATGATGAAACGGATTGCACCGTTGGAATCGTCTCGCAAAATCTAGCTAGCACGTAAAATTTCGTCGAATTCCTAGAGACGGGCCGACTTACAATGCTTTTTCGAGGCATCGCGGTCCGGGTGCCGTGAAAACGATTTTCGATGCGACGAAAGTCACATATAACAAGTACTCATGTGCCATAAGTGGCACATGAGTAAGAGAAACGAGTAAAATGGACTCGCCGAGTGCAGAGCCGAATGTCAAACTGGGAAAAGAGGGAAAATGCATTATGGAAATTGTTTTAAGTCACCAATGACAAAATGGAATAGTGTTGGTCTTTCATTAAATCAAAAGAGCAAAAAAAAACTGACGGGAACCACAAGTATTGAGAAAGCAAAAATGGAGTTTGTCAGAGGAGAGAGTCTAACTTCTATAAAATTTGTCAGCGATCCGACCGCCTGCCAGCCGACAAGAAGGAGAACTGCTTACGTGTGGAGAGGGCCACGCTGCGGACAATCTGATTTGTGAGTTTTTGACAAACTCCAAGAGGTAGGATTTTCTCCCTACTTGAGTTTTATTCCCTCTTTTAAATACTTTGCAAATGTTTGAGTCGAATGAGGCCGTGAGGGGCCGTTTGATCGGTCCCAAACCTTGGGACCGAATTGATATGAATTTTTGAGCAACATTGAGCAAATCGCGGACGCTTTTCACGGCTGATTGCTGTCAAATTTGAGATTTCGTGTTAAAATCATGGATCGATTTGGATGAGGCGAAAATGGTCATGGAAATGCGGGTTCACAAAGTGAACCGATGAATTGTTGAAGTGTCGGGAACCGTAAAACCTAAAAATTCCATCGCTCCTAGAGTCATGGACACGAAAAATATATTTTTGTGTGGATATGTGTTTGTCGAAAGGGATTCAAGGGAATTGCTCGTATGATCATTAGCCCAAGGGAGCTAATTTTGATGTATGAATTAATTTATTACATGACATTGTGATCAATGCGGTAATGGATATTATGGATATATGCATATTTATTTCAGATGCGATTAGACTATATTGAACCTATGATATGCATTCCATATGCGCACTGGAACACCCTAGGACTATAGGAGGAGTGCATGAGATGAGTCTAGAGAAAATGGGTTCTGAGGGGTTGTCTAAAATGTGAATTATCCGAGGGTTGTCTATAAACTAAAATATCAATCGTCTGGAGATTCCCAATTGATATACTCCAGGGTAGTCCATAAATAATATCAATCGTCTGAGACGTCCAATTGATATCTACACTGAGGTTGTCCACTAACAAACAAAATGAATATAAGAATTCTCATACGAGGCTTAAAGGAGTGTGAGGAGCTCTGGAGGACCTCGATCTTAGTTGGTCACATAGACATTCAAGTAGGATCATGCATTTGCTTGAATGTGTATTTATTTTGAACATTGCAGACCGCACTTAGCGAGAGTAAATAATTTAGTGCGATTCCACTATCGAAAGCATTAGCCTACCCCCTGTCGAGGGAACATATTGCAGTATGTGAGCGCATTTAGGGAACGACTCGTCCTAGGGACTGAGGATTAGAAGAAAGTCGGGTTGTGGCTTTGATGATGTATACATGTATTAGAACTCGTTAAGTTTAATATATGTGTTGTATAAGAGTAAAAACATATTAACTCTTGTAACTATTGGATATAGTTGGTATATTGATGAGTATCGGTTTATGGGCCCAAGAGGCCATTTTTATCCATGTATGTATCATATAATGGATATATTGCAATCGTTGCATTGAAACATTTATCGTATGCCGTGGTAGAGCCTCCGTACAAAAAGGAGACTCGCCCGATTTTCTAAAGTGGCTGGCCAAGAACTGACATTTACTTGTATTCTGGTCGACGGTAGTCAACTCGACCCCCGAGTTTGGGGCGTCACACCTAATATCCTTCTCAGGCATATGAATAGATTCTTGACTCAATGGGATTTCCATAGAGTCTAAGAACACTCAAAACGGAGTTCGACGAGCAGCTTACGACCTTCCGGGTCGGGATAATACACGTAGTTAACTGCCGAGCCGACTTGAACCAGCCGAAATGAGCCGACCGGGCCAGCTTCTTGCTAACCTTCTATAGGATGAGTGCCCGGCTGTGCTGACTTCCTCCGCTGACCTCTACAGGATGAGTCGCGACTCTACATGATGATAGTATACAGTCGACTCCTGGGTGAAAGAACCATAACTTGGTCTATAGAGGTCCAAATTAAGAAATTCAAAAACCTAACATCAAGTTCATTGATGTGGCTACAATTTACCAGAGGGACTCACTTCCAAATTTGATTAGTGTCCAAAAAGTGCTATTTTGAACCCTATTTTTAATAGGTTTTGAGCGCTTTTTGTGTACTAATTATTATAATTAACCCAATTGACATGTTCGGGTCCCTATTGTACTCTAATTGCATTCCGAGGTCAAGTAGAAGTTTTAAGGTGAATCGAGGCCAAATTATCTGTCAATCCAATCATAACTAAAGTCGGGTTGATTTTCACCAATTTCATATGGTCTCATATCAATTTCGAAGAAGCCGCAGAATGAAGAATTTCAAAGCAAGAAAATTGAAGAAAATGGCAAGGAAGAAAGCTGCGTGGATGCGCTGAGCAAAGAAACAGCCGCAGGAAGCGCGTGAATCAATGGAACAAAGGATGAACAGAAGCCAAATTCGCTACACCGAATTTTCGCTATGATAAGAAATACCGGCGTACAGCTAAAATGCAATTTTCGCTATGCACAAGAGTTTGTTATTAAGCTAGTTCTCGCTAGCTACGGATCACGTAGATAGCGAAATTTTCCATTTTCGCTATCTCAGATTTTCGGCTAGCTTAGCGAAATTCGCTAGTTGTTGGGAAATTTTCGCCATGCTAGCGAAAAATTCCCCGCATACGAAAAATGGTCGCCCCGTGATTTTGATATTTTTATTCCAAACGACTGCTTTTGTATAATTACCACTTTGTCCTCTATTGTAATTTCATATTTTAGGTCTTTTGTCATTTCACACATTGGGTTGGCTAAAGCCACTTTATATTTTGTAACCCTAACTTTAATCTTTCAAGACGCAGCAGCTTCCCTTGCTTCCAGCTTCCTCTCTTCTCTCTCCTCTTTCTCCCTTTCGTTATGCCAAACACCCTCCAAGGATGACACCCTGAGGATGAGTGGCTAAAACTACTCCTTCTTGAAGTAAAAGGCCATCGGGGAAGGATCTCGCAGTCACGTGCCCCCTGTTTTTCACGTAGCAGGTTTTTACATTTTGGTTCCTAAATTTCTAACTCTGAGCTTTTTGATGTATTTCTTCGCCAATACTGGCGTTTTTAGGTTCAAGGTATTCTTAGCTTTAGATACACCGGAGACCATTAGTTGCTCTTTACTTGAGCTAATCGGAAGTGTGTTAAGGGGTTATGTTTTCACCGTAAGTGCATCCTCTTGATAAATATTTGGTAATCTTTGTGGTTCAAAGGATTCTTTATTTTTAGATCCATCGAGACTATTAGTTACCCTTACTAATCATCAGAGATGAGTCAAGATAGATTTTCACTGAGGGAACCATAAATGCTAAATAAATGCCTTTCTATCAAAAGGAAAATTATTAGGCTTAGGTTTTAATGTCAATGAAGATCCTGGTCGTGAGATGACTATATGTCATCCTCCCCTAACGCGAGGAAATTAACCCAGACCTCTCGTTAGCCTAGATCTTAAACTCGTGGCCCAATGCTTCAAGGAGCTCTATTTACATTCTATTTCATTTATTTCAAGTGTCCAAACACCAACCCACTGCTTTTATCACCACCTTAAAATCCAAATTTAATTCACTCATTTTTACTTCACTCAAATCATTTGTACGAAGAAAACTCCATCCTCGTGTTCGAATTTAACCATCAGACCAAGTAAAGAGTCGACTACTAAAGAGGGAGGAATATATGATATAAATTTTGTTGATTCCCGATCACCCTATCAGGGTACCTAATCAAATGGCGCCATGTCGGGGATGGTGCCTCAATGCATTTTGACGATAGGGAACACTGCGGATTCTCATCACAAGTATTGTAATTCTTTCATATTGAGGCATTTTTTTGGCTTATTTCGCCACTGTAAAAAAAAAAAAAAAAAATTTACAGGACTGTTTTTGGTGTTGTATTGTGTTATTTCTACTGCAGGATTGAATTTTCAGTGGGTTTGATAGTGATCAAATGGAAGAGGGAGAACAATATAGTGAATATTTAGTGGAGAGTAACCCTAGAGCATATATGACAATGAGGGACTATAGAAACCTTGCATGGCAAAATCAGCAACCATTGGCAAGAAATCCAAATCCAAATAGGTCTATGAGGGACTATAGAGACCAATGGATGAGTGCACCCATTTATAGTGTTCCCTCAATTTATGCACCTCTTGCTCTCTCCATATTTTACCTCAACTCCCACCCACCACGCCCACTACAACCCCATCCCCTCGTTGAACAAGCCATCCTAAACTTGAGCAAACAAGTGGATAATTTTTGCTAGAGGAGCAAGGCAAAGGATCGTTCGTGCCAATCAGAAACCGACACAACAGAGAGCTCCCTAACAAAAATTGATGGGTTCCAGTGAAATTGATAAAAATCGACATCCCGTTAATCCATCTCAAAGCTCACCAATCGCCTTGTTCATCAAGATAAGAAAATCCGTGAAGTGTGCCTCGAGTGACACTATGGGCGGAGGATCACCGCCACAAGCAGCTACAAAAAGGCCCAGTAGAAAGATTGAATCCTCAAGCATTGGTGCCGCTATCCGCCTGCGAAGAAGGAAGCAATCCTCCGTTGTCGATCGAGGAGCAGAGGAAGAACACCAAGATCACAATTTACCCTTACCCCTACTCAAGGCCCGGGCCTTATATACCGCTTCACCGCACTACAATCCCAACCCAAACACCTACGCCAATGCCCAGACACCTACAGCCCCACTACCGTACATACTGCCCACATCCGCAAAACCCAAAACCCACAAGACCAAGCCCTGTGTCCCATGCTACCATCACATCAGGCAAAAATTTCAATAGATTAATGGCCTTTGTACAAAACTTTGCCACTACATCAAAAACAATGGCACCGTCACATCAGCATGGCAATGCTGGTCGGGTTCGAAACATTTCGATTTGGAGCACCGAACCCCTAAGATTGAAGCCCGCTAGCCCAAAGAATTTCCAAAGGCCTAAGGAAGCGTGCTCAGAGCACGCCTCCCACACTTTGTTTTAAATTTTCTCGTTTTTATTTTATTTTATCGTATTTTATCTTGATTTCAAGTAATTTTTTCTTCTTAGATTTTCTCTAATTTTAGTTAATTTTTTGTTTTTGGGGATAATTTTTTACTCTTCCTCGCAATTTTTCCTTAATTTTTCGCAGACACTTTGCGTCACAAGAAATTTCAATGCTCCTGGGGACTTAAAAATCACAAAGGCACAGTAGTTTTAGTTTTCGCAACTATAGCGAAAAATTCCTCGCATCCTACGAAACGCGTACCTCATGAGATGTATTTCGCTTACCAATGAATTTCACAAATTTAAATAAATTTTTATAGACAAATAAATCAAAATTTCATGAATAGTGCATTTCACAGTTGAAATAAATCTACAAACTTATACGAAATCAACAAATGGGCCTTCACTACAGGACAAACAACGATAATTATTTCCATTTTATTTTATTTTATTTTATATATAAAAAACTGCTTGTTTTCTTATATATTATTTTTATTTAAAAAAATTATTATTATTTATATATATATATAATATAAAAAAAAATTTGTCCTTAAAAAAAAAAAATTTAATTTAAAAAAATCGTTTATATATATATATATATATATATATATATATATATATATATTATTTTTTATTTTATTTTATTATTTTTTATTTTATTTGATTTTTCAAAAAATTCAAAAAATTTCACTATTGGGGATAAATAAATTTTCGCATGTCAAATTTTCGCTACCAATGAAAATTCGTTAGGCTAGCGAAAATTACCATGGCAGCCATGAAATTTTTCGCTTAGCGCCCCACTTTTTGGCTCCCAATTTTTTTCGCTTCATAACTTTTTCTATCCGAACTCGCTTTAAAAGCGTTTTTGATCATGGAAGTTTTAGTAGAATCCAAATATGGCCAGAAAGAACATTTTTGAGATTATTAGAAAGTGTAATTTTAAAAATGCCCAACCGGTCACTTTTTCTCTCTTTTCTTCTCCTAACTTGTTTGTTTTAGCCCGAACGGAGGAATAAGGTGTCGATGAGTTTATGGTCTCCTATCCAGAAATGATCACATCTCATCAGTGAGGTAACACTTCCTTCCTCTAATCTTCCAATCCGAGCCCCATTCGACACCGAGAGATGTCTGTCGCAGGGGAGAGCCACAGCGTAAGTGGCTTCAGATTTACGTTTTGTTATTATTTTGTTCAAGCACTACTTTAACATGTTAATGCATTATTCGTCCCCTTTCTATAAAGTTCGTTATAATTACAACTTACTTTTTCAAAATCTGGACCCAATTTGCAATCAAAATTTTTTATGGTTTTGCCTAACCTGCAAGTTGGAAAATTTAAACTTTTTCCAATTCTATTGATGCTAGATTGATTCCATGCTTCAAGCTGAGTGAATGATTTGTTTAATTGCCGATTTCGACATTTTCCTTCCACCTTTACAACTGTATTACTACTGTGCCACAAGAGTTTCAAATGATAGGTCGAAAACCACAACCTCTTAAGCCAGATAACCTACCCTAGTTTCATCACGCTCTTTAATGGCAAGTAAGGACTCTAAAAAGAGTTAAGAAAAACGAGAAAAAAAAAAAAAAAAAAAAAGAAAAGAAAAGTGTGAACAAAATTGCAACACTTTGCCTTGAAACCCAAACACTGTCCGAGGGGTATATGGCTTAAAGCCTTTAAAGTTCTCGCCAAACCTTTCATCGGTTGGGAGCCACCGACTGAGGCTACGTTGTTTTTTCACTTAACGCCGAAAAACTCGACAAATTTTCAAGATTAAAAGTCGCTTGTTTTGAAAATTCTACCAATTTATCACGAAATTTTTTAAAAAGTTCGACGTAAAAAGTTGAATATTTGACTTTTTCTATCTCGTAAGTTTCATTTTCCATACAAAAATAAAGAAAAACTCAATCATCATTCAATAAAAAGCAAGAGTTAAGAATATACACTACTAGGATAACTGAGTGGTTTAGATTTGGCGGTCCCATCCCTTACCCTGGGCTCGCTTATTTTTTTCTAATTCCCAAACTCGTCTCATTTAGAAAATTAAATAGCATGGGCTGGTATTTAAAATTCCTCAACTCTCCCGCTTACATTTTATTTTTGTTTTTTATTTTTAAATTTTAATTTTTTTATATTTGCTTTTATTTTTATTATATTAAAATTAATATTTTTCATAAAAATAAAAATATTATGAATTTTTATAAATTATTTATTAAAAAACATTATAATAATAATAATTATTATTTATATTAAAGTATAAAAATAAAATAATAAAAAATATTTTTAAAATATAATCGGGGCGGGACTTATTATTATTATTTTGGATATATGATTCATATTTGCCTATTCGGTCCGTTTCGCCTTAAAATCGAAAATCTCGCCCTGGAGTCACTCTAAGAACTTATCACTTAAAATCGAAAATTTCCGTTGTCTTAGAATTTAATGAAACTTTTTGAGTCACTAGATTTCTCATGAGATCGAATTTAACTGAAAAATCAAGCTGCTATCCGAGATCTAGAGAATTTTCTAAACTTCCCTGAACCCTTATGGCAATTTATTATTTTTATTAACATTTTGCAATTTTTGAACATTTCTAATTTTCTAAGCCATGCAGTAGTGAATAAATACTGGTTCCGTGACGGATTTGGAGAAATAAACTCAAAAAACCCATTAAAAACCCGATTAAAATTAAATTAAATACGTGTCACAAGAGCTCGACTTTAATGAACCTAAAATAATCCTCTGTTCGCTGTCATCCCTACCTTCACTACCTAATGTTGAAAAAACAAACAACTTAATACTTAATGGTATTAAGTACTATTCAAGATAGTTCTCAAAAAGTTCTATTCAAAGATTGCTTAAAAACAAACGCAACCTTAGTGTTCGATACATGGGTGGATGGGTGGAGTTTAGCAAGTTGTAGGTGCTGGAGTCTTGAAATCATTCGAAGTCCGGGGTGAAATCAGAGAGTTTCCAGTATCGAAAGATCCTGCTTTTACTCGTGCCTAAGCCTTAATTGGTTGGGAGTCATCGTAGATCCCCGCTACACATGGACTTTGTGAGGTCGTATTCTCAAAGATTGCACCCTACAACGCAAAATAATTGTAGTAATAAGAGGTATCCCGATTCATTTAAGTTGGTTAGCATGCTAGGTCAGGGTAGTAGCTTAGGTTAGGTAGAGCAATGGACGCTTATTGTCGAGATCCGATCAAACAAAACACTTTACATTGGTGCTTTAAGTTTCGTTGATTCACCAAGAAAGAGGCTCTTTAATACTCAATTTTTATGGCATTCACTTTCATGATAAATACCGGACAATCGACTTTGATGATTTTACTTATGGTTAGGCATTACTCATTCACAACCTTTTTGAAGTACCATTTTTTGTGAACGTTATTTTGTTATAGTTTTATATGTATTTTACTACTTTTTCTTTCATTGCTAAGGGACTAAAGAATGTAGGTTTAAAAGTGATTAGTGTCCAAAGCCATTTATTTTGAACCCTATTTTTAATAGGTTTTGAGCTTTTTGTGTACTAATTATTGGTAATTAACCTAATTGACATGTTCGTCCCTATCGCACTTCTAATTGCATTCCGAGGTCGCTTTTTTGTAGTTTTTATGAATTGAGGCCAAATTATCGTGGTCAATCCAATCATAACCAAAGTCGGGTTGATTTTCACCAATTTCATATGGTCTCATATCAATTTCAAAGAAGCCGTGAATGAAGAATTTCAAAGGTGAAGAAAATTGAAGAAAATGGCAAGGCAAAGCTGCGTGATGCAAGGGAGCAAACAGCCTGCCAGGAAGGTGAATCAATGGAACAGCCGATGAACAAAGAAGCTGTAATTCGCACGCCGAATTTTCTCGCCATGATAGCGAAAAATTCATCAGGTATATTGGGCCAATTCATATACGTTGTTTTTCGCTAGGTTGTTTTGGGCCTCCCCGCCAGCTACCGAAAATTATCGTAGATAGCTTGGGGCTTTCATTCGCTATCTTCTCGTGATTTCGCCAATTAGTTAATGGGCTAGCTTCAGCTTAATTTCATAGTTAGCTAAATTTTCATTATGCTAGCGAAATTCCTCAGATAAATAAAAATGGCTGCGGATTTGATATTTTTATTCCAACGACCTCGTTGTATAATTACCACTTCGTCCCTATCAGAATTTCATATTTTAGGTCTTTGTCATTTCACACATTGGGTTGGCTATAAAAAGCCAACTTATAGATTTTTGTAACTCCTAACTTTAATCTTCAAGACATTGCCAGCCTTTTGTTTCGCATTCCTTATCTCCTCTTTCTCCCTTTTCGTTGCCAAACACCTCCAAGGATGACAACTCGAGGATGAGTGGCTAAAACCACTTCCTTCTTGGAAGTAAAAAAGGCTAATGGGAAGGATCTCAGGCCGCCGGTGGCTCCCGTTTTTCACGCAGCAGTTTTTACATTTTGATTCCAAATTTCTAACTCTAGGTGTAAAGCTGACGCATTTCGCCAATACTGGGTAAGTTTTTTAGGTTCAAAGGTATTCTAGCTTTAGATACATCATATCCATTAGTTGCTCTTACAGCCACTGAAGTAGGTTATGGGTTATGTTTTTTCACCGTAAGTTCATCCTCTTTGATAAATACTGGTAATCTTTGGTTCAAGTGATTCTATTTTTAGATCCATTAAGACTCATTAGCCACCCTTTACGAATCATCAGATGAGTCAAGATAGATTTTCACCGTAGGGAACCATAAATGCTAAATAAATGCTTCTATCGTTAAAATTATTAGGTTTAGGTTTTAATGTCAAATGAAGATCCGGTTCGAGATGACTATATGTCATCCTCCCCAATGAGGAAATTAACCCGGGACCTCGTTAGCCTAGATCTTAAACCCAGTGGCCCAATGCTTCAAGGAGTTCTATTTTACATTTTATTTCATTTATTTTCAGTGTCCAAACCACCAACCCACTGTTTTTATCACCACCTTAAAATCCAAATTTAATTCACCATTTTTTACTTCACTCAAATCATTTGTACGAAGAAAACCCATCCCTGTGTTCGACCTCTAGACTACTCCAGAGATCGCAAAGAGCTTGACTACCAAGAAGTAGAGGAATATAGGATATAAATTTTGGTTGATTCCGGATCACCCCACCGTAAGTACGAATCAAAATTCCCTTTATTTCCTTCCCAAAAACCAGTTCTATGTCCGCTTAACGCGTGAAATCAAAATAGGAAATTTTCTCGTCTAACTTCAGAACTGTGACTTCCCTGTGAACACATCTATGTGGCCTTTAGAACTCTTCTAACTCCAACCCTAACAGAAATGAGCTCGAGTTTCCAAACCCAAACCATACACAAAAGAAAGGGGTTCCAAACCATGTATCTAAACTTTCTAGACCAAAACTGGACTTCCATACACACACACACACACACAACATAATTTCCATACAAATATTCATAGTTCCATACACCCATACTCAAATTCCATACCTGTGAATCTCCTTCTTTCTTCCTTCTTCCTTCTTCTCTCTTTTTCTTCTTCTTCTTCTTCCTTTCTCTCTTCTTATTCGCTTTTACTTCTTTCTCCAAGACCAAAATGAGATATTTATTTCTGGGTCTTATCCTTACTCGACCTTATCCCCTTTTATTTCACTTTTCTCTCTTTTCAAGCATCCTTGACCATCCAAATAAAGGAGGAAACTTCCTCACTCTTTCCCTTCAAGCCACTTGTCTCTTCCACAATTTTTCTTCCCTTTATTTGATTTTTGTAATATCTTTCTTTTATTACTCTTCATCCTCAATTTCATTTTATTCTCAATTCAATTTATCAAAATCCTACTTGCATATGAACTATTAAATTATAAACCCTTAGGTCCTGAATTGCAAATTATTAATTTGCCTCAACTTTGTATTAGTTCTTCAAGTTCTTGCTTTCATTTATTCCGTATAAATATACTTTTACTTTTATTATACCCTAAACATGTCCGAAAACTGCTAGGGTATATTTCGAGGTGTTACACTTGGTGCAAAACATAAATTTTCAGCCATGTTCTGATCATCCCCTGTCCTCTATAATATGGCTGGAATCTTGACTCAATGGGCTTTCCATAGAGTCCAAGAACACTCAAAACAGTTCGGACGAAGAAGTTATGACCTTTCCATTCAAAACTGGTCAATTTACTCTATTTACACTGGAAACAGTCTGTGATACCTGCTTTCAGGGGTCTTAATCCATAATTTGACACCGGTTATTTGTACTCATTTGAAGATACGGTTCTTAGGGTTCTTCTCCAACTGGAATCACTCAAATCGGATCATCGAAACTCAAGATATATCCTAAACAACCGGAACTACTCAGTTTTTAAACATAACCAGAAACTGTCTGAACATGGCTCTCATTTGAATGCATTTTTGAGTCCAAATGGGTCAGAATTTGGATAGACCTATTTCAAGGAAATATGGTCTCCTATTGGTCTAGTTCATCTAGCAATTAAAATCACTTAATTTGTATGAATGATGACCAAGTTATGGCCAAAACACAATCATAGGAGTCTCGTAAAACGTACTCCAGAAAACTCCATTCGAACATAGCCCACTTCGAATGCATTAGTCTAAGGGGCCAATTGATATACTTCAAATGTATTTCCAAGGAGATATGTTCTCCTATCACTCTAGTTTATCCAAAATTTGAATCACTCAATTCGGATGAGTGAGAGCCAAGTTATGGCCAAAATACAATCATGGGGTCGGAGGAAAAAAACTAGACAACATCTCCCTTGGACACACACAAGGGAGAAAAACACACACAACATCTCCCTTAGACAGAAATTAACTCGAGTAGGAGAAAAACCCTACATCAAATAGCGTGGTTTCCGACACCGCTTTTCTGCTGAAAACCCAAACTAACCTTACAAAATCTGCGATTCCCAGATTCACGCAGAAGCTCATCGCGTAAAGCAACTTTAACTCAATTCAACTGATCCGACCGACGAAACTCGTGAATCGAAGAGAAGCTTGGCTTCCCTTTCTCTCTCTCTCTCTCTCTCTCTCTCTCTCTCTCTCTCTCTCTACGGTTTGGTCTTAGACCAAAATGAGAGCTTTTTGGCCATGTTAGATATTTTAGGATATTTATAGTATGGACACGTGGCTCACGTCACACCACGTGTCACACTTCTTCGGTTCCGTTTCGCCCCGAAATAATTTATTTATTCCTGGTTTCAATTCCTTCTATCTTAAATGGACATTCTTTAAATATTTGACATTTTTCGGGATTTTAAAAATCTCGCTGGGTTCACTGACGCCTGCCGCTCGACCTTGTGAAAATTCTGATCAGATCTTAATCCAACAAAATTCGACTGAGTGACTAGATTTCGCGAGACGAATTCAACGTTGAATTCAGAATTTGCCTTTTCCATGTTCATTTTAGAGTTCAAGCATTAAGACTTCGCCTTTTCTGTCTTTAGTTTTGGGCTTTAGGCGTTCAGACTTTGCCTTTGCCACCTTCATTTTATATTTCAGGCGTTCAAACTTCGCCTTTTTTGTCTTTAGTTTTGGGTTGTAAGTGTTCGCATCACTTCTTTGCTTTCTTTATTTCAGTTTGTGCTCGCATTTCTCGCTTCCTTTCCTGTCAATTTTAGGCTTTGTGCATCTCGCATCATTTCTTTCTATCTTCAATTCAAGCTTAGGAGTTCGTAACTTGCCTTGTCATCTTTCATTTTAGATTTCAGCGCTCAAACTTCACCTCGCCTCAATCTCAAGCATTCGTACCCGCTTGCTATCTTCATTTTAGATTTTTGCCGCCTCACTTTGCCTCTTCATATGGATCGATGTTCGCACTTCATCTACATCACTATTCCTAGAGTACCGCAGCTCGCACGCTCAGACGCAGCTTCGCCTTCATGCCAGCTCAAGCATCTGGCATGTTCGCCTTCATGATCCATGTTCGCACTTAATCTATATCACATTTTCTAAAGATCAGCTAGATGTTCGGGACTCCATTTCATGCCGCATCAAGGAGTTCGATTTCTGCCTTCATATGGATCATGTTCACTTATTCAGATCACGCTTTCTAACACCGCAGTTCGCACATCTTACTCGCCTTCTCAGACATCAAGCGCCCGCATTTCTCCTTCATATGGATCGTATGTTCAAATTTATCTCAGACACATTTACTAGCATCGTCGATGTTCAAACTGGCTCTCGCGATATCAAGCTTTCAGACTTCGCCTTCAAATAGATCAGATGTTCATACTTCATTTGTATCTCATTTGTTATTATCGTAGTTTAAACGTTCAGACTTCACCTTCATATGGATCAGATGCTCAGACTTCATTTGTATCACATTTGCTAGCACCGCAGTTCAGATGTTTAGACTTATTTTTCTGCAGATAAGGCGTTTGGACTTCGTCTTCATATGGATTGGATGTTCAGACTTTATCTGCATCACATTTTCTAACATCAGCTGTATCGCTCGCACTCGTCTCTCCGCATCATGTGTTCGCACTTCACTTCATATAGATTAGATGTTTAGATTACGCCTACATAGATCACACGTCTGCTTCGCCTACTTTCTTACACACCTAATAAAGGCGTTCGTGCATCAACTTTATGCTCTCGCTTCGTACCAGATATCAAACGCACCACCATAGTTCGCACTCGCAGTTCATCTTCATTAGAGATATCACTACCAGTTTTCACGGTCGCTAGCATTACCTACTTTGATCACATGGCTTCTTTCGGTTGTCTTACTTTCCACTTGCTAGCTCATGAATTCGTTGCAAGTCTATGACCATTATGGGGTTTTCATTAGCATATCGGTTGCCTTTAAAACTTGTTCCCTTATTGGTTTCACCATTTTGTTGAGCATTCACATTTATGTCAACATGATGGTGTTGATTGCTATACAGTGCACAAGACCATTCTAGCACCCATTGGCAGGCCGACTTCCACATGTTTTAGGTTTTGATACAGGTTTCACCCTTGAGAAGACCTTCTTAGAGAGAGCTTGGATCTATATCATGATTTTGTTAGCTTCCCAATTGTCTCGTCCTTTCTCTGTTTCCTTTTTTTTAAAGCCATTTAGTTGCTTTGTTTATATGTCAAATGTTCTTTGCGTAATTTTTTAGTATTTTTTTTCTATTCTTCGGTAGAGTTCACTTCATTCCATTCACTTTTCACACTTTCGTTTCATTGTATTGTTTATGCGTTTACTTCACTTGTGAACTCTACCGAATATGGGCATATTTATAGACCCTAAAATTTGCTCACTTATTATTATTATTATTATTATTAAGTTTTACTTTTTGATTTTGTTTTATTATTATTATTATTTATTTATTTATTTATTTATTTTTATTTTTTATTATCTTATCTCTCCATTCCCCATTCCCCTACCCCCTATCTTCCCTCTTTACCCCCATCATCACCCTGGTCACCCAACCTACCCCCTTTATTGTTCGGGGAAGACCCAACCTGTCCTCCTCTTCCCTCTCCCTCTCCTTCCTTCTCTCTTCTCCTCCTTCTCCTTGTTCCTCTTCTAGGGGCCTGGTAATCCAGCTGCCATCGCCGCCGAGCTCTACAAAAGCCTCACTTCTGCCTACCGTGGCCAAACGAGCCGAGCTCGAGCCCACTCAAGCCGATAACAGCCGCCAGCGGCCGCCGCGACCTATCCGTCGAACGAGGCTTCGCTACGGGTCTCCCGCCACAGATCCGCCCACCGGCGATCCCGACTCAGCGCGGCCGGAGGAAATGCCCAGTCATGCGGTCCCGAGGACACGACCCGATCCTCGCCTCAGATCCAGCAGACATGCATGGCAAACGCGCAGAATCCTCACGGGGTTTAAGGAGGTGCTAACGATGAAGATGCACGAGCTCGAAGCGAATCCCACGCCGTCATCGGGGACCGACTAGACTTCCGCATCTCGCTTCTAGAGCGGAAATGGTACCCACAATAGCCGAAGGTGCTCGGGTGACTCGTGATGTTCCGTGATGGATAGCGTGAAGAAGGTGCTTTCCGCAAAGGGACGTCAGGAAGGACATGGATGTCAAGGCGACTCCACCGGTACGATCGGGTCGATCCCGTGTACAAGATCCGATTACAAATATGAGTGGCATTGGGGCTCCTAGAAACCATAGAGGCCGCCGCCAGCGAGCTTAGACAAGGTTTGCCGATCTTGGAGTAGCATCGAGGGCAAATGCACTGACCACCGGGATACGATCAATTCAACATGAACTAGGATCCACCCAACCGGGTATCGGGGCCCCTTCGATATCGGCATCGACTTAACCCAAGATCAAAGGTATGGGTAAAGGCATCAAGGGTGATCGGGGTGGGGTTTCATAGAGGAAACAAGAGCTACATCCTGGATCGCTGCATCGCATTTATGTAACGCTGAGTGCCACCGTTAGCCTGGGTATGAAAACTCAATGACTTGCTCAACATGGGCGCATTCTCTATCTCCAAATTCAAGTATGGTGAAGCTATGGGTCTTGGAATTAATCATGCGCAAATGGTAGTCGGAGTGGTGGTGGCCAACTTAAATACGCGCAAAGAAGATATCACAAATAGTTTCTATTGTTACTAATGAGTTCGCTTGGCGATCTTTGCTCATATTACTTTATTTAGATAATTGATTAAAACCAACTACGCTTTCTATTCACCCATTTCGCGCATCTTATTTCTTCACTCGCACTTCTACTGCTTAATTCTATTTCATAATTTTTCATTGAAATTAAGCTTTCAAAGAATGCAAATTTACGTAATCCGTAAAGGAAATGAAAATGTCAAGGAGTGCGATTTTAACAGCCTTTTTAGTATCAATTGCTAAATCAACTAAGTAAAACAAACCTATAGAAAAATTATTTTTAATTGATGGTTTGTTATCGATTGACATAAAAAGTTAAAAAGTATATGGACTGAGTTTGAGGATTGATTACAATACAAACTTGTATGTGCTCTGATTGGCTTCAGTCAGGTTAAGCTCGAGCTCGTTTCATATGGAAAACCCAGCCTAATGAAGCCTGCCCAAGCCTTTTTTTTAAATCAAACCAAGCTCGGTACCTCGATTTTTTAGTTCTTCGCTCAGTGTTCTCTGCACGAGCCTTACTCATAAATTCAACAAGCCTAGCTCTAAATTTTCAAAGCTCACGCCGCCTGCTAATGCCCTACTCTTTTCCCTCTATTCTTCTTCTTTCTTCTTTTTTCAATTCAAATTTTCTATCCATTTTCTTCCAAACTCAAACTAATCTAAGGTAAATTCCAACAATAAAAACTCACATTTTTCATTTCTCTTCAACTCATTTTTTTTTTCTTTTTCCTTCTTTGCTCACCACCACCACCACCCTTACTCCAAGGCAGAAGTCGTCAGACTTAGTGACCACTCCATTTCCCTCTTTATCTCTCATTCACTCCATTCTCCTTCTTTCTCTTATTCACTATCTATTATTTTCCTTCATTTTCTCACCATCCAAACAATTTTTCCCCACTTTCTTTAACATAAACTACATTTTAAGTCTTAAAAAAATATGTAATTTTCTTCCTAAAATCATTTTATATTTTGACTTGCTTAATGCATTTTTTTTGTTATATTATATCTTACTTATATGTATAATTATTATGTTATTAAGAAATTTGGGTTTGAGATAATGTAAGACATATTGTATTATTAATATATATTTGATAACTGGGTTTTTATGTATTTATGATTAAATTTGATATTTGGGTGTAATTATTACATATTTAGACTTGTTAAGACTTGTAATGTTAAATTAGTTTGCGAATTAGCATGAAATTAGTATTATTGATAGATATTGAGAAAAGTGTAATTTGTGTATGTTTTAGCCATGAATTTGAAATATTTAGGTTTATTATGTTTTTAGGTTATATATATGAAATTAAAATATTATGGCCTAATATTTAACTTTAAACTAAATTGAGCTTTATAATTGAAAAAAAGAGTGTTTGTTTGTGAATTTATTAAAATTTGTTTTATGTTAATTATTAATATGAAATTATGAGCTTAGTTTAGTCTAGTCACATATTGAATATTTGATTGAAAATTTATTTATTAATTTGGGAGCCATTAATATGAATGAAATTAATTGGATAAGTTTATATATTGCTTTTAGGTTTATTATTATTAGACTTGAATATTTATTTTGGCTTCATTAACCAATTAGTTTTCCTATTTTGATGTCTTTTTCTCTTTTGAGTTTATTTTATTTTACGTGGGCCCACTCTTGGTGCTTTTATTGATCGAAGATAGACACGACAAAGGAAAATCGACCTCACAAAGACGTCAGAATTACAAGATGATTCAAGTACATTATCACTTTCCTCATCGATATTTAATTACATTATTATGATTATTATTATTTTTATGTATGTTCTTGTAAGTTCATTTTAATATATTTTAGTTGGTTGTATAAAAAATTAAACATGTAATTTTAAAAAAAAATGTGTTAGTAAAAATAATAATTCAATAATTTGATTTAATAAAGCAAATTCATAATATGTTTTTTTTAATACTTATTTTCTCTAATAAAAGAAAGCTACAAAGATGTTTTTTTCATAAAGAATCTAAAATTTGTTTTAATAAAAATTTGTTTTAAATAAGATTGTCTAAATTTTTATAAATGAAATACTTTTAAAAAAAAATTCAATAAAATATTTTCCGTAATAAAAATAATAATTTAAAAAAAAATAAAGTTATAAGTTTAATTTCCTTTCCAAATTAGTTAAATAAATATTTTTGACTTAGTTGATTTCTTTAATAAATATTTTTATAAAAGAAATGCAAATAATTATCTTTTAAAATAAAATTTATCTCTCTTTATGTCGAACAATTTTTTCACGATTCTTTTTTGCATCCATAATTAATTAATTAATTTACGCCCCTAAGAGAGCATGCTTTATACGAGCTAGAGGTGCGCTACGACTCCTATCAGACATTTCCGATAAGTAACCCGATTATCAAATTTGGACTTGATTTTTCACATATATGTATTTTCCTAAATAAGAAGTTACACAAGGGTTTTTTTTTTTTTCAATAAAAAGTGTGTCTAACCATCTAATGAAAACACACGTAACAAATACGGGTCCACACATATTCATACATTCTTTAATTATGGTCAAAGCATCAAACTTTTCATATCTATATAAAAGGAAGCAAGGAACAATTTTTTTTTTTTTTAAATTGCAAATTACTTCAACTTAGAGTTGATCCAGTAAACATGTAATAATGAACTCATAATTTAATAACTTCGGGTTGATGTCGTAAGCATGTAATAACGGAGAAAGAAAACGAACCCATAATTATTCCAGTACAAATATACATTTTCCTTTTTTTTTTTTTTTTGGAAAGAAAATCACTTTTAATGAAATATAGTTAATTGCCTTAACAGAGACTCTAATCCTTCACTCCCTACATCGTACCTTTATACATTTAACGTTCTAAGTAACTCATAATTTATTGGGGTACAAATATACCTTTTCACGTGAAGGAAGTAAAGTAATAATTGAAAATACATGTGATAATTAAAAATTAAACGATAACCAATTATATCGCGTATATGAAGTGTCCACACGTTTGCAGCCACGTGGGAAGGAACACGTATGATTGTTCCCATGTGAAAAGGACTATTCTATAATTATGGAAATTCAAGAAATACTGGGAAAAAAAAAAAAAAAAAAAGTGATCGAAAATTGGAAATGCATGGACCATGGTTATCTAAAAGAGTAGTGGATGGAGAAACGCAATCCTGACCGTCCACGTAAGAATCAGTCACTATAAAGAAGGACACGTGTCATGTGGAGGGAGCAGCATCTGACATTAAATTATTTATTTTTGTGGGGCCAACTGTTTGTAAGTAATAACCATAGTCAAGGACGGAAGAGGTGAAGAAAGAGAATCCCAAGTTCCGATTAATCTCGATCTCGAAATATCTGTATCCCCGCCCTTTCTTCACCGACCTTTTTCCGTCGATTCTATCTCCAGCGAAGGAAACACGTTTTTGTGTTTCTCTGACAACCGATTCGCTTCTCTGGATTCTTGTTTTTTTGATTTGGGAATAAATAATAATATTCACAGCGTCTTTCATCCTATCTGTAATCGGAATTGCATCTGACTTCCGATCACAAATGGAGAATTCGATGACGGTCGTCGCCGGCGAAACTCGACCTTTTTCTTCTTCTTCTTCTTCTTCTTTAAGAGATGTCAATTACAGGTTCTCTCTTTCTCCATCTCACCTCCGTAATTCCATGAATGAATTATCCTCTTGGTTTGATCGTTTCTTTTTTCTACCTCCAGATTTTGAAAATTTTGGAATGGAATGCGTACTGGTATATATGGCATCAAAATATGATTTTTATTAATAATTCGTTTTCAATCATTATTAATTTGTGCGGCCTCGGAGTGGTTATTAGGTCACTACTGAGTGAATCTTTGTCCTTTGCAGTTATATTTGGAATTCTAGAAGTAATAATCGTCAGGATTTTACTTTGAATTACTACCCAAAGAGGAATGAAATATCCTTAATTTCTTCCCTTTTTCAGGCCTTTAACACTCTGTTCTGAATCTGAATCGTCTTTGAAAGAAAAGAAACGAAACTGTCAGGCGTGTTTGATAACTGACCTAGAAAACGGTTTAACCTAGAATATATGTTTTCGGACCTATGATAGAGTCATAGACATAATTTTTTCTTTTCAAAATTTTAAAGAATTCAAAAACTAATTTTCAGATTTGACTAACAAATCCGAAGTATTGTTTTAAAAAAATTTCGATAATATATATTTTTTTAAACCTTGCTAGAAGGACCCTAATTTGATCATTACAAAATTTCCTTTCCTTGTTTTGTTCGTCAAGACAGGAGTCGAAAAAAATAATGAACTTCTCCTTGATTGCATTGATTTTTGTTTTCTCCTTGTTTTGTTTTAAAAAAAAAACAAACTCTTTCTTGTTGTTTTCACTATTTATACCGTTTTGAGAACAGCTTTCAACACAAGTTCTGAAAAAAAAAAGGTTAAAAATTTGCCACTAAATTTGTTGTTAACTCTGTTTTTCCAGAACTGGTGTATTCTTAATTCTTCTGGTTTTAGGTTTAGCACTAAAGCAAGCAATATTTGGCTTTTCTATTATTACCAACCGTCAAACCCAGAAACAAATGGTATGGAAATGAATTGATTCATTGGTGTAACAATAAGATGGATGTTTGATGCAGTTGTGGCTCTTGTGGGTACGAACTAATGCTCAGCTCCTCCAATCGGTACATGAAGAGCATAGGTTCCAAATATGGGAAAAGCATAAAACGCGGCGTCATATCATTTGTCCAGATCGACGAGTCTAGATTTACATTGATTGATGAATTCAAATGCATACCCTACTTCATCTCCAGGCACTCTTGGGGTTTGTTCTGCCACAGGACCAAACTTCTTTGCCGGAAGTGTGGCAACCATGTCGGCAATGCTTTTGTCAGGACTTCTTCTTATCCACTTGTGTTGGATGAATCGGCTTCAGCCCCAGCCCCAGCCCCAGCCCCAGCCACAGTCACAGTCACAGACATCTCTACTTGTAGAAAATATGATATTCGGCTCCGCGCCCTGCAGCCGTCTGCCATTCCCCTTCTGAACTGATCCTCAGAATCAAACCAAGAATATTCTTATAAGTTATAAGAGACACACTGTATAGCAATCGAGTCCTTTGTTTTTGTTCTTGGCCTTTTTTTTCTGTTTTGTATAGATGGTGACTTTTAAATATCAGTTTCCCATTGCTATTTACACTTGCAATAACTTCTCAGAAGATTGTGCCAGTTTTCTCACTGTTCTCTACTAGCCAGGACATGATCATTATCACAAAATTCAAAACTTTCTTTTTTTTTTTTTTTTTTGGTATAATAGTAGATCTCTAAGCCAGCTTGCGTGATCTCCTGGGGTAAACTTTCAGTACCCTGAAAGGGACTCGAAGAACTGGTGGCCATGGGTTAAACCCCAAGACAGACACCAACTGAGCCACGCGTCAAGTTCACAACTATATCCTTATTCTTGCCCACTTCCGTGTTCCATTTGGAAACTGGAAAGGTTCAAAATTCAACTAGTCTTTCTTTTCAGTTACATACATATCTCAACTAAATAGCTCTCTCTACCTGCTTCCTATTCTGCCCGTCGACGGGTTAGGTCACTGGCTTTAGGCTAGCGGACGTGGCCGTTAGACATGAAAGAAGCCCTCCTTTTGCCGTTATCATTCAAACTAATCAGCTGGAATTTTTGAAATCTTAAGCCCTCAAATATATAGGGAATACCTTCTTTCTATTAAATAAATAAACTAGTGCACTTCAATCCTAATTATTGGTAACATTGTCAATTTTCAATGTGTACATTTGTTGGACCAGTTACCTACAAACATGGCATTGGGAAGGAAGTGGGTCCTGATTTTGGTTCCTCTAGGCTGTACCGTCTCCAACCACAACCACAACCACAACCACAACCACAGAAGAATTAAATATCAAATTATGAAATACAGGTCAATTATTTGAAGTTGCGTTTCACAGTTTTCTATTTATTTGAATCTTAAAAATATTTTTAAAATTTTATTAAATATTATTTTGTATTAAAAAACACTTGTTAAACGACAAACGTTCCCTTGCATTATTAAGAAACAGACTAAAATTCTATAATTTAACCATTAAACAATTTGAATTTCTTCATCGTGTACTTAAGTATACGTTCTCACAGTACTTCTTAACTTCATTCCCTTCTCCATTTCAATACTATTCTCCTCCTCCTCCTCCTCCTCCTCCTCCATGGAGTCTCCCAGCTCCATCAGACTTGCCACTTCTCTCTGCTGTTTTTGTGTGATTTTATCTTTGACTGCCATGGTGATCAACCCTGTTGTTGCTTCGGAAAATTGCAAATTTCCAGCAATCTTTAACTTTGCAGATTCAAATTCAGACACAGGTGGATATGCTGCTGCCTTCTCTCAACCTCCCTGGCCTTATGGGATGACCTTTTTTGGCATGCCAGCAGGCAGATTCTCCGATGGCCGCCTCATGATTGATTTCATTGGTACATATCACCTTCTCTTTGAATCTATTTTCTCCTTATCTATCTACCTCCCATTTTAATGAGTCATAACACTAGTAGGGCCAATAGCCAGTCTCACAAAATTGATACAGTGGACAATTCAGCTATATATGCTTTTCATTTTCCATCAAAACTAGAAAAAAGGCTTATAGGATATGTACTGTTTTAGTCTGCAAAACCTGGCAGCATTATTGAATTGGGCAAAATCGTATGTTTTCAGCCAACACTTTTGGTCTACCATTTCTTAGCGCTTATCTCAATTCACTGGGTTCGAATTATACAAATGGTGCCAACTTTGCCACGGCTGCTTCTACGATCCGACTACCAACTAGTATAATACCTGCTGGTGGATTCAGTCCTTTCTACCTGGACTTGCAATATGATCAGTTTGTGCAATTCAAGTCCAGAACACAACAGATAAGAAAACGAGGTAAATGATAATTCAGCACCAACAGATGTTCTGTAGAGCACAGTCATGTCAATGATATTATTCTAAGTGGCTTTGAATGATATTTAGGTGGGGTGTACAAGGACTTAATGCCCAAGGAGGAGTATTTTCCCAAAGCTCTATACGTATTCGACATCGGTCAGAATGATCTCGGTGAAGGATTCTTCGCTAACATGTCTATAAAAGAAGTCAATGCAACTGTCCCTGATGTCATCAACAGTTTCTCCACCAATGTTAAGGTAATCCTTAGATTAGTAAGCATTTCCTTTCTGGGTTCTTCATAGTCTTTTTCTTTCTGTTACAACTTGTTGCACAGTAGTGAGACTAAGCATATACATGATGATGCAGCGTATTTACAAGTTGGGAGCTAGATCTTTCTGGATACACAACACAGGACCTATCGGCTGCCTCCCCTATATCTTTACCAATTTTAAGCCAGCTGAAAGGGACAGCGCCGGCTGTTCGAAGCCGCACAATGAAGTTGCTCAGTACTTCAACTATAAGTTGAAGGAGGCTGTTGCCCAGCTCCGGAAGGACTTCCCTTTAGCTGCAATTACATATGTGGATGTCTACTCTGTCAAGTATTCCCTCTTTAGCCACCCCAACAAATATGGTAAGCCAAACAATGATATATGCAAGGCAAACTGATTCTGTTTTTATAAATTCAACTCATTTATGCATCAGATTATTAACAAACATTGCTTTTTCTCATAATAATAATCTTCAGGGTTTGAGCTTCCGCTTGTGGCCTGCTGTGGTTATGGAGGTGAGTACAACTACAGCAATGAAGCTGGCTGTGGTAGTACCATCACTGTTAATGGCAGCCAGATTTTTGTGGGATCATGCGATCGCCCATCAGTTCGAGTGGTTTGGGATGGAATTCATTACACTGAGGCTAACAAATTTGTTTTCGATCGAATATCCAGTGGAGCATTTTCAGAGCCGCCTCTGCCCTTAAGAATGGCATGTCATAGGTCTTGATTTTTGTACACTTGGAAGGCAGGCCAACAGGCAGTCGTCCTGTTGGTATTATTATATATGTATGCTTCTGGTTACGAGTAATAAGCATTAAGCATTGACCAAAGGGTAGCCTATATAATAATGTACCTTTCTTGTATGGTAATAAGAATCTAACTCAATGGGGTTAGTGTAAGCATCCTCTCTTGTATGTTTAGCAAAACCCTTGTGCTTTAGTGCAGAACCTGCATTTTATTTGTTGAATTAGCATGTCTTAGGCAACAAGAAATAAAATAATTAAATAAAAGAAAAGAACAAAGAACACATATTTACGTAACAACCTTAAGTAGAGAAAAAAATCACCAACAAAGAAGAAGAAATCCACTATCTCAAGTGATGTATACACGAAAGCAAGTAAAATCACGACAAAGTTATAAGCAATCCACTACCTCAAATGCGATACACGAGCTAGTTAAGACGATTAGGGAAGAAATCACGAAACCCTGAATTGCCTACAATACCTCTCAATCACTCACTAACCCCAAAAGCTCATCATATATCTATGAGCGTTATAAAAGTGAATAGGTTTAAACCCTAATAAAATCAGTAATAGATCGATCATACTCCGTTCACTAAAATCCCTAAAAATTTATAATATCGCAATGCCAAACTTTCTGAGTCTAAGTGGAACAGAGTTTGATTCTACCAACTTTTAACAGTTTTCTTCATCGGCTTGTTTTAAGGGATAATTGATAGGAAAAATGAAAGAGAGAGGATCGATGTGTGGCTGCATAGAAGGTGACTGTAATTTAATTGGACTTGAAAAAAAGTGATCTTCCAGGTTGAAAAGCGAAAGAGACACATGACAAATTTCCATCAAACATTATCTTCCAAGTTGCGGGTCTAAATCAAATATGCAAGCTGTCTGTCTGTTATCCAGAATAATTAGCCAGGCCGAGGCGGCAACAAATTAGTCAAGTCCGTATTCAAAAGTTATTTTATTTTCATTTTTTAGATCTATGTAGTATGTATGATAAAATGATGAAATCTCGCAGAATCTTCAAACTCATGAAAGAAACTAAACAAAAGTGAGACTAGAGTTGACTGCAAGGCTTTTAATTAAGAGCATGTTTCAGCCTGATCTTACCGCAAAAATCGTATATACGTAATATAAGTTTGAATACAATTCTTCCACGCACCTTATTATCTTATACATCACCAGGTTCTGGAAATAGATCAATTTCCATGGAAAAGTCCACCTTGTCACACTCTACATAAATCAAGCTCCCCTTAGCTGTTTCCTTATCTCAACGTACACCCATCTTCTTCCCCTTCAAACATGGACTTCTCTCCCGTTTCTCTCTGTTGTTCTTTCTTAGTAGTTCTTCTATCATGTTTTGCCGCCA
The DNA here is from genome assembly GCA_016808115.1 of Tetrastigma voinierianum. Classification (NCBI taxonomy): domain Eukaryota; kingdom Viridiplantae; phylum Streptophyta; class Magnoliopsida; order Vitales; family Vitaceae; genus Tetrastigma; species Tetrastigma voinierianum. Next base: position 489,403 of record JAEQBH010003899.1, on the reverse strand, counting down.
TATCCAAACCTGTCGTCGCTTCAGAAGATTGCGAGTTTCCCGCAATATTCAACTTCGGTGACTCGAACTCCGACACCGGCGGGTTCCCTGCCGCCTTCTTTCAACCGCCCTTACCCTATGGACAGACCTTCTTTCACCGGCAGTCCGGCAGATACACCGACGGCCGCGTCATGATAGATTTCATCGGTATAATTTAACATATATATATATATTCATTTCTAGCTTTAGACTATATTACTTCTGCTTCTAGATTCAATTTAATATTTGTATGTTATGATCCAGCAAACAATGTGGGACTACCCTTTCTCAGTGCTTATCTGGATTCAGTGGGCTCCAACTTCAGCCACGGAGTGAACTTCGCCACGGCGGCCGCCACCGCTACGCTGCCCGGTTTCATCTACCCTGGAGGCGGATTCAGCCCTTTCTACCTCAGCATCCAATTGGATCAGTTTTCCCAATTCAAAAATCGATCCCAAATCGCCAGGGGACGAGGTAATTCAAAAGCAATGATCACCAGCTAGCCCTTCTACTTAATATTTTTTCGTGACTTAAAAATTAATCATGAGACATTTTAAATCGTTGTGTAGGAGGTGTGTATGAAGAGTTGATGCCCGAGGAGGAGTATTTTGAGGAAGGCTTATACACTATAGACATCGGCCACAATGATTTGGCCGAAGGGTTGTATAGTAACATGTCTGTCCAGCAAGTCAACGCTACGGTCCCCGACATCATCCGCAATATATCTGCCCATGTTAAGGTAACGGTCCCGTTGGCAAAGAATATTATTGAGTTTCAAGTTTCAACCCTGTGGGCTGCTTAATAGGTCCGACCTTGTCATAGTCCCTAGTTTAAGTCCCATGAGTAAGCATTGAAGGATTTATTTGATTGTTAACCTTAGGATCCCCATTGTATTAGTTGATAGGTATAAGCTTACCCGAATTACTTGTGACAAGGGTCATTGAAGGATTTACCAACTTTAGGATTGCATGAGATTAGTTGAGATAAGTACAAATTGGTTTACATTAATTGAGATAGAGGCCATTTGGCTGACGCATCTGATTTGTTAACCTGTGATCCCATATGATTAACTGAAGCATGCATAAACCGATCTAAAATTAGCTAAATGAGGCCACAGCCGATTACTCATATGTTAACTCAAGATCCCATATGATTACCGACATGACAGTCTGCCTCTGATTGGGCTAAGATGATAAGCACATAGTGATTTACCATATATTTAACCTTAGTATCTCATAGATTGAATGAGACATGACAAATTTTGCCTGGATTAGTTTGAAAATTCCATAAACTTGCCCAAACGCCTAGACAAGTAAAAATATATATATATATATATTGGAGTTTTAGAAAAAAGTTTCTTTAAATGGGCTTTTAAGAAAATACTGAAATAGTCCAAAGAATCCTAATATGGGTTAAATAATTATTTACAGGGTCTTTACAATTTGGGAGGAAGATCGTTTTGGATCCACAACACAGACCCAATGGGCTGCCTCCCATACTTGCTGGTGAGCTTCCCAGACGTGGCAGCCCAAAGTGATAGCATAGGGTGCGCCAAGCTTTTCAATCAGATATCCCAACACTTCAATTCCAAGTTGAAGGAGGCCGTTATCCAACTCAGAAAAGAACTTCCCTCCGCCGCCATCACATACGTGGATGTTTACTCAGTCAAGTACGAGCTATTGAGCCACCCTGACAAATATGGTAAGCCCAAAACAGAAGCCCCAATTCAGGCCCATCAACCATTTTCTTCATCCAAACTTTATTTGTATATGCAGGGTTTGAGCATCCACTGGTAGCTTGCTGTGGCTATGGAGGCAAGTACAACTACAGCAATGCAGGGATCTGTGGTGAGACGATCAACGTTAACGGCACCGATATATTCATCGGAGCATGCGACCGGCCTTCGGTCCGAGCAATTTGGGATGGAATTCACTACACTGAGGCAGCTAACAAGTTTGTTTTTGATCGAATCTCCAGTGGAGCATTCACGGACCCGCCTGTCTCCCTGAAAATGGCATGTCACAGAGAGGATTCCCGTTAAACTATCAATCAGCATTATCAACCGAAAATAAAATCTATATGTCTATTACTACTGTTTCTTTTTTGTTGGTGTTTTGGGAGATAGCTTATATGCACCTTAACTAATCATGTGAGGCCCTTAAGTTTACAGTTGGTAAATCTTTCAATGACCCTAAGAATACTCAAATCGGTGACCATTAAAAAACAAACTCAAGACTGGGCAATTGAATACCCCTTTAGGGGTAATGACTATTATTACTATTATTTTGTTGTTATTATATATATACATATTCTTGGATGAAATAAAAGAGTATTAAAGTTTTTGGTTTGGTTTCTTTCCATCGATTTTATAACATCCCAAGTTCCCAACAGGACCGAAAAGATTAACATGGGGGGCCCTTGGGGTAAAATAAAACAGGAACTATAAAATTTCAGATGGTAGACAATTGACGTCCGGTAGCAAGAAAAGGCTATTGAGTAATTCAAAGAACAGAGGGGGAGAGAGAGAAAGGGTAGGCTCTTAAAAGTGATAAATACAATGAATCATGTCATGTGAAGGGTTGTGATATGAAGTGAAAGGGGAGAAAAGAGGAGATGAAAGAAGGGATAAGTTGGTGACTGCAAAAGGCCTACCATGTTGTCTGTAAAGTCTATATTGCCTTTTATTAATTTATCTATGGATTATGGATACATAGGAGCTAGATACCCCCACCTCCCTTGGCCTTCCCCTTCCACTTCCACTTCCATTCAAGTTTGAGCGACATAACTCAACAATGTGCTTCTCCAAAGTGGTCTTTGACTTGTTTGTACCTTGCAAAAGTAGATAACGCCCCCTTTTTTCTTTCTTTCCTTTTTTTTTTTTTTTCTAGCTTGTAATCAAAGGAAAAGAAAATTAAAGTTGCTACCCTTTATTGGTTCTTCTTTCTTCTGGCCATACTGTCTTCTTCATTTCCCCCCTCCTCCTCTTTTTTCATTTTTGGTGGGTTGGGAGAGTTGAGGGTTCCTTGTCCATGATTCTTTCTTACCTTTCCCTTTTTCTTTTTATTGAATTGTATCATGACTTATTTTTATTATTTATTGTCCATTTAGAAAAGCTGCTACAGCCCAGAACACATTTTCCCTTTTAAGGAAAAAGAAAATCATTTTCACTTGGCCATCACTAATTATGTTTCTTGGTTGATATATACATTCAAAAATTAAACAAAGTGTTTTTATGCAATAAAAAAAATTATTTTTGCAAAATCACATCTTGTGGAATCACTTCCAAATGTGGCTATAACTTTCAATTTTATTTAGCAAATCTAGTTCAAGATTTAATAATTGAACAAGTGTTGGGAGGAGATCAAATTCCTTTGGCAGCTTATAGAACAAAGACCGTTTCAATCCTCTTGTCATTTGGGTGAAGAGGAAGCAAAAAATCAGCAATCTCGCATTTATTTATTTGGGTGATTCTCAGGAAAATGCTCATATAGTGAAGAACTGATATTGTGGGACATGCTGGCCGTCATTTATGACTTACCAACTCTTCTTCTTTTGGTTTGATAAGATTGGTATGTTTCAACCTCAAATCCCTTTTCCTCTTTAATTCAGTATGATGAATAATTGATTGGATATGATTAATTAATAGAGAAATCAAAAGACTAATGGCTATGCTTTAGTGCATCAGAATTAGGGTCCAAACCATTTTTTTCCCTTTTTTTTTTCTATGGAAATGATGAGGAATTGTACCATGACTGCATGACATGAGTTCTGGAAATCAAAAGATATTCTTTTTGGTAGAATCTTCCTCAACATATAATGAAAAAAATTTGAGTTCTAAACCAGGAAAAGGAAAGCCCATGTCCTTGTCATTCCAGGAAAAAAAAAAGAAAAAAAATAATTCTAGAAATGCATTGGACCAGTCTTGGAGAATGTCACTATCCTCAATTTATAAGAAAATTCTAATCCACCAAACATCCTGCCTCTCCATTTTCATGAAAGCGGTACATGTGATTGGCGCAACCCATCAATATCAGTTCAACTGTAATCTCATAGCTAATCTCAATATGAATGTTCATTAGGGGTTGTGTCCAAATCTGAAGCAAGTGAGCTAACCTAAAAATTTTCAAAGAATCAATGAAAGAAAAGAAAAGAGAGAGGATAATCTAAATCCAGTCTTCTCTTTCACTGTAGAAAGGTTTGGGTGGGGAATCATGTCTTGTCATTTTCGTCCACCCCATTTGAAGCTTTTCTCAACATCCATGGTGGTCCTGTACTGCCAAATGGTCCCCATGGGAGGCACTAGGAACAAATTGCCCTACATGCCCTTCTCTTACAGTGTTGCTATATGTGAAGGGCAAGCAATATGAACATCTCAAGGCCTTGTTGGCAGGGCAGAGGCAGAGAATATTCAACGGGTCCTTCACTTTTTCAGCTCCATGAAAATTATCATTAATAAGAATTTTCACTATTTCATTGAGTGGTTGTTGAATGAGAAGGAACAAGATATTCTGCTACTATAAGACAATTATAAGACAAATTATGCAGAAGTATGAACATGCATGTTGATGAACCTGTATGCATGCTTTGATTTTAAGGCGAAAAACCGATCAATGAGGGGGGTGGGGAGGATAAAGGATTAGCTTTGAGATGTATTATTCCATGGCGGATAATATTTACTAATTATGGAACAAGTGCCCACCATTGTCTTGACTGAAATTCTTGTGTGAGGGAGAGGCAGAGAGGGGGATGTGACAACACTTTAGGACTTAGCTTTTCTTTTACAGCTATTCAAAAAAATACAAAGAAGCCAAGAAATTAGAGGGAAAGCTCATTTTTAAAAATGACAAAGCTATTTTGACTCTTTCATTTCAGTAACATATAGCTTTAGAGATTCACATTGAGCCCACATTATTGAGCTTTGACACACAATATTTCTTTTTTTTTTTTTTATAATGGGGGTGGGGAGGGGGAGAGGTGGAGGAGGAAAAGCAGAGTGTCTCTTTCTGTGCAACCCTTTATTCTTTGGTCTTCCTCTTTGTCAGAGTTCTTATCCAGCCCTTCCTCATCACCTTGACTCCCTCCACCTTGCTGCCCACGTGGCACACATTTGCCTTGCTGGACCTCTTCCATCTGATGAGCTGGAATAGGTGACCAATCCGCTTTCGCCACCTCAACGTCCCACGTGGTTTTGCATGTTCTACTACACTCTTAGTCTCTTTGGCCTCTTTGCTCAATGGCATTTTGGTATAATGCTGAAGAGGGACCTTTGTGGCTGTGTTGGTCTTTTCCCATGAGGCAACACCATTGTCTTCAAACTTGATTGATATGAAGGAATCTGCAAAAAAATAAAAATAAAGTTTTTAGAGTAAGAATTCTGATGATGATTGGGTGCCAAGAAAACAGGCAAACAGGAGCTTTTTACTATATGGTGAAAAATGTGTGTTCTTTTGTACATGTAACAAAGTGAAATACTAAGAACATGATCAGTAAGAAATGACATTGAATGGATTCTGGTTGTGGCCCAAGGGGTCCCTCTCTGGTTTCACAATGCACCGACCACTGATATGTCTAATTCCGTGCATTTGCCACCATTCACTGAACCTCTTTTCTGTTCTTACTTGCCTCTTTGCCCGAAAGGAGTTTAGATGATGCTTATATTAGAGCTTTTCTTTTCACAAATATCCTAGGCCTAGTTCCTGAATCATTGAGAACCACTCTGCTGTTTCTCTTAGTATTTCCTAAAATTATTTACAAAATTGAAGACCCTGATTTTCCATCATTTTTCCTGGTTCATCCTCCCCTAAAGTCTCTAGTTTGTCACTGTTTTCTATGAAGTTACCATTCACCATATCTCTTTGACATAACTGGAAAATGAGATTGCAAAGATAAAAAAAATATCTTCAAGATTAAAAAATCAGCCAAACCCTCTTCCTGTCATTCTCACTCTGTCAAGCACTTATTTGCTCATTTTGATGGTTTATGAACATGAGAATGAAGACTCTGAATAGGCTAGCTAGCAGCGAGTGAACAATGTAACAACAACACAAAAACACACCTTCTCTTGACAGGAGGCATCATCATGACTGTATGATCATTTCCATGGCGAAAACTCATGCGGTTATATGCTTATGCCATGCAAAGATCTCATGCATGCTTTTGTTTGTATATTGCACTTATGGTGTTTTTGTTTGTAATGTGCCTCTTTGTTTTGTTAAGCACATGAGAAGTTTCTATTTTGCATACATATATACTTATTAATTTCTTTTAGATTTGAATAGTACTTATGATTTTTATACATACTTATTTTAGTAGTTATAAACTAAATTCTTCAGTACATATAAAAATTAAATTGTATAGAGAGAAAGAGAGAGAGTTTCCAACACCTATATATCACAAACACAGCTGTATAGTGCGGAAGTAAGTGTTACAATAGCATGCCTCATTCTCAGTCACTGCAGAAGACCGGGATTCGACAACCTAACAGGTGGGAATTTCAACCGTCTGATTTGCATCTGCTTTCCATGGCTCCTTCCAAGCTGTCGCACCCATTTCTCCTTTCACTCTGATTCTCCCCACTGTAAAACTGCACCCTTTCTCCTCAAATCCACAGTATTTATCTTTTGCACAATGCTCCATGTTAGGTATTTACTATTTTTCTTAATTCTCTGCTATAAGCTCATTTCATACTCTCTCTCTACTTTTACTTACTGAGAGTAGTAGTAGTAATACAACTTTTCTTTTTTACATAAAGAAAAACACATACTGATACATAACATGTATGAATGTATATTTTTATAATATAATATAGTATGATATGTAGGGAATCAATATTCTAATCAGGGAATCTAAGTTTTCTCAATCAGCCGCAGCCCCATTTTTTTTGGTCGTTCCCCAAATTCGTTTTCTTATGAACATTTTAACAATTCCTTTACAAATGTTTGCTGTTATATTTATGAAGTTATTGTATATTTTGTGCATGAGGAGTTTTGTTTATTTTCATCATTTTTACTCATCAAATAAAAATGTTAATGTTTTTATTTCTGTAGACATGACTGGTCTCTTGATTCGATACTGCATACGCATACACACATCCATCACTGTGAGATACAGAGGTTGCATCTGAAAGGGCATTTTCTCTGGCCCCATCATTCTTATATATGACTTGCTTCCTTTTACATATATGATGTCTCGAGGCCTCTGTTAGGTGGTATATGCTTTCTGGCATGTGGCTCATAGAACAAATGCCTATCTTAATGTGCTCACTACCTCATGTTTTGCTTCAGTAAATTTTAATTCTTTTACACTTTATACAGTGTTGAATAACAGCCTCATTATTTATTTATTAAAGAAATATTATCATGCTTAGGTTTCAATCATTTGCTGATTGGGTTAAATTTCTACTAATAAAACATTGTATTTATGATTTGTTATGATTCATGAATAATGGTGATTAATCAACTGGAGAAAGAAAACAAGACACACAAATTTTATATATGATTCAGTACTGTATCTACATCCATAAGTGAACAACGACTTAAACTTCTCACTATCATCAAATAAGGCCGTATACGGCGCATTTTGCACAACCTCGAATACGATCAAATTACAAAATACTTCTTATACCTTGACCACTGTACTGCAATTATGGTGTTTTGCCTCTTAGACCCTCAACGTATTATTTGTTTTCAACAAAAAGGATATTGCTTTTGAAAGATAATGTTGTTTCTGGTTTATTACTTACTTTTACTTCTGTTTCACATGGTCACATGCCATAACAGACTTAAATAAAACAGTCTAAAGAGAAGTGGATTAAGTGAAAAGTCCGCACACAAACGCATTAGAAAAAGTATAATTTCAATTGTTAGAGAATCATTGCCCGTCCTTGCCCCCCATTTAAGCCCACTACCTGCAAATCCTCCTCGGCTCGTGCTTCCCAGTTCTCACTGTCCCTGCTCCCAAGCTAAATTATTATGAGATACATGCAACCACTACCTCAATGGTCTGCTGCCTGCAGACCCCACTGGAGCACACTGAGGAAACATGTAGAGTGCACTTTTGTTTGTTTTTGAATATTATTCAAATACTCTGTAGTAATAACAGAGAGATTGTCGTTCATACTGCAATAGAGTGTCCATGAGATCCTGGGTAAGGCGTAAAAGTGATGGGAAACAAAGGAACTGATGAGCACATGGAAGGTTTGTTTGTTTCGGCCTGGGTTCACATTATGGTCCAGAATTGTGTGTGGGTCTACCCTCCCCCTCCCCCTCCCCCCTCTCCCTTATGCCCACCTTTTTGTGTAGTCTCTTCTCTTCTCTTCTCTATCTTTGGTCCCCCTATTTCGCTGCACAACCAACAAATCTCATTATTCTTGTTAATAAATCTTTGTTTTTCACTCTTTGTTTTTTTAGACAGACACTAATACATCAATGATGTTTATTTCAGAAAATAAATGTTTTGAATTGCAATAAATATGATTGGTTTCTCATACAGATAAAGGTACAAGGAGACACCAAAAGACATGAGTTATGAGGACAGCCTACTTTACAATCCTAATCTCAGTATGGAACAGCAAAGATGATTTCTCTTGCTTACCTGCACACAAGCCTCTCGTCTGCTTTGGCCAGTACTTATTCAAATGTACTCATTCTGAATGCCTTTATTCTCATTTACATAATCCATTTGCTATTTGTAATGTGCACAACCTTCAATGATTACTCTATTCTCATCAAATTTGTGCACCCAATGAGTTGCACGTTTCTTGCCCTTATGTTGAAAATTGCAGTTATTTTGTAATTTTCACAAAGGTTTGATAATCTAAAAATATATGGAAACTACTAGTTACAAAGGTGCTTGAAGATAGAAGAATGCCTTGTAAAGAACCCATTCATCAAGATTCTGCACAAACTCTAAAAGACCATGGCTCTCAGACATCATCGCTAATATAACTCAAGGTCATCCTATAATTGCCTTCCCAATGTTATCTCCATCTCTATATTTCTTATCCAGCTCCATCTCAGAGTCCGCTTGCTCAGCTGCTCTGATCTTGTTATGAATTTCAAAACTCCCCTCCAGACAAGCCTGTTTTCTTGCTGCCTGCACAATTAAAGCTTTGTGCTATAGTTAGCAACAAAAATCTGTTTTGAAATTAGTTTAATTGACTTTGAGTACTTAGGTAATATGGTAAATACAGTATCTCGCATGGAAAGATGTGTTACATAGTGTGTGTGTGTGTAAGTGTGTTCGTGTGTTGCATAGAAAAATATATACATTCTTGTGTGCATGTTCAATACATAAATATATACATGCAACACTGTTTGTACAAGCCCAAGTCTTTCTTAACTTTGGTAGTTCACTTCTAGCTGCCTTGGGGTAAGGCAGCTGGTTGACAAAAACAATCATTCACAAAATTCATATTACCATTTAGTTCATTTTTCATTATATTTTAAACAATAAAATATTAAATTTTATTTACTCATTTCCTGAGTTTCCTACCATTAGGTGCTTCAATATTATTGTTGCATAACTAAATAAGAGCTGTAAAATAGGTTGCTTATTTAGTTTTTCTTGTTAAGCTCCCTATGGCGGCACTCCTAGATTGGTCCCGCCCTCGGATGTTGCTGAAGCCCTCCCGGTCGCCTTGCTTGCTATGCTCAGGCTTCACCACGCCTGATCACCTAACAGAACCCAAGAGAACACCTGAAGAAGGAACCCCATTATGTTGAACACTCTACAAATGCTAAGAGAAGCTCTCGCCTGCCCTTGTTGTGGTTTGCAACTGAGGCTGCCACCACCTCCTATACACACATCACTATAGAACCTGGTATACTTCACAATCCCAGAGGTTTCAGAATGTTCTACTACAGACATGTATTTGTCAAGACTGTTTGAAGACTCTAGACATTACTATCCCATGGTCTCCATCTCTTCCATCCTTCCACACTCTCTACACATGTGACACCTGCATGTTCCTACAACCGTATCTCTCCAGGTCTCTGGTCACTCCACATAGCTCCTCGGTCAGCAGTCTCCACAAGTGGCCCAGAACATTCCCTCTCGTCTAGAACATTCCCTCTCCTTATATATGGGCTTGAGGGGCTCTCTTGTGCCCATCGAGGGATACTTCCCATAGGATGTTGGGGTCTAAAGAGTGAGTTTGTGACACTCTCCCCCACCCATGCCATCGACAACCCCGTCGATATCAGCCTCGAACCGGTTTGCCCACCGCGAATCCCCGTCTACCGCATCCTTTCAAGGCCCCTAGCTAGCCTTTCCGCTTCTGCATCCCTTCCACCGAACCAGGTACTCTCGCACTGGAGGGACTCCATGTTTCCCAGTGACCCGCTCAACTAGGATAGTCTCCACCTCCTTCTCTTCCCCGCTGCCACCTTCGGCCGTACCCATTTGATCGAGGCCCCGGAGTGTCGCGGCCTTCACCCACCGACTCTCCTTACCCTACTGGGATTTTGTCCTCGCTGCGGGTCGGCTACCTCAAACGCTCCCGCTCGCTCCTGCGACCAGCTCGCACACTCGAGGCTATCATCTCCAGATTTTAACCCAGCGCAAATCCCCCATCGCCTTCTCACTTTTCGATATGTGGCACCAGTGCTTCTCTGTGATTATCTCTTGTCAAATGCGACCACTCTGACAGAAGCACTCACTGCGTGACCCGTCGCCACGCTGCTTATCTTCCCTAGTAGGGTACCTCGTCCCACCATACCCAGTAAAGCATCACCCGGCACCTCTCTTCCCATCCCTGTCGCAACTATCTTCCCAAATCCTCGGACACCTTTCTCCCCACCCGAGCCGTGGCTAACCCTCGAGCCCTCATCATCGAAGACATGGCTTTCCTCAGAATCATCAAGGATTCTGGGCCGACGCCATTGCAAGCATGTAGTCCCTGCATCTCTTCTCCCTTTAGTTCCCATTCGCCATCCTTGCAGTGTTGTCCATAAAAGCTGAATATAGTTCCTTCTCATTCATATCGTGAGCTTCAAGCATTAAGGGAAGAGAACTCCTTGACATAGTCTCAGATCGACCTCGTGTGCTTGAGATGCCTCATCTTCTACTGCCATGTATCCCATCCTCCCGTGAACCCGATTTCTTCTTGAAATTCCACCCATGTGTCTATGGTGCATGTCCCCTTTCTCTATTCTCTAGGAACCTTCTATGCCACCATGTAGAGTTGCATTATCGCGAGGTGTAGCGGTGAGTGCTAAGCGCACTTTGCCGCCTACTCCGGGCTAGTGCTATCACCTCAGTACCTCCATAAAGCAAGAAGTTGTCTAACCTCGCATCTCAGCGCCCAATCGTAACGTGTGTGTGGCTGCACCCTACCCTCGTGCCTCCCTCGAAAGGGCCATAACCCGAGCCGACAATGCCGGTCTTGCAATTTGGCCACCTTCGTCTCGCCTCTTCAGTGCTTCGGGGTCGTGACCTCCCACCCTTGACTCCAAGCTGGTGAGCATACTCTCAAGACCTTGCTCGAAAAGTCATGAACTCCTTGCGGTGACACCGCATGAACCGACGAGCTTTGCACTCTCTCAAGGTCTTGGATCTCGCATCTTAAGATCCTCCACGCCTTCTCCAATTGCTTTTTAACTCCAGGTCCATCCCCTCCTTGGTTATGCACTTACACCCGACTCACAGCACGACGAATCGTCCACCAGTGAAATGGCATCCGCGAGACTTGTCCTTCCTACCCGGTGTGAGGACCATAGTCCTTACCTCGGACTTGCCGCAACCTTCACTCCGCAGTGAGCCCGCCATCATATCCTCCAGTTACTCCCACCCACGTCTGGTAATACGATTACCAGGCATCACGGACTTAGTCTTCTCGCTAAACTCCCGTGCGGTACTTAAACAACTTGCCCCTCGGATGTTGCTAAGTCAGCACTCCCTTCGCCTTGCTTGCTATGCTCGAAGCTTCTACCCACGCCTTGGGCCAACGAATAGGAACTCAAGAGAACACTTGGAAGAAGAAACTCTCCTATTGAGAAGAACACTTTACAATCTTTAGAAGGCTACCAGCTTGGTTCTCGAAGTTGGTGGTTTTGCAAATGAGCCACCACCTCCTTATATACACATCAATGGAAGTGTGTAGAACCTATGAAGGTTCTCTACTAACCTAGAGAATTCTAGAATGTTCTACTATGTACATGTATTTACAAGACTACCATGGAAGACTCTAGACTACTCTCCCACATTCCATGGTCTTCCATATCCTTCCACATCCTTCCACACTCTTCTACACATGTGTGGACACTTCCAGCATGTTCTACAACTGTGTAGACTTCTCCAGGGTCTTCTAGAACATTCCACATAGCTCTGGTCAAAGAAGTCTCCACAAGTGTCTAGAACATTCCCTCTCCTTATATATGGGCTTGAGGGGCTCTCTTGTGCCCATTGAGGGATCCTTCCCATAGGATGTTGGGGTCTAAAGAGTGAGTTTGTGACATTAGGCCCTTGGCAAACTAGGAAAAGTGACTAGAGGGTTGTGCTCCAATCCATTTAGAAGACGTAAGGATTGTATGGGACAAATCCATGTAAACTACAAAATCGATGAACTCCTAAAACTCAGGGTGATCACTTGCATGGAGTGGTTGAATTTTCACACCTAATCAGATGCTAGAAGTTTTAAAGCTAAAATTCATTGACGGAGCGAAAATATTTCCCAAAAAAAATGGTGAGAAGAAAGAGCATGCATCAATGTATTCAGCAAAGGGAGAACTAGAAGTAGAAGTCCCTAAAAGAATGCCAAAAGTCTGGATGATACTGAAAGTTTTTATCTAATAGGCCTACCTTCACAAGTGATGCATGTACTTCTTTCACAGTTTCTTCTTTCTGGCACAAGTCTGAAAAATTAATGAAAGCTATTCCTTGCTTCGAAGCCCAACCTTCAACTGCAGGCAGTGAAGCCACCACAAGAGCCACACAGTAACTATGGAAAGAATTAGCATGCAACATAATATTGTCAACATACGGGCTCACAATGAGAGCAGCCTCAACCTGTAGAGGAAGGTATTAGTCCCTGATTTAAAAAAAAAAAATAACAATAACAATAATTTAAAAAAAAAAACCCAAAAGAGAAGAAAAGAAAAACAAAAAACGTTTTTTTACGTCATTCATACCTTTCCTAGAGATACATATTCTCCATGCTGAAGTTTAACTATATCTTTTTTACGGTCAATTATCTCAAGGCAACCATCAGCATGAAACTGCCCAATGTCCCCAGTGTAAAACCACTTCATTCCTCTTTCATCAACCTTAAACAACAAAAGATTAACAACTTTTATTCCACTTCCCAGTTTACAATCATCTTTGGTCAGCATTCCTAAAGGCAATGTGGATAAACAAACTCTGAAGCTTTACCTTGTAAACTTCTTTTGTTTTTTCTTCATTTTTGAAATATCCAACTGTAATATTTGGACCACCAATGACTATTTCACCTCGAGGCATTGGTTTATCACTAGTTAAATACCCACCAACAGCCCAATTTACCAACTGAAATGAGAAGAACAATATATTAATATGATTAGAATTAGTATATGGCCATCTATGAAATGCATTAATCGTAATTACAACAGAGAATCAGATTTTCTTGTACAAGACTAATAATAGACGATACAGGTAGAGCAGAGACTTAGCACTGCATGAATCATAATTACAACAGAGTATCAGATTTTCTAGTACAAGACTAATGATAGAAGATACAGGTAGTGCAGAGAAAATGGTGAAATTTAGCACATCATAATTACAACAGAGTATCAGATTTTCTAGTACAAGACTAATAATAGAAGATACAGGTAGTGCAGAGAACATGGTGAAATTTAGCACATCATGATTGAGAGTGAGCTTGGTAATATAAAGAGATTTTAAAACAAAAAACCCAAGGATAAGGAGAGCATCAAGAAATTTAACAGAAAGAGAGATAGAGATAGTGAGAGCTTTAGTACCATGAAAAGATGAATCAAAACCCAAAAGAGTGATTAAAAGGTGCCAATTCCATGTTCCAATTACTATCCACATGATAGATAAAAAATTCTAGGAATCAAGCAAAGAATGTTTGGAAGAACTTTCTAAACGCTAAAAGCAATATTTGAAGGTAAAATACACTTATACATACATATATTATCTCATACTTCTCAATATGAGTTATGTCCTTTTGCAAAAGTAGGAAGAAACTTGCTTTTCCTTGAACACAAGGCAAAGGGCAAATTTTTATCAACTATTTTTTTTTCTTTTAAATTTAAAATTACTTTTATGTTTCATATTAATATTTTTAAAACAGGTTCCCAAACATAAAACCAATCACAGTAATAATGCATAACATTTCAATAAATTGGGATTGTATAGGGGATGATTTCTACCCTAACAAAGGGGAATGATGGCACTACCTTGCATCAAGATGTAATTCTGGATATGAATGAATAGCTGTTTGTTTTCTACCAAGGTCAGGGTTTTCAACTAGGAAGCACACATGTGGGTCCAAGATCACGCATTAAAACACATGGAGGGTAAAATATTTTTGTCCACTTACCTTAACAAATGAGCAAGGAAGTGGAGCACCAACACGACCAACAGATGTATCATCATATTCGGAAAATGTTCCACCAGCACAAGTTTCTGTCAGGCCATACCCTTGGCCTATTGGAGCACTGAAAATAACAGTTCACAAAGAGCAATTACAACAAGAGGAAGGATAAAACTGCAGAAACATAGTTGTAGGCTATTGCCACTAAGTGTTTCCTTAAATTACTGAGTAAGACTGGATGCATATTTTTCTCGTGGTTCAAATGTGTACCTAGCATGTAATATCGAAAATAATTCTTTATTCTACCCCTCCCAACCCAATTTTTACAAGGTCTTCATGTGATGGATGATGAACCCAAGGAACCTGTTTTCTGAAAACCTCTAAATTATAACCATCCATTTCAGGCTGGGCCAGATCCAGGGTATGCAATAGCCAGGGGAACCTGACCTAAACTAAAGAAGCTTGCTTTAGGTCTATACTGAACCTATCTGTTAAAGAAATCCTACCAGTACGTAATCATGCGAACCCAGTTTGCCATCCATAAAGTGAGGCACTTCATTGGACATAAGGAAATATGAAGCATCGTCCAATGCTCCACATTTGGAGCTGATCAAGTTCACAGATGTTTGATTTTAATACCAAACTTACAACTTTCCATGGCAGAAACGTTGTTATCAATTAAACATATTCTTATTCTTATACATGTTTCTCAATAGCCAGTGAAAAGAAAATGCAAATCATATAACTTTGGATTTCCGGCATCAAAAAGTGTATATTTGGATTTGTACTTATATTTATTGGCAAAGATCAGCTAAAGCTTTCTCAGGCCGGATACTAACCCAAGACAAATATTGATGAATCTTTGAGTATCACCAGAAAGTGGAGCCCCTCCAGATAGCAAAAAGCGGATTCGACCACCCAGAATAGCTCGGACCTTTCTAAAGACAAGGAAGTTCCATAGAAAGTTTTCTAGACCCCATGCCCCAAACC
The DNA here is from genome assembly GCA_016808115.1 of Tetrastigma voinierianum. Lineage (NCBI taxonomy): Eukaryota > Viridiplantae > Streptophyta > Magnoliopsida > Vitales > Vitaceae > Tetrastigma > Tetrastigma voinierianum. The sequence goes on along the minus strand of JAEQBH010003899.1, from coordinate 473,865 downwards.
AGCTTCCATTAATTGCTGATAACCTGCGTGCATATGCTAAATCAAACAATTTCTTGGCTAGACCACCCTTTGCATCTACCTGTAGAGTTAAGAAATTCATTATTCATGTAACCACCTTGTATTAGGCATCAAATTCAACATTCTCAAATACACATGACAAAATAATATAATAATAGTAATCATGCATGCTTGGAGTATGCATGCCAAAATTCACAAACCTTTTTGCGCACACCATCTCGAACACGATCAAGAATGGCTGGGACAGCCGTCATCACTGTTGGAGCCAGAGCAGAGGCATCTCCCTTTGTTCCTCTTTTTATCTTGCTTGATGTATCAGTAAGGGTCAAAGGAGATCCATACCCTATTGCACCTCCAAAAGCAGCTATTACGTTCTATGATATATAACATAGAAATTTGTTAATCCACTGCTGAATGGAAAATTGATCACTGATGGGAACAAAATGCCTACCACACTACTTGAATTATAAAGGTCGCCCGTACCTCAGCAACCAATTCAAGGATATGAGCCATAGGAAGATATGCTAAATAAACATCCTGCACCTTTCCAAGCCCAGGAACAATTGTCATAACAGCAGAAATGGTGGCTAGGACATTTCCATGAGTCATCATCACACCCTGGATGAAGTGGAAATGATAAGTGGATTAATGCCAAAAGGAAAAAATCTCAAATCAGGATTTATGAACCATTTTAAGAAGTGTTGAAATCAATGGCACAATAATGAAATATGAAACAAAGGAATAAACACCATATTTACATGGAAACCCTTGCGGGGAAAAAACCACGAGTAGAGAAAAAAGCTTCACCATGAATCTGAGAGAAATTACAAAGTACAACGGAATAGAGAATAAACCCTAATGTGTTGATATGACGAAAATACCCGAACATAATTTTTTCCCAACTTCTTTTCACAAGAGTCACACCGCGGGCCTTCGTGTAAGATATGAGCCCAAAACCAAATTCGGGTCACAAATCAACAAAAAGGAACAAAAAAATTGAACATAAAAGTAGTTTGCAAATAATACTCAATAAATATCATAGAAATTCAAGTATCAAAAGAAATGATAAATAAATAAATACCCTGTACAAAAAATAATTCCACTTTTCATGCTTGCATAGTCTTGTGATATATTAGGGAAAAAAGACACCACTGCCTACCATAACACTGCAAATTAATTGTAGGCATGTTCTAGCAAAGCTTGGGTACATCAGGGCTTACATCTGTACTGGCCACCTGGAGATGGCTTTTCAACTCATAAGCAGTGCTGGGAAGATCCAGGAGGAGTGTAACAATGCTGATTTTCCCTGGGTGTGGCTCTGAAAACTGTCCCATAGTGGATGAGATATTGAATATTATTAAAGATTTAGTCTCCCTCACTATACACCATTTGGTTTTCTGATAACATATAATTACAGCTTGATCCAAGAATTGGTATCAAAGCAAGGGTTATGGATTTGAGTCAGGTAAAACCATGAAAACTAAAAATGATCACTCAATGGTCACCAGTTCGAGTCCCTTTAGGACCACTGGAAGTTTACCCGGTCATTAACTTCAGAGCCTCGTGGGATTAGTTGATGTGCGCGCAAGTTGGCCCGGACATCCACAGTTATTAAAATAAAAAGAAAAACCATGAAAACTAATAGTGAACTAGCGGCTAAAAGTGTAGAAACTCAAAATCAAGAACCTGTCCTTGCATTAATGGTGTAAGCCACCAGTTATCTTTCAGAAAAAATGTGAACCAAAATAGCTTTCAATAAAAAATATATTTATTTATTTGTTTATTTGAGGCTTTATATTTTTAAATTTTAATGTCATGGACCAGAACAATGACTCAAACTAGTGAATTGGGAACTGGTAATTTGCAAGAGCTTCTTTTGTAGAAGAGAACTAAATCATTGCTACAAAAACTAAATCATTGCCAAATAGAACATAAGTAGTAAATCATGTTCAGTAAGACAGGTAACACATGCAAGCACCACAAAGGTCCAAAATCTAGATGAACTAGATACAAGCACAAGAAAACTGAATAATGAATCATATCAACTAAGGTGAATTTGTACACCCACAAGTAAAAAACCTTACTGCCTGAGGTAGACTTAGGACATAAGTAGTTAATCGTGTTCAGTAAGACAGATAACACATGCAAGCACCAAAAAGGTCCAAAATCTAGATGAACTATATACAAGCATCAGAAAGATGAATAATGAATCATATCAACTAAGGTGAATGTGTACACCCACAATTAAAAAACCATTACTGCCTAAAGTAGATGTTTCTACTAACCTTAGGCAGTCCAGTACTCCCACTTGTATACATTATAACTGCAATATCAGCTGAAACAGGTAAATCTCCATCAACAGGATTCTCTCTGCCAAGTTTCTCCACATCGGAAAATGAAGTGATTGTCCAGCCACTGCCACCCTCAGTCACTGAGGTGTTAAACGCGATCCAGTCGTCCATACATATGACACGTTTCACAGTGTCAAGTTGTCCACTTATGTCTATAATTTTTTTCAGTTCTTTGTGTCCACAAATTACAGTTGTGACCTCTGTCTGGATAAAAAAAGATAAAAAGTTAGAAAATATTAGGAAAAATAATAAAATTATTAGTTGGGCATAATATGAGGATAAAAGCATATGAAAAATAATGCAACACTATGAAGTTCTCATTCACTCCATGTAATAAAAAAAGTTGAAATCATATGGATGAATGCTGATTTTTACAGATAACAGGAAATTGTAGCATCAACCAAGGAGATGCTTTATAACAAGAGGGCATTAAAATAAGCTTTTCAATGATGACATCTTCAAGAGGACTATATGAGTTTCAACCAAAAGAATATCTCAGGAAAGAGCTCCAAAACTCTTGCAAATGGGACTTAAACTCAATCACTTGCTCTTAGATAAAGGTGAAGCAACACCATTGTTAACATGTGGCTGCTGCATCAGCACCATGTTGCTGTAGGAAGCATCACAGAAAGGATGTAGCAGAGCCATCAGTGATGATCGCAAAGATAGCAAGCAGTAATATTTTAAGGAAAGCATTTGAGAGGATGGAATCAATAAAGCATACAGTACAGACTGAAAGGATGCTCCCCTCAACAATGAAAATCTTCCACCAACAAAGAAAAGGAAATTAAGGAAAAAAAAAAGAAGAGGAACTTTCCCTTGCACCCTACCAAAAAGATCAATTTCAATGAGATTTTTGTCCACTAGGATGTCAAGTAACTTTTCATTAATATATGACATCCCATCACTTTCTCTTAAAACAGATACTTGCACAATTATGCACATTGTAGTATTTCTCTTACAAGGACTGATTTTAGCCAGTACCAATTTTTGATGGAGATGACACAGTTTTAAATACTGCATTAAAATCCCATTAAACCTTTTCTATGAAGTTTAATGAGATTGCCTTTTCCTTGCCCCTACCAAAAATATTGTTTCTATGAAACTTCTGACCAGATGGATGTCAAGTGATTTCATATTAATATTTTCATTATTCTCTCTTGAAATGGATACTTAGTACTATTATGTATCTTCTCCCATCTTTTCTGATGAGGAAGATGAAATTTTTGAAGGACAGGTGATGTGATGACTTATTGTCGGGAGTTTTTTCTTGTGTTGTTTTCTATTGCTACCACCAGAAATGCATGAAGAGGGAAGGTCCTTTTGGAACCCTTGTTTCTCAAGCTAGGTTCGTGACTGCATGGTAGATAGAGTGGAGGCTCCTTTTAGGAGAGTGCAAATGGAGACAATTCATAGGCATGAGGATGATAAAATGGTTCTGCTGAGTTTAAACTGGAGCAAATTCTCTATTCAATCTCTTTACTCCTCTTTGTCTAATGGAAGAATGAAGTCTTTCTCTTCAAGTATTGTTTGGATTCCCTAGGTCCTGTAGAAGGTCAGCCTTTTTTTTGCAAAGAAGAAGAAAATGATCAATCACATCCTCTTTCATTGCTCAAAAGTGATTATCCTGAGGCAGTTTTGTTTGAGATGGATTGGATACAGTTGAAATAAGAGAACCCTTTTTGAGTTGACATGGATGGATCCTTTACTAGGAAGAAGAGGAAGCTAGGAAAGTTGCTCCTTTGTACTTGTTTTGGAGCACATGGAAGGAATGAAATAGGAAAATGTTTGAAAATATTGATGGTTCAAGCAAACACACATTTCAAGTGGAATGGGGTAAAAAACTTACTATACATGAGACCATACAATGATACATTATATTTTTTTAATGAAAATCAATACACATCGTAGTTTGTATCCTATTTTATATATATATATATATATAAAGAGAGAGAGAGAGAACATAATATGATACATAATATTATGATACAATGATGCATACATCTTAAACTATTTCCTATAATTTTTGAAAAATATCAAATTATTTTTTCCTTGTTAAAAGAATTCAACATATTGATTGTTGAAAATATACAAAATAGATTAAAAATAGATCATAAAAAGGAAAAAAAAAGGTAAAATAATCTTATATGAAAAGTTGCATTTTTATTATCAAATACTATATTAGAAGGGAAGTTTAGTTTCTAACAATGAATCTTAGAGAATTTTCATTTGAATAATTTGAATGTTGACAATGAAAATAATGGTATATCAAAATTTTTGCTTAATGAATCAGTTTATTTTATTACTATTAATTCTTTTTCGGTGGCAAAGGAATGATGATGAACCAACAAATAAGACACGAACAAGCACACATTTGGTTAGTTTGAGATGTCAACATTCAATGTGTATATAATACAATATAAATTAACTCTTTAGATCTATTATCTTTCATAAAGTCAGTAATACCTTTATGCTTCATACTTTCACCAAATATTCACACATATACATATTTTTTCTACATAAAAAACTTATGATACAATATGATACATGATACAAGAAAATACAAAAATGATAGACAATGAATTTTATTCACTGAGGTGTAACAAGGGTTTTATGGGACATCCTTTTCTCTCTTTTTGGTGTTCATTGGGTCTTTCCTAGGTTAGTTGGACAAACTTTGGAAGGATGAAGGGGGTCGTTTGTAGGCCAAAAAAGAAAGGAAGTTTGGAGAGCCGAGCCTTTATATCTCTTTTGGACTATATGGAAAGTTAGAAACAAAATTGCCTTTGAAGATATGATGTTGTCAATCCAGAGGTTAAAGTCCTCTTTTGTGTATTTCCTGTGGGCAAAGACTAAGTTGGGCATTAAAGAGGGCCCTACAATGCTTGTTGAATTTATTGAGTGATTGAGTTCAAAATGATTTTGGCGTTTGTATAACTTTTCTTTTCTGTTGGGTGTGGTGGGAGGTTTCTGGGGCTGTCCACTGCTGGGCAGCTTTGTTGTTGGTTGTTTTTTGTGTCGTTTCTTAGGGCTGGCTTTGTTTTTTGACTGTCTGTTGTTTCTTTGGGGTTCAAGTTTTCCTATTACTCTCTTTGAGTCGCCATTTTGGCGGCTCTCCTATTGAATATATTCATCTTTCTTGCTTATCAAAAAAAATGAGTTAACAACTATGGGTATATATACGAATATGTGTATGTGTGTGTGAGATTCCTTAATGTTCATGGTGGATTTCTGATGGTCCCAATCAGAGCTTGTAAGAATTCTCAATTTTGGGCAAAAGAAAACCACAAGAGTATTGGAAATAAAAATTGTCTGCCTATTATTCATGCCGAATATTATTTAAATAGCCCTCGGTTTATTTATTGATCACTGCAACCATGGGCACTACTCAACGATAAATAAAATAACCGAATAACAACTTAAATCCTACAAGTCAGCTCAACAACGTTAATTAAAATATTATAGTCGTTCCTCGGGCTGATCACGCGCATTAGTGGTTGGCAGATCATCTTAGTTTGAATCCATAATATTTGGGATTCCTCTTATTTTCTTTGGACCTTCGGTATCAATGTTGATGGTCCCTGTCGAGCTTAGTAAATTCTCAATTTTGGGCAGAAAACCACAAGAGTATTGGAAATAAAAATTGTGCGCCTATTCATCAAGATATTATTTAAATAGCCCTCGGTTTATTAACTGATCACCGCAACCATGGGCACCACTCAACGATAAATAAAATAACCGAATAACAACTTAAATCCTACAAGTCAGCTCAACAACGTTAATTAAAATCAGAGCTTGTAAGAATTCTCAATTTTGGGCGAGAGAAAACCACAAGAGTATTGGAAATAAAAATTGTCTGCTTGTTATTCATGCCGAATATTATTTAAATAGCCTCGGTTTGATAGCGATCACCATGACCATGGGCCTTTACTTTCAGCGATAAATAAAATAACGAATAACAACTTAAATCCTACCTGGAAATTCATTTCAGTAGCGTTAATTAAAATATTATAGTGGTTCCCTCGGACTCGGTCACGTAGTGGTGGTAGATCATGCGTTTGAATCCATAATATTTGGGATTCTCTCCGGCTTCTTTCTCTTTGGACCTCCGTGGCTCATCAATTTCATTGATTGGCTGAGCTCCAATGAGCTTGGAGCTTTCATTATATTTGTTTCTTTCTCCTTTTTGTTGGCCTTTATATAGGTGCGGTGTATATGTCTCCTATTGTAGACTTTCGACATATTTGTTGTTTATCTATAAAAATAGTCATAGATTCCTATATTTTTTACAAGGCATTGATATAAACACCACTAATTCTTCATAAAGATGACATATGATTTTATAAATATCACAATTAAAATCCCATTGAGCCTTTCCTTTTCAATTATAATTACCTTTATTAACCACTGCAAAACATGGTCTAATACAAGAGGTAAATTTCAACAACTCACATAAAGGATGGTGCCTTTGTATAAAACTAGGGTGCAACCATCATTTGTTGAAATTAGGCACAATATTGCCAAACAAAGCGTCCAGATGAAAGCAATATAACCTCCCATCCCAAGCATCACAATAATGATGACTTCAAGTAGAACTGCCATTTAATGTGACAACCATCCCCCCTCTCCCCTCCCCCTCCCCTCCCCACCCCAATAATAGGTAATCCATCCCAACAAGGAGGCAATCATACCAACTAATTATGGTTAATACGAATCCTCCCCTCTATCCTGTATCATTAAATATCAGGGAGGCTTGAACTTGAGACCTCTACTTCACTGCTGCAGAGCACTCCACTTAGCTACCTCTTAATGGTAATATGGTTGTGAATCTAATAACATCTGACATTTCTTTCTTTCTCCTTTTTTTTGAATTTGATTATCCCAAGATTCAGCATATAAGTTTATTTAGTAATATTATGCAATACATTAACATTACATGTGCCTCCCTGCATGCAATCATGCCCATAATTGTATCAACAGAATTTCTGGATCTTCCCCCAAATAATCACAGTTTCTTTTTTGATAGGTAAATGTTTTTTCTTTTCTTTTTTATTTTGTCTACATTGAGACTTGGTCATGGAACCTCCCATAACCCCATCCCATCGCTTTACCACTTGAGCCAAGCCTCAAGCGCAATCACAGTTTATTCTTTTCTGGAAAAGTATATAACAAAAAACCAATAATGTGCAACCTGAAAGCATAACAGACCATACAAGATTTGTGTGTGTGTGTGTGTGTGTGTATGTGTTTGCCTTTGTGTGTGTGTGTGAGAGAGAGAGAGAGAGACCTCATTCAGCGAGTGGCAAAGAGCCTCCTCCCCCAAAGATGCATATATGGTCACAACAGTGATGTTGCGCCTAAAGCAGGCCTGATATGAGGAACCACACAAAAAAAAATCATCAGGCAACAAAGATGCAGATATTATTCTGCCTTCACTTATATGAAATCAAATAGTACTGATGTTATATACTTTCATAGAAAAGAATGCAAAGCAAGAAAAGAAAAAGATATCTGGTTAAGATAAACTAACAAATCGGCACAATGAAACATAAATAGCTCTATCTTTAAATTAAAAAAAGATGATGTGATTTTATTTAACAGGGTATTTTAAGATAAGAACCTGCAATGCAATAAACCATTCTTCTCGTGTCTCTGCAAAAATTGCTGCACGCTCTTCTCTTCTATGGCCAAGTTGTGCCAACCCAGAAGCAAAATTGCAGACCGCTTCAAATGTTTTGCCGTAGGTTAGCCATTCATACTCCCCCAAATGAACTTTCTCAAAGGACTTTCCATCTGCATTTACTTCTGTCTCTCTTGAAATCAACTTCCGAGTACCAAGTAAGCGTTTGTCCCGGTACTGCTTGCACGACTGCTCAAAAAGTTCTGCAAGTGTCAAAATACCTTCCCATGCTGATTTTACTGGGGAAGTAAACCTACAGTTTCGAATTGCATAACCAGGTTCCCCTCCAACATCAACAGGCAACCCCCGTTTCTTTCCACTCTTAGCATTCCGAAAGAGGAGAGTAAACACCAGAGGAACAAGGAGGCCAACAAAATAAGCACTCATCTTTCAAGGACTAACCGGCACCAACAAAATCTTCCAAATTAAATCCTGATAAAAGAAATCAAATTCAGCCCGTTTCATCAGTACCCATGATCTATTCCAGAGAAAATAGAAAAAAGAAAAAGCCCTTGCAACAACCAAGAAGGATACACTATGACGATACAATGATATTAAACCAAAAGGCCAACCAATATTTTACTTAGTTAATTAATCCTATAATAAGGCATGTCGACCACATCTTTCACCTTATTAAAAAGGTGTGTGATAATGGTAAAAAAAATCACAAAAACAAAATAATACCTTCCAACGTGAATTCAATCAGAGATACCTCCTATAATTGCTTAACCATATTGACTAGAACCAGCTAGTTCAAAATAGAATCAATTAAAAAATACAGAATCAGCAATCATTAAGCCATGCACTCAAGTATCATCAAAGAGGAGTGGAACCTTCAGATTAGATAGACTTTCATGTCAATAAAACCAAACACCTGGTAAATCACTTGCTGGAAGATTAATGTACCTAAAAAGTATTCGCAGGCACTACAAAGATTCCATATAACGATGATAAGAAGCCACATAAGTTGAAGTTGATGTAAATAGAAAGTAGCAAATTAGCAACCATGAATCCTACATATACACCACATAACTTTGGCTGCAGAGCTCTAACTGCAATTATAACTTTCACAAGCAACTAAACAAATGCGCGGAGAGAAGGAATCCCAATCGCGAAATTCCAACAAAAAATGAATTGAATTCAATAAGGTACAGTCAACACCATCAATACCGCATATTCGCAGTAACAATAAAACAATGATAGCGACTTACTCCATAGAGACGTCCGATTTCAAAATATGCATCAAAGTATGCAAGAGGAAAAGAAAAAGAGAGAAACGAGAATTTACCTTCAGAATCTCAGCTCAAAATCCAAACTTCTGAAAACAAAATTTGCTTCTAACGGTCAGCATTTCCAGAATTCAAACAATAAATTAAAGGATTGTAAAAATAAAAATAAGAATAACAACAACGAAAACAAAAACAGACGACACAAAACAAAACAAAACCCTCAAAATATAGGAACTGGAGAACAATACAGAAAACACAAGTACCTTCAGATTTTCATTCCAGAGCCTGAAAATCTTGTAGAACAATCTACCAAAATAAATTGAAATTCAGAATATGAGCATTAGAATAGACTTTAAATAATGAGTTGAAAAATCAGCTATGTTCCGAGATCCGAGGAAGAAATGGAGCGGTCAGGATGGAGAAGATAGTGTCCTTATATAATGGAACTGGTAAGCGCAGTAAGTTGAGGCGGAGAAAGCAAGGACTTCAGATGTTGGTGTTTCAGAACAACCCCCTCTCTATTTGTTTTTGTTTTTGCTGATTTCATTTTTCCCTTTAAAAAATAAAATAAAAAATAAAAAATAAATTATTACGAATACGTATGCCTGGTGGTGCTGAATGAGGGGATCGGTCTGGCACCACATTTGTCAAATCTGGACCGTACAATCTGGTGATTAGTGCTGCATCTGTATGTGAGGTCCAGATGCCATCCGTGCAACCGCTCAGCCATAGCCGTTAAAGTAGGTGTGGTGCTGATGACAACTAGGGTTCTAAATGAGTAATACTATACTCCAAGTTAATCAACTCAGTTCGATTACCATTCGAGCTACTTGCCAGTTAATTTGAGGTTTACTACTTAATTATTTATTAAATTATATTTATACCCTCGTTATATAAATAACCCTAAATCCCAAAATATCAAATATAATTATTTATTAATTTTTAAATTGATTCGAATTTTGTCGAGTTAAGTTTCAAATATTAAAAAAAACCTTAATCTGAGTTTGAGTTGAGTTTGAGTCTTTCAATTGAGTCAAACTTGAGCTTGAAAGATTTTGACTTGATTCAATTACACCATTAATTACAACATCCCTACTTTAAAAAAATAATAAAAAGAAATTGGGCCAATTTATTTATTTATTTTACAGTGAACCAATTTAATTTTTTTTGAAAGTAAAAATATGGAATTGTTTTAAATTTTATAATAAGATAATAATTATTTTCCATAAAATTAAAGTAATTAATAACATTTATTTTGCCTATTATGCTTAACAGACATGTGGTATATATAGTAACCAGGGTCCAAAGTGGGGATAGTTTATCATCTTGAAACCAAAGTATATTAAAAAGAAAATAACATTCATTTTTAGTATTTTTTATTTATTTAAATTATTCCACATTTAAAAAAAGAAAAGAAAATTATTCCACATTTATTAAAAAAACTTATTCTTTTTTTGAATACACTCTTAGTTGAATTATGGGATAGCTGAAAAGTCTTATTTGAATTTGACCGGCTTTAAAACTAAATTTATGGAAATTTCCATGATGGCTTTAGAGCTAAGGTCATCATAAGATATGTAACATATTTCCATACCTGTTACATGTTGAATGTTTCCGAGAGGTATCAGTCAATTGTTCCAGAAACCAAGAGTTTTGAAAAATAAATGGTTATTTAAAAAAAAAAATTATTATTAATATGAATTAAAAAATAAAATAATATCAAAATTAATACTTGATTTTTTAAATATCGTCATTGATGACATTAACTTAAAAAGGTTTTCAAAAGATAGAGTATTAATTTAAATATTCTTTTAATTTTTAATATGTTTTAGTAATTTTTTTAAAATAATTTGAATATGTACAAAACCAAAAAACGAAAGCGTTCATACTTGTTATGTAAGGATGATTATTTAGTTTTGTTTAAATCAATTAATTTAGAAGATTTGCGTTACAATCATATTATTGGACGTTACGATAAGCAGAAGAAGAATTTCACACGTGGAAAATGGTTACCCGCTCTTTCGCATTTGAAATTTTGTTATCTCTCCTGGCAGTTAGGGTTTCCCGCATTTACATCGAAACAGAAGCAAACGGAGGTATATGCCCGACTTTCCAAAATTTTATAGAGAATCACGATAGTTACTTGTTAATTTGACGGAGAATTTGAAGCTAGAAGAAATGGAGATGCCGAAAATTTCAGATCCATCATTGTTATCGACCTGCGGAGGTGACACCGTCAAGATTTTCGACGTTTCCATGGGGCAGAGCGACCCCTGCACTCTGAGCTACTCGCCTTCACCGGGTTACCAAGTCTATTCAGTCAAGTGGAGTCACACCAGTGAGTCACTCCACCTGCTGTTTCTCTTTCTCTCGTGTTTGGTTGCGGAGAAAATGTAAGGAAAGGAATGGTGTTGGAATTCTGAATCAAATTCTGTGTTAGGTTCCGAGAAAAAAGGAATAAGAAAATCCACTTGACTGACTTTTGTATAACTACTTAGCTTAAATGAATTGATTGTTTTTTCTTAAGGCCAAAAGTCTGTTTTCTTCACTTTACCTTCGTATACTCAGCAACTGAAAGGTTTCTCGTTCTTCATTTTCATCTCTCTCTCAAATTGAATCGGGTTGCATTTTTTAATGAAGATTTGGTTGTGGCTAGTGCTGGAGAAGACGAGAATATTTCTCTATGGCGGAAAAACGGACAATTCATGGGGAATATTCCTATCGCTGGGAGTAATACTGGAGACAATATCGAGGTAAATTTTCCTCTAGTTTAGTTTTAGGATTGTATAAATGTGGGGATTTTCTCTTTGTTGATGTTTTTTGGTTGTGAGGTCTGTAAGGAAATTCTTGTTAACTTTATCGCCTTCTCACAGGAGCAAATATTGGGGAGTTTAATGTAATCTCTATCTCCATTTTAGGATAGTGATTGAGAGAAATGCCCACAAAGAAGTATTAATTCACTATACCATAATATGGAGTAGATGCCGTAGATCCTGATCTAGATTCTGGAACCAGGGGATGTGTTACCTTATCAGGATACCTTTATATTTTAGGAGCACAACTGGGCTTCCTAAAGAATTTACATGGCCATTGTGCCTTCAGTTACTGTTTCAAAAATAAAATTAACTATTCAAGTCGAGGTAATTAAAGAAAAAAGGCCACAACCACAACTGATGCTATGAGATTGACTAGGTTCTTCAAAGATAACATTGTTTTCAAGTCTTCATCCTTGCTTTGGAGATTTTGGTTGTTTTTATGAAATGATCATTTTTATTTTTATGGATATCCCTTCCACGGGAAGGTTTACATTTTTCTTTTTCATCATCCTTCTCATTTCCTTTTATTAATTTTTTTCTTAAGCGGAGATTAGAGAAGTGGTGCTAGTAGACAACAGGTTTCGATTCAATATTGGTGGTTTTGAGATTCTTAGCATACTAGTGAGTTGCATGACTAAGGGTTGGAGTTGGCGGTTTCCTTCTCAAAAAAATCCATAGGGTTGGGTGGGGACTAGGAATCTCAATGTTATGTCATAGAAAAAAGATTACAAGTGGTAGATGGTTGGAAAACCTTTTTCTCGAGGCATTGGTTCAAGGGAATGGGGCTAGCTTTCTTTTAAATTCGATTTTCATTCTGTTTTTTCTAGTTGTTAATTCAAGGATTGGAGTCAGGTCTATAAAAAATTCGACTTGGGGCTTAATGAAAAATAAGGATATGCTATTATTTATAAAAAATAAATAAATAAATAAATAAAATAAGGATATGCTACTTTGAAAGATTAATGCAAAGTGCAGATAATTTCAAATTCAAATGCTAGGTGCAAAAGTTGTTCTAGAGTTGAATAATTGGCTTCGTGGCCACTTTGTTTGAATTTATTTTTTTCCCCTATTCTTTTTATCCACTTTCTCTGTTGGTTTTAACTTTTGCGTACCACATATCATTTGGTTACTGCCTTTCAGATGTATTTTCAATATATATTTTGTTTGTTTTACAAAATTGAGGCTTTGTTGAAGTTCTTTGTTTCAATTTCAGGAAACTATATTTGCCATCAATTTTAGCAACAAGGGATCCAGGTACTTATGTTCTGGGGGAAGTAGTAAAGTTGTAAGAATATGGGATTTGCAGAGGAAGCGCTGCATTAAGTGGTTGAGGGGTCATACTGATATGATAACTGGGGCAATGTACAATTCCAAAGATGAGCACTTGGCTTCCATTGGTTTAAATGGGGTTCTTGTTCTACACAACCTTGCATCCGGTGCGAAGGTGGCTGAACTCAAGGACCCTAATCAACAGGTTGTTTAGTTTGTTACATCTGGTTGCTGCTTTAATGGTGCTTGTAGTTTAGAGTTTCTTGTATCTACATGCTGAGCTTATTATTATTATTACTTTTTTGAATTGTTGTTATTATTTTTATTTTTATGGATTTTAAGATCAGGTATTAAGAGTACTTGATTATTCACGAATTAGTCGACACCTTTTGGTGACTTCTGGTGATGATGGGTCAATACATCTCTGGGATACAACTGGTCGCAGCCCAAAGGTTGGTAAAATGTTACATTGTTTATGAATAAGAAATATGCCGGTTGGGAATGAAAACCTGAGGTGGCTACATAAGTTTATCCTTTAAATATATATGCTTCATGGGTGTCTTAACTAGGGAATGAGTATCTTACACCCAGTTATAAGATTACTGATTACCATGTTCCACTGCACTCAACGCAGGTTTTGATTTCATTAGAATGAGGTAATTCGAGAAAATCTAAAACCCAGGGACAGCTAATTTCATTTGTTTTGTTGTTCATACTGGATCCAGTTTTTGTAAATGTTACTTGCATTGTGGTGCAAATTTACATTTATTCCCCTGTATTTTCCAAGATAATGAAATGCTACAATGGAAATAAAATTTGAAAAGGGATTTTCAAATTTCCAGCTCTGGCCAAACATTAGGGCTGAATTCTAATATCCATTACATTTAAAAAATTTCCAACTTTAGCTAAACAATGGATGAAAATCTATATCCAATTTTTTTGGTGAAAATTATTTTCATTTCCAAGTTTAGATGCCAACAAACCAAACACACAAACATGAAATTTATTGAACAATTAAGTTTATTTCATAATATGAAAAATATATTGTAAAACTTGTTTGCAGGGGCTCATTTTGGTTAGTTTTGTGTTGCTGTGCTATTAAAGTAATGCATTGTTTTAGATGAATGGGAATGGGAAGTGTGCTGCCTGCCTAAATCATGCAAAGTAAACATCAGGAAAAAGATTAATTAAAAAATATTTCTTTTGTTTCAAAAACATTAATGGTAGAATTGTAAATTTAAAACCATTTATTGGATCGACTTTCTTGTTTAGCGAGTGGTACCTTAAATCTGCAAGGTGTTGATGAAATTGGTACTATCGTATCATTAATAGTTTGCTTCTGTCTTTGTTTAGTATGATAATTTGAATATTTCCTTTTAGCATGTCTTCTTTTTTTATCTTTTTCCTTATTCTTCGAGAATACCCACATTCACTATCCATGTTCTAGACTTTTTGGCGCGGAATAATGTTTCAAGTTTTAATGCATTTTTCTACTTCCCAGGTTTCGTGGTTGAAGCAGCATTCTGCACCAACTGCTGGGGTTGCCTTCTCACCCTCGAATGATAAGGTCTATTCATTGTTTTATTGGCTGGGCTATTTCATCTCTATTCATAGAAGTTGAATTTGTTAGGTGTCATTGAATGGTGAATCTTCTTTGAGGTGTGAATATGTTTGAAAAGTTGTCTTTTATCCAATTTCTTTACTCTCATGCAGATGATTGCTAGTGTAGGTCTAGATAAAAAGCTGTATACTTTTGACAGAGGGTCCAGAAGACCTTCATTTTGCATTCCTTATAAGAAGCCATTCTCGTCGTTAGCATTTAGAGATGATGGCTGGACTCTAGCAGCTGGAACAAGTTCTGGCCAGGTGGTATTCTATGATGTCCGTGGAAAACCACAGCCTTTCTCTGTTCTCCGTGCTTATGGTAATTCAGAGGTGAATTCCTCTTGCTCAATATTTATTATCAATCAAGGGTTTACCCAAATTTGAAGATTTTTACTCTCTGCTTACTTATAATTGGGCTCTTATTTATTTTTTAATTATTTATATTTTTTTTCCCTGATGGGTTTGCTTATAATTTGGCTTTTGCTTGCATACAGTTGCATGTAAGTATGTGTAATTGATATTCTATGTGCTAAAGCAATATCAAGGGGAAGTGGCAGTCCCTACGACCAGTCATAATTGATTGATAAATTTATCTTTCTACTGGGATGGCACTGGAAAAATCTCCCTGGTTTCATAGTAAAGTATGTCTATGCTAATCTCCTTGGGATGCAATTCTTTATTTAGTGCCTCCCACCAGTTCTATGGGGTTGCTGGATAAAAGAACTACGTGAACCTTTACTTAGAAATGAAGAATAGGTTGTCTAATGCGTCAGTAGATCATGCTCCTTCTGTATATCCCATCCTTGCGTGTTATCTTGAACAAATTGTCCTGATCAATGATATTGTATCATTCAGTTCACAGATTTGTATTTGACAATCTCAACTCTCCTAATCTCTGTTGACCTAAATATATGCAGTTTTTTTAGATTGCTTAGTATTTGTAGTTCTGATCAGGCTGTTACAAGTTTGTGCTGGCAAAGATCAAAACCTATAATTGTAGATGAAAGTAATTGCAGCCCTGAGATTCTTCTGATGGGAGGTGCTGCTGAAGATTCAGTCATTATGCCTGACCCACTTCCATCTGTAATGTCATCGAGTCTTTCTCTATCCATGGCAGTACCTGCTTTTCAAAATCCTGGCCTCCTAGGTCCGTTCACAGGAGCATCTTCACTTACTACAGCAGAGGAAACACCAAGCAGAAGTCATCTGCGGCTAGGTGGAACATTGGCAAGATTACGTGCTCCTCATTCTAAAGTCAAGGATGATATGGAGGTGTTTTCTCCCCTTGTGGAAGTTCAACCTCTCACACCAACACTTGATAAACTCTGGAATGATCATGAAGGGGCAAAGAAAGATTATCTACCTTTAGATAAGAAGCCTTTGTCTCTGTTTTCTTCACCCAGGAGATCCTCTATTACAGAGGGTGAGGGCAATGATCATCCAATATTTAATTGGAATTCCAATTCAACTTCCAGGCAGGTCTGGTACTTCTATCCCCTTAGTGCCTATGTAACTGTGCTGTGAAATATCGTTTATCTTTTGTTCTTTCTATGTTGTGAAATATTTGTTTTACCTAGATTCCCATGCTCATTTCTTTTTACTCAGAAATTTGATTCTTGTTGATTTCTGGAAATACAGGAAAGAAAACAAATGATCTGTGTGTACATTGGATCTCTTTTAAGAAAAATTCTAGCAGACCAATTGTTCTAGCTTTTTCACTGTGTAATGTTCGTCTAAGAAATGACAGTGAGATATGCCATGAATGTGAATTTTGGCCTTAATTTTATCAATAAGAATGCTGCACTACATGATCATATCCAGCCCAAGTACTCTGGAAAGAGCAAGATTTGTCTATTGGTTTATTACTCTTTATGACCACTCCTGAACTTTAAACTTTAAAATCTGTCATAGACTCTTTCTTACTGCATTTTGTGATGATTTGGCAAAAAAAATAGAACCATTAAGATGCTGTACATATGTTCTGACCAATAGATATGATTCTTCAGGTGTGATCATATGGAAAAAATAGCACATGAACTGAAGATGTTAATACATAGTCATCTTATAATACATGTTGCTTAGGGTGGTGTATCTTCTGCAACTTTAAGGAGTACCATAGTGTGTTAAATTGTCTCTTGTTAGTCAATTTCAACGGTTTCTTGTAAATAGTTCAGCCCAATTTTATGGCCTTACAGAATTTTATTCCAATATGTAATTTCTAAATCATGTTTTATCTATTTACCACTTCATGCAGGATGAGACTCTCACTTCTTTTACAGCACCAGGATCATCCATTATTCCAGAAGGCTTGGGTGGTGGTGAGAGATTTTCTGATAAATTTACCCTCAACCGCCGGCCAAGTCTGTCTCGCTTTGGGATGATGGCAGCTAGTGGTCTAGCATCAGGGTCAATGTTTTCTGGATTACCAGTACTATCATCATCATCATCATCATCATCATCGACTAGTAGTCCAATGAGTGGGAGCTCCTTATCAAATCAAAAACCGAGTGTTGCCAGTTTGCTCAATAAAGATTTATCTTCTAATCAGGAATCTCCTCAGGGATTCTCAGAAAATTTCCCTTTTACTTCTGTATCTCCGCTTCTGGATACAAAAGCTGTAACCCGACAGGCGATCCTTGAATTGCCAGGGCCACCACCATCCTTGACCCTCCTTCGAAGATCTTCCACTTATGCCGAGAGAAAAAACACTACCTTTTCTGCTGGTGAAGTGACCTCTCCTACCAAGGGTTCACCTAAAACAAAAAAAACGGGAGCTGAATCCGGAGCAGAACTTTTTAATGCCTTATTTAATCCTGCCGCATCAACTGCTAATGCCTCGGAACCAGGGACTGTCCCAATGGTAAATGCATAAAATGTCAGATGGGATAAAAAACACACACACACACACATCCAGGCGTTTTTGTCTCTATGAAGGGTGTGACTATGATTGATTTATGAGTTTAAAACTAAAATAATTATTATTTTTTTAAATATATATATATATATATATATATATATATATATATATATATATATATATATATATATATATATATATATATATATATACACACACATATAGGTTTCTTTTCAAAATATTCTTCATACTAATCTTTTTATGATTTGAAAACCGCAGTCACTAACTATTATTTTAAAAATTAACCTTAAAACCGTATTCATCAAATTGACTTTAAAACTATAGTTGATAAATATGGTTTTAAAGTTAATTTTTAAAACCACATTTATTAACTACTGTTTAAAAAAACAAAGACTAGTTTTTTACTTATTTTGAAAAGAATTCTATACGTGTTATTTTTTTTGAAAAAATGAAATGCTTTGATATGAAACTCTAGATTTATTGATGTTTTATCACAATTGATTTTACCAGTGTTAATCAATATGAGGTGATGGTGAAGATGAATCATCACACATGTTGATGCTAGCTAGCTTCTTAAATGAAAATGCTTCATTGACTTGTAGAACTGTTAACAGGGAGGAACATCACTGCCCCAGAAAGGTTCTCTGTCAGATACCCAGCAGGGGACCTCCTTTACACTTCAGATGCTTCAAAGCACCCTTGAAGAAACCCTCGATTCCTTTCAGAAATCCATACATGAAGATATGAGGAATCTTCACATCGAAATTCTGAGACAATTTCATATGCAAGAGGTATATTCTAAATGATGTCATTCTCCGATTTTACTTTGGTTTTTGCTTGTTTTTCCTTGGAATTCATCTTCAAAATTCGCTGACAGACAGAAATCTCAAGTGTGATGAGCTCCATTATAGAAAACCAAGCTGAGCTCAAGAAAGAGATCCAGTCTCTCCGGAAAGAAAATCAGCAACTCCGCCAATGCTTTGATCATTGACGATGATGATTGTAGATCTGTTTGGGTTTACGTTTACATTTTATTCATTGATTCATTTATTTCCTGTTTGGGAGAAGAGGGTTTGGAGAATAGAAATTGAGGTCATTCATGATGGATACTAGGGTTCATGAAGCATATTCTTCAGTTTCTAGATGTATTGCATAATAAGCATGTTAAGTTGGAGAAAGCAATAACAGGGCACGTAAAAACTATTATAATCCAACTAGATCTGTTTACAGTAATACAATTCTATTTAGATTCAGAAAATATAGAAATGATCAAACAATTCTGAATTAGTTGATGTCAATGTTTAATTACATGCACAATTTTTAAATAACCATAAATTCCATGCAATGTCGTATTCAAAATAGTAATTGGCGATAAGCTAATCATGATTTTAAGATTTCAGCCATATTCACCTGTTGACAAATTCACGATGGTTTACTAGGCTCATCCTGGATATTAAGACAAATTCACAATGGTTTACTAGGCCCATCCTAGATATTAAGACAAATTATGATGGATTGTCATGACCCATTATGAATTTTGCATTGTTAAGTTATGGCTTGGTTTTATGGGTTTATAACCTCTTGGGTGCTCTCTCCTTCCCCTTGACAGTTAACTTTTAAGGGTGAGTTTTTATCCAAATGGTTGTAACAATGGTATCAAAACCAAAACGATTCATTCCTTGGGAATGATACTCGTCCCAGAATTATGGAAGGACTACTACCCAAGGGATTTGCCAAGTCACCTCGAAGTTGTGGAAGGGCTTCTACTTTCAGGCTCTGTGAAGTCATCAGTCATCGTGGATGTTAGTTCTGAAAAAGGAATGAATTGTTATGACCTATTTTAAGTCCCACATTGCTAAGTTACAGCTTGACCTTGTGGGTTTATATCCTCTTAGACTCCCTCTCCTTGACAACTAACGTTTAAAGGTGAGTTCTACACAAGTGATTGTAACATTGAGTCAAACGAAAGAAAGGGAAGTGACCAGAGATCCGAGTACGTTGAATAGCAGCAGAAAGAATAAATGCTTCCGAAATGAAGGGGAGTTCTGGTGCCATATTTTACCCCTCAACAGTTAACAAACTCAAACTTCAAGTCCATTTTGCATACAAGAGGTTTTTGCAGCAGATATGACCCCTCTGGAACTCACTCAAAATTCCAGGTTACCCAAAAATTGAATTTACATTGCTAAAATCTGATCCAAATACACAACCATCAAGTCCAACCTTTGTTCTACTTACAGAAGAAGCACATCGTTTGTTATTTACAGACAGCAAGAGCATATGCATCTTATCATTAAGGTTGCACAACCCCCCATCACTAATTGCAATATTTGTTTCTCGATCTAGAAGTAAAAAAAACTCAGCGTTTCTTACAAAGTAACTTAAGTTTTCCTTCTCTGACTTCTTCTTACCACCTGAAATGATATAAAATAAAATAAAATAAAATCAACAATAACATATGTGCATATCAATTGCTGCTCTGCATATCTCATAAACAGAACTGACAATCCACGAGTTCCTACAAAACCATTACTATATGACGACGCATCAAGTGCCTTTTAGAAGTGCTAAAGGACACATTAAGCCACCCATCATAAATGGGACAAAATGCCGTTTATAATAATGAAATAAAATGATAAACATAACCATTAATTATAACTAATCAACAAAAAAAAAAGTAAATAGTTTTGTCAACGATCTTATATGACATTTGCTACAAAAAGTAGTTATTTTCTGATATATATTTCCAAGCTAAGAACAAAGTGTTAATGAATTGAAGCAAAGAGCAGTAAAGCTTACAGCAATCTCATTCATATTCACAACTTCTGATTCCAACGTATCAACAGAAACTCTCGCACCATGCTTTCCCTTTACTGTACAAAGCCAGGAGCATCTTAAAATGTTCATAAAACCATTGTCTTACACAGAATCATAATATATTGAGACACTGATAAATATTCAAGACATCTATTCACCAAACAAGAAATAAACACACAATTATTGTTTACCAAATATTATATGTATGTCACTCATAAAAACAGTTATTGTTCAGAAAATATTATATCACTGGAGATCCCCAAACTATAACAAACCTCAGGTCCTTATTTCAGCTCTGACAGTTTTTGTTTTGTTTTTCCTTTGTTTTTTGAAGTCTACAGGCATTACATCCTAAGCGTACTGGACCACAATCAAACAGCCAAGACAACTAAACTAAATGAAATCTTACTACTTGGAGTAACTTGTAATTTAGCATATAGAAATCCTACAAAATCATGTAAAATAAATAACCACTGAACTCTAGCTCAGTCTGTACAGGCATTGGTCTTCAAACAACTGTTAGTGCACTCAATGGTGCAGCAGTTCTAGGTGCATGGTCAGCACAAAGTTAGATGGGGGAAGGAATTTGGCATATACAGCACGCTCAGGGCTGTTGGATGTTGGAGTGGGAGGGATGCTGAAGAAATGAAATGGAAAGAAGTAACTCAAACCAACACATTAGATTCTATGAAGAGCTGGCAACCTATTCTACTTTCCCAGATTTTAATGTTTACTAGTTTGACATTCAGCCACACTATACCTTTTCTGCATTGACTAATTAATTCAACCAATACTTCATATATATACTTGCTTGATTTAAAAGGTCCAACACCATCTTCCAATCATGTCACATAATTTTCACATAATTGACAAAGTAAAATTTTTAAGAGCTCAATTGAATAACTGTAGTAAAACCCAATTCACCTGATATGGAACAGGCCAAAGAACAAGAAATTCTTACCACAGAGCAGAATATTACCAGGACCAGGATTTGTGGAATCAATTGAAATTTTCCTTCCTTTATTTTGAAAGTTTTCCTGTTGTTGGGATGCCTCATCTCCATCTGCCACAACAGTTTCCTCCAGACTACTCAAGGGAGAAGTCTCCATGCTGCAATATGCCATTTTAGAGCTCCTAAACCAAATGGCATGAAAAGGATATACGTTGAGATAAAAAGGTAGTCATGTCCAGAAGATAAAAAGCTTCTGCTTGTTTACATTTTTATCTTGCAAACAAACAACTATTCACTTTGTAAATCAAATAATGCTTCTTAGTTTTGAAAAATAAAGCTTTTCTAATGTACGAATCAATGATCCAGTGGAAAGGCTTTTGACATCAAATTTTTTTTACAAATTGACTACAGTAAAAGGAAGGAAACAAATTCCAATTGAACAAAAGGCTTAAACCATTACTTAAGATTGATAAATTAATAAACTTACAACTTAAAAACAACAGAAAAACAGGGTCCTCTTAGTGTCTCAACTTGATGAACAGAATCATTGACTAATTTTAATAGTTAGTTTAAATTTAAATTTATATCATGTCTATTTCTTAATTCTATTATATCAAATATCATTGGTTCACTTTAATTAGTTAATTTGAGCTAATTAGAATCATTTGAAGAAATTTAATTAAATTACAGAGATGATTATGTATGATGACGTAAGATACAACTCCAAGGGTATTCTAGACATTTTGTGTGTTCAATTGCCTTATGTATGATAAGGTAATTGAAGATATTCAAAGCATTTCTTTCAGTTTAACCATGACATAACAATAAAGCAATTCAAGGAGATCTTAGTGTAATTTCAAAAAATTGCATCATCATATTGTATTATCAATAACCTCAAGAGTTCTATTTAACTTTCCCTTTCAAGTACTATATGTGCAAAGCATCACATGTTTTATCATATAAATATTATGGAAAATGCTTGGTGACACCATGGTGTCATACACTATTTCCAAAAATAGAAAGTTTTTAAGGATAAACTTGGAAACGGTAAAAGTTAAATGAAATAAATATCCAATACCCACTTTCTTCCCTCCCTTGTAATAAATAACAAAAATCACAACCCTTATAAAATTATGGTGACTTTTTTTTTTTGACACCAGTGGTGTTGTGTAACAACACCCAAATATTATTTTTTTCAAATAACTTTGCCATGGAAATTATTGCTTTTTTTATATTTCTTAGAGTTTTTCCAACATTTTTATGAATTTTAATCAATTTCCTTCCCACTGATTTTGTCTTTTTTTTTTTTGGGAAGTTCTGATTAACATTGTCAATATTTTCCAAAATTTTGGTAAAATCCAATTGCCAATAATTCAACAATTTTTAATATAATTTTTTTTTATGGGTAAAAAGAGATATTATAAACCCAACAAGAGAACCAAAAAGGATCCCAGCTGTACACAGGGGGTATACAAAGAGAGCCAAGAGGTCTATACAAAAAAAAGAGGCAAAAACAAAAAACAACTTACCTACCCAACCCTAAACCAGGAATTAGAGAAAACACAAAAAGATTCTTACAAGAATTAGAATGGTCGCTATCTAGAAATAAGCTAGCTCGGGAATTTAGAGAAAGTAGCATCTTCAAACACAATTTTGTTTCTCTCCTTCCAAATTGCCCAAATAAGACTGAGAAAAGCTGCCTTCCATCTTTCTTGCATGCTTTCTTACTGGAAAAGCACTCCAACAAAGAAGCGAGTCTTTAACCGTTAGAGGACAAGCCCAATCAGCCCTTGTTACTGAAGTTAGGGCAGCCCAAAACCACCAAATCTTTGGGCAGTGGACCAAGAGGTGCTTTTAGGCTTCTTCATTTTTCCTTCATTTTCCCCCCAAATCAATTTTTAATATTTTCATACTTCTAACCAAAGATCCTTTCTTTAAACTCGGTAAAAGCTCTTGCACCAGTTTCTTTAGTTTAATTAAAAGAAGAGATTAATAGGGGACCCAGAAAAACGTTATTTCCATATAAAAGCAATATTTTTAATGTTTTAAGAAGTCACTTTATGTTTAATAAAACTATCAGAATGCTAAAATCACCCCTCAAATGAAAACTCTGGTATCACCTTTAGTGTCTAGCTAAATCCATAAAACAAGTCATTGTCCCACATGACCCCTTAAAGATATGCTTACCAGACAATTAATTCATTGCAACCACAAAAATTGCTGATTTAACATCAAATTTAAATGAATTTTCTTTCCTAGGTATATTAATAAGATGCTTCACAACCTGGAGGTATATTAGTTTGGATCTAGCACTAAGTTAAAGTGTTAGACAAATCAGATTTTGTGTCTTCCTGACCTAAATAAATAGGTACGACCTATATTTTACTCACTCATCCATTCAATAAAGAAAAGTAATATTTTCTTCTCTCTTTTCACATGGTATTAGAGCCATGAAATGTTCGGGCTAGGGTTTTGTAGTGTCTTCAATTTCGATTACCCATCTAGTGGCAGGATATCTTTTCGGCCACTCCACCTTCATCCCAAAAAGCATCGGAACTCTTCACCATCGTCAAAACACCCCATTGCCGACGGTAAATTTTCTAGTGATTGTCTCAACTCCGATCTGCGACCACACTATCAGGATCGTCGGGACCTGATTTATCCTCTGGCAGCAACCCCGACGTCAAAAGGACAATGGCACGCGTGTCATTTCTTTCTAGCAACATCTCCCACACGTCGACGAGTGGGCCCACTTCCAACGACGACAACGACAGCGCTCCACCCACAACTTCGCCGACCGCCGATCTCTCTCGTTACCTTGCTTCTCCACTTTGGCGTCGAAAAATGCCATTTTTTCCAATTTTTCTCTCCGGCGACTAGTTTTAGGGCTTTTCTATCGCCTTAATCTTCTCCCTTTTGTGTTTTCCAACACTCTACGACACATCCAGGCCCTTCGGAGTTGTTTGTTACTTCTGAAAGTACTGGTTTGTTGATTCGCTCAATTTTTTGATGATTTATCGTCTCTATGGCTGCCAAAGGGAGCTCATCCGCACCTCCGAGAGTTATTCTTACGCCCAACGAGTAGAAAGAATACCCTCCACCTCACTCAGGCAGCCAAATCCGCATCCATTTCATCTATTGCCCAGATCAGTAATGTCTCTACTTGCCTTTCACATTCATCTGGACCCTAAATTCTTGATTCTAGAGCCTTTGATCATATTTATGATAATAAGGGTCTTTTTTCTTCTCTTACTATTACATCACCTTTACCTATGATTACTTGACCTAATGGACCTCAAACCATGGCTAAAGGAATCGGTTCGACATGTCATCTTCCTTCCATACCCTTTAATTGTTTTATTACTTTTTCTGATAATTCTGTCACATTGCAGGACCGAAGTATAGGGAGGACGATTGGCATAGGACGTGAGTTTCAAGGCCTCTTTCATCTCAACTCACCTTTATCCTCCATTGCTTGCACTTCCATTGATACACTTCTCCTTATTCATAGTCGCCTTGGTCATCTGAATATTTCCAAGTTTCGGGTAATGGTTCCTCGTTTTTCTAGTTTGTCCTCAATTGAGTGTGAGTGTGAATCATGTCAACTTAGGAAGCATACTCGTGTCCCATTCCCCAAGCGCCTAGATCAAAGGACAAAGTCTCCTTTCGAGCTTGTCCACGCTGTGTTTGTTTTGTCCATATTCTTACTCCTAAACAAGACAAGCTTTCAGCCAAAGCCACGAAGTGTCTTCCTCGGTTATTCCCGACTTCAATGAGGTTGTTGTTGCTACTCTCTTGATACACATCGATACTTTGTCTCTGCCAATGTCACATTTTTTTAGAACTCTTCCATGTTCCCTATCAACCACCCTCCCAATTCTAATGTCATATCTCTACCCCTTCTTTATCTCATCCCAGATACCTCACCTGTACCTTCGACCATCTATACACCTCGAATTCATTGCAGTTTATACTGCTTGTTCGTGTACTAACACTCCTGCCTCCAATTATCGCATTCTCACACCCTCCTCCACTTATCGCCGATCTTACCATTTCCCGCTAATCTTCCCATTGCCATTCAGAAAGGTACCCGTTCCTCTCATAACCCCCATCCTATTTATAATTTCCTAACGTATCATCGTTTATCTTCTCCATATTCTGTCTTTGTTTCCACCTTGTCTTCTCGTTTGATGCTCCACAAATCGCGTACGGTGCCTCTATCCCATCCAGACCGGAAATGCGCTATGATCGAGGAAATGGTCAGTTTTACATTCTAAAGGGTACTCGGGACCTAATTACTCTACTTGCCGGCAAAACCCGTTGAATATCAAGCCGCCAGACACTAAGACGGGCCCTAATGGTCGGATGGATCGTCTTAAGGCTCGGTTAGTTGCAAAGGGGTACACTTATGTCTATGGTTCTGACTATTATGATACATTTTCTCCTGTCGCCAAGATTGCCTCTGTTCGCCTCTCCCATCTCATTGTCGCTATGCAATCTCGGGCTCAGACGTACTGGACATAAAAAATGTCTTCACATACGACTCCAACGTAGGAGGTCTATGGAGAATCAGTTTGTTACCCGTGGAAGTCCGATTGGTATGCAAGCTATGCCACTCATTATATGGCCTGAAGAAGTCCCCTCGAGCATGGAAATATTAGAAGAGACGAGTATGCTAGATTGTAAACCTGTAAACGAATCCGAATGTCAAGCTATGATACCATGTGAAAAGAGAAGAAAAGAATAATTTTCTTTATTGAATGGATGAGTGAGTAATATATAGCATAGGTCCTACCTATTTATATAGGTCAAGAAAACACAAAAAGGAAACAAATAATGTACAAGAAAAGAAAGAGATAAACCAGAGAATATCTTAAGAATATCCGAATCTTCTTTGGCGTAGTTTCTTAGTCGAACCTTCTCCGTCGGATATTCTCCAGCAAACCTTCTCTGGCAAGCCTTTCCCATCGGACCTTCTTTGATGGATCTTTTTCGTCGGACCTTCTCTGGCGACCTTTTCTATCGAATCTTCTCCAATGGACCTTCTCCCCATAAGACATACTTAACAGTTTCACAAGACATGATTTATACGCCCACTGAGGGGGAGAGTCGAGAATTATATGATATCTTCATTATCTCCTTCCTTTCGCATTATTTTCCTTCTTTTTTGTGTATTTTATTCGCTTCAGGTCTTCCCCGCCTATATAAATAGGTAGGACCTATGTTGTATTTTACTCACTCATCCATTCAATAAAGAAAAATATTATTTTCTTCTCTCTTTTCACACTTACCACATATTCATATTTGAAAGGTCAATAGAGATCCAACAAACCTAAACTTATGTTAAGACCATTCAAATGTAAGAAGAAATAGTGTAAGATGTCACAATTTGTTCATTGGAGTTAAGTAACACTTTTCCTTACGAAACTTCATATGAACACAATCAGGCTCTCTTAAATAAATGGAATTGGCATTTTGCAAATGAAGAAGGGCCGCCCCTTTGAGGGATTTGATTAGTAGGTCTGAAAGGATAAAAGAAAATAATACTTTTCAGGATAGAAGAAAATAATATTTTTCTTATTGAACGGATAAATTACATAGTATAAAGACACACACACACACACACACATATATATATATATATATATATATATACACACACACACACACACACAAAAGAATGGAACAAAAAGGAAACAAAATAAAGTGTAAAAGGAAAGAGGATAATGTACAAAAAAGGTAAGAGATAAGCCAAAGATAAGCCAAAGAATATCTAGAAACTATTCTATGATTCTCAACACTTCAGCCGAGCATGAGGTCAAATGCATCGTTTGTTACAATGTATTCTTTAATTGGACCAGAGATTTGCAACATTTATGTTAGTTGATCACCGAAGTTGACAAACTAATAATCATACATCTTGATACGACCTCTCTTTTAATGAATGATACCAATTTCAATATGTTCGGGTCCTTCATGAAAACCAGGTTGATGCACGCGTGAGTACTGCTATCACATTAGCTTCCATTCGTTTCATCCTTTCAAAATCTTAGCTCCTGAAGAAGATGTCTTAGCCATATGAGCTCACATGTCACTAAGGTCATAGTTCGGTATTCTGCTTCAGTACTTGATCTGGCTACAACATCCTATTCTTACTATTCCAGGATACTAGATTTCCACCAATAGAAACAATACACAAAAGTGGAGCGTCTATCTACAGATGAACTTGCCTGGGCCAGATCACAATATCCGACGCCTTGCGTAACCCCGCTTTCATATAACACCATTCGCCTAATGTTCCTTAATATAATCTGAGGGTACTAATCACAAAGATTCAAGAATACATAGTGACAAAGAAGAACTTATAACAACACTTACCGGAAAGGAAATGTCTAGTCAAGTATGGTGAGATAGTTAAGTTTTCCCACAAGTCATCCATATCTCCCTAGACCACGTAGAGGCTCCCCTTGTCCTAGTACGAGCTTAACATTTGGATCCATAGGAGTGTCTATAGGTTTGCAATCTAGCATACCTGTCTCTTCTAATATTTCCAAGGCATACTTTCTCTGATTCATAACCATGTCAGATTTAGATTAAGAAATCTCAATTCCTAGAAAAATACTTGACTTTCCCCATCCTAAGTCTGAAAGTGGCTAAAGAGATGTTGTTTCAACCTCTGAATACCATCCTGATTATTGCCCATGATAACAATGTCATCTACATAGACTATCAAATAAATGCATTGCCCTAAACTCGTATGATGATAGAAAATCAAGTGATTTGCTATACTCCGAGGCATACCAAACTCCTAAACCACGAAATTAAACCGGCCAAACCAACCTCGAGGGGACTGCTTCAAGCCATATAATGAGTGGCGACTTTACACCAATCTAGGCTCCCACAACAAAAACCCAAGTGGTTGCTCCATGCACCCGCCAAGTCACAAGAAGGTCATACAGCGCCAAGATTGCATAGCCCATTAATAGGAGAAGATGGCAGTAGGCACCTTACACAAGGGAAAAGGTATCATAATAGTCGAAACCGATAGGACCCGGAGCAAAATTCCTTGTAACTAATCAGCCAGACAATCCACCCAACCATCGGGACCAATCTTCATTGTATACACCCAACGCCATCCAACAGTTGTTTTGCCAGCACGTAAGGTAACCATGTCCCAAGTGCCACTAGTATGTAGAGCAGTCATTTCCTCAACCATAGCATGTTTCCGCTCGAATTTATGAAATTACTTAATAGCTTTCAGGAATGTAAAACAAATATGCGAAACAAAGGCAGGAGACAAGATAAGCGATGATAAGTCAAGAAATATAACAGAGACGTGGTTATGAGAGGAACGAGTACCTTTCTGAATAGCAATGGGAAGATCAGCAGGAGACGTCAAGATCGACGTCGTGAAGGAGGGCGTCATAGGAGATGAGTATGCCGGAGGCCTGATTTCAGTACGCGGGCAACGAGTATAAACCTGCAATGGTTAAGGTGGAGTAACAGAAGATACAGGTGAGGTATCTAGGACAGGATAAAGAAGGGATAGAGATATGACAGAGGGTGGGTGATAGAGAACAAAGAAGAGTTCTCAATAAATGTGACATCAACAGAGACAAAGTAACGATGTGTATCAGGAGAGTAGTAGTGATAACCTCATTGAAGTAGAGAATAACCGACGAAGACACACTTTGTGGCTTTGACTGAGAACTTGTCTTGTCCAAGAGTAAGAATATAGACAAAACGGACACAACTAAAGACACGAGTGGGAAGACAAAAGAGAGGTTGGTTTGGAAAAAGAATTGAATGAAGGATTTCATCATGTAAGACGGATGATGGCATACGATTAATCAAATAGCAAGCGGCCAAGGTAGCATCCCCCAAAAAAGGTTGAGGAACCTTATGATGGAGTAAAAGAGTGCGAGCAATTTCTACTAAATGACGATTCTTGAACTCAGCCACTTCATTTTGTTGAGGAGTGTAAACACAAGAAGATTGATGAAGAATCCCATGTGAGGACATAAAGAAGTACAATGGTCCTGAAAGATATTCCTTGACATTATCATTTGGTAGGAGGATACAAATTGAAGTATTAAATTGAGTTTGAACTTTAGTATGGAACTTTTAGAAAATAATGAATAACCCAGCTTGAGTTTTTATTAAAAATAATCAAGTACAACGAGAATAATCATCTATAAAAGTGACAAAGTATCGGAACACTAAGGTAGACTCAGTCCGAGAACGACCCAAACATCAATGTGGACAAGCTTGAAAGGAGACTTTGTTCATTGATTGAGGCGCTTAGGGAATGGGACAAGAGTATGTTTCCTAAGCGAACATGACTCACATTCAATCGAGGACAAACTACAAAAACGAGGAACCATTTTCCGAAACTTAGAAATTTTCGAATGACCAAGACGACTGTGAATAAGGAGAGAAGCATCCATGGAAGTACAAGCAGTGGAAGATGAAGGCGAGCTGAGATGAAAGATGCCCCGAGACTCATGTCCTATGGCAATCGTTCTCCCCGTACTCCGATCCTGCAATGTGATAGAGTTATCAGAAAAAGTAATCAAACAATTAAGGTCACAAGTCAACTTACTGATGGGAATCAGATTAAAAGGAGAATCAGAAACATAAAGGTCAGAATTAAGGGATAAGAAAGGAAGAGGGCATGCAGAGCCAATTCCTTTAACTATGGTTTGAAATTCAATTAGCTTAAGTAACCATGAGTAAAGGAGAAGTAAATGTAAGAGAAGAAAAAATGTCTTTATTGCCGGAAAGATGATCAGAGGCTCCAGAATCAAGAATTTAGGGTCCAGATAAATGTGAAAGAGAAGTGTAGCACATTAGTCTAGGCAAATGTGATGAAATGGATGTAGATTTACGTATGAGCAGAGGTGAGGTACTTTATAATTATTGCACGTGAAAAACTACTCTCCTTTCGGGAGGTGGATGAGCCCCTCAAGTGTACCCATAGAGACGAGTAATCAACAAAAAATTAACCGAATCAACAAAACCAGTACTTTTAGAAGCAACAAACAACTCCTAAGGACCTAAATGTGTCGTAGAATGTTGGAAAACAAAAAAATGAGAAGATTTAGGTGACAGAAAAGCCCTATAACTAGTCATCAAAGAGGAAAATGGGAACAAATGACTTTTTCTGTCACCAAAGTGGAGAAGCAAGGTGACAGGGAGATAGATTGGCGACTAGCGAAGCTGCAAATGGAGCGTCGTAGCCGGAGGTGGGCCCACGCACCGGCACGTGGGAGATATTGTTGAAGAGAAATGACGCATGTGGCCATTTATGTCAGGAGATTCAAGTGCTAGAACTAGTCGCGGGAGAGGAAAATGGGAACAAATGACATTTTCCATCACCACAGTGGAGAAGCAATGTAACGCCCCTTCCCCTAGTTGTGGCAGAGGGACGCTACACAGACTGAACTTTTAACCCGATTTCCCCTTCTCGACATTAGTGTCACTATTCATAAAGTCATAATGACATCAACTTTATTAAGACTACCAATCGTAGTAAATAAAGTGTCCCTGCACATATATGCTTTTTATCCATCTTACTCTTGTATTTATACAAGTTCCACTATTACAAATTATATTGTACTTGTATTTCAAAACAAAATCAAAAAACCTACATAAGGTGGACTCCCACGCTTCGGTATTGACCCCGGCGTAACGTGTGATGTCTCCTGATGAACTCTTCAGTACCTACACGGATGAAACACCCGTGCTAAGCTTTTAGCCGTCCTCAATTACAATATACATGTCAAAATATTCATATCTCCTGTAGGAGTACATAACAGAAGGTACCCGTTCCTTTTCATGTTCTTGTTGTTCATTACTCATAACACACACACACACACACACACACACATTATATATATATATGGTAAATAAATAAATATTTATATATATAAATATATATATATATATATATATATATTTATTTTATAACCGAAGCCTTATGCCTACATCTTCCAATGGAAATGGATAACGGGAAACAGAACAATAAGTACTCGTAGGTACATCACTGTACAGGACAGTGATAATAGAGCAAAGTATGACCTAAACGAGGCCCAAGTAATGACCCAAACGGGGCATACAGAACGGTAAGCTGCAGCATCAGAGATCCCTATAGGTATGTCTATCTATCCACTACCCGAACATAAGCAGGTATTCAGTTATTTATGTTTCCAGATT
The DNA here is from genome assembly GCA_016808115.1 of Tetrastigma voinierianum. NCBI lineage: Eukaryota > Viridiplantae > Streptophyta > Magnoliopsida > Vitales > Vitaceae > Tetrastigma > Tetrastigma voinierianum. The sequence goes on along the minus strand of JAEQBH010003899.1, from coordinate 442,035 downwards.
CGTCATACCAGTATCCTTAACATAGGTTCTTTCACATATTTATCATGATTGTTTTAATGGACTTGCATTAATTCATGTACCATTAATGCCTTAATTCACATCAGGCATCATCTAAGAAGGTTTGGCAAATGCCTACATTATAAACCAATTATGTCTAAACAGTACGAGGCTAATCCCAGGTTCACTTTCAATTACAATTTCGACCCAGGAAATGAGGTTTTTAGACAAAGTGATTTTCTTACAAAATGTTCACTCATTTTAAGTTTCAAAGGCCTGAATCGTAATTGGACCTTTAAATTAGGAGGTATGGCCTAAACATTCGAATTGCTCCCGACGCTTCAGAACAACTGGAATTGTGTCCTAGATTTAAAAAATTTATCGGAACGATAAGGACATAATTTGACCATACTTTATTCATGAAAGTTGTTGTCCTAGGTGTCTAGTTTAAGTCGAATTTTGATTCACCTCATTTGGATCAATATAATTCAAGATATGGTCCTAACATTCGGGCTGTTCCAAGACAAAGTTCAGGGACAGAATTGTTCCCTTACTTTGACGAATTTCTAGTAACAATGGGAACTAAATTTGGCTATACTCCCTTCATGAAAGTTGTTCTCCCAGATGTCTAGTTTGTACAAAAATTTGAATCATACTATTTGAATCAACAAAACTCAAGTTATGATTCAAACAACCGGAATTACTCCAGTTCAGGGGGCTATTCCAATAGCCTAACTTCAAACTCAATTCCAAGGGTCTTAGGACAGGAATTCGATCTAGGTCTCTTCTAGGCAAATGTAGTCATATGTCCTAAATTTCCTTACAAACTAGAATCATTCAGTTTGGAGGTCAATGAGCCAAGTTATGGCCAAAACAATAACATAGGGTCTGGGGAAAATTTGACCGAATCTCCCCATAAAACCCTACTTACCTTTTTCAAACAAATTGTTCCTCATTAGAGGACACAACCAAAACATCAACACAACCAACAAAAACAAAAACAAAGGGGAGAGTTAGGATATTTTTTCTAACACACACGTAACAAGAAAGGAGGTTGAAGAATTTCCTAACCTTGATTTTCTTGAAGACTTTAACGAAGCTTTCCTTTTTCCTCCCTTTCTTCTCAACATACACAATTAGAACTCCAAGAGATGAAGAGAAGCAAACCAAAAGTTGGCTCTTCTTCCTCAAACCCGTATGCCCTAGCTCCAACCACACAAATGGGGAAATTTCCTTCCTGTAAGATTGTTGTCTTATGGGATTTGGCCTGCTTTGCCTTTTTTTGCCACTAGTCCTTCTTCTAATTTATTTGCAAGTCAACTAATTAATATTCCATAATAACATATAATCTTCTTATTTTATGTCCTTTGGGTCCTTAATTGGTAATTTACCAGTTTACCCTTTTTACTTCTTTATTATTTCCAATTATATCATTTTTCACATTTAACACTTAAATTTCCGAAAAATACGAATTTAACTTTTATTATACCCTAAAAATATCATAAAACTATTAGGGTATAATTTGGGGTGTTACAACTTAGTGGTATCAGAGGGTGTTAGATGAAGTAAGATGTCCTCCTGAGCAGAAGCAAAATGGGGTCTATGATTGGTGGAAGCTTGTCTTAAGGCGTCCACAACTCCCGAACCCGATGCCTTGGGATTTCTTTGTCTAGGAATTTCGAACGAAGTATGTTACTAATATGTATAGAGGTAAAGTGGAAGCAATTCTTGAATTTGAAGCAGAGAAATCTATCAATAACTGAATATGAGAAGGAGTTTAGCCACCTCAACAATTCCTTTTTCACATGAAAAGGAACAGGTACCTTCTGTTACAAGATTTTTGTTATGCACTCCTATAGGAGATATTAATATTATGATATGCGAATTATTTTGCATGTCTATTGTAATTGAGGACCACTACAAGTAGTCATATATGTTACCTGTTTTCCCACTAAGCTATAAGCTTAGTACAAAGTGCTTTCATCCGCAGAAGCGCTTAAAGAAATACAAAGACATCCCAAGATTCGCCAAGGCCAACATAGCATTGTGAGTCAACCTTATGTGGTGGCTTTTGATTTTGTTTTGAAATGTAAATGCAATAATTTGTAATGTTGAACTCAGATAACACAAGTAGATGGACTCAAGCATATATGCATATGATAATTTTTAAACAATACTACGGTGGTAGTCTTGTAAGTTGATGTTATGAATGAAATGGGCCCACTAATGCCGAAAATCTAAGTTACAGTCTCGCCTGTAGGGCGCCCTCACCCGCTACAACTGGGGAAGCGGGCGTTACAAGGAAGGTGACACTAAGATAAATTGTCGCTAGCGGTCAGGTGGAGCATCGCCGCCGACGCTGCGGGAGATACATCAGCTGAGAGAAATGACGATATGGCAAAGATAAGTTGTCACCTTGCAACATCGGAGTCATTGCTTAAGATAGATTAGGTCTCGGTGACCTTGATGGTGTGGTCGTCCACTAGAGTTGAGATAGTCGCCGAAAATTTTTCCGACAACGGCAAGGTGTTCTGACGGCAGCGAAGAGTTCTGATGCTTTCTGCGATGAAGGTGGAGTGGCTGGAAAGAGATCTAACCACTGGATGGGTGGTCGGAATTGAAGACACGACAAAACCCTTACCCGAACCTTTCATGGCTCTAATACCATGTGAAAGGATAGAAGAAAAGAATATTTTTCTTATTTAATTGGTAAATTACACAGCATACAGACACCTATATATATATATATATATATACAAAAGAATGGAACAAAAAGGAAACAAAATAAAGTGTATAAGACAGAAGGATAATGTACACAAAAGGTAGGAAATAAACCAAAGAATATCTAGAGAATATCCTATGATTCTCAACAGTACGGAAATTTGGAGTATAAGAAGGGGCAGGGTTGGAGCACTCAAGTAGTTAGAGAAGGGTATGGTGTGGGTTTGTGGAAAGAAATTAATAAGGAAGAAGTTTTACTAGACAATAACATTGGATTTGTAGTGGGTAATAGGAGAAAGAGTGATATTCTGGAAATATCGAATGTGTAATCACAATGCCTTGTGTGACTTTTTCCCCACTTTGCCATGGTGAATCCTAAAAAGGCGTGCCACACAAGTGCAGGACTCTTTAGGGGAAGAGGATGGGTAGAACCTTTGGTTCTCAATTTCTTTTAATTATTGGGAAATGAACATGGTGGAGTGCTATCTCCTATCAATTCAAGGAAAGAGGGTGTCTATGGACTTGGAGGATAAGTTGGGGAGAGGGGTTAAATCTAGACAGTTTTCTATTAAGTTCCTTTATGAGCCTCAGAGTCTAGAGTTGCAATCCCATTCCTCTGAAGGACCATTTGGAACCCTTATGTATCATACCAAATTTGGTTTTTTTTTTGGCTTGAGAAGTTTCATGGGGGAAGGTCTTAACTTTGGATGTGGTAAAGAGGAGGGGGTGATGGATGGCCAAGATATGTTTTCTTTACCTTATCTTAGGTGTCTACATATCACATCCTAATTCATTGTTCCAAGGCCATGATTCTTTAGGATTTAATTTCTCTTTGGTATGATGTGGGTTCTTCTTTAGTTAGTTAGAGAGACCCTTTTTAGATGGCAAGGGTCCTATGTGGGCAAGAAGTGGCAAAACGTAAGGAAGGCAGCCTTATTATGTCTCTTTTTATACAGTTTGGAAGGAAGAAATGGGATTGCTTTTGAAAACGAGTTTGTGTTAAAGATTGAAAAATTCTCCAGTTCGTGGTTTTTTGTCTTGGACTGAGTTGTTTATAGACGAAGGGTCTTTATTTTCCATCGATTATAAGGGATGGTACTAGATAAGGGATGGTACGTTTTTTGTAATCATACTTCTTTTTGCTTAGGTCCTAAGGCACCTTTTGGAGTGACCTTCAAGCGTCCTTTCTTTCTTTATATATAATATTCTTTTGTGCTTTTACCCATCCAAAAAAAAAAATCATCCAACAGTGTAACAATTGAACAAAATGGAAATAGAAAAGAGTTAGTGAAGACATAAATAAAGACTATAATAGACATTGAAAATGATGACAAACAAATAGTACCAAGATCAACTACCTATTGGAGGATATTTGGAAAAGCAATATGCAAATATAAAAAATATAACAAGGACCATTCTGCTGTCAAAAAAAAAACAAGGGCCATTCTAACTCACTGCTTTTGTGTATGGAAACCATTTGACTTGTGCGCCAATTTAACCTAGTTTAAGGCAGCAAATTGACATAAAATCAATCACAATGAGATCTCATATTTAGGCAGAATTTCAATCACAGTTATTAGAAAGAAGGACAGTAACATGGATAAAAGATCCTAACGTTGGATAAAAAAGGATTAGATGAGGAACTCACAAAGTAATGGGTTAGGACATGTTTTTCATTTATTACATAGAATAGGGTATTTTCATCTTTTGCCACGTGGATTGGCTTTGACTTTGTTGCAAAGTGATTAAAAGGCACTTTGATAAATTTAAACACTAAAAGTTGCATTTTAGTCTGAAGAAAACAAATTTTGCAGTTTAGTTTGTGAAAAGAAAGATATAGGAGGAGCTGAAATTTTTTAGGGGGAATTATGTAAAGCTGCAACGAAGCACCAATGTGTCATCTACCAGTTAATTTTAAAAACACGCGTTTGAATATTAAACTTTTTAATAAGACACAAATGCCCCTCACTTCTTCTTCTACCTTAAGCCATGGGGAAGAAGTAAAAACCTTAGCCTCTCTTCTACCTTAACTCATCGTTCTCATTCAAAGGGGGAAGAAAAACCTGTTAAATCCTAAAATCCTTCGAAGGTGAAGGGTGTCTTATGCGTGGGTAGATGGTTTATTTTCAAATGAGTCATTTTGTTGATTAATGAATCGTTTTGAAAGGAAAATACTCAATGTAATAGCAAAGAAAATGTCTTATATGAAGTGAAATGAACAACTTTCGGAATTATTTCATGTTTAATAAAATCTGAAAATGAAGTTACATTAACAAATAATATGTTATCTTAACGTTGTGAACACGTTACATTAATGTATAAAGGGTGTTATATTTCAAAGAAAGCCATCAGTCGGACGCATTTCAATGCATCTGAATGCATTTCAATTCTGTGACTTGTTTGGGTGTGTGTCCAAACGCATTGAAATGCATCCAAATTAAGGCTTTCTTCGAAATGTAACACCCTTTAAATGTTAATGTAACATGCTCACAACGTTTATGAAACAGATTTGACGTTAGTGTAACTTCGTTTTCTAGATTTGATTAAACATGAAATAATCACGAAAGTTCTTCATTTTTACTTCACATAAAACATTTTCTTTGATATTACACAGTTTTTTTTTCAAACAATTTATTAACCAATACAAGAATTCATTTCAAAATAAACCTTCTTCCTTCGTTCTATCCACGCTTAAGACACCCTTCACCCTCCAAAGATTTTAGGGTTTAAGGGTGGAAGGATTTTAGAGTTTTTAGGATTTGAAAAGATTTTCTTCCCCTTTTGAATGAGAGAGATGACTTAAGGTGGAAGAGTGTAATCAGAGATAATTGAAGGAAGAATTGTGTTTTTCATTTATCACAAACAACCTATTTATATACAAGACAATCCTAAACCAAATAGGAAAGAATATGAAGTTTCCTAAATCTACATGAATACATGTTTCATTTTCCCAATTAGTTTCTAATTCTACAATACTATGACAAGGAGAGGCAAGGTTTTTTCTTTTAATCTCCCCCTTGGCTTAAGGTAGAAAAAGAGATGAGGGGCATTTGTGTCTTATCAAAAAGTTTATTATTCCACTGCATGTTTTTATAATTTTGTTGTAGGTGGCACAGGTTTTAATGGTTTAGGGGTCTTTGCTTCTTTTTTTATTATTTTTGGTGTTTCATTGCACCTTGTTAAATGACTAACTCTCCTAAAAGTTCAAGCTTGTAGGATTTGGGTTTAATATAAATATCATGCTTCTTAACACCCTCCCTCACGTGCGGCCCCATATCCGCACGTGGAGAGTCAAACAAACCAAACAAAATCTTTCATGGACTTTCGAATAAACAAATGGGGATCCAAATTGTAGAGAGGTAGCTCAAACCCAAGACCTCCCGCCAAACCAATCTCCAATACCATGTTAAACACATGGGTCTGAACGTAGAGAGTTAAACAAACCAAATAGAGTCTTTCATAGACTTTCAAATCAACAAATGGGGAATAAATTGCATAAAGAGGCATCGAACCCAGGACCTCTTGCCAGACCAAGCTCTGATACCATGTTAAACGATCAACTCTCCTAAAAGCTCAAGCTTGCAGGATTTGGGTTTAATATGAATATCATGCTTCTTAACACACCTTAATATAATTCCCCTAATTTTTTGATAGGCAAACAGAAGATATATTAACAGTGCCTAGCAAAGGGGCACCATGCAAAATTGCTTACCATATCATGCCCATTTCAGAGAATCAAGTAAACAGACAAAACTTGATTTTTCGTGTTCTTAATTTCCTAGTGAGATGTATGGTTGCTGATGCTCTTAAGTCTCTTCTGGATTTAAGTTTTTGCTAGGTAAATTAAGAGAATATATAGAAGTGCTTGGATAAAAGCATATCAAAGGACACACAAAGTATACAATTAACGCCAAAAGACAAGAAAGAAAAAAAACCAACCACCCAAATAAAAACCATCCCCCACCTAGAAAGCTGGACTACCCCCAGCAAGTACTCCCAAAACCAGGAAAAATGAACTTAGGCCATTTGAAACACCTTAACCCTAAAAAAGAAGACAAACTGCTCCTTAACAAGTCTGCAACTAAATTCCTTTATCCAATCTAAAAGCAAAAAACCAACCTCACATATCAAGAGCTGAATCCTCACTGCTCTTCCCCTTGCTGTCAGAGGAGAAACATTGTAGATAGCCTAGCATTTCAGCTTTTTGATTTCCCTCTCAAAACAGGATGATGAGAAAGGTTTCCTCTTTCCCCCTTAAGGCCTCAAAACCATGACCTTTTCTTTCCTCCTTATTCCTTAGAAGGGAGCTAATCTCCTTTTCGAAACCTGCAACTGGCACCGAAAGCTACTGAAATTGGCCAGCTTATTCTATCAATTATGCCCTTCCATATGCAAATCAACCCATCTTATCCTCACATGTCATATAGAAGGCCCAAAGTCCCTCCTGAAGTCAAAGCCTTTGCTTCATTACTAGAAAATAAAAAGGTCAACACAAATGGTGTATAAGAAGAGACCTAGCAAGGTCTGTGGTCATGAAAGGTAAAATTGTAGTTAGTTGGATGCCCATACTCTTTTTGTGTTCTTTCTTCATCTTTGCTTGCCTAGTAATGCCATTGTATTCCAGTGATAATTTTATAATATATCTAGCTCCAGTGCAATCATTTTCACCTCCTCTCTAGACTGATGTTTCCCTCATTCCTAGTCTAATCCATCCTTTTGACATTCATGACCATCTACTACAATGGGGAGAGAACAATGTAATTTTTTAATACAACATGAGGTCCCTATAAATTTCACCAAACTTTAGGAAAGCCAATGTGAATTTTCGGATCAGGGAATAACAAAACTCTAGACAATTCTACCTTTCCTATTAGGTCTAGATCCTTCTCAAAATTCAAAGCAGAAAGCTATAAAAGCAAGAAACAACCATCTGACTTGTGACTACAACTGAATTCCTACTCATTTGAATGAGCATTCCTATTAATAACCATATTTCTAATTCTAAGCTTCAACGCATTATAGATTTACAAGTTAATAGAGAATTTCTCAAAATACTAGTTTTACCGTCTTTGACAAGGAACCATCACTTATAGTTTCCCATTTCTCACTTGCCAAGCATAATGCTTCAACCGCACCATTGTCATATGCAACCTACAAAGTGTATAAATTCAACAAATAATGTCAGAGAAGATAGGAATTGAACTGGCAAATATATGTCACATTGAGAAGCATAATTTATACAAAAACAAGAAGAGGCATCCACTAGAAGGCATGGAATGCATAATATCATAAGTAACCCTAAGTAACCTGAAAAAAGGAAAACAAATTTCCATTTTAGAATGAAATAAAAACTCAAATGGGAACTAAACTTTATGTACCATTCGTGTGTGATTTGGTTTTCCCTTCACATTACAACTTTTTTATATTCAACTAATACTCGAAATGAGATATGCTACTGAATGAAATTGTAACTCGTTGAGATACCAACTTTCCTACCCCCTCAGGGCCACTAGCAGGTTTACTTGGCTGTTAATTTCAAGGCCCCATAGGATTAGTCGAGGTGCGCACAAGCTGGCTCATAAAATCATGGTTACCAAAAAAAGAAAAAAGATACCAACCTTCCTACAAGCTTCAAGCCTCAGAATGAACATATTAGGCTAAATCCTAAACAGATTGAGAGATGAATCAGGAGTAAATCCTTATGAAGGCTAAATCCTTCATAAGCCTTATCGAACATTACCTCAACTCTTTTTCTACCTACTCTACCATATTGATTAATATGTAAACTGCTTCAACTCTTTTTCTATCTACTTTATCATACTGATTAGTCTGTAAACTGCTTCAACCACGTAGAATCGTCTTTCCTTCCAATCCTTAAGTAATTATGTATGTTCGTCTGTTCGAAAAAGATGGTGATTTTGATAGAGAAGCACAAGAGAAGTAAGCAGGGGGGAAAAGGGAAAACATATATCCAAAATGGGAGGGGGTTGTTGGAATCCTACTTCCTTCATACCTTTTAATAATTGGGAGATGGATGACGTGGAGAGTTTGTTGTGTCGGATTGGGGGGAGGAGGGTGATTGAGGGTGTGGAGGACAAGGTTCGACGGAGCAGTTCCAAAAATGGTTTGTTTTTTGTTAAGTCTTTGTACAAAGCTTTAGAACAAAGAATGCCCTTTTCCCCCGAAGTGCATTTTGGAAGACTTCAGGTTCGGGCCCAAAATTAGTTTCTCAAGGCGGAGGCAACGTAGGGCAAGATTCTAACTTGTGATCAGCTTCAAAAGAGAGGTTTGTCCCTTGCTAGTTGTTGTCCCCTCTGTCTAGAGAGTGGGGAATTAGTGGATCATCTCCTCCTTCATTGCTCTAAGACAAGAGTGCTTTGGGATTTGCTTTTCTCCCTCTTTGAAGTCCCTTGGATTTTGGCCGCCATAGTCAAGGACTTCCTCCTAGAATGGAAAGGTACTTTTCTTCCTAAAGAGAAGCGAGGAGTTTGGAATGCGGGCCCTTTTTGCATTTTTTGGATAGTTTGGAAGACTAGAAATGACATTGTTTTTAGAGATGAGGTTTTGTCAATACAAAGGCTAAAAGTCTCTTTTTGTACATCTTTTTGGTCGAGACTATGTGTCAAGGTGGAGGGACCTATGACCTGCTCATTAATTGATTGGGTGGGTACTAAGTTTTTTTGAGGCGTTTGCTTTTTTGGTTTCTCTGTAAGGGGGTGAGGGCCCTCTTTTGGTCAGCTATTTGAAGCCCCTTAATATACAATACTTACTTTTATCAAAAAAGGCATCCAAAATGACAGTTAGACATGATACACAAGAGAAGTGAGCGGGGGAGAAAGAAAGAGAAGAGCGGGAGAGGGGGAGAGATAATCAAAATATGACCATTGATTTAAAAACCAAACTAGACCAACACCGAGCTTCTTTTTTTATAATCAGAAACAAAAGACATATTAATTATGAAAAAAAAGGGATGAGAACCCCTCAAAATACAAAATACTGAAAAAGTAAGAGTAAACACCTCCACTATACAAGGCCAATATTTCAAGACCAAACTCAACCCCTCTCATTGTTATCCACCCCATTTGAATTACAAATTGAGGGCCAAGTAAGTTTGAATAATGTTGAATGGAAAGCCTCTATAGACAACTATACAAAAGGTCTACAAGGAGGAATGGCAGTGAAGTACATCCTATGCTCCTTCTATTCTCTAGTTTTCCTCAAAGAACCCAACATTTCTCTTTTGCTACACAATTCAAAATACAGTGAGGCATGCTAATTGTTAAAGGGTATTACCTCTATGGAAATCACTAAACCTCTCAATGATATGGTCACCATATCACCTATACTCCTGGGCAGATCCCAACTCATCTTAGTTAGACCTAAGAGCTGATGCCAAAGCCTCAACGTTAACAAAAAATATAGAAAGGAATGAAATGATTGATTCCCTATAGGCCACACACAAGATACATAACAAGGAACATAAAAAAGAAAAAAATAATACTTAAACATGAATAGGAAAATGCTAAGCATTTCATAAGTGTTGAGTATCACATATTATTTTGTAGTTATTCATTATTATTCTTTTCCTTTTTTATTTTTATTTTATTAATATTTTGTTTCATTTTCTATTATCTTCCTTCACATATAAATATGTGTAGAGGCATGTATTCTAGTTGAATAAAATATGAGAATTCCTTTCTCTTCACATGTTGTTAGAGCCATGAGAGATTAGGGTTAGGGTTTAGCCGTCTAGTCAATTTCAAAAACCCATCTAACAACCGTGTCCCATTCCAATTTCATCAAACTCATTAGGGTTTTGCCATGTAGTCAATTCCAACAACTCATCTAACGACTGTGTCTCGTTCCGGTCTCATCAAGCTTGTTGTTAGGGTTTTGCCGTGTAGTCAATTCTGACGACTCATCTAATGGTCCAACTCACTCTGGTCACATCAACTCCATCGTGAAACACTACGTAAGCTCCCCATAGCCAGTGAACTTTAAGATGACTTTTCGGCAACCCCAACTTCGACCAACGATCTCACCAATAGAATCATTGGCCCTAGATCTACCCATCAAATAGGATTAAGTATATATGTACCAAGTTTGGTACATATGACTTACATGCTCCAATTTTAGGCCAAGTGTTGAGTATCACATATTATTTTGTAGTTATTCTTTATTATTCTTTTCCTTTTTTATTTTTATTTTATTCTATTCTAATTTTGCTTCCTTTTCCTTTCTCTTCTTTCACATATAAATGCGTATAGACATGTGTTCTATTTGCATAAAATAAAAATAAAAAAGGAAAAGAATAACTACAAAATAATATGTGATACTCAACAATAAGCATAATATTGAATACTTTATGCAATAGAGATACCACATCAGTTAGGACCTAGTATGCAAGCCAAAGGTGGAATAGGCTTTGGAGTTTATTTTTCTAATTTTTTTTAAGAGGAATTGATCATTTCGGGGATGGGGCTTTGGAGGTTTCCAATGAAATGTTCCACTCTTTGGCATTAGGTTATTTTGAACATCGATGAGAACATCGACATGGGTAGGATGCCAATATTCTAGTCAGGTGGTTACAGTTCCCTTGGAAGGACATTACATGAGTTTTTCAATTTTGAAAAAAGCCAGGAAGCAAGAATTTATTTCTAGGAAAATATTTGGTGGAAGAATAACTATAACGTTCTCATTTTCCAAGCCTTTTAGGGTTGTCATGGTTAAAGTCTTCCTATCTCAACTATTCTTGGTTTTTCTCCCTGCTTAACTTCAAAAAAATTTCATAACCTAAGTGACTTGGAAACAGAGTACTAAGACTCATTTTTTTCTCTCACCCGTTTGTGTACTTGTGCAATTCATGGTTCCTTCCTTTACAACTGAATGGTTATGGTAACCCCAAGCCCCTCTAAGATCAAAGTCCTTGCTTGGCCAATGGTATGCAAGTAAAACAATTAACATGCTATAATTAAGAATACCTTACAAAGCAAAGGTCTTAATCCTAATTGGTGCATTTTGTAAATGAGTATAGAAACAATTGACCATCTTTTTTTACATCACCAATTGACTTTTGGCCTTTCACACAAGCTATTCAAATTAGGATTAGGTTCCTCCTAGAAACATATATAACATTTTTTTTTTTTTGATAAGTAAAAAGAAGTATATATTAGAGGAAGGAGCTAAAATTGCGCCGAGGAGAGAGTACAAGTAGAAACAATTTACCCCCTCAACATGCAAAAAACAAAAACCGCTATACAAAGCAGCCCCTTAATCACTTACATCCCACCCAATCAATAAACCCAACCAAGGTCGAAGGACCATTCTCTATAGACACCTTAATCTCCAACCAAAGCAAAAAAAGAAACAAATATTTTAGATTCTCGATAATAAAATCATCTTTGAAAACAATTCCCATTTCTAAATTCACACAATCCAAAACAAGCAAGAAGGAGCTCTTTGCCAAACTTTCTTCATTCTCTAGCCAACAAAAGCACCTTTCCAACCCAAAAGCATCTCTCCCATTGAATCTGGCATGATCCACGTGGTGCCAAAAAGAGAAAAAAGTAACTCCCAAAGAACTCTCATTTTCCTGCAATGGAGTAGAAGATGATCTATTGACTCCTCACATTGTTGACACAAAAAACATCTATTCACTAGAGACACACTCCTCCTTTGAAGCTTATCTAGGGTTAAAATTCTTCCCCATGCTGCTTCCCAAGTGAAACAAACTAATTTTTGGCTGAACACAAGACCTCCAAAGATCTGCCAAGGGAAGGGCTTAAAGGTGCGCAACTGCAAGGCCTTGTACATTGATTTTAAAGTGAAAACTCAGTGTTCAACAACTTCCACCTAACACCATCTACCGCTTCCTCTTCTAAGGTGAATCTTCCAAGCCGACATAAAAGGCTTTCTACCTCATCTACTTCCCAGTCATTGAAAGGCCTTGAAAAGACTGGGTTTCAACCACCTTCACCAGATACATCGTTCCAATATTCCCTCACCTAAGCCTCCTTAGACTCAGCCAAGGCAAACAATAAAGGGCAAGAGACTTATAAAGGGGTATTCTCCAACCAATTATCCTTCAAAAACTTGATTCTCTATAACGGTTTGGGGAGCTCCATCAAAGGCAAATTTTTGCAGCAAATTGCTTGTCTCGTGCTAATATGGATTGTGCTGAGGGAAAGAAATGCTAATATTTCAAAGATAAGTGGAGGATTTCATACATTATGGGATCTAATTCATTTCTAACCATCTTTTTGGCCTCTATCACAATATTTAAGTGTATTTCTCTCAATGTACTTTTGCTTGGTTGACACTCGGTGTACCAGTCATAAGGGTTTGGATAGTGAGGAGAGGATATTTATTTTAATTTCCATTCAAAGGAGTTTTGTTAATCCTCATGGAGGGATGAGAGGATTTATACTGAATATTCTCATATGATTCTATATGGATGCATAGGTTTTATTAGTATGATAGAGAAGGTTTAATCTTCCATTTTTTATCAGCTTCTGTAAATTTTGAGAGGATTGTTCATCCTTGTCATGTACCTTATCCATTTCTAATATATTCTTATTAGTTATTCCCAATTGAAAACAAGGAAGACTAGAATGATCTAGTACCAATGGATTTCCATTCCAAAACTGAACCACCAAATTTAATATCAGAGTGATCTGTAACATTCCATTCTATTCCACAAAAAAGAACAACACACACACAAGCACACAGAAAAAAAAAGGAAAAAACACAATACACCAAGCAAAACAGATTACTTTTAAGTTCCACAAGATCACAATACTACTGATGAATGGAAGAAAAATAAAGTCTAGTTGCTCAAAATTGCAGAAATTCACCTTGTGAGTATTGTTTTGAGAATTAAACCCATCCACAGTGACCAAATAGAAACTGGAAAAGAAAAAGAAAAAAGCCTTGAAATTTAGAAATAAAGAAAGAAATAAAGAAATGATAAGCTACAAAAATGTTCATGATTTGTTACTTCAACAACCACTTCTCACCATTTGTCAATAGGAGACCACAATTTTATCCGTTGTCCAATCAATACCTCACCATCTTTCACAATTTCCTAAGTAGATTATAGAATATGATTGATCAGAGTCAAAACTATGAAAAAATGAAAACATATAGATTGCCCATCTTTTGAATAGATAACATGCATACCACTGAACTACAAGGATTTTTACGCTTGGATCTGGAAGATTTTGAAGGTTTGGTAGTAATGCTGCTACTTTCTTTTGCAGTGCCATTTGCTTTTAAAGAAGCTGTATGTGGTAAAACCATCTTCTTGGTGGAAATTTGTGACCCTGTCAAAGATATCACTGTTGCAGAGCCACAAGAAGATGAAAGTTGCCCTTTCCCCAAACTTGGTTCAGAGTTTCTACCTTTATCAATTTTATGTCCACTATCAATGCAACATTCGTCATGCAATCTAACTGATCTGTGAACAGTGGGAGACACAGGACGATTTCGTCTTCCTCCAATACTGATTTCCTGCATCACAGCTTTATGAGTATTTCCATGTAAGGACGAACCCTTGTCCATTATTGTCCCATTTATTGATGATGCAACTTCCCTACTTGATGCCAGGTTCAGTGTCTTGCTCTTTATAGCATCTAAATGTGAACTGTCCTGACATTTTCGACCACGTTTAGGAAGCGCAGTACTAGGCTGAAATATTTACAGGAAGTTAGTCACAGTAAAACATGTTAAGCATACATTAAATCCCTAGGCCTGGCTTCCATAAACTTACTAGAGAGAGATTAGATTTAAAAACAGGAATAAGCCTCTTGAGAAAATTATCATCAAAAGTAGACCCAGGAAGTCCCGTTGAATTAACCTGCACAAGATGAGAATAATATTCAATATTGCTTCATGTTTACAGTAAAATCTCAACATCTTCTTGGGAACTTGCCTCCTCACTTTTCTTTGCACTACTAATTCTGTATAATGATGATGGAAGCAAAATTTTGTCAGGGGTATTAGACATGGAAATGCCACTGGTATTTAACGCCTTAAGAATGGAGATGCCAATGTCTGCCAGAATATGTAGGTTCTGCAATAAAAGAAAGCCAACCATCATATAAAGTCCTACTACATTTGTATAATACAAAGAAGACTTCAAAAAGGGCACCATTGCAGGAGACAATACTTACAAGAGTTTTCTGAGCATCAACAGCATCCTCAGCTCTTTTAATAGCACGGAAAATACCAAATACACATGAGATAGCATCATTGTCAAGATCCATGCCACCATCAACAAAACTAGCATTGACTAACACTTGCAAGGTTAAGAAAAGGGGACTGAAAAAAAAGGAAGAGATTTCAATTTCTTAATGTTGACTAATATCCAAAAAACAATGCTAAAATAAATATTAGCCAAATTTTATTTTGATAAATATTAGCCAAAATATATGCATTTACCTGCAAAACTGAACAAAAATTTCTTCATCATGACAAGTTGGGAAATTGGTATCATGAGCAAGAACATGGATCAAGAATACCACCATATAAGCTGGGTAATCTGTAATGGTTCCTCCTTGCATCACAGAAGCTTGGCGTACTTGAGCTTCTTTATGGTATTCCTTTATAAATTCTGCCATATATTTCAATGACTGAAATGCAAACCGGCTCAGTAGACAACATCCAATAGAAACTTAAATTTAAATGTAACCAAAATATAAAATATAGCATACATAACAAGGACATAGACCTACATCCTCTTGAAGATCTTTGGGGCAGTCTGGGCCAGCCAATACAAAGGCACATGCATATCTACTAGGTATAGCATGTTCCTTCAACAGCTTGTGTGTCTTGTCAAGAAATAGTCTCCTTATAAGTGGTGAAGAATCCTGGAACATGGCAGAAGATAAATTTGACCAAAACATAACAAACAAGATAACTCAAAGAAGACCAAAAATTTTATCCTTTCTTTATCTAACACCAATACATTTAACCTTGAGCATGAGGATATCAAGGAACAAATTGACAAGGTTAAAAAAAAGGATATTTTTCCATAAAGAGAAACCCCATTAAAAACCAGTTTGGAAACTGCTTTATCCATTTGACTAATTTTCCAATAAAATCAAATATTTTTTTTTCAATTTGTGGATGACATCAAGAAGTACAAAGGCAAAAAAACAGCACTTAGCAGTTGCATAGAACATTTCAAAACCCCTATTTGTTTGCTTCCAGAAGCAAAATTCAATCTACAAACCTTTGCCACTAGAATTGTAGAGCGAAAGATATGGGGTGAAATGTGCAAATCCCATCTTCCAGCAAGTCGAAGAACAGATTTTGCTGCAGCTAATCTGATATGAGCCTTGTCATTTTCACTGCAGGACACAATATCCGCAAAGCAAATAAGCATATAACAACTCTAATTTTACTTTTTGACACTCTAGCTAATAATATCTAATTTATGATTAACTGTGGAATTGTTAGGCTCTAAGTAAGGCATGGTTATAATTTTCTGCATACCCCTTGCCTAGCCTTTTGGCATTCCTGTATGCATTATGTATACATCTGTGCTCCTTTTAAGGAACTGTTAATATAAATGACATTTTACCTATTAAAAAAGTTGGAATATGGGAATATTCACACCTAGTTTTGAGAACAATAAATCCAAAATAAACATGTCATCCCGTACCAAAATAATATCTTAATTGCATTCGTGAGACATAGATGTCATTTTCCTTTTTTTATTCTTTCACATGCCCAGGCTATCATGTATAATAATAATCCAATTAAATGGTGAGGTGGAATTTATTTCAAATAATCGTTTGTGACATTTGATGACATCATACAGAGGTAAAATTTACCTTTTGATTAGGTTACCTGAAGAGGAAATGGGACATGATATTCTTTTGCACTGTTTGAATGCATGTATGTTATGGCAGATGGTTTGTGCTTTGTTTAATGCGCAGGGGGTGATGCACTCTTCTGTGAGAGGGGTACTCTAAAGTTCAAGTGGCTTCTTAGTAGGCAAAAAAAAAAGGAAAAGGCATGGAAAGTTTCTCCTTTATGTGTTTTTAGGTTCATTTGTAGGGAAAAATATGGAATAACCTTTGAAGACAAGGAAAGATTACATCAAACAATTAAAAGTTCTTTCCATATCTCTTTTTGGAGTGGATTAAGTGTACATATACTTCTTTGATAAATTTTGTTGTTTAATTAGGGTGTGGGATGTTTTTGAAAAAATATGCGCCCTTCATGGTTTTTGTAATTGCATCATCATGGATAATTCAGGTTTGATATAATACCCTTTTACCTATCAAACAAAAACAGATCTAGAGGTTAAATTTATCTGGTGAGGAATAGAATGACATATATCATTTGAACTCCGAGCTGAAGCCTCTAAAGCCAATCCATTGAGAAACAAAGAGCAAAATATAGGCAGATTCAAAACTCTTATGTTAAAGCACTTCTAATCCAGTTAAACATTTCCAACTGTTTCCCCACAAGCTCCTCATTTCCTTTGCATAATAATAAAAGAAAAATGAGGTCAAGCAGTGTAAATTTCTAAACCACAGTTTCAGTCAACAAAACCTAAACACAAGCTTAAGCATGCAAATTTTAAGGTCAGAAAAATTGAATCTATATTCAGCTTTCTTTTCCACTTTAGAATATAACCTAATCCCTAGAGAATCTTGAATTAAAAAAAAATAAAATAAAATATTAACGAGGCACAAGATGTTAATTTAAATGTGAAGACTCAAATGCAGTACCAAGGTAGTTGTCAAGGTAGAAAACTAATGAATTCCTAGCAACGCATGATATCATACATTATTTTAGAACCATACCATGAGCCCTTTTGCAGCATTTCTGATATCATGTTCAACAGGTCATGGATTTGACGTTTGACATGAGCTCCTCGATGTGGCAAAAAGCTCTTGACAAGTGCTTTCAATGCATAAATCTACAGATGACAGCAAGCAAAAAAGAATAATCAAGGAGAGCACCATTTATGAAATATCTCATTGAGCAAGTTGATAAATATGAAAATTTTCAAAATCAGAAACCTTATGTAGGTCCCTTCCAGCTTTGGTGCATGTACAAACAAAACCATTTTACTTTTTGATCCTGAACCTAATTTTTCCTAGCTGTTTAAAATAAAAACAAACCTAACTCCAAGATCAGTGTGGGCTTAGTAATAGGGAATGTAAATTTTATCAGAATAATATTAAAGAAAAAAAAAACTAGAAAGAAAGATGGATACAAAGAAAAAGCAAAAAGCATAAATACCAACCCTCCATCGAAATAAACCAGCTACATTAAACAGCCACTAGTCCTTGACTTAAAAGGCCTCAAAACCCCCTATAAACTCATTGTATTTACCATTCCAATGCAATGACTATGCTGTTTTTTATTTCAGAGGAAAAGAAAAAAGTTACCAGGTTAAATTTTCCAATATCTTCCATGTAAGGATTAAAATTTTGGAAATTATGTAATATTGATTATAGCATTTTAAAAAATATTGGAAATATCAATCAGAAATTTTCATAATATTATCAGTAAGATAGAAATTAATAAAAACTCAGAAATATTAAGGGAAAAAAACAAGAAATGACAAAATAAGTAATAATACATATATTGAAGTAGTATTTCCAAATTAGAAGTATATTGAAGTAGTAATAATTAATGAAAACTCAGTAATAATATATCATAAAATTTATGGTGTTCAACAAAACAATATGTGTAACTTACAAACACATTTACTCTTAAAATAATGATCAATCTAATTGAGATTTATTGGGTTTAAACAAAACATTATTAAAAAATGTGTATAACTACAATTTAATTTCATGTGTCATTTTTTTCATATATATATATATATATATATATATATATATATATATATATATATATATATATATATTCACAAGGGTAAGAATTTCCTGATGGTCACTGCCAAAGATCAATCCATGTTGAGGAGCCAGTTTCAAGCCCTATCGCTTATTTTTTTCATATATTATAAAACAGGGAGTGCACTGTTGCAAGCTGCTGTGGAGCCAAGAAATTCTGAAATTCACAGGAAAATCGGCAAAACTCAGTCCAACTGGGTTTCCCCAAAACACATCGATTTTCTAATCAATGCTTCTAAGTGGGGATCATTCTAGCTCAACAACTGAATAAATTCTAGTAATTATAGACCTCAACGGTTCAACCGAACAACACAAACTCATTCTCTTTGTCGTTTTCATTTTAGCAACTCTACTAACAAGTTTTTTTTTTTTTTTTTGATAAACAAGAGAAATATGTATTAAGCACAAAAAGAATGAAGCCAGGAAACCCCGGTATACAGGAAGTATACTAGGCAGAACCTGACCTGTACAAAAACAGATATACCTACCACCCCAAAAAAGACTAACAGATATACCTATCACCCCAAGAAGACTCAAAGAATACACAAAAGAATTCTCTCAAGAAAACAATCCCCAAGCTCAAAACAGTTTCCCCAAGAAGCACACATGCTAATGAAGGAGGTTCTTAATCTAGTCATAGAGAATCTCTTATCATTAAACACTATCTTATTCCTCTCCCTCCAAATCGCCCATAAGAGCCACAAAGGTGCGCCCTCCACAACTTCTTGGCCTTTTTCCTTATAGTAGAACAAGACCAGCCCTCAAGTAAGTCCTTGACCGACCGCGTGTTAGCCCATCTAAAACTTGGAATGGAAATCAAACTCCCCCATAAGCTCCAAGTTGTCTGGCAATGGAGTAAAAGATGATCTAGGTCCTCTTTAGCACTCCCACACAGAGGACACATGCTTGCCAACTGGAAACCCCTTTTCTTGAGTTGCTCTAAAGTGAGAATTTTTCTCCACCAAACTTCCCAAGGAAAAAAGTTAATTTTGGGCGGCACAATGCTGTTCTAGACCAATTTCCAAGGTGCTATTCTACCATCACTACCTTCCAACAAGTCTGTGTTTTCCCTAACAAAATATAGGCCATTTTTGTCTCTCTTCTAGACTAGTCTGTCATTTTCCTCTTCATTTACTCTACAGTTATTGACCAGGCTCATAAAGTTATGAACTTTCTCTACCTCCCAATCATTAAAAGGCCTGACAAAAACAGGGGCTTCCCCCCTTGAGCTATCCCAAACCTTTGCTGCCTTAGCCCCTCTTGAATCTAGCAAAAGGTACAGAGCAGGGAAAGCCTCACGGAATAGACCCTCCCTCTCTGCACCAATTATCCTCCCAAAATCTTACTCTACTGCCATCACCAAGAGCAAATCTACATTGTTGCTGCACGTAGTTTCCTTTCTTATGTCTTTCCAAAGATTTTCCCTAGCACCATGATAGGTACTCAAGCCCAATAGAAGAACGCAACCCAAAAGACCGACTTAGTAGGTGGGCGAACCTTTCAAGCTTAAGTACCACTCCACAGCCTCGTGTGGAGCCGATATGTGATCATATCATTCCTACCCCTTGAGAAGTCGGACGTCCGCGAACGGCATTTACTCTCTATGGCTCATACACTGACTAGCATTCACTCTGAGCCCACCTTTGATGCACTGAGTAGCCCTCTTTCAGGTAACCCTTTACCAGGTAGCCCTCTCCCGCAACATACTGACTCTCAATGAAAGCACCAAAGATAGGTTCGCAAGCCCAATAGAAGAGCCCAACCCAAAAAGATGGGAGAACCTTTCAAGCATAAGTACCACTCCACAACCTTGTGTGGAGCCGATGTGGGATCGTATCACACCACCCCTTGGAATTTTGGCGAACCAACCCCGATTCTCTACTTTGTACTTCAGCTTAATCACATCCTTCCATTTTGAATTTTCTTCCATTGCAAATCTCTAAACCCATTTCCCGAATAAAGCTTTATTTACATGGGATATACTCCTTACAAGTCAATGGTATAATTTCTCCTCTGTTTAATTTGTTTGATAAAACCTTTTTCTTCTAATGTTATGTATTCCCCTTTCAACATCTCAAGAAGATAATTGATTTTCACTTGAAGAAAAGGTTACCCATTCTCTTCAGCTTTGAAGTTGTTTTCATTCCTATAGCTCAAATCAGTTTTAGTGTCCAATGTGTTCCAAAACTTTTATAGACAAAGATCATAAAAGTAGTTGAACCCAAACGAACGACCTAAGGCAATTCCTTTTTTATAACACTTGCCTTCAATTTGAGGAGAGATGCATAACAAAAGAGTTGTTATGGGATCTTATTCATTTTTATGCCTCTATGGGCTTCTTGTACTACTCCTTTTAAAGGAGTCCCACTCAATTCTATTCTGCTTAGTTGGCTCTCGACTTGTAATTGAGAGGGATAGTCTCCTTGTGAGCCTTTGTCTAAGGTTTCTTGGGTTCAACTTTTGTTTTAGATTGCCATTGTAAAGTGTGAGTATACTTTTACTTAATCAGGTTTGTACTTAGACAGATTTCTCATTGTTTCACTTTTCAATATTAATACATGTTTTGTTTCTAATAAAAAAAAACACTCACCTTCAATTTGCAAGAGCTGCTGCATTCAGAAGTTTCATCAAATGAAGCTAGATAGTCCAATGGTTCCACCTATTAAAAAAAAGGTTGGGTCATCTTGCAGACAATTTTCTGTTAAGTGTGAAAATGAAATGAGAGATTTGGAACAATCTTTGTCCAAATATAGTGAGAAATTTTTTTTGTCTTTCATCAGAATAAAACGGAAAAATAAATATGTAACCAGAAATATTTAGAGCTCATCAATTACTTGAAAATACGTTTCATTTATATATGATGTGATCTCTTTATCTCGAGCTTCAAATGCAGAAAGAGAATGTTGTGCCATACAGCCCAAGGACTGCAGGACAGTTGGAATGTTCTGCCCACCATGTAGAGAATCCACAAGTGCCTGGACAAGATGAACATAACTAGATAAATTAGAATATCACCTCAACAAGCATTTGTACATAACAGTGTCATTATTAATGACT
The DNA here is from genome assembly GCA_016808115.1 of Tetrastigma voinierianum. Taxonomy (NCBI): domain Eukaryota; kingdom Viridiplantae; phylum Streptophyta; class Magnoliopsida; order Vitales; family Vitaceae; genus Tetrastigma; species Tetrastigma voinierianum. The sequence goes on along the minus strand of JAEQBH010003899.1, from coordinate 420,382 downwards.
TACATCAACAAACATGGATGGATACACATGCATGAGCTATACATAGGATCAAGAAACCTTCCAACCTTCCCAACATGGGTACACAATGGATGTTAAAAGTAAGATAGCCCAAAAGACATTTACTACCTTTAATAATGTGGAAGATGCAGTTATGACATATGCAGCTGTGTGTGTAGCTTTGTATATCTATGTACAGCTGTGTGCATGCACAACTGTGTATGGATTTCAGTATATAATTGCTGATTTGTAGGGATCTTTAGTACTCTCTTTTCTGCTATTATATATATTTCAAGCGTTGTGTACATTCAATACAGGAATGAAATCCATGTGTTATTATAGTCAAATTAAGCTTCTCGTGATTTTTCATAGTTTTAAAAGGTGCAAGGCAACCTAGGCACAAAAGTCTCTTATGGCTTAGGCACAAGGAGCATGTTTAAGTGAAGTGAAATGTGACCTTGGGTGTATATCAATTTTATAAAATATAATTCAAATCTGCTTCAGATAATAAAAAAATTAAGATTTTTATCATTTAAAAAAAAAAGATCCAATAAAAAAATAATGAAGTAATATAATGTTCAATATACAATTAGAAATTTCAAGAATAAAAGTATTTAAAAGGAAAAGTAAAGGCTACAAGGTACACCTCTTCAATAAGGTGCATGTCTTGTCAAGTGAAACATCATAATTAGGGAGTGATTGCACCTCAAACAAAGGCACGCTTAAAGCACACATTTTAAAATTATGGGATTTTTCTTTCCAACCTTCATTGTCAATTAGTAGTACCCTTTTTCCTTTGGCTTTTAAACCTCAGTTCAACAGCCTTCATTTTCATTCTACTACATTTTTCTCTAAAATTATTTCCAACATTACCCAAACTCGAGCAACCAACAGAATTAATCCTCCATCAATGGCATATTTGTCTAGAACAACTAACAAGACAACTATCTGGCAAACTTATTGCAAGAAGCCAAGATCCACAAGGGACCAGTATTGGTAACTCAACGGAAAGCCACAAACTTCAAGCGAAGATTAGGGTTTCAAGGATGGACAACAGAGAACTCAGGCACACTTAACCAACTCTTAGACCAATAAAAATTGTTACAAGAGAGAGTGAATTCCAGTAATAGTGAGCATACTGAGCTTAATAAGAAGGAGATCCAGAAAAAGAACTTCCTAAGAACCCTTGAGAGTCCTGGTGGAGATTACTTTCTTGTTCAATCAAATAAGCACTCCCCTTCTCTTGCATGTCTCATATATGTTTTTCATAGGCTCTCAAGTCATTGAATCTAATCATGACTCATTTCTCACAAAAGTTTAATATCTATAGTCCATGTCCTAGTAATAAGAAAATAGACATTGTTGATGGTTCGCCAACTACCATGGCAAGTCAAGGAGAAGTTCACCTGAAGAAGTCCATAATTTTGGAATTTTTGCTACATGTCGCTAAGCTGGAGCTGTGGTTTGGTCAAACTAGCACTAAGAATCAAGCATCCTTATCATTCTTTTACAAATCTCATCCACAATAAAAGATAAGATTTGGCTTCATCATCCTCATCTCGGACATTCATCTTTTGACACTCTCAAAATTATGTTATCTTCATTGTTCAAAGGAATTGATGTAAAAAAATACTATGATGTTTGTGAATCTGCAAAGTATTGTTATGCTTCGTTTCTAATAAGCTATAAAATAGATTTGATTCCTTTTGCGGTTAGTTCACAATGATATTTGAGGCATCTTCACGATTCCTAATATTTCAGATTTCATGTGGTTTGTCTTATCTGTAGATGAATGCACTTGAGCATTTTGGATTTTTCTTCTTAAACAAAAATTAGATGTAAGTACTATATTTCCTAATTTTCACAAGATGGTGAAAACCTAATTTGCAAGGGGAATCAAAAAGTGAAGCTATGATAATGCAAATACTTCAATGAAGTCCTCTCTTCTTAATTTCAAAAAGATAGTATTATCTATGAAACCTCAAGCGGAGGGGAGATATTGGACTCCATGTTTTCCTAGAAACTTAAATGACAAGAAATAAAAAATTATGGAGTATTTTTCCTAATTTTGAAGCAAAAGTATTGAAGAGAGGAGAGAAGAGGACAAGGCGGTGTAGACAAGGTCAAGGAATGGTGCCTTTTCAGTCACATCTCTTTATTCTATGCTTGCGATGGCAAAAGCCATTAACTTTAGATCAACTTCAAATGAGATGATGGTCTCTGGCAAACACATGTTACCTCTCACATTGCTCGCTTATAAAAAATAAAAACAAGCTACAAATGCATTGTTGGCTTATAATGGCCCTTGATGCTCAATTATGCACCTTGGCTATCTAAGATGCATTCATCTATGGCAATGAGTGTTCAGGCCATGCTCGTTACACCAAGGACCTCCATGACCTTAAGGTGCATACATGTAGGCATTAATGGCCATGAGAACAATACCAGTTCCATGGTCACATATTTGGCACAAGCTATTAGTATGTGTTAAGGATTAGTTTCCTAATCCATTTAAAAATCATTTCTTTCTTTCCTTTTCTCTTTGGTCTCCTAATTAGACTCTAATTTTGTTTCTTTGCATTGCTCTAACACTTAAAGTATAAATATATATGTTCCCTTGCTTTTTTAATTAATGAAAATCAGCAGCTATTTTTCTTTCATGGTATCAGCCACTTTTCGACGTAATCTAATTCCGTCCGAACATTCGACAAATCTTCTTCATCATACCCTCTCCGACAGATCTTCTCCATCGAACCTTCTCCCGCAGACCTTCGCTCGCGGACCTTCTCCGGCAATCTACTTGCAAGCCCTCTTTCGATAACATAAACTAGTCGTGCAATCAATTCCAACGACACATCTTATGGTCGTGTCTCACTCCGGTTACATCAACTCGTCGTCTAGCCAATTCACGCGACTTTTCCAATGACCTCAAATCTACCCATTGGATTAAGTACATGTCTAACAAGCTTTAGGATTAAGTACATATGTAACCCATTTGACCTATATCCTCCAACTTAAAGGAGAGTGATAAGGATTAGTTTCCTAATCCATTTAGAAATCCTTTCTTCTTTTCTTTTCTCTTTAGTCTCCTAATTAGACTCTAATTTTGTTTCTTTTATTTGCTTTAACACTTAGAGTATAAATATGTATGTTCCCTCACTTTTTTAATTAATGAAAATCAAAGAGTTATTTTTCTCTTCACAGTATGTAATATAAGCATGATGCTAACTATATTAGGCACATTATCAAGTCACCATTAGCTAAACACAACATCACACATGAAGGCCTTGATAAAAAACCTAAGATGGTGATAGGTTGGCATTGACTTGGATGCACCTTTATTCTTGCACTAGAAAAGCAACAAACCTTAATTCAAAAGGACAACACAGGACCACATGGAGGACTTCAACAAAATAGAGGAATCTAAAAGAGATTGTTTAGAGACCAACACCACATCAGAAAAAGCGAACAAGGAAGTGGATGTTGTTGTAAGTTAAGGTGAAGTGGATGTTGTTGTGAGTTAAGGTGACAGAATAGAAGATGACATATCCAGATTCAAAAGACTCCTCCAAGCTCTTGATGAAATTTAAGTGACATATCCATATATATATATATATACTGGATCAACTAAAAAAGAGGGGTTTTCAGCTTACAAGTAGATGTCGTCTTTGTCAAAAAGCTAAGGAGAGCATAACCATCTTTTGATTCACTGTTCCATTGTTTGGGGCCTGTGGACAGCCCTCATCTCCCTCACAGGAGCGGTTTGGGCCTGTCCGTTTCTAGTAAAAGACTTAATGATGAGCTAGACAACCTTTCCTATCAGAAAGAAAGCAAGAAAACTATGGAAGGCGGCTCTCTCTAGTCTTTTATGGGCAATTTAGAAGGAAAGAAACAGGGTTGTTTTTTATAATGACATTTTTTCACCCAATAGGCTGAAACAATCCTTCATTATATCCCTCACTCCCAAGTGTTTAATTTCGAGGGGAGTACTCTATTGTAAGATTGCTTTTGTGTATCCCTCTAGTGTCTATAGCCTCTATAGCATTTATGGTTGAGTGGTAGGTTTTTGTTTCACCATCCCTTTGTTTTGCTTTGCTTAGTCCCTTGTATACTCCCTGTATATTTAGGGGCTTGGTCCTTTTTGTTAATACATTGTTCATCTTACTTATCAAATATATATATATTTATGGATAAACAGAGTAATATATATAAAAAAGAAGGTACAAGAGTCCCTAGGGAGTATACAGGACGTATACAAAGGGGGACCAAGAGCCAAACCAAAGGAAAAAAGGCACAAGAGCAAAAAACAAACTAGCCCACCAAGACAAAGCTAGGGAATACACAAATTATCTTTAACAAAAGAGTGCTCCACATCGTGAACCAAGCTAGCCCAAAAAGAGAGAAAATAAAAAGCAGGACTTCAATCTGGTCTTGGAAAATGCTTTGTCTTCAAACACGACCCTATTCCTCTCTTTCCAAATAGCCCAAATCAAACAAAGAGGAACTGCCCTCCATAACTTAAAATCCTTTTTCCGCAAAGGGAGGCGCAGCCAACCCAGCATCAAGTCTTTCACCATAAAGGGGCAAACCCAGCTCCCTCCTGACAAGGAGAAAATGGCAGTCCGCATGCACCAGACCTTTGGGCAATGTATGAGCAGGTGCTCCAGAGACTCTTCATCCTTTCCACATAATGGGCACCTGTTGGCCAGGGAGAAACCCCTCTTTTTAAGTTGATTCATGGTCAAAATCTTGCCCTACCAAACTTCCTGCCGTAAGAAACCTACCTTCTGTGGGGAACAATAAATTCCACAAAGATCTTATAGGCACCGACTGCTATATTCCACCTTTCAGCAAGTCAAAACAAGTTTTGACAGAGAGACTACCATTTTTGCCTCTTTCCACCAAAGCCTATCATTGAGATTAGAATTGATACTCTTTGAATTAACGACGCAAAGGAATCCTTGTACCTCCTCCAATTCCCAATCATGAAAATGTCTTCCAAAGCTGAAGTTCCATCCTCCCCCAGACCCTAAGAACACTCAAAGGTCTGCTACCCTTGCCCCTTTAGAGCTAGCTATACTATACAGAGAGGGAAAGGAAGAGCATAGTGGAGCTTCACCACACCACTAGTCTTCCCAAAATCTCGCCTTGGAACCATCCCTTATCTTCATGGAATAAGATGTTCAAGGAGCATGCCTCACTTCCTTCCTAAGACCAACCCCATGGCACTTTAGAATGTATGAAACCAAATTTCATCCCTTCGAACAATATTTCATATTGATAACACTCCTCCACGTAGACCTGTCTTCCATTGTGAATCTCTTGCACCACTTCCCAAGCAGAGCCTTGTTAAAATTGGAGAGATTGCGAATGCCCAAACCTCCTTTCTCTTTGTTTTGACAAACGGAATCCCAGTTTATCAAATGGAATTTCCTCTCAAGTGGGCCCCCTCCCCCAAAGGAAGTCTAGTTGAATTTTGTCTAGTCTAAGCTTGACTCCCTTAGGGAGCCGGAAGAGAGACAATAAGTAGGTGGGCATGTTGGAGAGGACACTTATGATAAGAGTGAGTCTTCCACCATTGGAGATATGTTGCCTTTTCCAAAGAGTCAACCTTCTACGAAACCTTTCTTCCACCCCATCCCACACTCTAGCCGCCTTATGCTTTGCTCCCAAGGGTAGACCAAAGTACTCAGTAGGCAAAGAGCCTATGTTGAACCCTAACTCAAAAAGCAAGCCTTTCCATGTCATCAACCCTGCCCACAAGCCATAGTTATTTAAGGCGCAAGGCGCACCGAGGCGCAAAACCCTTTTGGGGCCTTGAGGCGCAAGGCGCACTTGAGACGCTGCTTTTTATTGGGAGGCGCACCTACCTAATACAAATAAAATTATATCTAACTAAATATTGTCTATAATTTCGCTGTTAATAAATATAATAAAGTAAAGAATATCAAACATTAATAGTGTTCCCATTTTGTACTATTAATTTTCTCAATTTCAGTGATTTTTCTAAGTTTTTTGAAAAATTTCCCTCTATTTTTAATAATGTTCTAAGAATGTTTCTCTACTTTTATAAGATTTTTTTCTCACAACAAAATAGGAAAAATGAAAAAAAAATACCTCTTTGAGTCTTCTTCTTCTTCCCTCTTCAAACCAGATTTGAGAGTGTTTTTGAAGGCTTTTTTTAGGGTTTTAGGATGAAATCCGAGAAAGAGGGGGGGTTTTATAGGGCTTATATCGAGACAAACTTAAACTACAATAAGAAATGGGCTGGAAGCCCAAAAACGACGCCTGCTGGGCTTGTCGCTTTTTTAAAATAAAACACCTCAAACGACGCTGCTGGGGTGTTCTCGATTTAAAAACAGTGAACTCCCAAAACGATGTCGTTGGGTGTTTTGATTTTGTGGGTCATTCAACCCAAACGACGGGGCCAAGCTGGGTCAGGTGTCTCTCCCGATGATCCGACCACGACGCAGCAGCTCCACCTCTCCCGACGACGCAGCCGTCTGGGATTCTCCATTTTCGACTCACTAAAATAGAAAAAAAAAAAAAAAAAGAGACAGAAGAACGAGAAGAAGTTGGAGAACGACGCCGTTAGCCAGCCTCGACCCGCCCCGACGCCGCAGCCGCTTCTCCGATTTCTCCATTTTCTCGACTCGCCAAAAAGAAAAAGAGAGGTGGGAAGAATGGAAGAAAGGGAAGAAGGGCGGGCCTGTGAGCCGACAACCGAAGCCAAGCCCGACACACTCCGGCGCCTCACACCCTCGCGCCTCACCCGAAGCGAGGCGCCACCGGAGTGGTGGCGCCGAGTTTTGTAAAGGCCGCGCCGCCTTTCATAACTATGCCACAAGCAGCAAAGAGCTTTTCTCTAAATTGATATTCATACCCGAGAGAGCTTCAAACCAAGCTAAAATCCAGCATAAGTGAGTCATATGCTCTCAGTCCTTGGCTGTAAGACAAGAGTGTCATCAAGAAAAAGCAAGTGTGATTTGCTTCATCGTGTTATTCTCCTTAAAATGTACCCAAAAATATAACCACCTTCAGCAGCTTTTTCAATCATTAACGATAGAGCTTCCATGCCCTAAACAAATAGATAAGGCGATAAATGGTCTCTTTGCCTTAACCCTCTAAAGCTCCCAAAAAAGCCTGATAGGCTACCATTAACCAGAACAGAGAAAGTAGCAGTGGAAATACACCACTCTATCCATCCCACCCATTTTTCCCCAAAACCTATCTTTTTTAGCACCTTTAGGATAAAACTCCAGTTTATTTGGTCATAAGCCTTCTCTATATTGAGTTTACAAAGGATCCCCCTTTCCTTTCTCTTCTGCATCGAGTCTATGAGCACATTGGCAATCAAGGACGCATCCAGGATTTGTCTACCCTCCACAAAGGCATTCTGAGCCGGGTTGACCAAACCATTCATTACCTTCTTCAGCCTGTTAGCAAGGACCTTAGCAATCAGTTTGTACAAACTGCCAACCAAACTAATTGGTCTAAAATCTTTCAAGTCCCAGTGGCCCCCCTTCTTTTGAATACACTAGAAAGGTAGAGCTTTGGGACCTTCCCAAATCTACCCTCTCATGAAAATCCTCAAGAGATCCATGATGTCCATCTTAACAAAATCCCAACTAAACTGTAAGGTTAAAGAATAGCTTATCAAAGCCCAAGGGCCTCATTCCCCATTGAGATTAAGCAAAGCAAAGTGAACTCCTTCTTCAGTGAAGGGCTCCTCTAACTTAAATGTTGCCAAATCATCTAAACTGGAGAAATCCAAACCCTCAGGGCTAGCTTTCCACACACTGACTCCATTAAAGAAACTTTCACATGCCTCACAATGCCTGCTCTAAATTCCTTCTCGTGAGAAAGGGGTCTTTTGCTTTCAATATTATCCCAGTCACACCTTTGTGGCGGGCCGAGTTCTGTTTCTCCACCTCCCAAAGACATCTTTGTTCCATGTTTTGAGCAAAAATTTTATGGCTTTAAGCTTTTCCATCAAAACATAATCGTCATTCCTCTCGAACTCAAACTCAAACTCTACCACTGCACCCTAATTAGGCTCAAGCCTCCTCTTAACCCACATGTTCGAACTGAAGCGAGAGGGTCCTTCGACAAACCCACCCCCTCAAGTATCAGGAATGATCTGAGTAAAGCCTAGTAGGATGCTTGCCTGTGACCCACCAAAAAGAATGTCCGACTCCTCAGAGACTAAAAACCTATCCAATCTCGCCATTCTGCAATTATGCAAACCTCCCCTCCAAGTGAACTAACCACCCTGAACTAGAAAATCTCTCAACTCCAAATCATCTATGACCTGGGAGAAACGCCTCATTGAGCCCGTAATTCTACCTTCCTTAATCCGTTCATTTGGAAATCTTGTAATGTTAAATTCCCCTCCAATGCACCATGGATCACTCCATAAACCTCTTATAGCTCCCAGCTCATCCCAGAGATGTTCCCTAATCCCATAGGCAGTGGGACCATAAACCCTCGTGAAAACCCAAGTACGATTATCAACAAGGAATTTGAATCTACAGGACACAGTGAACTAACCTTCCTCCTTGGCCAATAGCTTTAACACACGAGAATCCCAAAAGATAATAATGCCCCCTAAGGCACCCTCGGCTCTTAAAGCCGCCCAATCTAGGAATCTGCTCACACCCAAATTTCTTATCAACCCACTAGAAACTTCCTTAAATTTTGTATCCTGCAGACAAACAACATCCACCCTTTGCATCTTGATGAAAGCCTTAATCACTTTCCTTTTAGCCGCATCATTCGCCCCCCTGACGTTCCAAGACAAAAAATTTATCTTCATCAATAGCCGTGATAGGAAGCCCTGAGGCTCCATCTTTTTTCCTTCCCGTATCCATCACATTCCATGCCAATTTCTTCATCTCCCTATCAAACTTTATGGTCCTGTCACCCCCTTTTACCTCCCTACATTAAACCTCTTCATAAACGCCAAAATTTCCTCTTCGTTCCCTGCTGTTGAGAAGCCCAAGAACTTGCTAAATCTTGCCAAACAACTTTCCTCCCACGGATCAATTTCCTCAGCAATAAACTCTTCCCCCTAAGTGTCCTCTTTTTCCCATCTTCACGCTGCTAAACATCCCCTTCTTCCACCACCACTAGTTCTCAGCACGGAGACTGTCTCGAGCTAGTGGGTGGCAAAATTTTCAGAGGAGTTAGGGTAATACCCTGAGACCCCACACTATCAAATCCTTCAAAGACCTGTGATTCTATCTCAACCACGCCCCACTGACCAAAGAATTCCTCCAAAGGGGGAATCCGATCTAAAATAGAAGAAGAAAGAGAAAGGTTCAACATCGAAGGGAGACAGTACCTCTCCTCGGCACAACTGCGTGCTATGGAGAAGTCTGGATCCTTAGCCCTAACCAGAACCGTCTTTGGCAAAGAGGAGGGAACCCTAAAAGTCTCTTTAGGAGCCATCTTGGGCCTCACCAACTCAAGTCTACCTGTAATGAGCCACGAAGATTTCCTCGGATTGGGCACAGGCCCATTGGCCCTAAGACCCCTTTTGTGACTGGGCTCGGGTCCACTTCCCTGAGGCTTTCCAAAGTCAAGAGCTGGGCTTAGCCTCACACCAAATAAGGGAAAGGAATCCTCCACCGATGTCCCCAGCCCAATAGCCCTACACCCCATCGAAGACTATGGGACGACTAGAGAACGAAGGCCACGCTCGATAAGTTGCATTTCATGGATCGAGAGGATCACAAACCTTCATGCCCACAACCACCTCATCCCTCCCCAAAAAGTCTCGATTGGGTGTGAGTCGACCCTAAACACACGCCTACGACTGCCTTCCTCCCTTAGCTTCGTGATCCCCGCAGAACTCGCCTCCATTTTAAGGATACACCCCTGCAACCCACGGTGGTAACTCCCACTAAATTTGCAACTCATAGCTTCTCGAACCCGCCAGGATATTTACAGTGTTTGGTCTCGCCATCCCGTTTAGCATGACCAAGATCCTTGCCCATGAAATTTCAGTTATAAGCGTTGTTTCCTTATCAACCTTCAAGAAACCGCCACAACCATCTCCGATCTGCTTCAAAGTCTCATGGGTCCATAAGTGTAAGGGTAACCCTACCACTCTGACCCATGCCTCATTCACCAAGTTCTTACTTTTCACACAACCCGATTCTGGCCTCCATCTCCAAGCTCGAACCTCCTCAAGAGAGACCACGCCTTCCAACACATAGTTTGACTCGTCCAAAAAATAAAACTCAAACAGCATCAAATCACTATTTAAAAAAGCCACCAAAATTCCTCCTTTTAGCTTCCACACTGCCCTATTCCATGATTCCAATTCCCTTGTCGAGGGGGTCGAGTCAGGAGGCTCGTTCCAGCTACCAACTAGGCAATTTTTTTCAGCGTTCCCTGCGACGAACTAGGGTCGGGGTCTCCCGCATCCACCCAGATGGTGTTCGGATGACTTCTCTGAAGCTTCACTGTGTCAGCAAAGGACCTCCTATCATCCGTCTCGGGAGTGCTCGCGCTTTAGTGCCGATTTTCCTCGCTTGCCATTGATCCCCACCCTTCCAACTTGCTCGCACTCCGCCCCAACCTTCATAGAATCCTTACCTTCCGGGAAGATAAGGTTATGCTTCTTCCCCTCCCAACCTACTTCACACAGAAATCACAAATTTCTCATTTGATCAAATACCCAAATTTGAAGGCTGGACTCTTTTTCCTCCTTCCACTCTAGCCTCCATCTATCAGAGACCTTCTCCCTTCAACAATGAACTCAAACTTTCCTACTAGATCCACGAGATCACGCCCTTGCTTTTTTCCGTAATGAAGAACTGTTTCCTCCTTCCTGCCCCTTCCACTGAGATCTCTTAATATATATATTTGACGAGTAAAAGCACTATATATATATATATATATACACATCAAAAAACAGCCCAGGCCCACCAGTATACAAGAGGGTCCCTCAAGGGGGACAAAAGAGCAAACAAGAAAACTCACCAGCCCTCATTTACACCCTAGCCACGTCAAAAAATCAATTAAAGATCTAGGCCTGTATATATCAACCATGTACATTTATGGTGATATATATATATATATATATATATATATATATGTATGTATGTATGAATGTATGTGTGTATGTATGGTGCTAGTCATCCTAACTATATTCATTGAGTTCGATAGTGGATCTATTTTCTACCACACAATCTAATTTTCTGAACATAAAACAAGGTTTACCTGCTCACTACCAAGTAAAAGTAAACATGGACCAGAAAAACAAAATAAGAAGTATATCCTAAGAAATCACAGGAAAAATGGAACAGTTTCAGAATAGCTCGAAACTAATGTGAACAGTCAAGAAGAGAAGAACTATCAGTAAGACTAACAGGGGGAAGAAAAAACTCAGCATCGAAGCGCCTATAAACTATTTTGCATCAGGTCAAGTGCTCTTGTGAGGTAATAGTAGAGGATCTTGGTATCATAGCTTACAACACAATAAATTGACTTTAACTAAATTAAAGTTCTTTCCTATCACTTTACTCATCATACAGTACGCCATCGTTGGAAAGGCATCAAAGGAAAGCAACGATATAGAAAATTACATTATGTATAACTGGAATTCCATTATGCACAAATATAAAGATGACTTAAAAAAGAAATGAAATGGATGAAATCAAATGATTTCACAGAATTTTAAGTTGCATCATTAGTAAAATATATGAATAGAATCATATCCAATAGTACTTAGAAAAAAAATTTCAAGATAAGCACACCTTGCACAACTCTGAGAAAACAAACTGCTCAGAAGTACTGACTAAAGCAGCAATTGCAGATACAGCAAATTTGGACTGAGCACGATTTCCCTCCAGGCATATCCTCTCCAAGGAAGGGTAAATATCACTATACAGACAAACACAATATAACTAATCCAGTGTAAGACACAAAGTCAAGGGATTTTTTTTTTTTTTTTTTTGGAAGAAAAAACCAAGGCATTATTAATATACGTAAAAGGAAATATACCAAGATGAACCTCTTAAATGAAATCATAAAAGCAGCTATAGTAGTCCAGGAAAGTGACTAAAGCAACAAAACGATCAAACCACATCTTTAAGCATCAGGAGGTTGCTTAGCAACAACATAATAGATCCATAATCAAACTTTAAGGTGCATTCAAGTGCACAAACGACATGACCACCATTCATAAAATGCAGGTAAAAGTGAACAAAGAAAAAAAAGTCTAGAAAGATTTACCATGACTTTTGCCAAGACTCCAGGGACATTGAAGCTATCAAGCAGAGCAGACAATGCATATGATTCCCAGTTAAAATCAAAAAAGAAAACTGGATTACAGAAAAACCATTCACCTCATTGAGAAGGACATGACATGCTAATTATGGCCACTCATTACTCCATAAGCCCATCAGTGACTTCATTGGTTACTTCATGGGCTAAGAGAGGTTGCTGTTATCATTATGCACCCCTCACAAGGAAAGTAACTTTCAAGCATCATCTAGAGGGACCCATAGATTTGCCAATTATAAATTTGAGCCTTCTGATAGGAGGTTAGAAACTTTAGAAACAATTTATATCCCTATTGCATTAGAGATTTGCTATTCAGCTGGAAAAATGTTTCAGTAAGAAAGGATGAAAGAAAGATCTGGTTAGCTGCTCCATTCTACCTCTTTTGGGTAATTTGGAAGGAAAGAAATATAATAGTTTTTGACAATAAAGTTTTCTCCTTCCACAGGATGAAAATTTATTTTGTTTACTCTCTTTGCTCTTGAGCTAGCATGTGTGCAAATTCTGATTCTTTTTTTGTAAATAACCTGGTGCTATCAACTATGGATTAGTTTTTGGGGCTGGTGAGGTTTTTGGTATTTTTTGTTTTCTCTGCTCTTTTTGTACAGGCCATCTTGGCACTATTTGTATACTCCCTGTATGCATCTTGAGCTGCCCTTTTTGGCTCCCATGCTGTTTATTAAATCAGTGAGTGAGATTGCACCGAAAATTAATATTCAAAGAAGACGGGCAGGAATCTCCAAGGATCTCTAAGATGTTAAGATTTCTTTATATTACACTCTTAACAAACCGGAACTTTTATTATTAACAAATAGGCATGCAAACCATTGAAATTTGCAAGCTCTAAAGATGGGAACAAAATTGACTTAGAGAACAAAATGGATTCTTAATTGGAGTATGCCTTGAAGTGAAGAATGAGAAGCAATTAGATGATATCAATTTAACACAACTGTGTTTTATCTGGTCAGATTCTATGTAAAACTCAAGTTTCAGCAGACTCCTCTAGTTTAGTCGCTGACACAAAAAAATAAATAAATAAATAATATATATAATCAATTGAAAACCAATTAAATGTGTTTAAAGTAAAGGATAGATCTGTTACAAAGATCCCATATGACACCAGTGCCATGGTGTGATGACACGAAACCAAATAAGTTTCCTTTGAAGTCATATAAGGTTCAATGGGTCACATTATGTAGAGATAGTATTCTCAAGAGAAGAAAAATAGCACAGAGTCTGAGTCATAGACTCATAGAAAGCTCTGTTCTGAGGAAAAAAGATAGGGAGCTGACATGATCCATTCAGGAGAAGCATATATTTAGCCATTGGTTTTCAAAACATGGGGATTGATTTTAAAAATATAAAGATTAACATAGAGCAGCAGAATGACCCACAGCAGAACTAAAATAAAAACAAAGATAAAGAAATAAAATAAAAGAGAGAAAGAAAGAAAGAAGAAACTACCTGAGTTTAATGGCAATATGGGGACCTGCTTTTGCTAACACTTGAATCAATTTTTCTTGACATGGGATGTCCTCCTTAAATAACAACATCTGAAACAGTTTCTCCGAGCCTTTCAGAAGAGAAGGAAAAATGCTGATAATAACCTACAATAAAATGGCATAACAAAGTAAGTACATATGATTTACAATGAAAATTTGAGCTAGCAAACAAGATTAGTTGACAAGGAATACATTGTACGATAAAGTTTCAGGTCCGAGCCCACCCGAGGCTGGGGGATGTTAATGTGTAACCTTGAACTCAATGTCACCATACATGTATCAATGAAGCAAGGACATCTTCGTCCACTAACTTGCAAAAAGAATACGGAAAACTAGCTTTAACACAAAATCTCCATACAAGTGATTCTTCTACCAAAACTTGATTACACCACTTTTGTTCTCCCTATTATTTGAAAACTACTTATGACCTTTTTTTATTTCTTGATGAGAAACAAAAGATGTACTAAAATAGATAAGAAATACACAAGAAGGATGAAGAGTTTTACGCAATTATTTAAAAAAACAAAAACAAACTAAATAAAACATAATTGAACACCTTCACTATACAAGGAGTCAAGGAGATCTATAAAAATTGGATTGGACCACATAATAATACACATAGATTGATGTAGGACAGCCTTGGAAAGGTTGCCTTTAAGCGAGGTGGGTGAAGAAGGGTTTTTTATAAATTAGGGTTTAGAGAAAAGGAACAAGGGTAAAAGTAAAAATATATAGATAAGAGATGTGATAGGGAAAATCTGATAAAAATAGAAAGAATGTACTAGAAGGGGATAGATAGAAACCTTAGAATCTCAATAAGGTCTTCTAGGAGTCTCACCTAGAAAGCCAATGGAGTCTCACCATTGAGAGTCAATAGAATCTCACCATTGAAAGTTGCAAAGATTGCAAAACATAAAATATTATCACTCCAAAAAATCTGTCTTGACTTACATCAATGAGCCTTATTTATAGGCTTCTCTAAGAAATCCTAAATGTACTAAAATTCTAATACCCTAATATGACTCAAACCCAAATTTGACTATAAAAAAGAATCATAATTTAACTCTAATTGATAATCCTAATTTAAATTAAAAATATTTTTCTAACTAATCATAATTTGACTCAAACTACTAACCCTAATTTGACTCTAATTGCAACTAATAAAAATTCTCTTTTTTTTGTATAACTTAAAAATCCATCTGCATTATAGATATTATCTCCTCAACTCTAGACTAAAATCCACTTATTGCTCGCCAAACCCTTTAGATCTACACTTTGAATGGCAATGGAACTAAATAACATTGAAATAAATTCCATAAAAAGTATCAGTAAATGAGGCCTAAAAAGAGGAATAGAAGTGAAGTAGATCCACAATGCCTCTAGCGCGCTGCATGTATCATTTAAGATCCTAATATTTTTCTATCACTATACAATGCAATATGAGACAAGCCATTTTCCAAAGGGTCATGCCTCAAAAGGAGCAAGGCAGGTGATTTCCCAAAGGCTCTTGCCTCTAATGGAGCCCTTACATGAAATGATCATCAGGTCGCATATACCCTAGGGTTAAACTAATCCATCATGGTTAGTCTGAATATAGTGTGCCATAACCCCAAGGTTTATCAAACAGTGTAGAAAGAGATGGTCAATCATCTCCCCATTAGATCGTATGACTCTTGGCCATCCATCTTGCTGAGATCAATCTCAGTTCCAAAGCATTCACTAAACACACAAAAGGAGACCAATGCAGTACAATCAGTAAATTCCAGATTTTTTGATCAGGTAGACCCCTTCCCATGAGAGGGAGAACAGCTCAGGTTAGGAAAATTGTCGTACACATGGGCCAAGCATGCATCTCCATGCTCAATGGCCAGCACTTTATATAGCTTGATTGATGGAAGCTATTCAATGCATTGTTTTAACTTCAACCTACTCACATTCAATTAATTAACTTCCTCTTTTTGGGTTTAATCATATACAAAGTTAAAGGTTGTTGGATTCGCTTTTCCATCTTTTGGGAGTTTGAGATTAGGAGCTGGGGAAGTAGTTTAAATGGGAAATGATTAGCTCAACAAAAATGCAAAGAATAGAGAAATCCTTTGGCAGGATGTTTCTCTATCTGTCTGCCGGAATGGACGTTTTACGTTAGAGCAAAAAATAAATGACCCATGAAAACCTATCAGAGCTACAAATCCAGGTAATACCCAAAATACAATCAAAAAAAGTAAAACATACATTTAATGAATGAAAAAATAAAATTGCATGGTATAGATATCATTTTTCCAATATCTATAGAAAATTTAAAAACAATTTATAGAAATGCAATTTGAACAATTACCCGCATAAGAAGCACAGTTCTTACCAGAAGAAGGTCAACAGCAGAAACCTCCAAGTGCTTATCGCCAACTCTGTTGCTGGAAATATGCTCTAAAATATAGCGAACATGATCGGAGCTAAATATATTAAACAAACATTTCTTGGAGAGAGATTGCAGAAACTCGAAATGTGGATGCCTCTCCCCTATCACTTTCAGAAATTTATCCTGATAAAAAAGTTACTCGTAAACAATTAAAATCTAAGAAGGATGACAGGGATGAGAAGTGGGGATGACAACAAATTTAAAATCATAGAAACTTAATCAAGCCCTCATAAAGGAATAAGGATCTTCAAAATCCTAGCCAAGGACCATTTTCTTCCTTGGCCAACCAACAACCCTAACAAAGGACAAAGAACAGAAAAATGGCATGCAATGGAGGATTTATTATCCTCTGGTAACATGCAATGGGGAAAAAACATGGTTAAAATTTCTAGCTTCTCAATTTTCCAAGATTGAAGCTCTGGACATGCCATTTGAACTTCTTGTGAGGCTCACACCATATTGAAATAGTTAGGAATGCTCAAAAAATACTCAACAACTTCATCCAGAATTTCTCATATGTTTATTCAATGAGACCACTGAATTGCACTTCTTATCCATTGACCACCAAATTCCACAAATGAGACTGATGTTTCCACTGCAAGATGCCATCCAAACTTAGGTTTTGTTTTTATGTGAGTTTACAAGACAAGAATCCATTAACAATGTGATTGGTCAGAATCAATTAAATTAGAATTCTAAATCTGTATTAGCCTACTTTTTTTCTCAATAATAAACAATCACAATGTTAGGATATAAACAAAAAATAAAGGGTCCTAATAGGATGAGCTATTCAAAGCTAACAACAAGAAATAATTACAAACCAAATAAATTCAGTGAATCTAAAGAATGTGGGCCTAAATCCTCATAAATACTAGAAGAGATACCATAAAACATATGAACAGAACGCTCTTGGTTATTCTATTTGTTACCCTCATAAATAGACCTAGGAAAACAACAGTCCATCTCAAATATAAGATCTCAAATTTATCTTAACCCACATATCCCATGTTTTCCCTCAAAAGATGTAAAGTAAGCATCCAATGTCGGCTTGATAAGAACACTTGCAAATCTATAGCATAAAACACAATATTTAACAACTTCCTTCATAGACATGATATCTAATAGGCTAATGACAACAAATATATGATAAGCCCATCATAACATTTAGCAGTTTTGGATGCCGAGAGCCCCTCTTTTATGAATTTTCTGGATTTTTTTGAGGTGGCTAGCTTGGATGGTGTTGTTTTTTGCCTTCTTTCTAGGTTTTTCTTTCATTTCTGGTGCTTGTTGGTGCTTAGCTTGGCTGTTTTTTGTGTATACTGCCTGTATATATAGGGTCTACCTCTCAGTACATTTCTACATTTATTAGAAAATGTGTGTGTGTGTGCGCGCATAAAGCAACTAAATTAAACCAGCAATGGAGCAAACATAATAGAACAGAATTAATCACAATGGAAACCAAGTGGTGTTCTACAGGCGATGCATCTTTATTAAGATAGCAAGTGGATGAAACGCACTCTGGTGGTCTCAGCACTTGTTAAGGTGACTTCATCCAAAAGCTGTGCCAAAGCCTTAAAGATGCTATTATCTTTCATTTGGTTTAATTTATGAAAGCATTCTTCAGCTTTGGAAGAGTCTGGAAAGGATGCTGACATTTTCACAAATGAAGCTTGAATCCTCTTCTGCACTTCTTCAGCAACATTCTCCTGCAGTGCATATCCATAATTCTTACTAATTCCATCATTATCAAAATAATAATAATAATAATAATAACAACAATAAGAAAGCACAAATCTCAATGCGCAGACACCATCCTCACACAGGAGTACTCCCAAAAATCCATCTGTAATATACCACAGAAAAAAATGAACAAAGAATAGAACAGCATGACTAGCTCAAGAAATTAAAATCACAGATGAAACGTGTTTTAATACAGAAGAAACTTATTCCCAGGAAAACAGAAATCTTATACCTAGGCAAGGTCACAATACTAAATACTAATCAAGACAAGATCTAGAATTCAAATAGCACTCAAAAAGTTAACATAGTTTTAAAGTGAATTATTCATGAACTCTAATACATAAGCTCTATGTTTGAGATAGTCAAACTTTAAACAAAAATTCAAAGTGAATTAACTGAAAGCATCATGCAATAGAAGATGAAAAATATTGAACCCTAGCAAGCAATTTTGTGCACATGAACAACTTTACAGGAGCTCTGTTAGGAATTTTTCAGAGTAAGCTTTTTCTCTCTCTTAGGATGTGGGAGAGACGGAAATGGAAGGAGAGCTGCAAATGATTCTCAATTGATTCCAAATCTTACGAGATTTTAGTGGAAGGATTAGGCAAGAAGCAAGAGGGGATCATCACGGAGAGGTGCAGAGGTGTTACTTCATGGATACGCTTCGAAGGGGAGGGTCTGAAACTTTCTAAATGACATCCTCACCTGCTGCCGAGAAGATTCTTTTCTAGCAAGCGCCTCTTTGTTTGGAAGGAGAATGGACAATCTTACAGGCTAGAATGTAAGACAAATGAGGAAGGAAGATATATTCTTTGCTCCGTCGTAGATCAGGAAGGTCAAAAACTCAAACTTTTCTTCCCGGAAGGAAAGAGTCTGGTCAAAGGGTGGGCTCTCCTAGTAGAAAAGCTAAAAGCGTTGGGGGTAGAGGATGTGCATGTAGGGAAGCCAAGGCAAAGAGCTAATGTGGAAGGTGGAGCAAGGAAAGGAGGAACGAGGGATAACCTGCCCTCTGAGGTAGGTGAAATCTTGTCTAGGGCTGATTTCTCCTATGTGGAGGCAACAAGAGGGGGAAGACGAAAAACCAAAGGATGCGATCTGGATTGATGTTGGGGAAAATTTACCTAGGGCTGACCTGGGAACTCTGAAATATGGTTTGGTAGGAAGCTGGAGATCAAAACCCGACTACAACCCCACAGTAAAGGATTCGGAAGCGTGGGCTAAGGTTGCTTGGAGATTAAAGGGGGATGTCATGTTCCTCTTCTTAAACAATGATTTATTGTTTCTAGAGTTCACATTCCCAGAAGAAGCAAACTGCGTTCTTGAATCTGGAAGGAGAAGCTTCAGAGGGGGAGAGATGAATCCGGAAAGGTGGTGCCCAAGATCAAGGTGTGTGAACCGTAAAGATATGGTAAGAGAAGCATGTTGTAGAGTGGTAGGCTTCCCGCTACGTCTCTGGACTCGTGAGGTTCTAAAGATGATAGGAGACAGCTATGGGGACTTCACAGAGTTAGGTCAAGACACAGCCCTCAGAACAAAGGTGCTCTAGGCTAGAATTCTGGTCAAATGGGAGGGAAAGAAAAAACCCAATGTTGTAAATATCTTGGCAGGGGCAAGGATTTATGAACTCCAAATTTGGTGGGAGGTTCTACCATTGGTTACAAGAGTTTACCCAGCAAAATTTGTTGTATAGGTTGTGCGCCCAAATCCAGAGGAAGAAGATGAGGGAACTACACGTGCGGGTCAAGGGGAATGGAAAAATTTTGGCTTAGGCATTGATGGATGTCAAAAGAGGCAGAGAGACGTGTCAAAAGGAGGAGCAAAGAATGGCACAGAAGGCCATACTATGGAGACAGCGACACAATCCTCTAAATCTACACTACCCGAGGCAGTGTCACGTCAGATTGGAGATAGGGTTCTCCTTGAACCTAGGCCAAGTTTGGGCTTTGGTGAAAATAGCTCAAACTCTATGCCCATTAGAGAGGTGGGCTCATGTGTTAGGTCAGACCATATCCGTTGAGCCAAACAAGTGCTATGGGCTCGTGTGATGAGGTTGGGGCCAATCCAATCTCGCTAGGCCCAAAAGAGGCAAGAGTGGTGTTTGATGAAGATGGGGCTAAATTAATCCGCCGCCAATCTAAGGCTGGGACCGGTGGGCCTGATTAAAGCGACATTTCTGTGGCCAACCTCAGCCGAATGGGCCTCACCACACACGAGCAAACCTCAACCTCCAGCGCAAGGCGTTTGATCCGTGTCCGCTTCACAACAAAAGAGGATGGAGCCCAACAAATTCCGTCTAAGGACATCCTACTATGAGCAATTTGCATCTCTAGAAGAGAACAAGCTGAAGGAAACCAAAAAACAAAATCAGCAAGGTATGAAATGTCTTAATACTCCTCTCCTCCTCCTTTTTCTAGTTTTTTTTATCGAGCTCCTATTTTGGGAGAGCTCTTGTTCTAACTTGAGAGATGGTAGGGTCACGGGGTTTCTAGGCGAGTCTCCATGTACCCCTCTAAGGGTCATTTTGCCAACAGATGTTGAGGGCTCGGTCCAAGAGGAAGGAGAGCTGGTAGAAGGAAGGGAACTAGTTGTCTCACAAAGGGGGGACTTGGCGGGAGAAGATGAGGAGGAGGGCAAAGAGGATGATCACTTGCGGGAGATCTGCTTGATGAGATTCAACAAGGTAATGGGCCTCACGATACAGGGCTTCGAAGATGAAATAGTGGATTTGATGACCAGGATCAGAAAAAATAGAATCAAAGGGGCAGAAAAGGGGACTCGAAGACTAACCAAATTCGATAGGGCAATGAAGAACTTGGAATGGACAATCAAGGAGAAAGGAGGAAACAGGGGCGACACCTCAATTAAAGGAGTGAAGGGTTCAAAATCGGTTTTTTAATGAAGCTCAGAATTATTTCGTGGAACGTAAGGGGGGTCAATGATGTTGAAAAAAGAAGAATGGTAAAGATTTTTTTGAAGACCTACAAAATGGATCCGGGGCTTGTTCAGAAACAAAGATGAAGGAGAGATGACAAGAGGTGGCCGGTTTCGTTGTCGGGTGTGACTAGTGGGTCAGTTATAAACACAGAGGGGGGCTTCAGAGGGTTTGACTTTTCCGGGGATTCGAGAATTCTCTAGTTGCTAGAAGTAGAGAGGAGTCGGTTTACTATTTCATGTCGCTATAGGAACATTGAGGATAATCAAACCTGGGTCTTTACGAGTGTTTATGGCCTTACTATCCATGCAAACAGAGAAGAGCTTTAGGAGGATTTGGGGGCTATTAGAGATCTTTGGAGGGATCCATGGTGCATGGGGGGACTTCAACACCCTAAGGTTTCCTCACGAAAGAAATAGGGAAGGAAGGATCACATGATCTATGAGAAGATTCTCGCAGGTTATCGATGAGGTAGAGCTAAAGGATCAACCCCTTCATGGAGGATCCTTTACTTGGAGAGGGGGATTGAGCAATTAGAGAATGGCGAGACTAAATAGATTCTTAGTAACAGATGACTGGGATGAACTTTTTGACGAGGCTATCCAAAAATTCTTACCAAAGCCGACCTCTAATCACTCTCCTCTCTTACTGGAAGGATGAGATTCAAACTCAAGAGGCCCCCTTCCTTTCAGATTTGAAAATATGTGGCTTAAGACGGATCGCTTTACTAAGCTCATTTTTTATTGGTGGCAAAGCTGGGGTTTTAGAGGCACAAGTAGTTATATAATGATGGGAAAGCTAAAAACCAAACTCAAATGCTGGAACAAAGAGGTTTTTGGGAGAGTGGAAGTTAGAAAGAGGGTTGCCTTGGAAAAATTGGTTTTCTAGGACAACCTGGAATCCCAGAGACCCTTAACTCTCAGTGAAACGGAGGAGAAAATGGCGACAACTGATGATTTTAAAAAATGGGCTTTGCTAGAAGAGACCTCCTTGAGACAAAAATCAAGGGAATTATGGCTAAAAGAAGGGGACAAAACACTGGTTTTTTCCATAGGATGGCAAACTCTCATAGAAGAAGGAACAACATCTTCAAGCTAAAGATAAATGGGGTGTGGAACAATGAAAAAGAGGAGTTTAGGCAAGGTATAATGAATGCTTATAAAACCCTACTCTCTGATCCTGGAGAGTGGAGAGCGAGCCCGGATGGTCTTGATTTCTCCAGACTCGCTAAATCTAACACGGCCAAAATGGAGGCCCCTTTCTCCGAGGAGGAAGTGTCTGCGACTTTAAAACACCTTAATGGTGATAAAGCCCCAGGCCTAGATGGCTTTACTACAGCTTTCTAGCAGTCTGCCTGGCTTGTGGTTAAGGAGGATATCATGAAGGTGTTCAAGGATTTCTTTGAAACAGGGAAATTCGTTGGGAGCATAAACACCACTTTCCTGGTAATGGTGCCAAAGAAGGGGGGGCCTGAGGAGATCAAAGACTACAGGCCCATAAGTTTAGTGGGTGGCCTGTACAAGCTTATAGCAAAAGTCCTTGCAAACAGGCTAAAAATGGTGGTGAGTAAGCTGGTCAACAAGGCTTAACACGCCTTTGTGGAGGGAAGACAGATCCTTGACGCTCCCCTTATCACAACGAAGTTGTGGACTCCTTATTGAGAAGAAAGGAGAAAGGGGTTCTCTATAAGCTAAATATTGAAAAAGCCTACAACCAAATAAATTGGAAATTCTTACTGACGGTCCTTCAAAAGATGGGATTTGGAAGAAAATAGATAGATTTGATACACTGATGCATTTCCATAGCTTTGTTCTTTGTGTTGATTAATGGAAGTCTCGCGGGGGTTTTCAAAAGTTCAAGAGGGTTGCGACAAGGGGACCCCTTATTCCCTTACCTTTTCTTGTTAGGAATGGAGGTTTTCTCGATGCTAATTGAAAAGGTTGTCTCTAGGGGCTTTTTGACAGGCTTTAAAGTCCTATGGGGAGAGATGCAAATCTCCCACTTGCTCTTTGCAGATGACACAATTGTTTTTTGCAAGGATAAGAAGGATCAAATGATCTATCTTAGCTAGATTCTAGTTTGGTTTGAAGCCTTTTTTGGTCTAAAAATTAATTTGGAGAAAAGTAGCATCCTTCCTGTGGTGAGAGTGGAGAATTTGGAGGAACTAGCCAAAGAGCTTGGATGCATTTCGGGGACTTTACCCACAACTTATTTAGGGCTACCTCTTAGGGCGAAACATAATTCTACAATTGTTTGGGATGGGGTGGAAAAAAGGTTCAGGAAAAGACTAGCCCTATGGAAAAGGCAATATATATCTAAAGGGGGTAGACTTATTCTAATTAGAAGCACATTATCTAATATGTCTATCTACACTATGTCTCTATTCTGAATATTGAAAAGAGTGAAGTCCAGGTTGGAGAAAATCCAAAGGAACTTTCTTTAGGAGGGAGGAAACTCAGGTAGGGAACCCCACTTGGTAAATTGGAAGATTGTTTGTGCGGGAAAAGAGGAAGGCGATTGGGGATCAGAAATCTCTAAACAATGAACAGGGCATTGCTAGGAAAATGGACTTGGAGATTTGTTGTGAAGGACAACTCCCCTTGGAAAACTGTCATAAAGCTAAAGTATGGTATTGAACCTAGGGGTTGGTTCACTAGTGCACTTAGAGGCAACTATGGGGTTAGGTTGTGAAAAGAAATAAGTAAAGAACATAGCAACTGAAGAATGACAGCTTTTTTTAGCTAGGAGATGGTTGTAGAATTAATTTCTGGGAGGATGTGTGGTGTGGGGAAACCCAATTATGTATTTCTTTCCCCTCCCTTTATGCCTTCGCTGATTCAAAAGGGGCAATGGCTTCAGAGTTGTGGGAGAATACAGTCGGGAATGGTGTGTAGAATCCGAAATTCAACCTGGGCTTCAATGATTGGGAGTTCGAGCGTATCCAAAAAATTTTGGGCCTTCTAAGCTCTAAAAAGGCCAACCCTCAGAAGAGGGATAACATAGTTTGGAAGGTGGCTAAAAATGGCTCTTTTACGGTAAAAGAGAATTTTACACACTTAGAGAGAGGAAACCGTCCTCTAGTTCCAGTCAAGCTGCTTTGGAATTCCATTTGTACATACAAAAGTGAGCTTTTTCACTTTGAAGGTTTGGTGGGGAAAAGTACCAACCATGAACCAGTTGAAAAAAGGAGGACACCATCTTGCAAGCAAATACCCTTTATGTAGGAAAAATGAAGAAGAGCCCAAGCATCTCTTAGTCCACTGTCCAATGATTTGGGGGCTTTGGGCAGCCCCAACTTATGTTACAAGAGGTGTTTGGGCCTGTCCTCTAACAATTAGAGATTTCCTCCTTTGTTGGAGTGCTTTTCAAGTACGAAAGCATGCAAGAAAATTTTGAAAGGTGGCTCCTCTCATTCTCATTTGGGAAAAATTTGGAAGGAGAAACAAAATTGTGTTTGAAGATGCTTCTTTCTCTTACGACAGGTTGAAGCCCCTTTTTATTAGCTCTCTAACTTCCTAGGCTGGCTCTTTTCCTAATATGGACCTTTCTATTGTAAGAATCTTTTTGTGTATTCTCTAATTCCTGGTTCAGGGTTGGAGAGGTAAGTTGTTTTTTGTTGTTGCCTCTCTTTTCTGTATAGGCCTCTTGGCTCCCTTTGGATACCCCCTGTGTACAACTGGGATGCCTTTTTGGCTTCTCTTTGTTGGATTTTAATATACATCTCTCTTTACCCATCAAAAAAACAAAAGGAACTTCTAAATCTAAATTGGAGGAATTTCAATCTAATAGATAGTAAAATGAAGGAAATGTCATTTGGATGCCCCCAAGACCTGAAGCAAGGTACACTAAGGAAAACAAGGATACTATGAATCTATGATGAATACTAGCCAGTTGTTATGAAAATCCCCTCCAATGGCAACACAAAATAAGAAGGAAACCATGAACCAAATCTGCACCAATCCCTCACAAGAACAGCATGCAATGACACCCATTATCATCAAAAGCAACAGTTCAATTGTGATGATTGCACCCCAAATGAGTCCATATAAAGAAGAGAACTTAACTGAAAAGGATCCCGACAACAAGAACAATTTCTTTTTCCTCTTTTTTTTTATTAGAAAAAGAGATTTTCATTCTTCAATTAGTGGATAAGTAAAAAGAAGTATTAGCAGTCCTTCCAAGATGTACACTAGGAAAAAAAATTGGACACTCAAGGAAGAAGGAAAATTCCAACAAAGGAGGCCAAATGCTTTGCCCCTTGTTTGGCTAACTGATCTGTGACTTGATCAGCTGAGCGAGGAATCTGAGAGCACAAACAACCGAACTCATTTGTAGAATCCATTATTTTTGCAAATGCAGTTGTCAAACTTCCATGGATCCCCTTCTTTATTATTCACAAACACTTAGAGAACAGCGAAAATGTATACTTTGAATCAAACAACAAACAACTTGTAGCCTCATTCCTTCAATGAATTAACACAAAATTAACAGATCAACAGCAACAATTTCCAGCCATCTTAGAGCTCCCTTCTAAACAATAAAACCACAAGCAAAAATCTTCAGCCTGACAGTCATGACATATAGTAACAATTCTGACACTTGAGAGGCCCAAACCACCTCACTAATCTAACCAAATCCTTATCTTCGAATAATTCCTCATCATAAAATGAGACAAACACTTAAATCACAATCACATCAGCATATTCCTTTAGGAGGCCAAGCCGATCTAAAGAGGGTTTGATGTTTTTTTTTATCAGAAAAAGGCAGTATATTGATCAAAAAAGAGGACTGAAGGCGACAGCAAAGTATACAGGAGGTATACGAAAGGGAAGCCAACGGGATACAAGTTGATGTTGCTTCTACTTGTAGAAGTCTAGATCAGCAAATCCAAGTTGATAAGCCAGCCAAGAGGGGATATCATTTTTTTTCTCTTTTTTGATAGATAAATGAACAAAAAAGATTACATTAACAGAAAAAACCCAAAGGACCACACAAAGCATACAAGAGTACATAGTAGGTGCCTAGGGACACAAGACAAAAATCAGTAAAAATTCAAAACAACTCACCTGCCATCAGCTATTACTCACCCCAATCAAAAACATTAATAATTATAGGTAGAGGTTCTTCATCTAAAAACAACTTGGTTTAAGACCTTTTTTTTTAATAAGTAACTTGGTCCAAGACCATAAACTACATACAAAATAATTTTTCAGTTTTTGAATATAAAAAATCGTCATTCTCCAAAGCCTTTTTTTTATAAGTAAAAAGTAAGTATATTAGAAAGGCGCTAAAATTGTGAATTGGAAATTACAAGAAAGGAGCAATCAACCCCCAAAACTGCACAAAAACTAGCTAGGACATACAACAACAACAAAAAAGCTATTCTATTTCTTTCCAAATCGTTAAAAAATCCTTAAGAGAGTTTCCAAACCATTTTTTTTTTTTTGGAGTAAAAAGCAATATATTGATCAAAAAAGAACCAAGAGGTTCCAAGAATTACACTAGACATATACAAGAGGGAACCATATGGAAACAAACAAAAAAGCTGCAAAAAAACCTACCGTCCCAAACAACAAACCAAGTACCTTCCAAACCTTCGGCTGCTTTTTACCAACATTCGATCCATGTCAACCAAGTACCATCTCTTTTACCGTCAAAGGAAGGACCCATATCACTTCAAAAATGAAAGAAAACCAACTCCTATAAAATCCTAGCCTTAGAGCAATAAATGAGTATATGGTCAATCGACTCTTCTTTAGGAGAAAAGAAACATCTATTAGCAAGAGCTCATCCCGTCCTCTTTAGTTGACCTAAGGCTAAGAACTTGCCCCACAAAGCTTCCCAAGCAAAAAAACCCACTTGAGGGAGCATGCAAGGGTTTCAAGTCCACCTCCAAACTGAGGGAAACTATCACATAATGCAGCACCATTGCACCAAAAATCCCTCCAAAAGTTCGATCTTCTACCATTACCTACCAGGAAAAAAATTTATTACTTATTAAATGGTCTTCCTTCCGAATTTCGTTCCACAAGTCCACACTAAAACCATCCTTCCACCTTGGGGAGACCACCCCCTTCTACTCCGAAATTGGTACTAATAACTTGCTTCCAAAGACCTCCAATTCAACTGTCAACCACCAAATCCACCAGCTATTAGTAGTGGATAAGCTTCAAACTCCTGATCTCCCCCGCCCCCCAACCCCCCAAAAATACACCCAGCTTTTGGCTAACACACCACCTGCCATTTCACAAGATGTGGCTTCCTCTCTACTTTTCACTCCAAAGAAAGTACCTTTCGAGTTTTACCAAGTCTCAGCAACCCTTGGCATGCCAAGATGGGAATATATTCTCCAGTTGAAATCATTTGGGATCCCTTTCAAGTTTTAATAAGGTGTTCCTTTCTAAAGAACTATTCATTCTTTGTTATTTTGTACACAACATTCTATTTAGTGCAGTTTTGTTTCTGATCAAAAATATATATATGTATATATTCTATTTAATGCAACGAAAATTCAGGTTCTTCTCCAAAGGAGTAAAATTATAACATTTAGGCATTTTGGTTTTTATAAGTAAAACTTCTATTTCCCGTTCTGCTACTGTATCAACCTCCTCCTATCCTAATGGAAACTAGATATCCATGTCAAAGTCCATCCTAAGACCCAAGCTTCTCTTAGATTAAAGACATACAAGAAACACCTATGGTCTTGTCATTACATATTTTTGCCGTCACTTCCTGAGGAGATTTTTGGCTTTGCATTTAGAAACAGCAGTCATCACAGAACACTCATCTCTTCATTTAAAGTCTAATCTCTACGAGATTTTGACCACCTAAGAATATGTTTTTCAAATTAAAAATTTTATAATCATACATGCAAACGACTATTAGCATCAATTAGTAAAAGCATGTGCACCCTTTCCTTAATTAAGAAAATGTTCTTCTCTTGTTTCTTCTAGCATTTTTGTATCCTTGGTATGCTCCCATTGTATTAAGGGCGCACCCTCCCATTGTCAACATACTCTCTCTGTTAGCCAAAGTTGACAAAATACAAAATATAAAAAATCACAAGTCATAAATGCAAGGATCATTTTCTTTCCAATTTTGCATCAGAGGGCACCTCTGAGAAAGGGAAAATTAGCATGCCAGTAATGAACTTAATGAGGGCTTCTCATATCAGGAAAACAAAACATATCATAAGCAATTAGAACCCTCAATCAAAGAACCTTCTCTTTCTTCCGCAATGCCAAATAGATTTGCATCTCTGTTTGCAACCTGAAAACACACAGAATTTGTTAAGAAACGCTGTTCTTTAATCAGAAACACAAAAAAAATGTTTTAATTAGAGTGAAAAAAGCATGAGAAGGATAAGAAATCCTCCCCATGAAATACAAAACTAATCAAAAGACACAAAGAAACCTCCACTACACAAGGAGGACTATATAAAAGAAATACTTTTTATCCTTACAATACTAACAAGTTAGGGCCAATACCTTCGTTTCTGAGATAAAATAGAGTTCAATGCCTTTACATGAAGAGGAGTAAAAAGCGAGAAAAATGAGATCCAGTGCCTTGTTCTCTCCTCAACTGAAAGAGTAGCTGGAAATAAATCCTCCGCAAGAACAAGCTCCATGTTTTGGGGTCTGAAATAATATAAAACACTTACTTCACTCTGAGATATGCAGCATTGTCTTTGGTTTAACAAATAACAAGGCCTGAATAAGCAAACCTGAACTCCTTACAGTCTTTATCATAGCAAAGCATCAAAATTTTACATGGAATCTGTTCAAAATGGTCAGTAATTGCTATGTAACTTTCAGCGCACTTGGAACAATAATCTCGATATACTTCAAGCAACTTCTGCAAAGCTTTCTTTCTAACAGGTATCTACATAAAAGGGAACAACAGTCAAGGAAATTAGAGAACTTGGACTATAATATGTAAAACAGGATCTTGTACAGAGGAAAACCACCTTCTTATCACGAAGTCGTTCAGTAGCTCGAGATATTAGTTCAGGTTGGAGAAGTTTTAGGTTCGACTTTACAAGGTCACAAACAACAATAACTGCCTGCACTCTGACTCTATCATCAAAATCCAACAATCTACCTTCAACAGCATCTGCTCAATTCATAAATTATCAAATAATGTAAATTAAATACTGAAGACACCTGAAAGGTATGCCACTTCGAATGAACAAACTAGAGTGCTGAATAGCTCACTGAGAATTTCAAGTGCTTCAGTCCCCGAGGAATTGGCCATGTAGCAAGGTTTAGCACATTGTAGAGCACTAACTCTAACTTCTGTAGACTTGTCAGAAAATCTTTTTAGGAACTCCACAAAGAGATGTCGATATTCTTGCACAACATGATGTTCAGGCAGTGAAAAAAGTTTTCCAATCAAATTAACAGCTTTTATTCTGACATCAACTTGATCAGTCTACAATCACATACACCATGTGAATTATGAACAAACAACCATAGAGTTGAATGACAGGAGAAAAACAAGTACAAAATGAATAAAATGTCGACAAAAGAAGAAACATGAGGCCCATAGTTATGGCTGCATGTCAGCAGATGAGATCATATGAATCATTAAAACAGGTTAATAGAAAAGGTAAGACATACCAATAGTTCTTGCGTCAAGTTTGGGATGACAGCAAGAAGCATCTGGGGAGCACATTGGAAAATTTCGAAAATAATTTCGTGATAGAACTCTTTAAGATCATTCACTACAGCATCTCTGTCCAAAATACAAGATGTTAAAAACCCACAAACAAAGGGTTCAAGCTCTTCAGCACAATTTTGGATGACAGAGACAGCAATTCGGGAAGGAGAAGCAGTTGCACCCTGGAGAAAAGAAAACAAGAAAGAATTGACAAAGGGAAAAGAAAACCATAATGAAGGGTGAAGGCAATGGTTAAAAATTCATAAAGATAGATAATACCTATTCTCTGCATGTTATAACACACTCATTTCACCATCAATCAACGGGAAATTCAAAAGAACTGGGAAATTCACAAGTACGAAACATTTCTGAAATGTACATGCCTAGGCACTAGCCAAAATAAATTTGCAATCATGGTCTAGCAAAGCGGTGCATCATACCCCAAACAATATCAACCACCAAAAAGACAGCAATCTTTCTGCACCAATTTCATGACAAATTGAGTCAACGAAGCAGCAAAACAAAGTGCATGGCACAAAACTCATCTTGTTGGCCCAACTATGCAAAGATCAAACAACATTTACCAAAAAAAAAAAACTATGCAAAGGTCAAACAACTATGTTTTCCCTAGACCATGGTGAAGAGAAAATTTTGAATTCATTAGTCCAAAGTTTAAAAGTTGCATAAATATTTTACCATGCAAAAGAATTCTAAAGAAAAAAATGAAAATAAAATAAACACGTTCCAAGACATGTTTACCTTTCCCTCCTTCAAAAGGTTCTGCAAAATCACATCCATTAATGGCTGAGAGACCTTCTCCTTCAGAATGACCGTCATTATAGACAAAATTGCCTTAACCACACTTTGTTGATGATGTTCTCTAACAGCAATAATTACAATATCTTTATTGGTACCACTTATGATATTAAAAACAATAAATAGAACAAAAGAAATAGATCAAAATTAAAATATCTAGCTGAATAGTGATCAACAACAATTACAAATGACAAGATTGAGCAATAACTTTATTTTTTATGAATTCTGAGGAAGCTCAATACTTGTATATTCAGTTATCAAGGATAAACCTCTCCATGCACATAACTGTTAGTTTCTAGTAGGATAATTGAGAATTCTTTCAAGGTTAAATCAAGTTTCAATCATGCAGCATGAGCATGACCACTTTAATAGACACAGTCCTTGTAGAGTCTAAAGCCATGTCCCCAAAACATGAGGAGCCATCCACTAAAATCTGTACTTTTTTTTTTTGCTTGGTAAATCTTTACAAGACTATTACCAATGGTTCCAGAGAACTTCTAGGAACATGCAAGAAATAATTTGTCGAGAATTCACAAGTCTATATATAACCCATGTGATCTTTCAATATCAGTGAATAAACTTAGTTGAGAATTTGGTAGCTATTTTTTCTTTCCATGAGCCTATATACACCTATGTCATCTTTCAATATTGTGAAGCATGATATTCTTATTAAACCCAAATCCTATAAGCTTGAGCTTTTAGGAGAGGTAATAGTTTAACATGGTATCAGAGCTTAGTTTGGCAATAGGTCTTAGGTTCAAGCCACCTTTCGGCAATTTGAATATTTGATCCCCATTTGTGTATTTGAAAGTCTATAGTGACTCCGTTGGTTTTTTATTTCTCCACGTGCGGATATGAGGTCACATGTGAGGAAAGATGCAAAGCATGATATTCGTATTAAACTCAAATCCTATAAGCTTGAGCTTTTAGGAGAGTTGCTTGTTTAACAAATATTACTAAATAAAATTAGAAGGTGTGATTCCAACAGAACCCTAGTATGATTCCTAAGGGTCCTTTTTTTTCCCACCTAAGTGTGATCGCTACCCTAACATGATTGCCAAGAAACCTTAGTGTGATCTCCAAGGGTCCATCTTTTCTTTCCTTTCCCTTTCTTTTTATCTTTCATCTAACAAAAA
This sequence comes from Tetrastigma voinierianum, assembly GCA_016808115.1. Classification (NCBI taxonomy): domain Eukaryota; kingdom Viridiplantae; phylum Streptophyta; class Magnoliopsida; order Vitales; family Vitaceae; genus Tetrastigma; species Tetrastigma voinierianum. The sequence continues at coordinate 388,894 of JAEQBH010003899.1, read as the reverse complement.
ACACAGAAACTCCTCCATGGTGCTAGAAATCTAATAATCATGCATCAGAAACCTAGCTAGAAGAATGATGTCTTTTCATCTACAAACTCGCCTCCATAAAAAGCAGTTGTAGCTGATGGTTAAGGTAGGGTCGTCATATTCATTTCTTGCATTGGACATTTCATGAGAGGTAGATGGGAGGAGACCTTAAGCATTTGTATTAGTATATTCACCCAATATCTTCGGAGGGACTTAGTAAGCATTGCTTGGTGCAAAAGATCTTAGGTATGGGCACTTTTCTACAACCTCGTTCTTCATATCCTAATCTTTTAATGCCTCAATAAGTTCCCAAAAAAGAAATTTGGATTTAAAGCACCCTTTTGAGGGCATGCTTCATTGCATGGGAAGTTGTGTGTGAGGGATTCTTAAGATTGATTAGCTTATGAAATGAAGGTGGTTTTCACCAGATAAATGCAATGCATGCAAGTTCAAGGAGAAGTATCATAATTCATTGTACTTGAGCTCATAATGCCCAAGTAACTTAGTCTTGCTCCATTTGACTTTAATAGGTTTTCCATAACCTTGTCAAGGAGGTAAAAAGCATAAAGTGCATGGAGAATGGCCCTTCTCTCATTGTTTTGGTGCAACTGAAAGGAAAGCAATAACAGAATTCCTAAAGAGGAGCATAAATCCATCACTAAGAGATGTCCTTTTCTAAAATATTCTTTCTTACACTATGTTAAATGGCCAACTATCCTGAAAGCTCAAACTTATAGGATTAGGGTTTAATATGAATATCATGTTTCACACCCTCCCTCAAGTGCAACGCCATACCCGCACGTGAAGAAACAAACTAAACGGAGTCCACCATGGACTTTCAAATACACAAATGGGGATCAAATATTCAAATTGTAAAGAAAGGTCTCAAACTCATGACCTCCAACCAAACCAAGCTTTGAAACTGTTAAGGACTAGTTTCCTAATCTATTTATGATTCTTTTCCTTCTCTCTTTAGTCTCCTAACTAGACTCTAACTTTGTTTCCTTTTTTGCCCTAACACTACAATATAAATAAGTATGTTCCCTCCTTTGCAAATCAATGAAAATAAGAGTATTCATTTTCTCTCAAAATGGTATCAGAGCCATAAAAGGGTTTGAGAATATTGGGGTTAGGGTTTCATCGTGTGGTCTATTCTGATAACCCAGCCAACGACCATGTCACACTCCGGTAGTATTACAGTCGTCACGAAGCCTCACAGAAGCCACAGTCATTGTCGAAACACCTTGCCACCGACAACTTTTTCCAACCAGATTTTCCGACGACCTCCAATCCAGCCAACGAGCACACCAACAAGAGTGTCTCTCTCAAATCTACCCTCCGGTGGAAACCTCGCCGAAGACACTTCTATGATGGTTTCTCAGTCTCATTCTCGAAGTGATTCCCGAGGTAGAAGCGATAGCAACAGGGGTAGAGGACAACGTCCTCACGGCACATACCGTCACAACCTTGGCCACACCCGTGATCGATGCTCTCAGTTACATGGTCGAACTCCCTATAATGCTCATTTGGCTCAATCTTCAGATCATCCATCGAGTTTAAGTTCTGTCTCAGGGAGCTCACCCACGCCTAAAGAAGTCATTCTTAGGCCCGACGAATATGAGGAGTACCTTCATTCCCACCTTGCCACCTAAATTTGACTTCATTGCTTCACGCCTAAACCCAGAATGTCTCTACTTGCCTTACACATTCATCTGCATCTTAGATCCTTGATTTTAGAGCCTCTGATCATATCTCTAGTAATAAGGATCTTTTTTCTTCTCTAACATTTCTGTCTGCTTTACCCACTATTACCTTAGCTAATGGTTCTCAAACCATAGCTAAAGGCATTGGTTTGGCTTGTCCCCTCCCTTCCTTACCCCTTACCTCTGTATTTATGTTCATAATTTTCATTTTAATCTTATTTCCATTAGTAAATTGACTCATGACCTTTATTGTGTGCTTACTTTTTCTCACAACTTTGTAACCTTACAAGACCAGAGTACGGGGAAGACGATTGGCATAGGACAAGAGTCACAAGGCCTCTTTCACCTCCACTCGCCTCTTTGTTCCATTGTTTGCACTTCCACGGAAGCTCCTCTCCTCATCCACAAATGTCTCACATCCAAGCCTCTCCAAGCTCTTGCTCTGCCTCTCATTTTCTGGGCTTTTATCTTCGCCAGCAGGAGTCACGCCTAGAAACATACTCGTGTCCTGCCTTCCCAAAGCCCTTGACCCTGACAAAGCCCTTTGAGTTTATCTATTATGATGTTTGGTGCCTTCTAGGTCTCGTATCTACTAGATTTCAAGCATTTTTACTGACGATATTCTCGATGTACTCTGGTTATTTTTAATGAAAACCTGCTTCGAGCTATTTCTAACGCTAAAAATGTCATGTTGGACTTCAGACTCAACTAACATATTCTATTTGTATCCTAAGAAGTAATAATGCCAAGAATATTTCTCTATATCATTCTCTTCTTTTATGTCTTCCCATGGGATTCTGCACCAATCATCTTATGCTTACACTCCTCAATAAGAAGCACTGTAGGAGGACGAGGAGGATGAGTATAAACCTAAAGTGGTCGAGTCACGGCATTTGTAGGAGGAGAAGGGAAATCTGGTGATGGTAAGACAAGAAGAATATATAAGACATCCGAACCAAGAGGACGCACTGCAGATGAGAAGAAAGAGGAATCATCAAAGAAAGTGACATCAGCAGAGATGAAGTAGCGATTAATGTCGGGAGAATAACATCAATAACCCATCTGAAGGCAAAAATAACACAAGAAGACACACTTCGTGGCTTTGACTGAGAGTTTATCTTGCCCAAGGGTGAGAATATGAACAAAACAAATACAACTGAAGACACGAGAAGGGAGGCAAAAGAGAGGTTTATTAGAAAGCAAGATGGAATGAGGGATCTGATCATGTAAAACAGAGGATGGCATACGATTAATCAAAAAACATGCAGCTAAGATAGCATTCCCCCAAAAACATTGAGGAACCTTATGATGGAGGAGAAGAAAGCGAGTTGCCTCAACTAAATAATGGTTCTTGCGTTCAACCACTTCATTCTGTTGAGGAGTGTAAGCACAAGATGAATAGTGAAGAATTCCATGGGAAGACATAAAAGAAGAGAATGGCATAGAAAAACATTCCTTGGCATTATCACTTCTTAGAATACGAAGAGAAGTATTGAATTGAGTGCAGACCTAGAAGGCCCCAAACATCAATGTGGACAAGCTCAAAATGAGACTTTGTCAGAGGATCTAAGCGCTTTGGGAACGAAACACGAGTATGTTTCCCACTCTGACATGACTCACACTCAAGCGAAGATAAACTTAAAAAATGAGGAACTAGCTTCCGAAACTTGAGAGGCTTGGATGACTGAGACAACTATAGATGAGGAAAGGGGTTTCCATGGAAGTGCAAGCAATGGAACAAAGAGGCTAGCAAAGGTGAAAGAGGCCTTGTGACTCATGTCCTATGTCAATCGTCTTCCCCGTACTCCGGTCCTACAAGGTTACAAAGTTGTGAAAAAAAGTAAGCACACAATGAAGGTCAATAGAATCAACACAACTAATAATTTCAAAGGGAACAAACAACTCCCAAGGGCCTAAAGTATCGTAGAGCTTCAGAAAACACAAAAAGGAGGGAGATTAAGGTGACAAAATAGGCTAGAAACAGTCATCGAAGAGAGAAAAAAAACGAAAAAGATGGGTTCTCCGACGACAATGGGACACGGTAGGGAGTTGGAGTGACTCGTCGACGACAGGCGAAGCTGCTAGAGGAGGCGCGGGGCCAAACAATGCCAAAAATTCCAATAGATGTGTCGTCAAAAACAAAAACCTAGAAACAACACAGATGCACGTCTCAAATCAACTAACTAGAATGATAGAAGGAATGATCGACGCCTAACGAGCCTGCAGGTGAAGTTCGACGATCGGGAGATGGGCCAACGTGCCTTCACGCGTCGGAGTGTGAGGGACAAGGTCGTGAAGAGTCCCGACGCGTGGAGGTGCATGGATTGATGGTTGTCGGAGGTTCTTCCTCCAATGAGAGATCAATTGCCGACGATCCCAATGGTGTGCTCGTCGATTGAAAACAAGGCTCGCTTTATAGTTCGACAATGGCGGAGGGGCTCCGACGACGGCTGCTCAATCGGGCTTCGATGGAATTGATGAGGTCAAGAGAAAACACAAACCACTAGACTGGCCGTCAATTCGAAGACCCTGGCTAAACCCAACCCTCTAATATTCCCATCTCCTTTCTAAATTCGACATACCATGTGAAGAGAAAAAAGAATTCCTCCTCGTTTCACACTTTACAAAGTGAAAGAACATACATATTTATACTCAAGTGCTAAGGCAAAAAAAGGAAACAAAGTTAGAGTCTAATTAGGAGACTAAAGAGATAAGAAAAAGATTCATAAATGGATTAGGAAACTAATCCTTAACCGAACCAAAAAAAGAGCCAAAAGTACAACCCCAACGTAAAGAGGGGGTATACTAGGGGAATACCAAAGGCCTGTACAAAAAAGGAAAGGGCTTACAAAAAACATACCTCCCCTAAAAAACTAACTCCTAGAAATTGTAGAAATAATAAATAGCAGAGACTGACAAAAGAAGGATCTATATATCGAATTAACCCAGTCCAAGAAAATAAGGAGTTGTGAAAGGATAACTTCAGTATAGTCTAGGAGAAAGGGGTATCCTCGAAGACAACTTTGTTCCTTTCTTTCCATGTAGCCAAAAAAAGACAAAGTGAGACTGCCCTCCACAAGAGTATGAGGTTCCTCCTTACTGGGAAATGCGTCCATCTGCCAAGAAAATCCTTCACCAAAAAAGGGCGCACCCCTATAGCTCCAAAAGCTAAGAATATGGCAGCCCAAAAGTCCCAAACAAAGGGCCAATGGATTAAGATGTGCTCAAGCCTTTCTTCTTCCTCCCCACAAAAAGGGCACTTGCTTGCAAGCTGAAAGTCTCTCTTTTTCAACAGCTCCTTTGTTAAAACCTTGCCCCACCAGGCTTCCCAAGCAAAAAAATAAATAAAATAAAGCCAAGTTTAGTGGGCACATACTGGGTTACATAAGACTTTTACAAGGCCTTTAGACTCGGAATCGCCCTCCGAAAAATTGAAATAAGCTTTCACCGTGAAATTTCCATTCAGATCTCCCTTCCATAACAGTTTATCCCATTTTGTTCCGATAATTTTTCTGTTAAAAGTCATGCTAGGAAAAACCTGAACTGCCTCCAACTCCTAATCATTAAGAGGCCTTTTTTTCTATCGATAAAGCAGACCATCGTTAAGCAAAAAGAAGCATAAACAAGAGAGAGCCTAGCAGCCTACCCACAAGTATACGGGAAGTATACATAGGGAGACCACAAGACCTGTACAAAAAGGAGGACAAAGATAAAGACTTACCAGCCCAGCAACTAAGCTACAGAATACAAAAAATAATTCGTATAAGAGAGAGATCCACATTGGAAATCAAACTAGCCCGAGAGCTTAGGGAACGTAGGAAGGAAGATTTCAGTCTTTCTAGGGGGAAAGGCTCATTTTCAAAAATTCTTATGTTTCTCTCCTTAAGATCTAGGGTTTCAAGCTCCCCGATCCTAGGCCATAAGAAAAATTTGTCCTTTTTGTTGTGATATGATTTGCTAACTCTTCTTCACCCTTGCACAAAAAAAAAAAAAAAACATCTATTTGAGAGACTCCATCGCCTCAATTTTAGCTAATCCAAAAATTAAAAAAAAAAATTCACATTCTTCTTCAATCTTCCCATGTAAAGAAGCTAACTTTCATCAACACCCAAGTATACCATATGAAACTTATTCGAAACCCTTGCAAATAGCAGTCGCCAAAGACTACTACTAAAACTTCAAATACTCCAATGATTGGATTGGGTGCATCCTAAAGAATCAATGATGTGTCAAGCATTTTCTTTAAGAATTTAGGGAGCATCACTAAAGGCAAAGTTCAATATTGCATAGCTTGCATTAAACTAATTTGAATAGAGTATGACAAGAAAGAAATGCGATGATCTTTGAGGACAAGTAGAAAACCCGTTTTTATAGGTAAAAAAATCAGAAAATATATTAAATCATAAAGAATAAGCACCCAAGGGCTGCTTAGAGCATATTGGAGGTATACAAAAGGGTCTAAAGGGGTGTACAAAGAAATAAAAGACAAAAGACAAAAAAAACAACCCACTAGACACTAGCCCTCTTCTACAAACCATCCAAATCAGAAAATCAAACAAAGAATTAGGTCTATAAACAATGTACATATTTGTCCAAGATCATAAATTACAAAGAAAGGAAGTTTTCATCTGATGAACTGAAATCTCCTCATTGTCAAACACAATTCTATTTCTTCGCACCAAGTAGTCCAAAGAAGAAAGCAAACAGGGACTACTATCCAAGCTTTTTTGCGTCTTTTACCCATAAAGGATCCATGTCATTTAACACCAACAAGGGCTAAAATAAGAATCCACAACATTCTAGCCTTTGGGAAGTGCACTAAGATGTGATCAACCATTTCTTCCTCTTCGCCGCATAGGAAGTGCGATATTGCAAGCGCTTTTCCTATTGTCTTACCGTATTGTGGGTCCCTATGAGTGTATATATATAAGTCCAATATGTAATGTAGAGACTAGACTTATTTTTCATGGAAAAATAAAAATTAGGGATTCTTCTTCACAGACGAGCCAAAGGGAAAAGCCTCCACTTACTTTTTCAAAAGGATCGTGTTTCATTCCGATCTCCTTCTCCACCGGGCCGGACTTCTTCTCGTCGTCACACATCGCCAAGAACTTTCCGGAAGCCTCTTCTCCGACCGAAACCACAGGATCGAGGCCATTTCCAGGCCGATCTACACGCCGATGGCAACCCCACCGGCAACAAGCAACACACGTGCCGGGCCACGCGCACTCCCAAGAAGGCCGTCCGTCCACGCGCGGCGTGAGTGCGCAGGGGCGCTGGCTCCTTTTCCGGCGACTGGACTCCACACAGGCTGTCCGGCCGCCGCCTTGCCGCTCCCATCTCTCCGCCGGCCCACCCCGAGCCCCTCCCATCCACTTTTCGGCCCATTTTGCCTCCGCGCCTCCATCGCCGGCCTCTACGGCTTCGGGGTCCTCTTTTCTTCATCTCCAGCTCCACAACACTGATTAAGTTCCACACCTGCATTTCAAGCTCCACAACCGGATTGGCTCCTCCTATTAAGGCCCTCTTCAATCCAAACGCTATTCAATCTCCGCTATGGATATGGCAATTCAAAATTCTATTTTTACTTCATATCTTCCGATCTCCTACTATCACATCGTAAAATTGATTGGTAGAGAATTATCTCTCCTGCCGCCAGGAACTCGTTCATGGGACAGGTTATGAGGATCATTCATTAATCGAGGATGCTATACCTAAAGGACAAGGCACCGAAGAAAATAGATGCACAACATGTAGCGTATTATAGCGGTCAGTTGATCAAGAATTTTGCTTCATCTTGGGCTTAAGGCATCTTCCTGGATTTAGAATCGAGGCAAAAAGCTCACATACGAATGATAACCAACGCCTTTATAAGTGGCTACCTTTATTGTTAATATCATGACAAGGCGTGATTCTCCATTATATTGGTAGGATTACTTTCTGCCCAAAAGGAGGAGTTCGACATTGATGCCTGCCTACTTAGTGACGTTGGGACTCGGCTCCTTATGAGTTGACCGGTTGCCATGGATCCCTTACTCTGCATTGGCCTCCATCCAGGATCTTGAGACCCTCAGGATGATTCTTGCGATCCATCGGCCCCGATCATGAATGATGTGTTTACTCGCCTCCTAGTATCTCCTCCCCACGAGACTTTGCCATCGCGGCCGCTGGGTGCTTACGTATTTAGTTTCTCATACTAATAGCCGGGGAGGCGGGGTAGTGCTTAGGTCGAGACCGGCGTCTCGTTGCACCTATTGCGTAAGCTTGCCACACTCGTGATTGTTGTTATCGGGTTGCATGGGCCTCCACATGCGCACACGTGGCGAATCTTAGGATTCTAATTCTCAGCTACCCCAGACTCTGAGCTCCTGCACATCTCAGGGTATTCCCCCCACTGACAATGAGTATGATGCCTATCTTCGCTATCAAGCGGCTTGAGTCGGCTTGTTTGCCTCGATTTGCCTGGAGGCCCAGAGTGGTACCTCTAAATCTTTTGCATTACTCATACATCTTCTCTTGGACCAGTTCTAGACTCTGGTGCTTAGATCCACATTTCTATTAATAAAGATCTTTTCTCTTCTGCTTTCACTTACTACTTTCACCTCTTATTACCTTAGCTCGTGGTTACCAGTTGTAGCTAAAGGTATTGGTTTGGCTCATCCTCTCCCTTCCCTGCCTCACCATACATCCTTTATCTCACGAGTGTATTTAATCTTATTTAATGATCAAAATCTTTCGTACTCTTAAGCATTTCCATTATTTTTTTACGATAAATTTGCTTCGACCCTTGCGGGGCCAGGGTACGGGAAGGCTTGATTAGCATGGGGCGGTAGTCTGAGACCTCTATCTTTCACCTCGCAATCATCTCCTGCGGTTTGCGTTTCCAACGTCTCCCTCCTCATCCACGGTCGTCTAGGCCACCTAGTCTTTAGTTGAAGATTGTCGCCGTTTTTAGCTGTCGTGGCCGGTGGCGAGTCGCATCGAACAGGAAACATCTTCGTGTCACCGTTCATGGCGTTTGAATAATCGGGCAACATCTCCTTTTGAACTTATCCCACCGCGATGTTTGATCTTTTATGGAATTTGTCACTTTAGGCTTTCAGTATTTTGTCACTTTCATTGATGACTATTCTTGATGTACTTAGTTATTTTTAATGAAAAATCGAGCTGAGTTATATTCTATTTTCCAGAAATTTTATGCTGAAATTCTAACCCAGTTCAATATTTCTATTAAAACATTCTGCTGGTGATAATGCTAGAAAATATTTTTGCACCTTTTTATTTCATTTATGTCCGACATAGGATCCTTCATCCCAGATCCTTCTTGTGCTCTTCTCCTCAACAAAATGGGGTAGTTGAACGTAAGAATCGTCATCTTATTGAAACAACTCGTACTCTTCTCCTCCACTATCATGTTCCTTTTCGTTTTTGGGGGGATGCTGTTCTTACAGCTTGTTATTTGATTAATCGTATGCCCTCATCTGTATTACATGCTCAGATTCCTCATTCCCTTCTTTTCCACTGTGACCTCTTTATTTCCTTTCTCTCGTGTCTTTAGTTATACTTGCTTTGTTCATATTCTCACCTCCGGGACAGAGACAAGCTTTCGCCCAGTACGAATGCATCTTCCTAGGCTACTCAGGCTTCGGAAGGGTTGTGTTATTCCCCTCGGACTCATCGATACTTTCTCTGCGTGATGTCACCTTCTTCCCGAGGACTCCACATTCGCTATACCTCAAGTCTCTTCCCGTGCGAGAGTCTTACCTTCTATCATCTCGCCTAGATTTGATGTATCTTCTGCAAATCCGCCCGAGGGTTTATCGTCGCGAGTCTTGTCCGTTGTTCCTCTCCCTTAGCTGAGGCCCTGGCGATACTTCCTCTCCTTCAGGCTTCTCTACTTGACTCACACTTTGTTGCGTGCTTGCCCATTGCTCTTCGGAAGGTAATCGCTACACTAGCGATCCTCATCCTGACTACAATTTTTGGAGTTACCATCGATTATCTTCCCCTACTCTTGCATTTGTTTCTACTACTTCCCACTCTGTTTCTCTTCCTAAGAACACAGTGAGGCCCTTTCCCATCGGAATTTGTGACCAAGCGATGGTAGATGAAATGTTTGCTCTGCGCTCCAACGGCACTTGGGATCTTTGTTGTTTCTTAGTTTAGTAAGTTTAGGTTGGTTGTCATTAGGTCTACGATTAAGGTTGGTCACGATGGTCGGTTGATCGCCTTAAGGCGAAAGCAGTTCTTCAAGGATATCTCTTCCCGGGTTTATGGTTAATTATGGTGACACACCTTCTCCCAGTTGCAGATTAGCTACATCCCGAGTCTTCTTACATCCATGGGCTATGTGTTCTGGCAGCACCGGTTGGATATTAAAAATGATTTCGCCATTGGTGATGCCGTGATGAAGTTTATATGGAAGCGACCGCTTTGGTTTGTTGCTTTCGAAGTCTGGTTTTAGTGTGCGGAGATTCTGTAGCTCTACATATGGCTTAAGCAATCTCGCCGAGCATGGTTTGGCCAGTTTTGGATTACGTTGTTCGAGAATTTGGCATGTGCGATGCAATGAGACCATTGATTTTATCATCATAACTCTTTGGGGCGATGTATTTATCACGGTTGTTTTATGTGGATGACATCGTCATTCACGGGCGTGTCCAGGATGGTATTGAAACTAAAGCGACATCTTTTCACCCACTTTCAAACTAAAGACTTGGGAAAGCTCAAGTACTTTGCAGGAATTAGGAATAGCTTCAATCCGATTCGGTGTGAATCCCTCTCCCGGAAATATGCTTTAGACATCTTGACCGGTATGTTAAATTGTAGCCGGTTGTGACTCACCATGGATCTGTCTTCGAGCTTGTACGGAGACGAAGTCTTTCGGAGAGATCTACAGGAAGATATGGCGGTAGTAGAGTAAAGCTGAACTATCTCACCATTACTCGGCGGACATTTCCTTCCATTAAGTGTTGTTGGTAATTCTACGATCACCATGTGATAGCCATTGGGATCTTTCATGTCCAGCATTCTTCGATATATTAAAAGTACCGGGCGAGTGTGTTGTGCGAGAATAGGAGTCACACCGGGTTGTGGTTCTGCTTGGATACGATTGGGATTTGGCTCACCCACGGATAAGACGTTCACTTAGGATGCCGGAGTGTTTTCATTAGTGGTAACCTAATATCCTGGAAGAGTAGAAACAATAATATGTAGTGGCTTAGATCTAGCGCGGCCAGAGTATCAAGCGCTATGGCCCTACGGCAACATGTGAACTTCGTATAGGTGAGACACGCTACTCGAAGTTGAGATTTGGAAAGGATGGCAGATGAAACTCATCTGTGATAACGGTAACTTTGCATATTGCATCGATCAGTCTTCCATGAAAGGACCCGAACCACATTGAAGTTGTATGTCACTTCATTAGAGAGAAGATCGCATCAGGATGTATGGCTACTAGTTTTGTCGATTCAAATGATCAACTGAGACATCTTTATTCGGAGATCTGAGATTAAATACATTTGTAACAAGCTTGGTGCATATGACATATATGCTCGGCTTGAGAGATGTTAGATATTATGCAGTTTTTTCCTTTATTGTCTTGCTTGTATTGTGGAGTCTGTAGGTGTGTATATATATAAGTCAGTATGTAATGTAAGGAAATTTAGACTTATTTTCTATGGAAATAATAAAAATTAGGGATTCTCTCTTTTCTCTCTTCACAGGAAGCATCCATTGGCTAGTGTTCTTACCCTCCTTTTTAATTGATCTATAGTTAGCACTTTACCCAAGAAGCTTCCCAAGCAAAAAAAACCCACCTTCATGAGAACATGAGGGTTCCAAATGGAACGATATGGGAACAAGGTTGCATTTGACCGATCCAAAGCCCTATAGGGTAGCTTCACTGAGAAATGCCCATTCTTAGACTCTTTCAAAAGTAACTTATCTTCCTGACTAAGGAGCACTTTCTTATCTTAAAGATGACATGGAATCTAATATATTTCTATTCATCTTTTTAGGCCACTACTACTACAATGGCATTCAAGAGCATTTTGATAATTATATTGAGACATCATTAAAAATGAAGTCATATAATTCTTTACCGGGCTTCACAATTTGGGTGTGCTAAAAGAAGCTTAAAAACCACTTTTACTATTATTCTTTGAAATGGGTGCAAAAGACATCCGCACGGTCATAAAGTAGTGTTTCCAAAGTATTACTAGATTTCCTCAACTACTCAAGCTCTTTGGTCTTTCCTAAAATGGAGGTCTGGGGATTGAATGCTCTTTTAAGAGAATAAGTGCATTTTTTATGTAGAAAGCTGTACAGGAGAAGATTCTTTTTCTTTTAATAAGAAAGGAGATTCATTTTTTTCTTTCCCTTTTTTGCTTTTTGTTTTCCATTTTAAAAGGACAATAAGCAGGTATAGATTTGAAACAACATGGAATCACAAATATAGAAATTTTAATGTCCATGCCACAGCTGACACATATTATCTCATTTAGAAGTTTTTAGATCTTATCAGTCGCTCTTTTTCTTTTCTTTCAAAATAAATAAAGGTTCTTCTAAATTGCAACCCGAAATTTGAATAGCTATTCTTCTTTAACTTAGTTCATCATTCCGATACTCATTGAAAGGTACTATTTCAAAAAGAAGCCTGCCAGAAGTTTCATGCCATCAAAGAAACTTGAGAACTTTAAGTTCAAGAACTACTAATTTGCCACCAAAGGCATATCAGCATGGAGTCAACAAATAAGAAGAGGAATAACATTAGGAAATAATTGAAATAACAAGGATGCAATCAAACATACAGTAATATCTAAATCATTTATTTGAATGGAAAATAAGGAAACTCAAGAGCTAAATGTGAAGAGAAAGCGAGGAACCTTACCTGGAGACAGAGAAGAAAGTATTGAACATTTCAAGGACTAAAGCATCGCAGTCAATGTCCAGCATTAACATGCAAAAATTGTATTTAGCGAAAGTCTCTAGAATTTTAACCCTCCTCGAGAAATATGGACTTGTAGTATTAGATATCTCCGCAAACATGCTGACAAAGAGTTCAAAAATTTCCTGTACCAAAATTCAAACATCAAAGAATTTGTATGACTTCTATTTTTTTTTTATCGGTATTTGTATGACTTCTATTTATGATCAAACAAGAAGAAAATTTTCAAACAGGTTGCAGAAAGTCTTGGGATCAGCCTGATTGGGAAGATTTTTTTGCTTATGAAAGCTTGTTACCCGCAATTCTTTATCATCAAAAGGTGGCTCTGGTGCCATAACTCGAATGATTTCACTGCAACAGATGGCCACTAGAAGTTTAACATCTTTATCTTTATTATGAAGCAAACCAAGCTTAACAAATGATGCACTCAGAGGCTTTATGGCGGATTCTAATGAAGCCTTCTGCTCTAATTCCAACAAAGCACTTGCAGCTTGCTGCAAAAAATGAAATTGCAAGTATTGTAATAATGTTCTTCCAACAAACTCCAGTATCTTAAAATATGAAATGGACTAATTATGTACTGTGATAAGGGGACTTAACCTGAAATACTATTTGTTATTGTCAACCACACAAAGCATTATTCTAGCTACACTCGGAAGGGTACCTTTTTCAACATGACGCTCATATTGTAAGAAATATTTCAACAAAATTTCCAATCCACCAGTCCACTAATTAGGCTCCACTCAGTTGCCTAAAAAGTGTTAAAAAGGGGAAAAATTAAGGCTCTCTTGAAATTATTCAAATTACTTTCAACATTTGGAACCTGATGAAATGAAACCCTTGTTAAACAAAGACAGAACCTGATAAAATGAGAGCTTCTGTCGAGTAAGACTTATGCAGCCTTACTGATATGTTGAATTGAGATTTCCATAAACAACGATGACCATGATAAATCAATGATTCTTTGATAAACCAGTGCTTGGTAAAATGGGCTTTAAAGAGAAATGGTTGGGTTGGATTAAGTGGTGTATATCCACTGCCTCTTTTTCAGTCATGCTAAATGGCAGCCCATACGGATTTTTTAGGAGTTCGAGGGGGCTGAGGCAAGGAGATCCACTATCCCCTTACCTTTTTGTCTTGGGGATGGAAGCTTTCTCTCTTTTGGTGGACAAAGCAGCAGAGGAGGTTTTATTTCTAGTTACAAGTTTAAGAGGAGGAATGGCACAAAAAGGCAAATCACACACCTGTTGTTTGCAGATGATACTCTTGTTTTCTATAAGGACACAAAAGACCAAATGGCTTACCTAAGTTGGATTTTGGCTTGGTTTGAAGCTCTGTCTGGGTTGAGAATTAATTTGGATAAAAGCTCCTTGATACCTGTGGGTAGGATTGAGAACGAGGAAAATTTAGCCATTGAATGGGGTTGCAAAATTGGGTATCTTCCAACAGAGTACCTGGGGCTGCTATTGGGAGCGAAACGAAAAGCCTCTAATGTGTGGGATGGGGTAGAAGAGGTTTCAAAGGCGGCTACTTGGAAGAGAGCGAAATACATTTCCTAAAGGTGGAAGACTTTGGTTGAAGTTGTTTGTCGGCTACCCACCTATATCAATATCCACTGTTTAATTTTTGTGAAGTTAAGATCAGATTGGAAAAAATTCTAAGAGACTTTCTATGGGGAGGTGGCAACCTTGAAAGGAAGATCCATCTAATCAAGTGGGATATTGTTTGCTCAAGTAAAGTGAAAGGTGGTCTGAGCATTAAGTAGTCTTTCAAATTTCAACGAGGCACTAAATGGAAAGTAGTTTGGAATTTCTTTATGGAGAAAATTCGGTTTGGAGGAATATTATTAACTAAAAAATATGGTATGGAGGAGAGGAGATGGCTCTCGAACACTCAGAGAGCGGTTATGGGATTCGGTCTTTGGAAGGATATTGGCAAGAAGTGATTCGGATAAAGCGAAGCTGTTCGTTTGAAGTGGGAAATGGTATGTCCAGTTTTGGGAGGACATCTGGTGCGATGAAGCCCCTCTTTGCTCCTCCTTCCCTTCTCTCTATGAGGTGGCTAGCTCGAAAGGGGATATGGTGGTGGATTTATGGGAAGTCACTGGGACAAGAGGAGGGTGGAACTTTAGATTCGAGATAACTGTGATTGGGAATTAGAAGAGGCACAGAGAGATTTATGCCATTCTGTATTAATTACCAAAAGCTTAAGCCCCCTCTCAGTTGATAGAATTTGGTGGAATGGGGCGAAGGATGGTATGTTCTCAGTCAAGTCTAATTATGACTTATTTGATGGCGGGAGGCAGCATCTAGTGCCTATCAAGATGATTTGGAATCCCATTGCGCCTACAAAGGTGGGGTCTTTTGTGGGTGTGGTGGAAGATTTTGGCTATGGATCGGCTTAAAAGCGTGGTTTTCTCTTGCAAGCGGGGTGTCCTTGCGCGGACGAGACGGAAGAGAAGTTTTGGAGCATCTCTTTATTCAACGCCCTAAGATTTGAGACTTGTGGACTCTTTGTTTTCTACTGTGCGGCCAGATAGGTTTGTCCTACCTAGTCGAAGGCTGCTAATGGGGTGGGTTCGACTCCTCTCAAGAAAAGAAGCAAAGTTGTGCGGGTAAGCTCCCCTATTTGTTGACAGGCAATATAGATTGAGGAACAAGTGGTTTTTGAGGACATGCGAGTTCGTTAGATAAATTTGAAGTCACTTTTATAAGGTCTTTGTGAGTGAAACGGTATGATTCATGATGTGAATCTTTCCTTTTAAGAGGTGTTGGGTTCTATGTAGCTTGTGCGGTGGAGTCGTTTGTTTTTGTCTTTGTTTTCCTTTTAGTAGTCGTGTCGGCCCACTTTGTATACTTAGGTATGCTTTCTTGTGGGTGCCCGTTTGTAGCTCTCGCACAATATATAGTTTTAACTTTTGCTATCAAAAAATAAATAAATAAACAAATTCTAAAAATATCATAAGGACTTGCACCCACTAAAATATCATAAAGACGTTAGCCCAATTATCTCCCTTCCCTTCGCTCTCCTTTTCTTTGATCAAAGACCACAAAGGGTTCAGCCAAATAATCAGTTATAAATAGGAGTCATAAATCCATGTAGTCCCTCTTGTTTTCTTTGATCAAACACCAAACAATCAATAGAATTCCCAAGAACTACGACCCATGTTCCAACTACCATGAAAATCTCTCCAACCCAATTCACCAGCATTTTGGAAGCACTATCTGACCTTCAATAGCAAAAACGAAAAATAAAAAATAAACAAATAAATTCTTTCAAAATGGGTAAAAGTTTCCCAGATAACCGATCTAAACAACAACCCAGGAAAAAGAAAAAAAAAAACAAAGGAAGCATCAAGAAAACAGTGACAGTGAGCAGAAAAAGGGAGATCATACTCGAAGAGACTTTATGAGAAAATCCTTGGTCGGACGAGATTGCTGATGGAGTCGACCGCCGATATCGGCGACGAGTTTCGCTGCGTCGTCGGCCATCTGAAAACCTAGGTGCGTGAGGGTCACACTGGAGACGATAAAAGCAGAGGGTTTGATAGTGGAGGCTCCCGCCCTTGGAGCGCTTGTCTTTCACGCGCAATATTTGGAACGTTCGATCCCAGTTTTGACGTCCCTATACTTTATACCCTACTACAAATAGGGAATTTTTGTTTTTGTTTTTCTTTTTTTTTTCTTTCTTTTTTGAGATATGGATCGTATTGAATAGATCTTAGTTACACCGTGACAAGACAAAGGGACTAGTATAAACATTTATTCACATATCTTGTTATAAGATTATTAAACTTATTTGGTATTATCTATTATCACTAATAGAAATATCATGTAAATCATTTATAATAGTACTATTGTTTTAGAAGCGTCTAAAGCGGTCGTCCCAAAATTGAGCGTTTAAAGTATATTTTCAACAAAAGTGTTTTTTTGAGATTTGGTAAAGTTTTAGGCTAAGAAGCGTCTCAGCGATGAGTATAAAAATTTTATCTATTATAAATATTCAAATTTTACCACTTTATTTTTAACAATAATTACATGCGCTATCATTTCATTCATACATATCGTTTCGAAAATATTTTATAAAATATTTATTGAATTGTAGTTGAAAAGAAATCGTAGAATAATTTGAACACTATTAAAAGTACATAGATAATTTAGACGAGCTTACGTTTTAATTTAAGTCGACACAAATTTACAAATCGTTGAATATATAAGCTAGTAGTCATAAAATGCATTAAAGTTGGAGTACTTGCATTTTAATTTGTTTTGTCATGTCAGCATCTTTACGTAGTTGATAATAGTGTTGTTATTGCGGACGTATGTGAAATGTCTTTTCCATAATGACATCATCGATCATACACCTATCTTGCTCGCCTGCGATTCTATCTTGGCCGCGTCTTTGATTTACAGATTCTGCGTCCTCTCTCGTCTTTGCTTTCATGATGGTGAGTTTTTCTTTCCTTTGTATCAAAATTATTTATCTTTTATTTATGTCACGAATAATTCACAGTCATTATGCGAAATAGAATGACTAGTATATGTTTGACTCGCCTTACTTTTATGTCCCTTTTCTTTTCGCACTTTTCTTCTGAAGTCTCTTATTTGAGAATTGGTATTCACGTTCTTTATATGAATGCTGATTCGAGTCGAGAATCGGTATCTTATAGGTTTCTTCATAAGCAGGGAGGGCCATAGGGTTGCTTTGAATTATAATCATCCAACATCACGATTATTTAAGCACCCCTCCCCGACCGGTAATCATAAGTCGTGGACTCACAGCATTCTAACTTGAAACATATTAAGTAACACATGATTCTGAATAAAAAAATTAGAAATAAATAAATTTCTTAATATATTTGTTGTGAAAACTATGATATGGCCCCACGACTCATCGGTGATGTTAGCTCCTTTGTGGCTTTATTTGCGATATGTAGTATCGCGTAATTTGTCTGATAATGTAAGTATTCTATCCATCGATTTTGTTTGAACATAAAGTCAGAGTGGTGGGTCATTTCCGACATTAGTCTCTCCCAAAACTTAGCCATCACTTGATCCACAAAACTTTTGACCTTCGGTTCTTGATCTAGATCAGGATCTTAGTTTATGGTCATCCCGAAAATATGCCTGATCTTAAAATCTTATCATTAAGAAAGGGCTTTCCTTTACCCGTATTGGAGGAGATGTCATTTTCTGGCTACAAAATCAAACTTAAATCAAGTATGAATAAAAAATTATATTACTTAAAAATATTAATAACCTAAGTGAAGAATTTAATAAATAAATTATTTAAATAGTTAATGGAATATTAGGTAAAGAAAGATATGTATGTTAATGGCAACAAAATAAATTATTTTATATAAAATTAAAACATTTATATTTAATTTGCATTTAGATTATTCACAAAAATATGATTTATGGTTTTTTCATTTATTAATCTTATTTTATTTATAATATTATAAATTGAAACTAATTATAAGTTGATTAAAATATTTGTAGGATATTTATTTGGCAAAAAATGGGTTTGGGTCAAAACGACGTCGTTTTGGCCTTTTTTAATTCTGGCGACATAATTTAGTGCAAATTTTTTTTTTTTAAATTATCGCATGCCAAAGCAGCGTTGTTTCAGACTTGCTCACAGTCAACGGCATCATTTTGAATCAACTTTCACATACTCTAAACGACGTTGTTTTATTATGTATTTAAAAACAAATTAATAGAACGAAACAACGTCGTTTCACCAGGTTCAAATGCCCGAATGAGAAGACGCTTCCATCTGGTGGGTTTGCGGCGGGGGAGATAGGGCGAGAGGGTGGCCGGCGGCGGTAGCCGAGATATCAATCTCACTAATCTTTAGTTGTGTGGTGGCTGGGGTTTTGGAGCGACAAGTGACCGGTGGGCCGGCGGACGGTGGACGGCGATTGTGATTATGCGAAGCAACCCTACGGCCTACCTAAGCCCTGAGATTTTCGATCGACCAACGCTGCGACGGCTATGACGACTGAGGTTGGCTTTCCTCATCTTCTTCCGTTATTCGAATCGTTTATTGAGATTTCGATATGAAAATCTCATACCTAAAAATTCTTCGTTATTCGTTTTCGTTCTTCTCTTTTTATTGATGTTGTTCAGTTGTTGGGTTATCAAATTGGTTCACGGGTTTTTTGCTTTTAAGGGGAATCTCTGAAAGGATAATTTTTTTCTTTTTTTTTTGTTCAGTTTGTACTCTGTCTCCAACGGCTGTATTATGAGGGTAGAAGATGTTTTTCCAATTTGTTGCTGATGAACAGTTTACAGCTAAATTTGCATAAAAGTATATGATCACTATTCGTGTGTGTCGTTTTGCTCCATTATTGCTCCCTTCTTTAGACTATTTTCAATTTATATAAATTTAGTATTGTTCAATACGGAATCTTTCTTAGTTTCTCTTATTAATGTGTTGTAAACAAAATATGCAATAATATAATTATTATTATATTATTGTTCATCAAGCTTAACTCAAATGGTAAAACATTCATCGTTAAAACCAACATAAGGGCATAAGAAATTCGTGAAGTTTATTTGGGAGACCGATTTAATACGCTAAGCTATAGTATATTCAAAATAATATATATATATATATATATACAAATTATTTGTATATTAAATATTGTTTTTAAAATATATAAATTTATTGATTTAGATCAGCAATACAATCGATAGAAACACACAATCAAAAGTGTTAAGAGAATGACATACCATCGATGTTGATATAAAAAATGATATAGAAACAGATAATCAAAAGTACTAAAAACTTTAGAGGTAACATATCACCCATGTTAATCAAAAAAATTATCTGCTTAAGACTTATGCATTTGATACTTCAACAATGCCTGGTCGAACATTTATTTGAACTGTCAATGTGAAAACTATGAAAAAGTTAATCGTCAACAACACAATTACCCTTTACAATTGATTGGTGACAAACAACATGAAAAAACAGATAAAATATAAAGTCGAGAAAAACAACTTTATTGAAAAAAAACTCATACATAAGAAAATAAAACAATATAATCAATGATTTTAAAGTAAATAATTACCAAAAAAAACCACCACTCATCTTTAGCGACCAATGGCATGAATGAGATAACTGAGAAATGAGCATTAGTGTATAATTAAAATATATTGAAACAATGATTTTATGTCACTATGATAATTACTGTATTGTAATATTATTATTGTATTTCGGTGTAATTTTATTATTATATGTTGTTTATTTAAGCATATTTTTATATTTTTATAAAAAAACATCTCATATAAATTGACATTTTCTATTGTTAAATCTTTATCGGATAAGGATTTTGGAAGCTTATGGGTTTCTCCTTTAGCGAATGAAGCGTACACAATGAATCCAGTTAGGTTGAATCATAGACTTGATCAGACTCAAAATCACCAGTGGAAAGTGTCACGTATTCGCGTCCCAAATATCGCGGGTAAGGGTCATGGGGACATCCACACATTTACAGTTGTCCTTGTTTGTATAAAAGCATTGTCATGTCTTGGCAAACGTGGGCACATGCAATTGGTTTTTGAAGCCCTAACGTGCGATTCTAGCTGAGTGGCGTTGTTTTTTGACTTAATCTTTGAAGGTAAATAGGTTTTAGCATTAAAAATTTATTCATTTTTAAAAATTTTGACTTATGGTAGATTTTTTTAAAAGTGTAATAGAAAAAAAGTGAAAATATTTGGCTTTTACATTCAAAAGTCGTTTTAAGCAAAAAATAAGAAAAACTCGTCGTTATCCAAATGAAGAAGAAATTATGATAAGCATTCTTTTGGGATGACGGGAGGGTTTAAGGGCGGAAGATTATCGACTAAGCTCGTTATTTTTTCAATTTCGAACTACGTCTCATTTAAAAAATTAAGCAGGCGGGCGGAGATAGGAAATTCTCAAACTTGCAGTTACATTTATTTTGTTTTATTTTTTAATTTTAATTTTAATTTTTATATTTGCTTTTATTTTTATTATATTAAAATTAATATTTTCATAAAAATAAAAATATTATGAATTTTTATAAATTATTTATTAAAAACATATAATAATAATAATTATTTATATTAAGTATAAAAATAAAATAATAAAATTATTTTTGAAATATAATCGGAGCGGAACATTATTATTATTTTGGATCATGGATTCGTATTCTTCGTTCGGTCTGGTTTATAAAAACGGTTTTATTTTTCGGTTAAGCTTTATTTTTAAATGAACTTAGTGAAATCATTCACGTGACTCAGGTGCAATACAAAAATCGTCATAAAATGATAACAGTTTCATACGAGAAAATCGGAAAAATTTCATTTAATGCTCCAAGTCTAATAAAACTTTTGGGTCTCACTAAATTTAACGAGGCAATTTATAGTAGCATTTCGTTTAAAATCATGAGATCTAGAGAATTTTATAGGATTTGCGAGCCACTTTATAATGATTTATTATTTTTATTAACATTTGTCATTTGAAAATTTATATAATTTTATAGTTTCTGATAGCAATCTTTTGAGCAAGTCTGGATTTTAGAAAATAACAAGGTTAAAGCCGATTAAAATTTAAATTAAGCACATGTCATTAAAGCGAGGCGGGACGAGAACTACAAATAATATCATCAGAGTTGTCATCACACTCCTTTACAATGTTAAGAAACAAACAACTTAATATGACATATAAGTACTATTCCTCTAATTAAAGCTGAAAAAAAATTATTAAGCATTAAGTAAAAAAAAACAAACACCACCTAAATCCTTTTATTTTACATTTATTACTATTTAAAATCTTAATTATTGTACTTAAATAATGGCGACTTAAATTAAACAATGCTTCAGCTTTCACTTTTTGTGATGGGATCAATGTAAACTTAAATTCTCTCAACCGTATCCATACTTGACCAAAATAGATCGTGCGATCAACAAACATACCAAAGTAACAATGTCATGCATCTGTTAGGGTTACATAATTACTCATGATTCAATCCTCTACAAATATTCACACGTATCTTGTTATACCTCATACTGATTATATCACATATGTCATGTCTTGTGTAGTATCATAAAAGCAAATTATGATAAAACCATACTTGAAATTCATAATCAGATATATTTATAATTATGCAGCTTATATAGCAGAAATATCTGCTTGAGTTTCGAGGCGTGTTGAGATGTAATAAAACTAATTGAATTTTGAAAAAAATAAAAAATAAAAAAATAAAACGAGAGACCTTGAATTAGTACTAAAATCAAGGGTAAAGTGGTAATTCACCACTTGAGGACCCAGATAATAATAAATATAAGAAGAGCATATATCAAGAGGAATTAAGAGAGGTGTGTGAAATGAAGAAGAAGAAGGAGTTTAGATGCAAAATGAGAAACTTAAAGCAAGAATAGGCAGAATTCTTTGGAATGGTTAAAGGGAAGCTTAGAAAATTCTCTAGATGTCGGATAGTAGAAACGGACTCTTGTAGATTGAGTCATCCTCCACGAAATCTAGTGGCCAAGAAGGATTCGTCGAATTTTGGGAGCCAATTCGAGATATTTTACAATTTTAAAGTTATAAATTATGGAAATGAGAGCTTTAAGGGACGAAATTTTTAAGAAAATCTCGGAGATGGAAATGGGTCAGAATTAGTTAGTTTTAAATAAAGTGGAAACGAAAATAAATAAAATTTCGGGGTAAAAACGGGACCGAGATGAGAATAATATGAGCCCAGTATAATAAAATAAATAATATATGTAATCAGAGATAAAAACGAAAAAATAAAAGAAAGTCGAAAACGTCCAGAGAGAAGAGTGAGAGTGGCGTGAGATAAAAATTTTATTTTATTTTATTTTTTATTTTCTCTTTTGATATACGGATTTTGTGAGTCGAATTCGGTAGACGATACTTGAGAGTTCATGCTCGGCCGAGGGCTCACGGCGTGAGTATCAAAACAGGATTTTCAGGAATTCAGAGTAAGAGTTAGAATCCTAAGTTCGGTATTTTCTCGAATCACAGCGATTCGGTCGAGTGGTGGACGAGAGACGAGTTGATCCCGCGCGCGTCCTTATTACGCGTGAATGCAAAATCTTGGAGTTTCGTCAAAGGCTCAGCGAGGGTAGGAATTTTCCTACTTGGAATAAAGGCATGTAATGGCATAAGTTGTTTTGAGGTCGGAATAGGTCGTGTAATTTAGTCCCAAGATTTTGGGACTGAATATTGGAAATTTTTGGGACTGGATTTCGAGCAGTTCCGCTGTATTGAAAGATAAAAATTAGATAAAGAATAAGAATATATATGAATATATGAGATGATATGAATATAGGAATATATGAAATGAATATATGATAGAACTACATAAGATTATGAAGTATCACAGATTAGACAAGTGACAGTAAAGCATTGGTGTGTATAAGCTGTGCAGCCTATATGCGCAAGTGCAGCGTGCCGAGTAATATAGTGTACCTATGAGTGCGGATGTCCGATCCACGGGGATAGGTGTGTTGAATACGAAGTGGGCTTGTGAATATTATCTGGACTCATTATTTGTGTGTGAAGAGTCTTCGCGTACGAATGCTAAGAAACAAACTAAGCGATGCGAATTAATTCTTGTGTAATGGAGACTAGGGCCTATGTCTCCCCTGTCTTCCGATGGATTGTTTCTTAAAGATAATATTATTCGGTTTATTTATGATTTATTAATGGCTAGGTGATCTTGCTACAAATGCCCTCTCTCTCGAGGTGTATCAGCCTATCTGTAGTAGAGTTGAGTGTATCTCCTACCATTCCGATACTCGAAATGCTTAAATGTTAAACCTTATTTGCCACCCTTCGAGATCAGAAATATCTCTATTCTGAATCAGCAGGAAGATTTGCTCTTCGAGATCCACAGGTATCCTCATCTCTCGAATCTCGGATCTCAGGTGTGAATCTTTAATGTTGGCTAGGCATCACCATGTAAATGATTAACGAGATATAAAGAGATGCTAACAAATTATAAACAGAGTGAATATAATATAAATGACTAATATTTAATCCATGAAAATGTGAGGTTACAACACTAAGTGTAGATCTAGAACATCTTGAATGAAAATACCAATATGTAGTATGTAAAAAACATCGGTACTATTGTCAGAGGGAAAAATACAAATCCTGGGCTCTCCTTGCTCAGTGTAAACATTTGCTCACGATTTAATGCCTTTAGTTAAATACGATTCTGGAGTACCTCGAATTCTACGCCCTTTTTGCTTTTAATGATGAGAAGACAGAACTCGCGCTGACGTCGCGACGTTGAGACGTCGCGACGTTGAGGCCGTCGCGGCGTTCTTGGCTTAATGGCTTTTATATTAGTTATTGACGTCGCGGCGTTAGGCGTCTGGCGTGGGGGCGTCGCGACGTTGGAGCGTCGCGTGTTTTCCACCCCGTCTTTATGCACTTTCATCCTCTGCTCCATAATACTTCCAAAAACTGCCCTTTTCGTACCAATTGCACCTGTATTCACACCAACTGTACTAATCAGATATTGAGCTATAATCATACGTATTTAAATGTAAAATAATGCTAAAAACGTAAGACGAGCCTTGGGGTATAACTTTGAGTGTTTTAGGCCTCATCACACCCCCAGGCGAAAACATTGCTTGTCCCAATTAAGAACTAACTCTAGCGAACACACACTCTTGCATCATAGTCTAACCGCGAAGATTGTGGTGCCCATGCGATAGATAGAGGATCGAGTGGGCCAGGTTACCGCTGCATTGCCCTTTACTGTTTGGGATTCCGCAGGGATTTGCGAAAGTTGTTGACTTTCGAAGAACTAGGTTGAACCGGTGAAGTTGACTAGTGCTAACTCACAAGATATTCAATAACCTTTCCCAGGGACCACATGTGTGAAATAAATGACCTCTAGTGTACACTGGTTCAGCTTCCGAGCACGAGTTCAACCGCCTGCTATACATAGAACAAAATAGTGCCGTAGTTTATGTTAAAGTGTCCATGTAAGCGGGGATTAGTTGAGTGACTCCTACCCGGTTAAGTTTAGGGCATCGGGCATTGGTTCCCTCGAGAACGTCACCAAGACACTCAACTAAACTAAGGGCCCTAAGGTGTAGAGCTCCGTCTTACGTCGCTGTAGCGGGTAGTGGAAATTGATGACTCCGTGGAGTTGGCGCTCGGGGCATTGGGCTTTAGGCCCAGCAGATTTGTGAGTTAGATTAGAAGATCACTTATTCTATCTCTATATATATTTTTCTCTTTTTTTGTTATTTTTATTTTGGGGCTCGAAGGCGTCTCTTTTATTCGATTGTCCCATCTCTTTAGTGTTTAGAGACTCCCAAGGTTTGTTGAACCTTAGTAGTCGGGGTCGGTACCTAGGCATACCATATAGATCATTTGTGTGTGAATGTGATAGGCTCCTTGAGAAATGGTTTCTTGAATAACCGGAGGTGATTCACTATTCCTCCCCACCTATTCAACCTAATTCCCGATCATTCAAACATCCATTGAATCCTTTCTTCCATGACAATAGTGGATTCGGCTCAAAAGTAATCCCCTACTCTCAAGCATGGCATCACACACACAACTACCTAAACACGACACCACTACACATGTATATGATCTACTTAAAACACAAACATGACTAAACACAAAACTTAACATCCTAAGATAAGCAAGCGTAAATAAAACTAAACAGAAATGTAAACTAACATGCATAAATGAAAATAAGCTACAGCACACATAAACATAAACTAATCTAAGAAAAACCAGGCACCACACACCAAGACAAAATGGGTAGTGTCCCATTGATGATGAAATAATAGAGGAAGGTGGAGAGGAACTCACACGGTGATCGAGGCGGTCGAACGTGGTGAGGTGGCGGGGTGGCAGAATTTGGTGGAGTCTTCAGAAATTTGAATTGTGGGCTGGAGCGGCTAACTATTTCTTTGAAGAATAGTGGCTGGTTAGCCCGACAAGCATACATATCATTGTGAAGTGCCTCATATCTGTGTGATGAGGACTCGGTGCTCCTGGGTCTCGTCCCAGAATGCATCAAAGTGCTCAGTAAGGGAGAGCACCGGGTCCTCGAGGTCGGTGTGGGTGCGGGAGGGCTGCCTCCCAGGTGAGGCTCTTGTGGTGGTGCGAGAGGTGGGTGAGACGGGCCCGCCTAATGTCCTCTAGGGTCCTGAGGAGTCAAGCGGGCTGATAAGTCATGAAGCTCGTCCTGTCCAAGGGCTCATGACACACAGATATTGATCCACCGGTCGTGGTACACGGTTTGTCCTCTTACTTGGAATATTGCTTTGATGGGGTGCTGACCACTTCGATTGTCATCTAAGGGCACCTGAGCTCGTTTATAAACCATAAATGAGGAAGGGTGCCCCGAATTCATTTTAGCGTCAGATTATGGAGGATGATCCTCTTGTAACTTTTTGTGACATCAAAAGATATCTGAATGATGGCATAGTTGAGGGGCACGCTTGACAGTCACTTCACACCGTTAAAATTAGTTGGAATGAGACGCGGCATTGATGAAGTGATGCGGACACCCCCAGGGATATAAACCCCGAATGTTTGGCACTTTAAAATGGATGCGTGGCCCTCGTGGTTGAGTTTCCACTCACCCTGATGCATTTATCGAGACCCCAATGACTTCGGGGTAGTAAGGTCATTTCGTATATAGTCGTCAAGGCTCTGGGAACATGGTCGAAGATCATAAAAATTAGGATTTGATAGACTCCTGCTGAAGTCTACCATCACGCCCCTCACTTGGACCTTCTTGACGACATGGGAGGCGAGATTGGCGTAGAGGTGGGGTCGGATCCTCCTTTGGCCAGGCCACGTTTTGTAGGCAGCTGCACTCTTTCAGGACATTGGGGAAAGGATAGGACTCTGGGAGGTAATGAAATGAAATGGCACCCAGGTGGCACACCTGTTGAGCTAGACAATATGAAACACAGAGTGCACTGGAAGCGAAGACTAACTAAGTGCAGCTAGGACCTAAATGTGACCCTCTGGCGGAGAAATGGAGCCTAAGTGTGACCTTAAATGTGGCTCTATATGTGAACTCCTAGACTGGGTGGATGACCCCTAGACAGGTGCGAGGGCGCTTAAGTGGAGTGTTAAAATGGTGAGCAGGGACAGGGGATTGAGATTTGTGGAAAGAGAGATCGTGCGGCGGTCGGGAGGGAGATATCGGAGGGCGAGAATGGCCTCCAGGCCGGTGAAAGGTGGACTGCGACAAGGGTTTGGGTAGGTGCGCTACCACGGGACCAGGGTTCGGAGTAAGAAGAAGGAAGGGTAGGGGCGATTAGTGCCCGAAAAGTGCTATTTTGAACCACATATTAGATAGGTTTTAGTGCTTTGCGCTAATCATGTCATTGCAGTCACGATTAAAGTGTTAGTCTTGATTTCTATGCGGTTTAGAGGTTATTTTAGGTTGTTTTGCGGGTTTGGCGTACTTTGGGAGTTCGATGCTCGAGACATATGATGAATCATGAAGATTAGACGATTGTCAACCATCAGTCATGCAAATCAAAGAAGAATGAAGGCAAGAGTGAAGAAAAATCAATGCGATGGGAGCGGGAGGCGAAATGCGGTGGTCGGCAATTCGGGGAATTTAGCTAAGATTGCGAAAATTTATTTGGGATTGCGAAAATTAGCAATCATGGCGAATTCGCAATCCCCAGCGAAATTGTGGCCACAAGCTAGACTCGGGATTTCGCTAAACCTTATTCTAAAGCGAAATTTTGCATTTTCGCTACTCACAAGAATTTCGCTAAGCTAGCGAAATTTCGCTAGCTAGCGAAATTGCCACTGCCTAGCGAAAATTCCTGATTTCGCTATCTCTTGGTGATTTCGCTAGCTAGCGAAATTGATATGCCTTAGCGAAATTCACTGCCTTGTCATACTTTTGTAATTAATGCAAGCCAGGCTTCCAATTTTGGTGTGTGCTCTTGTCCTTAAATTATGCAAAATGTTATTTATTGTAGTTTCATAATAAATGGGTGGCCTATATAAACCCTATGGTTTTATCAAAGCAAAAAAAAGAAGAAGGAAAAATTGGAGAAATCTTTGGCACATTTTGCTTTATGTAAAAAATATTTTCCATGACTTTAGTTAGGGGTTTGGTTTTCTCTGCACACCTGTCTCTTTCCATATTTTCTTGTTGCCCGAAACACCCTCTTGAGGATAATGACTCGAGATATGCTTAGCTAAGCCTCTTTCTTTGAAGGAAGGAAGCTGGCAATTAATTAGGGCATATGCGGGTTGTCTCTTGTGTTAAAGGATTCACAGTCTTTATGTTTTATGGCCACTATCCTTTCAAAATATGGTTGAATAGCATTGAATGTTATTGATCGGCCAATACTTACCATGCTTTAGGATACGGTGCATACTTATTCTTTAGATGTGCGTGGTTCATTAGATGGTCTTCCCGAGCCATTGAAATGATTTAATGTTAAGGGTTTCAAAGCCTTAAAAGGGGCCATAGACGCATGTTATCGTAACTCAAATAGGAGTTGATTTTTAGGGTGAGGTTTTGCTAGTTAAGCGTAGATCCAGGTTGTGGCTTGGAATTTATAGGTTGCTTGTCATGACATGCGAGGATAAAACCAGAGGACACTTGTTTGCCCTAAGTTACCAAGTTAGTGACCTAAATCTTCAAAGTTAACTTTTCACACTTCATTTTAAGTTTTTCTACAGTTAATCAGTTTTCAAACTCATTTACCTTTGTTTTGAAATAATCGAAAAAGTCAATAGAAAGCGCACGCTACTTGCACTTATACACCGTGATTTACCTTAGGATGAAAACATTACAGTGTTCGATACTGAACCCGGCTATCTTACAGGTAGCTTGACTACGGCGGTAGGAGGAACTTAGGTATATAAATTTTGTTGATTTTGCTTCCATTATCACGTGGCACAGATTAGGAGCAAAAAAATGGGAGTGTTTGGCCTTAAGCGGGATGCTTGTCCCGCGGCGTTCGGGACAACGTCGCGGCGTTTGAGGAATCTTCCAACGCGTCGCTGACGTCGGGAATAGCGTCGCGACATTCCAGAGAATGTTAAAAATCAACGTCGCGACATTGAATATCAACGTCGCGACGTTCCAGAGGGTGTAAAAAATTAACATTGCGACGTTGGATATCAACGTCGCGACGTTGAAGGAGGGTAAAATTGTGTCGCGGTATTTGCAGCGTCGCGGCGTTCTGGCGAAGGCTCAAAATGCACATTAAGCGACCGTAATTACAGATAAAAGAAAACTCCCCTCGTATAAATGTAAATCACGAGGACCTTTGTGTCGGTACTCTACATAAACGGACTCTCCCGAAATTACTTTTCGATCGCGTGTCTGAAATTATCTAGTGAAAAGTGATTCGATTACGGATATATGACAAACCAAAATAACTTAAAAGCGAGATAATAAAAAAAATTGAACCATAGAAAGGAAGAATTGCAAAGAAAAAAACTTGGGTTGCCTCCCGAGGTGCTATGTTTAATGTCGTTAGCTCGAAGCGACTACGAATATCTCAATATTAACAAGGAACCCAGAGCTCTTAAACAACTTCACTTGTACTTGATGCGGTGTGGTTAAGGGAATGATTGCTTATCAGCTTGAATGCAAATACGGCTTCAATCGTTTGGGTGAAGTAGCTGTGAATGTTCCTTTCTCGGGATGTGCCAGCCTATGCCCTGAAAAAGACGAATTGCCTTGAAGGTAGAACCATCCCCAGACTTCAATTTTCAGGAAGAGAGTTTTGGGGCAGAGTCGCAGAGAACTTGTTGTCACTTTCAATTCCCTTCTTGGTAATGTGTTTATCGTGCCAGGCTTTTGTCTTTTCCTTGTAAATGCGGGCATTTTCATAGCTTTGTTCTGGTCGTCCTAGTTCATTGTGCGGGACGGCTTCTCCGCGGCTAGTGTCTTTGTACATGTTCAGCTAGCAGGAGTTGCCGGTAAGGCTCGATGCTCTAATTCAGCTGGAGGATGGCGTGCTGCCATCTGCTCGTTCTAAAGGGGCGACATACCCAGTGGTGTTTCATCTTTTGGTTGGTCGCCCGAGTGCATCTTCAATCTTTTAGACCAATCCTTCACTGGGTATTAGCTTATTTTCTCGGAATGGACTTAATTTCTCGATTTGATACCTCTGTACCCGTTCGAGTATTGGGTGGTATGCGAGGGATGTACGATAAATGCCCCATACTTTGTAAAACCTTGACCAATCACCTTAATGCGAGAAATGAGTACCATTATACGTGATCAGGTGCTTTCTGAGGGTTCATCAGTGAGAATATGTGTTCTTGAAGAAATTGAGCCACGACCTTGGCATTGTTGGTGCGGGTGGTGCTTGACCCACTTCGAGGCATAGTCTTTGCCCGTGAAGATGTACGAGGTTGTTATAAGATGGAAATGGTCATGAAATCCTATCCCCCATGGGTAAAGCAGTTCTACTTCGAATGGGATTAAAACGGTGGTTCGTCCTTTCACAAAATGCCCCCGTTCGTTGACATTTGTCCGCATGTGGATACGAGTAGTGAGCATCTTTGAATAAAGGCTAGTAGAAACCGATTAGAGAACCTTGGGCTAACGTTCTTTGGCACGCTAATGTCCACCACATGGTAGAGTGTGGCAGTGGTTTAAAACACTGTTCATTTCATCCTCAGGCACACATCTCCGGATCACTTGGTCGGCGCAATGTTTGTAGAGGATTGGCTCCTCCCAATAGTAGTGTCTCAAGTGTGCGAAAAACCTGCTACGTTGATAGTTGAGTGCAGAGGGCGGCATGGCTGCAGATAATTCCGCGTGTCTGCAAACCATGGAGGCTTTGCCCTCACGTGCTGACTAACTAATAGGTGCTCCGTGCGGAGTCGTCATTCACTTGAACCTCATCGCGCACCCCTTGAATCGTGAAAGATGATACCTTACTAGGTTCTCGGTGCCTTTCTTGTCTTTAATCTCAGTTGAATTCTTGCGGCAAAAAGAACCCATCGGATGCAGGGGTTTTGGTGTCTTTTTAGTCATCAAGTATTTTATGGCATAATGATGGGGTGTGGACCCGACCTTGTTACCAATCGAATAAGGCACGAATTTGTGAGCACTTAAAGACAATGGCCAATAGTTCTTTTACGTAGTGGCATAATTCAATGACATCATTCGAGTTCTGCTTGCATAGTAGATTACACAGAAAATTTTCTCTCGCTTACCTTTGACTTTGCCCATTCGCAAAATCAAACTGCGTCACACATAAAGTTCCAAATGGAAAGGACCAATCAGAACCCACGACAATAGGGTGATACCAACTTATCTTTTAACTGCGAAATGCATGCAAACATTATTGAATCGAACTCAAATACAGGATCCCTTGGACGAGAAGGTTAGACAACGGTTTCTGTCTGAGAGAAGTCTTTGATAGATCCTTTATAGAATCGACGTGGCACAAAACTTCTAATCCCTTTTCACGGAGTGAGGGGCGGAGGTAATTTTGATTGTGATCTTTGCTGCATGCTGCCTCTATTCTCTTCTATTTGAAATCAGAAGTCAGGAGTACAATACCCTGCGTACCATAAATGGCACTTCTCCCGATTAGTACTTCATTGGTCTCTCACATCTTATCAATATTGATCTCAAATTTTCCAAACAGTTATCAAATGAATTACCCAATACTAAAAAATCATCCATGAAGATTTCGATTGTCTTCTAAACCATGTCAGAGAAAATGGCCATCATACATCGTTGAAAGGTGCCCGGTGCATTGCACAGTCTAAAGGGCATCCTCCTGAATGCGAATGTCCCATAGGGACATGTGAATGTCGTCTTCTCCTGATCTTCGGGGGATATAACAATTTGATTGTAGCCGGAATATCCATCAGCAATAATATGCATGGCCAAAATTTGTCGATTAACCATCGATCTAGAAAGCGGTAATGGGAAATGATCTTTTCTAGTAACTTTGTTGGGTTCAGATAATCAATACAAATCCCTCCACCGTTATTGTTCGGCGTTAATATGTTATTCTCAGTTCTTATGACAGATTGTTTCACTCCCTTCTTAAGAATACTACTTGAGCTGGACTTACCCATGCAGCATACGAAATAGGGATAAATTACCACAGTATCCAGCTAGTTCAATCACCCCAAGCTTTGAGACTACCTCTTTCATCGTTGGATTCAACCTCCTGCGCTTCCAACGAAGGTTTATGCCCGTCTTCCCCAACAAAATCGATCATGCACATGGAAGAGGCGAATCCCTTTTAAATCGGTGAGACCACCAGAGCGCGTTTTATGGTCTCCTGGGACCCTGACGCTTCTCCTCCTCTAGTTTTAGTCAAGGATCTTTGAGATGATCAGCGGTAAGGTAGATGCTATCGAAGATATGCATGCTTCAAATGGTAGGTAGAGGTTTTGTTTGCATCTTAGGTGGTTGTTCAGCGGAGTAATGTGGGTCGAGTATTTCCTCCTATTGGGTCAGAAAGAATCAGCCAAATTTTACATATTCCTGCGCACTCTTCGGCTCATATTCTCGGGATCATTATGTACAAGGCTAGCCTCAAAGGATCAGTGAGATAGCTTTGGTTAGACTTTATAGCCTCTGCTATCTACGCCATGAAACAGAGTATCACTCTGTAGGATGTCTCACGACCAAACACGTTGAACTTGACTTCTATCTTCTGCGCTCTCAATTTTAGTTCTCCCTCCCGAGACATCAATCATTTGCCCTTCCAGGTTGCAAAGAAAGCAGTCACTTTAAAATTATGGGTATTTCTTTATCCTCTTCCATATATAAGACAATGAAATCTGCTTTGGGAAGATAAACTTGTCAACTTTTACTAAAACATCTTACATTACCCTACAGGATGCTTGAGGATATGTCGGTGAAGTGTATTTATGGTTGGGCGAGCTTCACCTAATCTAAGCGTTTAAAAATGGTGAGGCATGAGATTAATGCTGGCACTAAATCACGCAAGACTCTCCTCGAAGATAGCATTTCGATGGTGGGGGATTGAGACAGTGGCGCACGGGTCCTTAAGCTTTCTTTGCGACCCCTGCGAAGTATGACACTACATTCCTCGGTCAGTTAAGCTGTTTCAAAATCGACGATCTTCTCTTACAGAGACGATGTGTCTTTCATAAACTTTACATATGGGCGCTCTGTTTGAGCATCGACAAACGAGGATATTGATGTGTAACTTCTTGAACACTTCATGAATTTGGTGAAGCGCTATCAGAAACATGCTTAACTTTTAGATGTTGTGGATGGAATTGGTGGGTTGTCCCTTGCTTGATGAGTGTTTCCCTCTGGTGTCTCACTGAAATTCATATCAGCATGATCGTGGTAGGCTAGATGACCGTCTTAGTCTCTACCTCCTCTATAACTGGGGATTTCCCTTGTGTCTCAATTCACCACTTCTACGCATGAAATTTGCTTTAACATGTTCATTCCATCTCTTCTTGGGTTTATGAATTGCTTGGTAAGGAGCAGTGCCTTCTGTCAATAGGTTAGCCATTGGCCATACACCTCTCAAAAATTCGCAAACGTAAACAGTTGTTCAATTGGGTGGCATGTTCTTTATAATACCTTGGTCTCATTCATAAAGGCGGTGTGTGAGGTGAGCATCTATCACGGGCTTGTTAAGTCCTTTTTCTCGGAGGTGGATTTAACAACCGAGTTGAGTGGCATGTTGCTTTGATTGTTCCTCCATTCATACCCTTTATTGTTCACGATTCGATTAGGTTATTCGCCACCTGTCCTTGATTTTTGGTTACGATTGTTATTTCCCATACTTGTCCTTGTTATTGTGGTACGGTTACGATTGAATCTCGGCACATCACTGGGCTGCTCTACGGTTTGGTTTCTTTGTGATGATACATTAGCTATTGTCTTGTCCTCTAAAAATTCTAGCTCCCATAGGTTAGATCTGTATGGCTATTCGCGGAGTTCAGCAGCTGTATGATTAAGCCCCATTTAGTCAATTGTGCAGCATGATTAACAGTTGTTGAGGAACCTCATTCAGGTGCCACCCGTGGCTTTTTTCTTGGTGTAGTCTTGCCACTTTGCGTATGGTTGTATTAGTCGCGGCATCTTAGAGATTTCATAAGCTGATGCGTGGTTTTCTTCATTGGTGCTCCTCAGTAGAGGCATCAATCACTGTTCTAGTTACATTCCTCAGACCATTATAGAACGTATGGACCTGCATCCATCTTGTTAGTCTGTGATGTGGGCACTTTCTCAGTAGTTCTTGAAATATGTCCCATGCCTATGCCAGGTTCTCTCCTTTTAGTTGTCCAAGGCCCAGTCTCTTGCCTGAGTTGTGCAATTTTGAGGTGGAAGAACTTTGGTGATTTTACGCCTAAATGGATTCCATGAGTAATGGAATCGGTGGCTACATTTGTTGTGATACTTGGCTCTATCGCTAGTGAGTGGGAACAATCTCGGCTGGCGAGTGCCTGTGATGACCCACAGTTGCGAGTCGTGTCGCAGACTTCGAGGAAGTTAGTCAGATGCATATTTGGATTCTCATGGGGTAGTCCATGAAATAAGATGTTCTGAGCATGCATGTGTTGCCGACTGGCTCGAAGTTGTTTGCTGAATAGGTGGTCTTGGATAGCGTACACATGCTGGCTGTAGGCGGTAAGGCAAACTCCTCTAACAACATGAACGGATCATCTGACTGTATAAACGGCCTGGGTGCTTGATTCCTTATGTTATTCCCATTTCGACCCCTATGTGGCTCATTTTTCTCAATACTCAGATCCTGCTCTTCATTGTTTTCCATGATTTCTAGATTTCTAGTTTGTTCTGTTCTTTGTTCTCGGCGTGTTCTGTGTAAAGTCCTTTCTGGCTCAGGATCAAACAGATGTTGGTCAACCTGATCTCGTCGTCGCATGTACTCACTGAAACCTTAACCTGCAATCACACATGAAACAAAAGGCAATTACGACACTTGTAAAAACAAATAAGAACAAAAATTCCAGAGTAATATCTAATTGCTTTATTCTCTATATCACTCTAAACCTATCCCCGGCAACGGCGCCAAAAACTTGACAGGCCGTAAAACGTGGTGTGTATAACTGTACACCTATGTGCGCAAGTGCACGCGTCGCCCTAAGTAATATAGTGTACCTATGGTACGGATATCGATCCACGGGGATAGGTGTGTTGAATACAGAGATGGGCTTGTGAATATTATCTGGATATAAGTGTTGTGTGAAAGAGTACTCGCGTCTGAATGTAAACTAAACTAACTGATCTGAATTAATTACTGTGTAATGGAGACTAAGGCTATGTCTCCCCTGTGCTTTACGATGGATTATTTCTTGAATAATATTCGATTTATTTATGATTTATTAATGGCTAGGTGATCTTGCTTAAATACCCTCTCTCGAGTGTATCCTTTATCTCGCTAGTAGAGTTGAGTGTATCTCTGCCCAGACTCGATACTCAGAAATGCAAAAGTTCTAACTATGTTGCCACCTTCGAGATGAATATCTCTATTTAAGAATCAGCTAGAAATTTGCTTTACTCAGATCCCTGGGTATCCTCATCTCTCGAATCTCGGATCTCCAGTATAGTCATGCTAATGTTGGCCAGGCATCACCATGTAAATGATTAACAGATATAAAGCAGATGCTAACAAATTATAAACAAATTGAATAATATAAATGACTAATCATTAATCCATGAAAATGTGACAGGGTTCAACAACACCACAAGTGTGGTCCAGAACATCTTGAGATGAGAAAATACCAATGTGTAGTATGTAAAACATCAGTATTATTGTCCAGAAAGAGGAAAAATACAAATCACGGGCTCTTCTTCTTCGCTCGGTGTATTTCTTTCGATTTAATTTTAGTTCGTATGATTCTGATGCCTCGAATTCTGCGCCCCTTTTTGCTTTTAATGATGAAGACGGAACTGTGGCGGCGTGGCGTCGCGGCGTTGAGGCGTCGCGGCGTTGCGACATTGACTTTATATTAGTTGACTGGCGTCGCTGGCGTTGGAGCGTCATGACGTTTCCACCCCATCTTTATGCACTTTCATCCTCTGCTCGGAATACTTCCAAAAGCGCCTGTTCACTCAATTGCATGCATTCACAGCTTGTACTAATAAGATATTAAGCTATAATAATACGTATTTAAATGTAAAATAATGCTAAAAACGTAAGACAGACGCGGGTATAACCTGAGTGTTTTAGGCACTCATTAACAACACATGCTATAAATGCACAAATGATTGGAAAATAGTTACATGTATGGTAAAAGAATTATAGAATCAGATAAATTGAGGACAAAGATATATGAAAAATGCAAAGATACAAATATATATGGTTGTAAATATACATATGATTCTTAGAATAACAATAATTATTCGAGATATAGAGATAATATCTTGAACAAAATACACATGGATTATGCAGCAGAACATAGTAGAGGGATGGTGGTATGCTGTAAAGGGATATAGTTGTTGCAGCATACAATTTAAAGATATCGAGGCCCTGTTTGGGTAGATGACATAAATCCCGTTTGGATCATTATAGCGGCCCGTTTAGTCATGCGATAGAGATCATTATCTGGAAATCTGGTGATAGTGCAACCGGTACATATAGATAGAATCTTGTCTCGTACGGTGATAGTACCTTCAATTTATCTTTGTTATTTCATATCAGCTTCTAAGGTATTTGCCAGACATGAAACCTAAAAGAAAATGACAAGTATGTCTGAGTAAATGTATAGAATATATGATATGATATGAGAAAGCTGCTAGCTATGTGATGATGGTATACGAGTTACAATAACAAAGAAGTAAAATCTGATATATGACCCGTTATATGAAAAGTCACCTTAGTACATGAAAGTATATGAAAGGGCGAATAATTGTATATGACGGTATGTAGAAATACAAGTCACCGTGCATGAAAAGTATATGAACAAGTATAGTATATGAAAGAGAGAAAAGTATATGGCCATTATACAAGTCTGAGAAATAAAAGTGTCGATGACAGAAATATCGATAGATAATATGAAAGTCACGATTATATGAAAGCTAGCGGTATATGAAAATCATAGGAAAATATAGTATATGAAAAGTACAAGATGAAAATATAGGGAATGACAAACATGATGAGATTCCTCTCGAATGCATAAGTGAATGTCAATTCTATAATCGGAGTGGCTTATAAATGTATAAAGTATATGACAACTATAAGATCGTATAGAGAAAATATATGTAGTAAAATATTATGTAAGAAATGAATAGCATAACAGGCGTGTAGCCACTATATGAAAGGAGACATGATAGGTCTGAGGATAAGAAATGATATGTAATAGCATAGAATGTAATAAGTCATATTTGAAAGATGAAAAAGACTAGAAAGCAGGTGAAAGGCAGATGAAAGCATACAAAAGTGCAGTATATGAAAAGTACTAAGAATGTAGAGAGATAAAAGTATGGGGCGGTATAAGATAGGTTATATGAAAGTATTTGAGATATGAAGTATATGATATATGCACGGTATCTGAACATGAAGAAATGAACATGTATAGGAAACTTGCAAGAATATGATCTAATAATATGAAATAGATAAAGTATACGATATAAGCAAATGACAAGAAATAGGCAAAGTGTATGTGATGAATGAATGATATGATATATGCACATGTTTTGAACCACATGAAAGGCATTAGACAAGATGATGAGTGTTAGAAGCCATAAGTATATGATCTGTATTGGTATAAGAATGTATTCGATTAATGTTATTGGTCGTCCATGTATATGTTTTCCCACTAAGCGTAAAGCTTAGCATGGGTTTTTAATCCGTGTAGGTACGAAGCGAAGACAGGATAGGACGGGACATCCCACGTCGGCACGAGGCCATCTCGGAGATAAGGTGCTCACTTGTAGCTGTTCTAAGCGATCTACGATTTTATATGTATAGTTTTGTAATAGTGAAGAAATTGTAATAGTACAAGTAAAAGGGACTCTAGTATATGTGTATAGAATATAATGAATGTCACTATGTTGGTATGTATAATGTATATGTAAAAGAATTTTGTTATTCTGAAATTATGCATATGAATGAGAAAACAAGGACAGGTGTCAGCTCTGAGAAGAAAAGGTTAAAGAGTCCTAGTCACGAAGTGTGACACCCTCGCTTGACACCCCATCGGGTGCCGGGTTGGGGGCGTCACAACTTATCCCTCATAAACATCATAATTGATCAATCGATGAATATACCTTGTAAATAGAAAAACAATCTTCCTTCTACACTTGAAACTCTTAGTCTTGACTCAATTGTTTTCTTAGACATGCCCCGTAAAGTCGAATATCTCATAACTGTTGGCAACATGCTAAAGTAGCAATCATTAAATATAAGACCTTGAGAAATAGTCAAAATTCATAAAAGTGTACAATATAAGGTTTTATTAACCTTAAGGGTCTCACACAATGAAGAAGCAGGGATTCATTCTCTCACTTCCCTTATTGATCGTATACGCACATGTGGTATGAATCACATGCTATGGTGTTCTTTCTTTTTCACAAAGAGTGTATGTCCTTTATATCTTATAAACAACATCATACAAACTTATGTCTAGATACCTCTAGTATCTAACTTAAATTCTCTAATCATCTCTTTTAATTGAGAATTTATGCCTGGCATTTAATAGGCATTTATGGATAGTGGGGAAATCCAACTCGATCATATACATAAAATGACCTCAGCTTGATTCACATTCAAGGTGACTATTGCTCATGTGAGAGGGCCAATCTCGAGCCTATTAGACATACTCATCATGTGTAAAATGTATACATATTCATCTCACTCGTGTGCCCTATACACAATATGTGTGTGTGTGTGAAAAAAAAAATCACTTGGGCATAATGAATTTTTCATCAACATTCATTCATAAATGATACATCAAATATTACATAGAACATTTACATCAAATTCTACGCAACCCCAAGGACCTCACATGTCCCACAAAAACATCTCTAGCTATGGGCTTCGTTAAGAGATCGACTATCATATTATGCGTAGAAATGCATTGCACTCGTACTTTCTCTTGTGCAATAATGTCTCTAACAAAGTTATACTTTACATCAATATGTTTGGTACGACTATGGTATTTAGGATCTTTAGTAAATGTAATAGCAACTTGACTATCACAATTTATAGTCACATGCCCTTTACTTTGGTCTCATACTCTTAAATTCTCAAGGAATTGTCGAAACCAAACAGCTTCTTATACCCCAACAGAACACACTATGAACTCAGCTTCCATCGTGGACAAAGCTATACAGGTTTGTTTCTTGCTACTCTAAGATATAGTGCCATTATCAAGCAAGAATACATAATCAGATGTTGATTTGCGCCCATTCAAGTCTCCCTCATAATCAGCATCAGTATAACCTCTTAGGCACAAATCTGACCCTTGATAACAAAGGCAATAATTTATGGTGCCTTTTAAGTACCTCATAATTATTTTTATTGCTTTCCAATGTCGGATCAGGTTTGGCGATGTCGGCTTACTAGACGATGGCATAGCATATGCAGTCGTGTACACATCATGGCGTACATCAAACTACCCACTGCATTGGAGTAAGATACTCTTAACATAGCTTTTGTCTCTTTAGAAGTCTTGGGACACATAACAAGGCTTAAGGATTCTCCATTTTCTATTGGAGTATCAATGAGATTGCAACTTGACATGTTGAATCGCTCAAGAATCTTTTTAATGTACACCTCTTGTGATAAAGATAAAAGTTTCTTTGAAAGATCCCTATGGATTTTAACTCCAAGTATAAAATTTGCTTCTCCCATATCCTTCATCTCAAAATTAGATGATAACCATTCCTTAATGGATAATAGATACCGCTTATCATTTCCAGCCTATCATAAACATAAAGTGATAAAATGAAAATTTTGCTTTTTGACCATTTCACATAAGCACAGTGGTCTTTTTCAATCATTTTGAAGTCGTAAGAGATTATAGCTCGATAAAATCTTAAATTCCACTGTCTAGATGCTTGTTTAAGGCCATATAATGATCTCTGCAACTTGCGGACTTTATCTTCTTGGCCTTTAACAATGAAACCTACAGGTTGTTCCATTTAGATTTTTTCATTTAGCTCACCATTTAAAAATGTCGTTTTGACATCCATTTGACGTAACTCTAGGTCCAATTGAGCAACTATGGCTAGAATAAGGTTAATCTGATAAACTCCCTGTACTCATTGTTGAAAAGGTCTTCAAAGCTCATACCTTTTGTCAGGGTATACCTTTCGTTACAAGACGAGCTTTATATCTTTTCAATGGATCCATCGGCCTTTCGTTTCATTTTGAGAACCCATTTGTTCTCGATTGCCTTGCGGCTAGGTGGAAGATCAACAAGTTCACATACCTGATTGACCTTCATAGATTCCATTTTTTCTTCCATTGCTTTCCTCCATTTTTCCTTAGTAGGACATGATAAAGCCTCAAAATTGGTTCGAGGTTCCTCATCATCCTCAGGTGTAACGATCAAAGCTTCCCCTTCGATTTCAAAACATCGAAGAGGAAAGATTTTCCGTTTACGTCTCCCACTCAGGTCAAGAGGTTGACTCCTACTCAATTCATGAAGTTGAGGAAGTTCACTTGCTACCTCTAACAGAACTTTTCTCCCACTGGGTTCAAGAGCTCGAGGCAAAGCTTCTTGGGCCTCAATCGATCTTATGTTAGTGAAGTCTGGGTCCTTCACCTCATAGAGTATATCCTTTTTACGTACTTCACCCTTACTTGGAAAAACATCTTCCATAATCAAATTCAGTTAGTGTTTCATCTGCTTGTTCACCTAAGAAAACATATCCTTTCGAGTACTCTAAGTACCTAATAAAGATACACTTCTTTCCTCTCGGACCTAACTTTCCATATTTATTAGAAGGATCATGAACATAAGCAGCACACCCCCAAAGTCGCAAAAAACTTAGGTCAATTTTCCTGCCATTCCATAGTTCATATGGGGTGGTTGGAACGGATTTGGAGGGCACACGGTTAAGAATATAAACAACAGTTAATAAAGCATCCCCCCAATATGAAATTGGAAGATTTTCTTGGGCCATCATAGACCTAACCATATCTAAAAGGGTTATATTATTTCTTTTAGCAACACCATTTTGTTGCAGTGTACTTGGAATAGTTAACCGTCTAGTTATTCTCTCATCATTGCACAATTTCTTAAACTGTTCAGATAGATATTCCCTTCCACAATTAGTTCTTAAAGTTTTTACTTTATTTTCTAATTGATTCTCTATCTCGTTGAGATAAAGTCTAAAACATTCTAAAGCTTCAGACGTATGAGAAATCAAATGAACATGACCATAACGGGTAAAGTCATCTATAAAAGTAATAAAATATGAGGCTCCATGCCTTGCCCTCACATTCATTGGTCCACAAATATCGGAATGTATTAATTGAAATGGATAATCAGCTCGTTTTCCCTTCCCAAATGGTTTTCTAGTTGCTTTTCAAACTAAACAAGTTCGCATATTGGTAAATTGATTTTGGCGAGAGAGCCCAATAATCTCTCTCGAGCCAATCTTTCCATTATATCTTTCCCAATATGCCCTAGTCTAGCATGCCAAACATTTACATCATCACTACTAATATTAGAATATGGAGTTAAGGAAAAGCAATTATAAATACTGTAAGAACTGAGAAAATTCCAATTTTCGAAAAAATGGTAAAATGGTCATTTCGGTAAAAATCTGAAATTTTTCTAGATCTCGGATGATGAAATGGATTTCACTGTTGGAACTGCCTTGCGAAATTCAGCCATCACGCCGAATTCCTCAGTCGACTCGAGACAATAGGAATTCACTTGCTTTGCGCACCCGTGCCTGGTGTCAGAAATCCGCTCGAGACATGACAGAAAAGTCACCTAATTATACGCACTCGCGACACACGTCATAAGATTAGAAATGGGATGATAGAAATCTGACGGCTCAGATAACGCTGCGTAAAAAATCTAAAAGAAGTGGGACAATATTGACAAATTTATGGAATTGTAAATGATAATGAGACAACAGATGAACAGTGTTCATTTTCTTCAAAAAGACCAAAAAATGTGCAGTGGCTAAAGGGAGATGCAGTGGGCTGGGAGATCTGATTTTTTAGAGAGAGAAGGAGCTCATTCTCTCTAGATTTTCGGTCAATCGATCGGGCTGCTCCTCGACGGAGCAGCAAGAAAGCCGCTTCACGCCGGGCGAAAGGCGCGTGACACGCTTTAGTGGAGTTCGACAACTTAAAAGGTAGGGATCTTTCCACTAAGGCCGACCGCTAAGAGCCATGTAAATGATTAGGAATGTTCTGAGGCTTGTTTTAGTCGTAAACTCGGTCTCAAAAGCTTTGAACATAGTGGAGAAAATTCTATTTGCGTGGTCGTGAACAGTAACCCGAGGGTTTCACTGTTCACGTGAATAGTGACATGTAAATTTTTGGTGTGAAAATGTGTTTGGTTGAGTGATTCAAAATGAATTGCTTGTGTTTGTTAATTAGCCCATGTGAGCTAATTTTGGTGTAATTGATTGTGAATTTGGTATAATATGTTTATATGATTTAGTTATGTTAATATATATGTATGTAACATATTAGCATGAATGTGTTGGAATTGGCATCATGTACTACATGCACTCGGTAAGACCTTGTGAATATTATTAGGAGTGAGATGACATGAAATGAAACAAAATACAAAATGTTTGTGAAAGGAATTTTGACGAAAGATTTTCTGAAGAATTGCCTTGGAGGGATGTCCAACAGATCACTTCGGATGAGGACCATGACTGTTTCGGAGAGTTATCCAGCAATTCGCTTCAAAGGGTAGTCCAATATTTTTACCGAAACTCGGTAGTATTTTTTCAAGAACAAATAGCTTTTGTTTTGAAAATTGTGATTTTACTCGTATTCGACTTAGGCATATGTGAGCAATGCATGAGATCACACTGGATTGGTCATGTGTATTCGAATGCGCTCATTTAAATTGCTCAATGTGATTGTTTGCCATGCATGTGCACTTAGCGGGAGTAACCTATGCAGGAATTCATTCCCACTGGCTTTCATACCTGTCGAGGATCACCATTTCGTGCATACTGTTGGAGCGATCGAAGCGCGACACTATTAGAGGCCGTTTTGAGAAGAAAGCCGACTTGTGGCTTTGCTATTGTTGTATAACATGTATTAGAACTCTATAATTTTAATATATGTTGTATTAAGAGTAATGTGTTAACTCTTGAATCATGTACGATATTTGGTTGGATATTTTGTGGGTATTAATGCAGGGGCCCAAGTGGCCATTATTTTTCTCGCATGTAGACCCTGTGTGGTCATTGTTGATTATTGGGACAGGTTGTATTTGGGTAGAGCTCCCCGCACAAAGGAGACTTTACTCGATTTTCATGAATGGTGTCGGGTTAACCGACATCCATGAGTATTCCATGGGTTGATGGGTTGTCAACGGACCCCTAATTTTGGGGCGTCACAAATACAATGTTCAACATCTAGTACAGGAAAACCATAAATAATATGTCCACAACCATAATAAATAGTACCATTCTTAATAAAAAAATCCAATACTT
The DNA here is from genome assembly GCA_016808115.1 of Tetrastigma voinierianum. Lineage (NCBI taxonomy): Eukaryota > Viridiplantae > Streptophyta > Magnoliopsida > Vitales > Vitaceae > Tetrastigma > Tetrastigma voinierianum. The sequence continues at coordinate 345,630 of JAEQBH010003899.1, read as the reverse complement.
TTAAAATGCAAACAATAACCTAATCCTACTAGAGAAACTACAAAGATTAGATTTCGTCGAATCTCCGGAGCAAATAGGACATCATGCAGGAACAAGATACGACCACCAAGTAAATCCAGCTTGCACGTGTCGATACCTTTAACTTCTACTGCAGAGTTATTTCCAACATATATCCACTTTGAGCTAGTGGGGATCCGACGATACTCCACAAATGCTCCTCGGTCTTTGGCTACATGGTGGGTCGCTCCTGAATCTACAATCCACAAAGGATATGACTCAGTGATTAAAATAGTGCTCGACACACAAACCATGTGTAAAGGAGTTGGAATTGGTGTTACCTTTTTGGGCTCAGAGCAATCATGAGCAAAATGACCCATATTTTCACAATTGTAACACTTAACTTTGCTCATATCCCTCTTATTTCCAGATTGCTTACCCTTTTTCTTATTTCTCTTAGGTTTAGATCCAAAATCCTTCATTTTCTTGTTCTTCTTCCAAAATCCCTTTTTCTTCGAACTTGAAGCCTTTCATGAATTCGACTCAGCCACAAAAGCTTGTCCTTGGATTTTAGCAGCACCAAGTCACTCATCCTCCGACTCAACATGACGAGCAACGTTGTCGAAAGTCTTAATGCTTTCGTTGTGAGTCAGGTTCACTTTCATGTGTTCCCAGGATCCTGGTAGGGAACGAATCACTACTTGTACTTGTTGCTCCTAGGTGAGGATGTGACCTGCTGAACGAAACTCCCTTATCATCTTAGACATCTCTCTCAGATGTTGTTTCACAGTATGATTAGGAGGCATCTTGTATGTGTCAAACTTAATTGTTAGTTGTCTCAGCTTGGCCACAGTGGTTCCCCCAAATTTCTCATTAAGGGAATTCCATAACTCATAAGTAGTGTCGTAGTCCTTGAATTCATAAGCAAGGTCATCTGTCATTTAGCTCACCAGTATGCCACGTGTCGAAGCGTCAGCTTTCTTCCAAGTTAGATAAGCCTCAATAGCATGCCTATGCTAAGTTGAAGTTCCCTCATCGGGGTCATCCAACATATGGTTAATAGCCTCCAAAACCTCTTGTTCCTCTATAATATATCGGATCTTGAAACTCTAGATATGGAAGTTCTCGCCGTTAAGACGGTCGCCCTTATTGAGGTCAACAATGATGTTTTCTGATGTCATCTCAAAGTATAAATACAGTCACAACTTCTACAAAGAGACAATGTACTTGTTAAAAGCCCCACACAACACACATTTATTTTGCATGAATGCGAACACAATTAATGATAATCTAACTTATGACATGAAGTCAAAAGTTCAGTATGTTCCCAATCATCGTTCATAATCCCAAAATCCAATTATCATTAATTTAGTCTCATAGATGCAAAATTTACCGTTCTTATGCATTTTTTTTTCATCAATCATTTTCCCTTTTTGCACAAGAAATCCCACTCAATCAAATATTTCTAATATGTAATCATATATAAACAAATGAACAAAAATTATATATTATGCCAACATCATAAATATTACAGAAAATAAATTGTTCAAAAAAAAAAAAACTTGCATAATATTCAAATAAATAATACATAAAAGTATTTACATATCGTTTCTAACATTAATCTGTTGCCATTTCTTATGATATCCCCACACGCGGAACCTAACTCTCTTAGGTATAGTCTCCTCCACCTTTGTGAGTACTCTTGCAATAGCTTTTTGGGTCCATGACATTTCTAAAATAATACCATTTTGATCACGGACATTAGGGCTAATCGAGTACACTTGAGTTCTTGTGGCATTTGCAGTCATGTATTCTCTTATAAACACTTGCACTACGTCAGAGTATGTTTTAACCTTTTCTCTAGACCATTTGTCCAAGAGAAGGAATGATAACGATTTACTCAACTTTATGCTTAACATGTTAACCTTTTCGGCTTCATTCATAAAAAAACTAGCATGTATAACATTTCCATTAATATGTTCACAGTTTTAATCAGGGTTATCATATCTTCTCCCCCTCTCAGTTGATAACTGTAAAAATTTGGGTAAATTTGAATTTTTCCGAAAAATGGCAAAACGGTAAATTGCCCGCTAGTGTACAAGTTGCAAAACTATAAATTTTATAGATCTTGGATGATAAAACGGACCTCACCGTTGGATTTGTCTCATGAAATCTAGTTACCTAAACGAATTTTGTTAAATTCCAAGATAGTCAGATTTTTACGATTTTCGAGGCATCGGGTGTCCGATGAACAAAAAAAAAAAGGATTTTTGAGAAAAAAAATTTCAAAAGTGGAAAATAAATTAAATAAAGTTCATTTAAAATAAATTAAACTCTCGAATCGGCACGAATAAATCAAGCTGCATTTAAATGACTCAAACCAGTTGTGGACACGTAGCGCGATGAGGGCCAAGTATCCTTAAGTAACAGTCAAGGTAAAATCATGAAGTAAAGAACCGATTGTGAAAAATGCGAGAGGAGATAAAAAAGAGAAATCTGCTTCTCTTCGATCTACGGAGTTCTGTCTGTTGGAATTCGTCGAGCCAAGAGTGAAAGTTCATATACTCGACGAGGGCTATGCGTGGGTACAAAAAAAAGAGGGATTTCACCGAAGATCCAAAGGAAGATGTTTAGGGAAATCGAATTTTTTGGGATTTGGAGGTGTTCTCAAGACCTCCTTTGGTTCTTCTAGCTCGAAGAGGTATGAATTCTTCATACTTTGGTTTATTTTTTACTCTAAGGGTTGTTTGGTTTTGTTTTATACCCTAAGGGGCTGTTTGGCCCTTTTTTGTCATAAGAGGCTATTTGGCAAAATTTTGAGGATGAGGGAATAGTGCCCTATTTTGATCCTATATGATGTTCAACTTTTGGGGCTAATTTTTGGTTGGGAAAAAGAGGGAATTTTGACTAATGTCCTTCATGGAAATTGTAGCTGCAATTGTGAACTTGATGTTAGGTTTTTGAAGTACCAAAATTGGACCTCTATATCTCAGGTTATGGTCCACTTTATGGGATTGTCACAGGCTGCCCTGTTTTGACTCCATACATTGTCCAGATTTTGGGACTGATTTCCGATTGGGAAAAAGAGGGAATTTGGACTAGTGTTCACCATTGAAATTATAGCTGCATCAGTAAAATTGATGTATGCTTTTGAATCACCCAAATTGGATCTATACAACTCAAGTTATAGTCCATTTTTCTGACTCCAAGCATAACTTAGGCCAAGTTAATGGTTTATGTCCGCATTTTGGAACCGTTAGGACCTGGTTTCTCGAATCGAGTTCGGAACTATTATGTGGTATATTATGGCTTGTTGTGTGGAATGTTTTGTGGGCATCTCTATGCCACAACTGGTCTTGAGGATCAAGTTGTCATTGCTTGAGTTTGAGTGACATGCTTGGTGGTAATTGATTAGAAGTTAATATATGTATTTAATGTATTGACATGTGATGAATTGTATGTGCAGATATGGCCATTACATGGCATGTGGTAGGCTATTTTGTAGACATGTTATGTCATAATTTAGCCTAAAGGATAAAGTGCGTCGTTACTTGACCAAGTAATGATTTGATTATGATGTTGATATATGCGCGTATGATATATTGACATGAATGAAATTATGCATGTTTGATATAGTTGTCCATGATGCATGGAAAATGCATGATTAAATTTCTCATATAACATTCATCATGTATGTGGCATGATATAACATGCAATGGAGCATCGCATTTCATTTATGCACGGGAACATCACATGACATGAGTGTGAGTGCATGGTTATAATCAACATTGTGTTTGGTGTTTGATGGTGGGCTTAGTATGGTGGGACAACGTCCAATAGAGTCGCATGGTTAAAATGGAAACAGAAAATGAAAATATGTGTCGGGTAATAGCAAGTAGGGATAGAGTCCTCAAAGTCTCGCGATTTTTTGTTATACATATGTCAAACGGTGAAAACTTCAGGAAAGTGGGAAGGCTTCATGGCCATTGCCGAGACCTAAAATTCGCTATCCACAAAAAGACACATGATTTTGAATATAAATGATCATTGAGGTGTAACATTAAAAAAAGCTTTTGGTTTGAAAAACAAATGAATTTTGTTGTAAAATGATCATTTGATGTAATAAAAAAATGATGGGTTTTATCATACTTTGACATCGCATGGTAAGGTAGGAGTCGGTAAGGACTCGGGTGCATGGTACATGATTGAGTCTCATCTCATTTCATGGCATGTAGGATTCCATAGTAGAAATTGCATGTTTTTACTTTTAATGTGAATGTGAATTGTGAACATGACCATTGCATGTGCACTTAGGTGGGAAGTAGCCTTTGTAGGAGTTTATTCTACTGAGCGTAGCTCACCTTCTATGGGATCCCCCTTTCAGGTGTAAGGAGTACACTGGTGGACAACGCTCACTCGAGGCCGCAATTGTGAAGAAAGTCGGGTTGTGACTTTGTAATCATTTTTGTAAAGATGTTTGGAATGAACTAGTTCTAGCATGTATTTTTTGTATAAGAGTGTTGTACTAAACTCTAAGGACTACAATATAGCTTTGTATTTTTAAGCATTTCGATAACGAAGTCCTGGCTGGATTTCTTTACTCATAAATGGGCCCCGTGCGATTATTGTGTTATATCATTCCAGACAGTCAAGTGATAATATATCCTACAAGTTGTATTTTGAATGGGTGACTGTCCGATTTTGTTAAATTATGGGTCCCAAAGAAGCGGTTATAATACAATGTATCTGTTACCCATAAGTTTTTACTGGCTTACGCTACAACGGACTTAGGTTTTGGGCGTCATTAATAACAAAGACGATAAACATCTTCTCCATTGCTCTCGCCGCCTGGTGCTACGTGAAGTTACCCCGCACTATCACTAATGATCCCCTTCATTTCTTCCTATTACAAATCAAGGAAAAAAAAAAAAATATCAGGTCACTTCGGCTAATCATGCATAAAATAGAAATCGCTTGCCAAGAATATACAAATTTCACAAAGAGTATTCATTAGCATTATTCAATTGTGGAGTCCATAATAGTGTCTTTTTCTTTTTGTTTATTGCAGCAAAAAGGCTATAGGATCCAAAACTTTTAATATTTCTCTCTGATACGATTTCACCATTTTAATTCAATGTATTATAATACATGTACAAAAAGAGAAGCAAAACATTGAATTGACTTGCATTATGTGAAAGTCGCTAATTATCATTTAGATATCAGCATGTTCACAAAGACGCAAGAACAAAACAATTCAGTCATACTCAAATCATATCAATATATAGCCAGAAAACAACCTAACAAGGCTCTGATACCAATGTTAAATCTTTACCGTATAAGGATATCGAAAGCTTACAGGTTTTACCTTTAGCGAACGAAGCGTACCTGTGGATCAATTTGGTTGAATCACTGGCTTCGATCGGAACAAAATCATAAATCGGAAAGCATCCACTATTCACGATCTAAATGTCACTATTGAGAGATTATGAAGGACATCCACATTTTTGTAGTTGTCCTTGTTTGTATAAAAGCATTGTCATGTCTTGGTAAACGTGGCCTTTCATGTAGTTGGCTTTTGCAACTGTTGTGTAGTTACAAAAACTAACTCCTTTTCTTGCACACATTTTATTTTTATTCAAATCTTAACTGTTGCCACTTGCATCATGGGCAGCATCAGTTACCACCATCTATGGAATATTTTTGTTTTATATATATTTTTTATGATTATTTGTATAAACATGTGAGATGTTTAACAATAAAAAGTCAATATATAAATATAACATATTTGAAAATATAAAAAATAAGTTTAAATATTTTTAATTTATATATTTAACAACTAATAATAAAATTTAAAAACTATATTTGAAAACAGCTACGAAAAATAATACGCATTTGTTTAAAAAAGTTTTAAACTTGTAAAATTAAAGTTAAAATTGTAATTTTCACGAATGATTATAAAAATGTTACCGATATGAAAAAACATATTACTACACGAGTTAAAATAAATATAATATACTTGTCTTGTTTATTTACAATATTTTCATTGGATAAGAGATAAATGATGATTAATTAATTTTAATCAATACCTGTTATATGCAAAAATAAAATAAAGAAAGTCAACTATCTATCTTAGAGGATAACATTGAAGTTTATGATTTGGAATAATTTGATATAGAATTTTTGTTTAGTGATGAATAATATAAGCTGTACAGAAAAAGTTTGATTTAACTAAAATAAACAAGATAGAAGAATTTAAAGGAGAAATAATAAAAATAATAAAAATTTAACAGATAATCATAATCATTATCACATAGAAAAATTTAATGATTGTAATTATGAAGAAACGATAAGATTATTAGATAATATAAAAATATTTTTAGAATCTTTATGATTAAAATATCAAAGAAAAAGAAGCTAGTTATATTAAGAGACAATATTGGTAAGAAAGGTGCTAAGTACAAAACGCTCATGATAGGTAGTGAAAAGTCCATGTGAATTAAATGCAATAGTAACCAAAATTGTAATGCCTTAAAAATACTTTAACAGTTTCAAGACATGTTTAGGGTATACAATAAAGTAAATGAACATTTTTCGGAATTTAAATCATAAGAATGAAAAACATAAACTAAAATTTTGGTAAGAAGCTCAAATAAATTTAGTAAAATGTTTCAAATGGGGACCCAAGTGTCCTAAAATGAGAAGTGCAAGAAAAATATGAATTATGAAATGAAATGAAAATGAAAAATATGAAGTAAGAAGTGAGAAAATGCAGAAACAGATCGTGTGTAGCCAAATAAGGCCTTATGAGACATGGAGATTTAAGACCACATTTTTGTCTTTGAGAAATAAAACTCTCATTTGAGCATTTTGTGTGGGAGAGCTAGGGCATCATCTGGTTGGAGCGCTGAGGAGAAAATCGTGATTTCTCCACGAACAAGAGATTTAAGGACCAAGAACAAGAAGAACTTGGTATTGAAGAATCCAAAGATTTGAGGTAAGAGACAAACCCTTTTACCCTTATTTTCTTGTGTTTGGGTTTGGAGAAAAACCCTAACTTTGCGTAAAAGTGTTATTTGATGGTTTTAGTTTAGTTTGAGGTTGTTTTGTATTGTTGGTTGTGATTGGTTTGGATTGGTTTGGAGGAATGTTTGTAAAAAGGGAAAAATGTTGGGTTTCAAAGAAAATGTTGTCAAGATTTTGTCGAAACTCCTGTTCTTGTTTTGGCTATAGATTAAGTTATAATCATTCAAATGAAGTGATTCTAATTGGTAAAGGACTATAAGAGATAGGGCTACAAATGTATAGAAGGGACCAGGAGTAAATTGTAGATCTAAGGCTCCCGAATATGGGCTTAAAGGTGAGTTTGGGTAGCTCACGGGTATGCTTTGTTTTGGGTGTTGTTATGATGTTTTGGCCATAAGTTGAGTTTCACTCATCCATATTGAGTGATTCAAATTTTTGGGTAAAATAGACTCATAGAGCTATAATTTTTCTGAAGGAAGCATGAGCAAAATATGGTTCATATGTCCCAAAGAAATTTTGCAAGTGAAGGAGTATTGTGTAGACATCAACCCTAACCAAAAACTCCTAGAATAACCGACTTATATGTGATTGTCATTGTATTTGAATAGGGGTTGACGAGGAGGCAAGCCCGCTTTGAAGCTTCGAGATTCGAAGATTGAATCAAAGTTTACCATTTTATTTGTTCTCAAACCTCTCTCTATTTCTAAAACATTTGAATAATTATGAATGATTTGAATTTGGAAATGATTGACAAGAAAATGCATATTACTCGTATATGAAATGATTTGTTTTGCGATTCGGGACAATTTCGCTTCTAGAAACGACCTGTATAAGAAAATCAGATGAATGTGAAAATGTTACCTGCATACAAATGTATATATGGCCAAGCCGTAAATCAGATTGAATGATTTTAATGCCCTTAAAAGAATGTTAACCGTTATAATTTGGCTTAAGGATAACCGGTATACCAATAAGATCAAACAAACGTACTATTGTGGCAAGCATCGCATCTCAGAGCTCAAAGAGACAATATCGTAGTGTACACCAAATCGAGTACATATGCTTATAAAAATCCACAGCATAACGCCATGTTTCTACCGACCGCGCCTACGATTCATATCCCGCGTGACGTTGATGTTAAATCTAATACGCTTAAATTCAAACATAAAGAGTAATATGAAAGTGCATGATTTACGATTCAATGATTTCACAGACATGAAATGCATAGTTTGAGATGACCACTGAATTGTAATTGATTAAATGGAAATATATCTTTATGTATGTATCAGACTATTGGTCATTTAAGAAAGTATGAAAATATTTGTCTTGTAAAAATTGTACGATTTATTTAAACTTAAATAAAGAGAAAATTGTATAGAACCACTAAGCATTTTGTAAAATGTTTAGCGTTATTGCTTATCAACGCAGCATCGTTAGGAAAAATAAAGGTGACTCCCAAAATCGCGAGCCGCCAGCCACCGCCAAACAATAAGAGAAGTAAAAGAATGCCCGTCCCATTTATATATCATTTTATTCATGATATTTTAAAACTATTTTGCATTGAATTACCGATGTAAAAGTCTTTATGAGAAGAATATATTTTTGACTCATTTTGTTTTTGATATTTATGAAATGTGTTTTAAAGAGAGGTGAACTCTAAGAATATCATTTTGTAAATGTATTTGAAAAGGTATGGAATACCAATTTGTATAAATGCGTTATTCAATAATAGTTATGAGCCTTATTTGAATTAAGGAATGTATATATATATTATTTTATGTCAAAGAATGTGATTAGGTATTGATATCGTATACCCATAAATAATTATGTTTTAAATGAATATTAATTATTCATATTATAAATTGGTATATGAAATATATTTAAATGAACATATTTTTAAAAGGTAAAAGAGAGCGCTACAAAAATAGTAGTTAAAATTGATAGCCTCAAAAAGTCTTTTAAATAATAAAGTAATAAAAGTTCTAAATAAAACAATAAAAGTCTTCATACATGTTGAAAGAGAAAATCAATGTTTGAGTCCTTTGAAAAGTCTTTGTCATATTTATAACATGAATAATTGTGGTAGAGCTTTTAAAATTATGAAGATTATAAAAGAGCAAGATGTGTATGATCCAAATGATATTGTAATTATAAGTTATAATTCTTAACAAATGATTGGATATTAAAAACTTTATATATATCTAAGTTTTAAATATCTTTATAAAAATCAGTGACAATTATACAACTAAATATCCTACAAGAAATGAAAGAATAAATATTAGAAAAATATAAGATAGAAAATTTAAGAATAAAAATATACTGGATAGTTATAACCTTAAATTTAAGAATAAAAAGAAGCTTACAACCAAGAAAAATATCTTAATGAAATATTTTATTATGATTTAAATAAAATAGAAAATCCAACATATATAATAATAGGGTAAAATATAGATTTTGGAAAACTTAGATATACTAGCAAAATGTGAAGCCAAGGAAACCTCATAGAAATATTTTAAAAAAAACAAATATTTTGTGAAAAGAATTTAATTAAGAAGAAAAGGTGGGGAAAAATAATAGAAAGTTTCCACACAATAGGAAGTAAAGCTAGAAGTTATAGTAAATCTATAAATTAGGCTTATTTTTATTCACAAAAAGCACGAAAATATATAGAAACTTTACATATATATAATAATTCTAGATATAATAGAAAATTATAATGAATATTTTTACCTTTTAAGGTTAATTTAGACTAAAAAAAAAAGAAAAAAAGAAAAAAAAATAAAAAATAAGAATGAGGGTCAAACATTCATAAATAATTAAAAATCTAATGGAAAGATAAATAGGAAATTTGTATCAAAAAGATAAAATAAAAATAAAATAATATAGATTAAATAAGTAATTGAGAAAATTTGTGATAGAAATAGTCAAAACAAAAAATAAAATCATATATTGGATCCCCTTAGATAAGGTCCAATCTATATAAAAATCACATAAAATTGAGTCTAGAAAAATAGAAATATTAATAGAAAAAATATTAAAGGTTGTAAAAAGAACAGACAATAAGTTGGAAAAAAAATCAAAGAAAAATTAAACAAATTAGAAAATAGAATGGTAAATATAGAAATACAACAAAATACACTTCTAAGTATAAGAAAAGCCCCAAAATACATTAGAGGAACTACTGAAAAAATAATAGAACAAATAATATTTATAAAATATCTAGAAAGAACAATAAAAAATGAAGATATAGACAAAGGAAGTCTATATGAAAATTTATTAGAATAATACTTGAAGTTATAAATAAAAAGAAAAATAAAATAAGGAAAACAAGTAATAGAAAAAAGAAACCGTAGGATAGTGAGTCAAATCAATGAAAGTGATATACAAAATATAATGATAGAAATGCAAAACATGAATTTAAATAAAACAAAAGATGTAAATCCTATAAGACATGTAAGACCCAAGAAAATAAAAAAAAAAAGAAGAATACCCAAAATATTCGAAACAATACAAAATACCTAAATACGAACTAAGCAGTAAACAAAATCGAACACCAGAAATGGCAAAACAGATAATTCTGTAATTAGATTGCATGAAAGATATCAAAACAACTCTTAATAAATGATCACAAGCAATGACTTTATACTTTATGACACAAGGAACAAATTGAGATAATAATACTAAAACTCAAATAATGATAGGAACATTGACAAGATGTGTTAGAAAACGGTGTGAATAATTATCAGCCTCTAGTTTTAATGTCATAACAAATAACGCAATTATGTCATTTGAAAGTAGTATTTTTAAAGGAATAGATACTTTTGTTAGATATATAGTAAATGAACTTCTATGAAAACAATTAATAACACATAGTATAAAGCAAAGACGGGAAGATATAAGAGAAGTTATAAATAAATTAGCCTAATTACAAATTTATAAAATGAAAGATATATATGATTATACATATGAATTTAGTAAATGATATTATGATGCTTTTGATAGCAAAATTAATAAGACAATCTTAACATATACATACTACGAAAAATTACTAGGAAAATTGAGTAATTATTTACAAGAAGAATATGAAAAAATAAAAAAAGAAGATGCTGTTACTCTAGGAGCCAGAATATAATTCTTAAAGAGATGGTTAATAGAATTATGCACCCTGAGGTGTATTATAAAAGGTGCAAGAAATGGAGAGAAATATTTTCAGGAGAAAATGTGATACTTCTTCGGACGCCCCAAACCCCAGGGGTCCATCGACTACTGTCAACCCGTTGAATATGGATGTCTGCCACCCGACGCCATTTCAGGTGTGGACCCGCAGAGTCTCCTTTGTACGGAGAGCTCTACCCAAGTACAATACCTGCATATACCTGTCCCAAACAATGCAATATAATCCCAACATGAGTAAAACGGCCACTTGGGCCCATAAACAGTACTCATAACAATATTTGTAAAACATACCAACTATGTCCAATAGTTCTAAGAGTTAATAATTTACTCTTATACAACACATATATCAAAATTAGAGAATTCTAATACATGTAGAAAATCATCAAAACCACAACCCGACTTTCTTCACAACCTCGCCCTAGGACGAGCCGTCCTCGCATCGCCCTCATGTGAAATAATACATCCCTCGACAGGTGAGCTAATGCTCGCAGCAGAATCGCCCTGCAAGGCTACTTACCCAAGTGTAGTACGAACCTAAATAAACACACATTCAAACAAATGCATTTATCCTACTTGAATGTCTAACTCATCACTCCATACCCGAAACTCATTATCGACTTCCCTCACACCTCGCCTAAGCCTCGTATGAGAATTCTTATATTTTATTTGTTTGTGGACAACCTCTCCCAAGCTGTATAGACACTTGAATGCTCTCCGACGATTGATATTATTTGTATCAATTCTCCGGCGTAGAGATCAATTGGGCCGCTCCGACGATTGATATTTTTAGTTTGGACTACCTCCGATAATTAACATTTTAGACAAACCCTCCAACCATTTTCTCTAGACTATCTCGCACTCAATTCCTATAGTCCTAGGGTGAAACTAGCGGTAAGCGCTTTAATGCGGCGTATGCCAATTCCAACAGCGTTTAATTTTACATGTAAATATATAAACATGCATATATTTACAAAACAATCAATTCAATAATGTCATGTAAATTCTCATTTCATACATCAAAATTACAGCCTACTGGCTAATGATCAAACACGAGCAATTTAACTTGAATCACTCGATCAAACACATTTTCACAAAAAGAGCATTGAGAACGATCAAGCTGGAATAGTGTGAAACCCTTGGTTACTATTCCCGAAAAATCACACCATCGGGTTCACTCGTGAACCCGGCGATTTCACGCCATTTCCTCGGCCTCATTCCAATCAATACATGATTTATCAGGTAAAGCACAATTTAACATCTAAACCACTGTGTGGGTCGGCCACTTCTTAATTCATTGGGATTTCAAAATTTATATCAATTCCCAAAATCCTGGGCAGTTTCGATCGATCAAACGGTCCTCAAGGCCCCCGCATTCACTTTAAACATTCGCAAAGTACTTAAAGAAGGAATAAACCCAAGTGGGGAGAAACCCTACCCGAGTCGGTCGTTTCAAATCCGGCACCCACGCGAAGCCCCCTCCGCGTAGAGCACCCCCTTCGTTCAAGGCCGCCGACAAATGGACGCACGACATTTTGTATGAGAAGTTCTCTCTCTAAATAAAATCTCCCAAAAACTGCTCTACATCTCCCCTGCTGCCTCCCGTTTTTGGCTTTTGGTTTGTACGGTACAGCGCCACTATTGGCCATTTTGGCATATTATCATTTAATAAATTTTCTGTAAAACGATATATGTCATTCTTTTCTCCACTACATTCAAGACTATCTCCCAGCCATTCCATTTTCATCATTTCTACCTCATACCACTTACAGACACTAATACATGTTACATGATTACTGATCGGTGCAATCATTTTACTAAGACCGAATCACGACGTCAAAAAAAAAAAAAAAAAAAAAAACGTGCCAACTACTATTCTGAATTTTACCTAAATTTACTAAGAAGCAGATTTCACAGAGACCATTCCAACGGTGAAATCCGTTTTTTCATCCGAGATCTAGAGAATAAATTCCGAATTTTTAACCGAAATTTCAATTTTGTAACCGAAATTACGATTTTGCCATTTTTCCAGAAATTGGAATTTCTCGGGTCTTACATCGATTTACAAAATATAAAAAATTTAGAAAATAATGGAGGAAACCATTTAAAAAATATTACAAAAAAATATTTAATTATAAAATAATAAATATTACACAAAATACATCAAGAGACAAAAGTAAATGCAAATATTGAAAATATGGAGAATTAGGATATTACAGTAACAAATGTCAAAAAGAGAAAAATACATTTATTATATGGGGGGAGGATAAGGAATATGATTTAGAAAATATATTATGTTTTGACAATGAAATGAGTAGTGTTTATAGTGAAAATGATAATACTTCTTCGAAAAACGATACAGAATGAGCAAGGAAATAATTGAGGAATATGACATTGCTAAATTTGAAGTTATTAGTGCAAAAGAAGATCGATAAGGATATAGATTAAAAAACACTTTTGATAATAGAAACTTACATAAAATCCAGAATCTAAATTTTGATCTGAAAGCTCCATGAGAGGAATTACTAAGATATTTAAATAAAAAATATATGTTTAAAAAATATACAATCCATGAATACCAGAAGATAGAAAGAATTATAACAATTAACAAAGCTAAAGAAAACATAAAGCTTGATTTATTAACGAAAGAAACTATAAATTAAACATTAAGTATGATAAAAAATGAAAAAGTAAGAGGAAAAATAAAGTATGTATACCGGGCAGGAGTATAGATAATAATAAAATCATTATTCCCTGAAAATCTAAATACTCCAATAGTTTTAAGTTTATATGATAAAAAACTAATACAAACACATGAAAGTAACCTAGAACGTATCCAAGGAAATTTAGTATATACAAAATTAATGTTTACATGCTACCCAAAATACAATATTAATCTAGAAGATAAAGATTTTGATAATGGTTTAAGTTTATATTTCAAATTCTTAAGGAATGATTTTATGAAAAAAGACAATAATGTAATAACAATGTATTATAGTGCTTTATATATGTGACGCTCCAAAACCTGGGGGTCCGTTGACAACCTGTCAACCAGCGGAATATTCGTGGATGTCGGGTAACCCGACACCACTCATGAAAACTCCAGCGTAGTCCCTTGTACGGAGCTCTACCCAAATACAACCTGTCCTAAATAGTTTACAATGACTACACCGGGTCCACATGATAGTAAAATAATTAGCCACTTGGGCCCCTGCATCAATACTCACAAAATACATCAACTATATTAATTATGTTCAAGAGTTAATAAATCACTCATCCAACATATATTAAAATGTACAATTTCTAATACATGTTATACAAAAGTCTTTATCAAAGTCAATCCCGCTTAAACGCAATTTAAGTGAGCTTCATTCTCCCCGTACACTCCCTCGTCATCAAATAAGATCCTCGACAGGTGAGCAAAAGCCCAATACGATATTTCCTACTTATCACTCTCCCCACCGAGTGCACATGTCACTTAAACAATCACACTCAAGTAAATACATGATCCTACTTGAATATCTACATGTCTAAACCCATGTTTCGAGTCTTAACCGACTCCCTCACACATGCCTAAACCAAATGCGAGTAAAATCACAGTTTTCAAAATAAAAGCTTTTTGTTCTCGAAAACTTACTACTGAGATTCGATAAATATATTGGACTATCCTCCGAGGTGAATCTGTTGGATAACCCTCTGAAACAATTCATGGGCCCCTCCGACGTGAATTGTTGGACACCTCCCAACACAAATTTCCCAAAAATCTTCCGTCAAATTCCTTTCACAAACATTTTTCATTTTCTTTCATTTTCGTGTCATGCACTCATTCATAATATTCTATGCCACCCAACAGATACTTTTGAATTTTTATTTATGCCAATCCTAAAATATTCATGCTAATATATAAAACATGTATATATTAACATAATTAATTAAATAATCATTTTTATTAAATCCATATCATGTAAGAATACCAAAATTAAACACACTACTAATTCATCACCATGCTTAATTCATTTCAATTACTCAACAACACAAAAATCACACCAAAAATCAAACAACTATTCACGTGAACAGTGAAACCCTCGAGTTGGCACTGTTCACGGCCACACAATTAGAGATTTCTTCACTCGGTTCAAAGCTTTTGAAACCGATATCACGGCCCTTCAGGCTTCAACAAATCCCTATCTATAAAATGGCTCTTAGTCAAAAGAATAAACCAAGTAGGAAAAAATCTCTACATCTTGGAGCTTGCCTAACTCCCTCGCCAAGGTAGGAACAACTTTACTTATTGGTCCGGCCGACCGACTGCCCGAATCCGGGCGGAAATCTGTATGCAGGCGCACTCCCTCTCTCTAAAAAAAACATGATTTCTAGCCTACTGCGCGATTTCTCCTTTTCAAATGGAGAAGAAAACTATTTGCCCCTTGTCTTATTCATTTAACATTTCATTAATTCCCATCACGTCCCTTCCTTTCACTATTTGACACTTGGCACAATCTAGGCCATTCATTTTCATCATCTCTCTAATCATGCAATATGTGTCACACGCATACGTAGCGATGCGACTTTTGGCACATCACACGCCTTCCTCATTGTAGTCGCTTTTAAGTGCACCCGACACCGGCATTTAAAAACGCGGGAATTCGACCATTATCTCGAATTTGACGAAATTTGACGTGGTAGCTAGATTTCGCGAGACGATTCCAACGGTGAAGTCCGTTTCGTCATCCGAGATCTAGAAAAATTTTGGATTTTTACTGAAATTACCATTTTATCATTTTTCAGAAAATTTGAATTTTCCTGAGTTTTACAATATACACTAACAAATTCAAACTATGGAAAAATTTACCAAGATAAACCATTTATTGAAATTAATGACGAATGTAGAGAAATTGTTGAAATAATAGAACCTCAAAATTTGTATAGAATATAAATACCAACAAATTACATTTTAAGTTTTGAAGATGATATTTATGAAGAATATTATATACAAAGAATTGATTTACCCATATTTAGGGGAAATTTCTTAATAAGAAATAGTAGTTGAAATGATACAAGGAGAAGAAATTTTCAAAGAATAATAAGAGAAGATGTACATTCACCTTTGTAAAACCAGGGAAAATTAGAAATTTTCAAAAATGATAAAATGATAATAATAATAATAAATTACCATAAAGGTTCAGGGAAGCCTAGAAAATTCTCTAGATCTCGGATGACAAAACGGACTGCGCCGTTGGATTCATCTCGTGAAATCCAGTGACCTAGAAAAGTTTCGTCGAATTATGAGATAGTCGGAATATTTTTACAATTTTCTGGGTGATAAGTCGCCAGTGACTTAAGGAACGAGATTTTTACGAAAATCTTGAAAGTCAGGAAATGGTTTGAGCTAAGTTCATTTAAAATAAATTGAATTGAAAAGAAATAAATTGTTTCGCGGTAAAAACAGACTCGAATAAGAGATGGACATATGACGCAATGTGAGTCATGTATCCAATTTTTTTTTTAAAAAAAAAAAGGAAAGAAAAGAATAAAAAGGAAAAAAGGAAAGTGAAAAGGAAAAAGGAAAGTGAAAAGGAAAAAGGAAAGGAGGAGACGGAAGTGTGCATGAGAGGAGGGAAAAAAGGATTATAGAGAGAGAAGCTCTAACTTATCTTTAAGATTTATGGAAATTGGACCGTAGGTTTTTGTCTGAGCAAAAGGCAAAGTCGGTTCACGCATCGAGAGTTACACGTGGGTACCAAAATTTTGGAGTTTCGTCAAACTCCACGAGGTAGAGAATTTTCCTACTTTGAATATTTTTAGCCTAAAAGCCATGTAATGACATAGGTTGTCTTCGAGGCCGTGATATGCCGTGTGATTTAGTCCTATGATTTTTTGCTGTGAATAAATATCGGGAAGTTTTGGGACTGCTCAGCAAAGCCTCTGACTGGGCCGAGGTTCGGGTTTTAACCCTAGATTGATGTCTTCGGGTTTAGTTGAGTTTTTCGGTATCACTGTAATTTATTGTTGAATGGAACAAAAAATGGTTCATGGCCGTGAAGGGACCGAGAGGTGCCCTGTTTATGTGGGTCCGAGATTTAGGTCATTTTGTGTGTTATTGTTGGAAAAATAAATAACATACTTTTGTGTGTAAAAATCATGTTTATATATACTTGCTTGACGTATTAACATGAAAATTGTGATAAATAGAAATTATATGTAGGAAGTATAATTATCCGAAATTTATAAATGTTACATGTAGCTCTTATTATGCATGTAGCATGACATCGCATGAAATGACATGATTGCATTTCATATGCACGGTCACATCGCGTCGAGTCGGGTGTGGGTGCATGGTGCTGTTATTCACAATTCTTGGTGAATGTGTGGTGAGTTCGGAAAAGGGACAACGTCTTAAATCGAGACTCACGGTTGTATAAAACAATAATAATAATATATTTTGTGTGTTTGGGTGAAGCAAGATGGGGTAAATACCCCCTAAGGTGAAAGACCCAAATTTTATTCTTGGTAAGACATATGGATCCAGTGATGAAAGTTAGCGAAAGTGTCGAAAGGTGTTGCGAAGCCTGAGGTGAGACCCCGGAAATTCGCAACCCAAATAAACACACGGGATTTGATAAAGAAAATTCAGGTGAATATTGAAGGGTTGTCCAATAGTTTAAGTCATTAGGTGAAGCACCAATGACTGGTTTTCACACTTGGCATTTGTGTGTGAGGGAGTCATCGACTGCTTCAGGCATGAGGCTTCTCATCTCATGCCTGACACACAATATTTCATATAAGATTGCATTATTTATATGGAATATGACTGAATGTTTTATGTACGCCATTGCATATGCATTTAGCGGCGAGTGTACCAGAAGCAGAATTTCACAGCAGATCGTCACCCGTCGGGACTCTTTGTGTACACGGGTGTACAGTGGAGACGGCTGACGCCCAACAAGCCGTGATTATGAAGGAGGCCGGTGTGGCCTTGATATTTCCTTTGTAAAAAGTATGTTGTATAAAAGAATTGTAACTAAATTTTTTTGGGACTATTGTCTAAATAGTCGGGTATGAAATTATGGTAAGAGGGCCGTGATGGGACTCTTACGGACTATAATTAAGTGTTTTGTTTTCATATTTTAGAATTAAATGTGAATGAATGGGTCCCAGTAAAGGGATGTATATTTGGGATATGGACAGATGGACCCTGTGTGGTCAATACTACTTCTGTTGAGACCCTGGATGATTTATGATTATACTGTTATACAGGTTGTATGTTGAGTAGAGCTCCCAGAACAAAGGAGAGTCTGCCCAATTTTTTTTGAAAATATGGATCTTGACAAATGGGACACAACAATATGGTATCGGGTCACTGAAATCCACAGGAATTCCACTGGTTGAGGGGTTTTCAACGGGACCCCCGGATTTGGGGTGTCACAACTTGGTATCAGAGCTTAGGTAAACGATTACCTAGGGAGCTCGAATGTGGGTATCCACAAATAATTCTTAAAATAAGCACAGCTTGGTAACAAAATTTAAGTATATGAATACCTTGGGTCTAGATCATGCATTGTTGTGTGTTGCGTGAGCCAGGTTTAACACGTCAGGTGATATGTGTGGAAGATTTTTGTGTGAATAATATACATGGTGGGATTGTATATGGAACACTAGGGTTAGAAAACATAACCTTAGGGGTTCAAAACAAAAACAAATGGGCGATAGTCTTTGAACTACGATAGGGCGCGTTTCGGGCGGGCGCTTGAAAATCACTCATGAGGAAGGGTGGTTATTTGAACAATGTAGTTCATGATGTTAAAAAGCTCCATTAGGTTGTTATGTGCACTGGCTATTTTAGGATCTGAGATGCACTACTAGTTAGACTAAGATAGAAATTTAAGAACTCTATTGTTATCCGACACGTTGGGATGGTTGGTCATCGGTGCTGGAAGAGGACGGCGGTGATGAGTCTTAAAACCTATATATTTTTAATCAATTTTTTGGCTTGTTTTTGGGGTATTTTCGTGAGTCGCTTTAATGCCAAATTATGGAATATTACAAACTTCAGGTTTTGCAGAGTTAATTCAAAAGTGCGCAGATTTCTCAGCGGCTGGGAGCAAGGTAAAAACAACAATTACAAAGAATCTCAATCGCGACAGTTCGATGTGTCGCGACAAACCCCTCAAGCAATTACTAAAGAAATCAGAAACAAGTAGTCAATATTTCCTCGTGTCGCAACACCATAATTAGATTGTTAACAATTGAGCTAGGTCGCGACAAAAGATAGCAGGTCGCGACAAATAATGGGAAAAACATATGCTAGTCAGCTGGGAACAAAATATTTTGTGTTATGACATAATGCTGAATTGAAGGCAGAATATTCGTCGTGACAGAACCCTCTTATGTCGTAACACTGACTTCGAAAAGTTTGTTGAGACAGAAAAGATGCTGGAGAAGAAGTTTAGTGTAGAACTTGAGTAGTTGGGGTAGTTAAAGTTTAAATTCTTCTATGCACAGATTGTTACATTCATGGAACAGACATTATCCGGACTTATGTCCACTTTATTACTTATACTAATTCGTACACTTGCGCTTTTAAGATCTATTAAAAAAAGTTGTACCTTAATTGAATTTAGTGACAAAATACTCCTTCCATGAGCATACAACGTATTTGGTCTTACTTAAAGCTCTCTCGTGCCTTCTTTGACCCGGATTCTAGTTACCACGTAATAGTAGCATAAATATATCATTGTCCGATCAAGCTAAAGGCCAAGCTTTCCTGGGACTGGGAAGAATTTAAAAATCAATATTATAACAAAATAAAGAAATGCTAATTTGAACATTTTTCTTTATTTTACAAAAATTTCAGAAAATCAACAAAAATGGGGCTTTTAATGTCAATAAAGGGTCGAAAAAGCCACTTACCTTTTGGAAGCTTAATGAATATACAAATTTTGTTATCACCGACTTATTCGATCTCGTTGTGTTTCCATTTTAAAAGGTATTAAATGCATAGAAAATCGGCGTAACCGCCGCCTGGGATACGTAATTGAAAGACTCCCCGAAAATCCGGAAAACTACCGTTGTCGAAGATAGAAGTATGGGCACTGTATAGAAAATTGCAAACTATTCCTAAAAGAAAAACAGAGAGACCATGCAGGCCTAACACAATGGAGTGCAAATTCCTTGGAGTGTCCATCATTCAATAAGAATATCACGTGAGACAACCCCTATCAAGCAAAACAACTTTGAGTTGAAGTCAACTTTGATTACAATGGTTTAGCAACAACAGTTCACTGGCTACCCTTCAAAAGATCCAAATGAGCATCTGGGGAGATTTATGAGGATGTCAAACACTGTGAAACTGAATGGAGCAAGACCTAATGTAATCAAGCTTAAACTCTTCCCATTCTCATTGAGAGATGTGGTAGCCACATGGTATGACTCACTGCCAGTGGGATTAGTTAATACTTGGGAAGAACTGGTGGAAGCATTCATGAGCAGGTTTTTCACCCAAATTTCCTCACTCTACAGAAGAGGAGAAATCATTGTTTTTAAGGTGGAGGATGAAAAAGTCTCTACACTACATGGGGAGAGGGTTCAAGAGATCATGAAGAGATGCCCTATGTAATGTGGATAGATCCGACAACCTCGTGATGGACATTTTCTACTATGCATGAATTATACCTCAAAGGGTATAATCGATGCATCCCGCTATGAAGGCTTTAAGAGAAGAAGCCAGGTAGGAGGCAAGGTGCTATCAAGACCTTGTCAAATGAAACTATAAGACTCCATCTGAATTTTCAGTGGAGCAAAGAAAGGCACGAGGGAAATGGTCCGGATGGGATTGAATAGAATCTGCCCCATAAGCCAAGCTCGATGCGCTATGAACAAGTCGGGAAAGGTAGGAATGACAAGGATGCACACGCATACGGTGTCGGGAGCAGTGAGAAAAAAAAGGAGAAATAATGCTGAGGGGTATGATGAAGAAAAGCCCTACTAAATTGAGGAAACAAAATATATGAATGAGCAAAGAAGTTACCACTTCAAGCCTAATCCCAACTTGCCTACACACACTACATTCAAAGACTAAGAAAACCATGAAAGCTCGTATGCATGGGAGCACAACAAGGCCCTGCATGGACAAAACCACCGGTGGACGCCCAAAACTCCGGGTCCGTCGACCACCGCCAACCCGCGGAATACTCGTGGAATGCCCAGTGACCCGACTCCCATTTAAAATCGTAGTCCCTTTGTACAAGTGAGCTCTACCCAATACATAACCTGTCCTAAATTTTACCTCGCACAAAGGGTCCACATATGAATAAAAGGAGTAAAAATGGCCTCTTGGGCCCCTGCATCAATACTCACAATAATCATATCCCAACCAAATACATATCTCATGGTTCAAGAGTTGATAATTCACTCTGATACAAACATATATCAAAAATTTAGAATTCTAATACATGTATACATAATAAAACCAAAAGCCACATCTCTACTTTCTTCTAAAGCGGCCTCTATGATGAGTCGATCCTCGTGCGCTCCCCCGTGACCAAATAATGTTCCTCGATGTGGTGAGCTAATGCTCAATAGTGGAATCCACTCCTAAATGGGTTACTCTCCACCTAAGTGCATATGCGTAATGCTCCAATGAAAACATATACATTCAAGTAAATGCGTTGATCCTACTTTGAATGTCTACCTGATCAACTTATACCCCGAGTCCCTTCCTTCTCCCTCACACTGCTCAGGCCACATAGAAACATTATTTTTTTTTCAAAACAAAAAGATATTCGCTTATATTTGTGGACAACCCTCCGATATAAGTAGTGGACCGACCCGATATTCTATTTAGCACAACCTTCTCCGATGTATATCATTCGCCGACCGACTGATCGATATTTATATGGACTACCCTCCAATAATTATTATTATTAGTCAATCCTCGGAAACCACTATCTCAATAAACCACCTCATGCACTCACTCCTATTGTTTTAGGGTGCCCCAGTACATATGAAATGTATGATGCTAATTCCAATACAATTATATAACACATGCAAATATATAATCATACATATATTCACATAATTTAAATCACACATACATGTCATGTAATTTCACAATCCATTACATCAAAAATTAGCTCACGTGGACTAATTATCAAACACGAGCAATTGAACTTGAATTACTCTACCAAACACATTTTCACACAAAAATTTATTTTCAGAAACACTATTCACGTGGAACAAGAAACCCTGGGTTACCGTTTCACGGCGCCTTCTCAACGCTTCTGCCCACCTTTATGAACCCGAAATCCAATGTCCATTCCTACTTTATGCATATCATCACAACACAATCCATGACATAAATCACACAATTAGTTATCACCCAAACAGTCCGTGAGCGTCACGAATCAGAATTCGGGGTTCCATAATTAGCAGACAATTCCTTGGCCCCAAGTTTTGGGACCGATCAAACGGCCGTTCAAGGCCTCAATCCAATCGAAACATTATAAAACACTTAAATAAAGTGTAAAACCCAAGTAGGATAAAACCCCTACCTCACGGAGTTTGATGAAACTCCTCAAAACCGGAGTCCACGCGTAGGCCTCTTCGCGTAGAACAACTTTCCTTCTTGTCCCGACGAATTCCAACGGTCGGATCGCCCAGAAATTTAGAGAGAAGTCTCTCTCTCTCAAAGAAAATCCAAAAATCTGCACCTCTGTTTGCTCTCTGCCCGTTTTTGCCTCTATTTGAAGAAGACAATACTATGCATTATTTTATCTTTTTCTAATTTAACAATTTAATTAATTCCCAATACGTCCCTTCCTCTAGATTTTTGCTACTTTGCATTATCTAGGCCGTTCATTTCCATCATTTCTCTACTCATGAAACATTTGTCACATTAGTACATATTATATGTGACTTTTTTCACATCACAAGTCGTTTTCTGGCACCCGAAACTCGATGCCTTGAAAAACATGTAAATTCCGTATGTCTCAGAATTCGACGAAATTCGACGTGGTAGTTAGATTTCGCGAGACGATTCTAACGGTGAAATCCATTTCGTCATCCGAGATCTAGAGAATAAATTTTGGATTTTTAACCGAAATTACGATTTTGCCATTTTTCAAGAAATTGGAAATTTCTCGGGTCTTACATTCTCCCTTCCTTAAAAGGAATTTCGTCCCAAAATTCGTGATTAACACAAATTAATAACACATGCATATGCAACGCACTCTACCATGCATGTAAACTCGCCATTTAAAATTTAAACGACTAAACCGAAGGTGACTCATCCCTAAACAAGAAGGGATGTGTGGCCCGTATCATGTCCTCAAGGCCCCACGTCGACCCTCCACTCCATAGTGCCGCCAGAGCACCCTCACTAGCCTCACCTGGCTCAAGGCCGCAAACCTCGATCACGCGCTTATCCAAATGCACACCGTCCTCCTCAAAGGTCCCACTGTCAACCCTTAACTGGTCCCCAATCCACCACATGAGTCGGATTCCCGAAAGATACCCGAAAGACGGTACGCCAAATACCTCGCGGACACCTCGATACGTCAAGTGCAACGCCAACTCCGGTATCGCGATGAAGGCATACCCCTCTCGAATATCTGGAAAGGTCCAATAAACCTCGACGATAACTTTCCTCGCCACCGACTACGACCACTCCCTCCCAGCCATCACCTTCAAGAAGACGTGATCCCCAACCCTCGAACTCTAAGGGTCGACGCTGCACACGCATAACTCTTCTACCAGCTCGGAAAGCCGCGAGAAGACGCCGTCGTGACGCTTCATTTTCTGAGGTGTCTCTAATTAGATCAGACGAGCGACGCGAGCTCTCTCCCACCTCTACCCAACATAAAGGCGACCTCGTACGCCTCCCATACAATGCCTCATATGGCGTGCCACATATCCGTATACCGCCCGATAATCGCTGCTGTACGCGAATTCCACTAAGGGCGTGCTCCTCCCAAGCAATTCTTATGATTCAGACGCATGCCAAAAAGACGCTCTTCTAACACCGTATAGTCCTCTCTCGACCATCCGGCCCGAGGTGGAAAGTCACTCATGGTCACCGCGCGCCATACTGGAAACTCTTTCAAAAGTGCGCCCGTAAACCCGTACCTATCCGACACCATGGATACCGGTACTCCATGTAGCCTAGTGACCATTCTCGAATATACAACCTGAAATCTCTCCAATGCGCGTCATCCAGACAAATGAAAATGTGCCGACTTCGTGAGCCGGTCTACTATCACCCATACCGCATCATGTCTCTGCGGTGTCCGTGGAAAGTGGGTCACAAAGTCCATCGTGACGTGCTCCCACTTCCACTTAGCCACCTCTAATAGCTTAAGTAGCTTTGTCGGGCTTCCCGGTGTTCAAATTTTAACCTCGTCGACACGTGAGACATCAAGCCGAACAAAGCCCCTTACGTGTCTCTTCATCCCACTCCACAAGATCGCGATCAAGATCCTGCAGACATCTTCGCGCCACCGCACGGAAAATGAGAGCAGCCGAACTCCTCGAGAATCTCTCCTATCTCACCTGGCCGACCTGGGAACCACTACCCGTCCTCTATATCAAGACTACCTTTCCGTGTGATCTGGCCCAACCTCGCCACCAGAGCCCGACCGTACCCGGCCCCTCGATGGACACTATCTCGTCCCGCCACCGGACTCGATCACCCCACTCAGAGACAGCCACTAAACTCCCCCAACGCACCCCCGCGGCCTCGCCTCGCTGTACCGTAATCCAAACCCGTCCTTACGCCTCGAAAGCATTCGCCACTCCCTGAAGCCATACTAGCCAATACTCCCTCGTGACTCCTGACCGAGTGCATCGCCACCACATTCGCCTTACCGTGACGGCAATGCAAAGTGAAGTCATAACTCTCTAAGAACTCCATGCCTCATGTCGAGGTCCCGTCGTGAAAATACATACTTCGACTTTTTGTGGTCCGAGTACACCCGAACTCCGCCATATAAGTGCTGGGCGCCAAATCTTTGCGGGCGAAGACCACGCGCCAACCCATGTCGTGGTGTGGGGTAATTCCCGCTCAGATTCTTCAACCGACGGAACCATAAGCTACTACCTCCCGGATCGCAGATCAAAACACATCCTGGGCCCCGCCTCGAGACATCACAATACACCATGCACTCTCGTCCCGTCTCGACTACAAGATAGGAGTCGGCGCAAGTCTCCTTCACCTCGAATGCCTCCTCACATCGGGCTATCCCAATCAAACCCGACCTCCTTCTCGGGTCAATCTCCCCATAAAAAGGTCGCGACCCAGAGAAATCCTCAATGAATCTCCCGTAGTACCCACCTAATCCTAAGAAACTACGTGATTCAAGATTTACTCGCTCCTAACTCATCACGACTTCGACCTTCTTCCTGATCCACGACACGCCGATGCCGACACTATCGCGGTCCCAAAAATTCACCTTAGTAAGCCAAAACTCGTGACTCTACCGAACTTAGCGATAACCGATGGTCTCAACAATCGTGAATCGTAATTCACGCATGAGATCCATGAATGCGCCGGCGCATTCGCCAATCCAAAGGGGCATCACCAGAAACTCAAAGTGTCCATAACGCCCTAAACGCCGCCTGGGATATTCGTATCCCTAACCCTCACCGATGGTAAACCAAGCATGGCGGTCTATCTCGAGTAGACTCGCCTCCTCTTAACTCGATCAAACAAATCGCCGATTCTGCACCGGCATCGATTTCCCGATCGTAACCCTGCTCAACTCCGTCGTAGTCAATGCACGCCGAAGGGTCTTGTCTTTCTTCTTACAAATAACTCGGAGTGCCCTATGGTGAAGTGCTCTGGCCTAATCGAACCCTCATTCCAATAACTCCCGTAGTTATACTCCGAGTTCCCGCAGTCAACCGGTGCCATCCTATGCCGAAATATGTAGGACGGAAGTAAGTACCAAGGTGTAACTCGATACCAAAGTCTATGAACCCCTCAGGGAGGTAGTCCGTAGCTCATCTAGAAAAACATCAACATACTCGCAAACTCCGCCCGAGGTAGATCTAAGTCCGGGTCTCTCCTCATCCCTGTGGTAAGGCCTCACAACCAACCCGCTTAACTCGGTCCCGACACCTCCCAAACCCGTCTGTGGCAAAATGTCAAGTGCTTCGGTCTCCCGAAATACCACACGTGTACCATCCTCGCGTAGGCTGTGAACCCCTCCTACGCCACAATCAATAACGACCCGTTAGGGCCGTCACCAATCCATCCCTGAAGATGACACGAACTCGACATGTCCATGATCCTCGTGTCCACCGGTGAGTAGAGTCCTCGAGATCTCACCGCAGAACCCGACATCATCCCTATTCTCGCCCTAATCCCTAGGGGAGAACTCACATACAAAGGCCCTCTAAGGTCTCAATCTCTACCCCAACTCTATCACAACTGATGTAGCAATGAATGAATGCGTAAGTACCGTGAATCAAATAACACTCTTGCCTAAAGTAGGGATAAAAACATACCCTCTCAGATACCAGTCGACCGGGCCGACTCACCGCCGTGTGGATGGCGTAGACACTACTGACCCCCGATGTCCCTACCGTGGCCTCGTTTGTAACACTCCCGTCCCGAGAGGGTACAGATGTGTAACCCGTAGTGCACCAAGGACTTCCCTAATTATTTTAAGGCCATAATAGAATTTTTGAAATTGGCTTAGGGGTGAAATTATAAAAGTTTTCAAATAATTGTGGCACTTTTACAATTAAGGAAAGTAGAGGGGTGAAAGTATACCACTGGAAGCTAAATAGTAAAATAATAACACAAATTACCAAAATAGTTCAGTGGAGGTCTCGAAATTCTCTGTATCCCTGGATGACTCAAACTGATTGTGCTTCGCTAAGTTCTGGTCCCTCACAAATCTAAGAACCCAGAGCCTGCGAAATCTCGAGACAATGAATATTTTACGACCCCCTAGCGACTCGGCTTGGGGAAATGAACCCTCGAAAACATTTTAAAAATCTCTAAAAATGGCAAATAGTTAAAAAGAATATTCCATTATGATAAATAAAATTTTCTAGATAGAATGGACCCTAAATTAGGTAAATAGAAATTATTTATCTAAATAATAAAAATAATAATTAAAGAAAAAGAATAAGAATTAGAAAAAAAGAAAAAAAAGAAAAACAAAAAGGATAACATCAAATGGCGTGGGAGGCGACCAAGCAGAGCGCGGGAGGAACTGAGACGCTTTTGTTTTTATTTTTTCTCTTTGATTCTTTCATTTACTTAAATTGGACCCTTAGGTTTTCATCAGAAAGCAGTAAGGCAAAATCAGACTACACAAGAGAACACTGATAAAATTAAATATCTTAGCCTTTTGTCAAACTTTAAAAGGTGTAGTACTGGGCTTATTTGTGTTATTTCAAGCCTAAAGGTTATATAATGGCTTGAAATTTTCTGTAGGACCGTAAAGTTTCTGAAACTCACCCCAAAATTCTTGGGGACCGAGTTTAGAATTTTTAGGGAATTTCGGGACCGTGTTCTGACATCAAAAATAAATTTTGGGACCGTTATGACACTTTGATTGAAATTTCAGGATTGTAGTCGATTTCACATAATTTTCGTAATGTTTCTATATTTTAGATTATATGGAAAAGTCCCTAAGTCAAAGTTGACTAAAATGTATAGTTTTTATAGACATTTAACGGAAGTGACATTTTCGTCAATTTCACATCATATTATCGCTGTCTATATCGAATGGGACTAAAGTAATTTAAAGTTTTGTTAGAATCGAAGTTCGTTCGATGTAGTCATTTTGAAAGCCCCGTATGTTTTATGCGAAACGTTAAACTCCAGGTATTGTAATTAACGACCAGGTAGCGATTTGAGCATCCGACGAGAATCTAGAGTGCTTGACAAGATTTGAAAGAAATTAGTCGAGGAAAAAAGGTGAGTACTCAAAAAATCATTTTCATAAAATTAAAGTGTTTAAATTACAGTTTGAAAGTGCTTTTGAAAATATAGATTTATAAAGCATTTTTATTACTTCCAATTGTTATACTCACTATAAAAGCTCGATTTCATGATTTAAGAAACGCTTGGCCTACTTAGCAAAACTCAGATGGTTACAGCCTCGCTTCCTGGGCCGATGTATTCGATCAGTGTTCGGTGCAAGGTTATGGGATATTATGATCAACCAAGGGCTGTCTGGCCTGGGCACCGAAGCTGGGATCTAAAGGCATTATATAGTGAGTCAGCCCCTCTCGCATACCCGTATATAGTTAGCTGCCACGACTTAGTACATAGCGATGAGGTGTTGGTTCCGAGGTTCCATCACCAGGCATTTTGGTTCCGAGGTTCCATTATGCTATATAGATCCCTACTGCGGTTCACCGACCATCTTAGCTCTGCAGTGTCTCGAGGTTCACTACCGATGTCGTGTCTCGAGGCATCACTTCTGTGGTATTTATACGGGCCACGTTGGTTGGTACTTCGGGACATAAAAGATAGTACTTCGTGATATTAACCACCATCGACATGCGCCAAAGCAGCATAAATAGTTTCAATAGATTTGAGTTGGTAATTAGTTTTCGTAATGTACGCCAGCAAGGTAAATAGCTTCAACAATAGAATAGTTTTCGATCGCCGTAAATGGTTTGCAGAAAAACTCAGCTTTCTTTCATAAAACGCTTCTTACAACCATTTCGTATTTATTTTCATATATTGGGAGGTACAAAACAAATGCATGCCAGCATTTAGAACTTATATGACTCAATCGAGCCCCGCTTCGCTCACGCCGCTTTTAAAATACTCAGTGTGTACAAGCCGAAAGATCTTTCCGTGGATCCTCTGTCTTAGACACTGTGTTGTGATTATATAAGATAAGGTGTAAATTAAAACTAGTAAAAGTTAAATGTGGCATTTGTATATGTAAATCATCTTTCAGAAAAATATGCATGCATGATTTTGAGAAAAACAGTCGCGATAAACTTATATTCGACGATTCTTATCTTATATTTCCTCATGAGGACCAGGTCCTTTATTGTTATAGTCGACATTCGAAAACATGGGAGGTGGGCTCTTTGTTTTATACAGTGATTTGTATTTCGGGGTCACCACCGTGCGCCAAGTATGCCGCCTGGATGCCATTAAATCTAGCGCGTGATTTCTCGATGTGGTGCGAAAAATTTTATAACCCACGTTTTCCAAAATACGCCTAGCGCTTAATCCGCACAAATTTCTTCATGGTAACTCGTCAATGAGCGAGCTTGGCCTTCGGGAGGTTACCGTGGAGTCGCCCTACAGATTTCCCCGTCACTCAGGAAGGGGTCTCGGTCACCGCCCCGGCTCTACCCATAATCCGCCCCTGCCCCGCCCGTGAAAATGAGGTGCCCGTAGCTCCCCTAAACCGAGACCGGCCTCCGCCTGCACTGCGCCGAGGAACGATCAGACCTTCCCCGTCCCGCGGTACTACTCAGACCGGTGGCTATCCCACAACCTCGATCCCCGTCTTCGGCAATCCCTCCTCATGTACTAGCTCGCTAACAATGGCAAGACACCATCCGCCCCCCGCCCGACACAGCAACCTCATCCGTCTCCCACCCGATGGCCGCGACTAAACCTCGTGAACTAGGAAGCTCGCTTTCGAACTCGGAAGAAGACCGACTCTCCTTCCTCTGAAGTACTAACACCCGTGATCCCTAGCCGTCCGAGCATCCTCTATCTCTCTCTATATGGTCAGGGCTGTCCCAACCACGGAGTCCATCCCTGTAGGCGGTCCCATAATCCCGCCCGAATGGACAACCCCCACCCATTCTCAAATCTCCTAACCTCGCCATGCGTCTCGTGGCCACGTAATCATCGCCAAATCGCCGCCTCCGTGAACTCCAGCCACATAATCCATCATCGCCATCACCCCGTCGCTTCTGTGAATCGCTGAGCCTTCGTGATACCTTGCAAGATTCGAAAGTACTTACCCATGAACAGCTCCTGAAACTCTGCCCATGTCATAACCTCTAAGTCTTTAGAAGTCCTTGCCCATTTCCACCATACTTGGGCCTCACCCTCTAGCTGGAACGCAACTAACTGATCCTCGGGTCGCAAGCAGAGGGTAACTCCAGCTCTAACACCTTCTCACCCGCATGAACCAATAGTCTCGCACTACTCCGGGACTTCCCAAATGCCTGGCGATGATGCGCCCTAGTCCCTTATGTTACTAGTAATCTCCTGACTACCCGTCATACCACCGTGCTAGCTCGCCGCGAATACCTACAACCCTCAACAAGGCCTCGATCAACACACCGTGGCCGGTCAATGCTGCGATGCCCGACTCAGATTCTCAGGAACGACCCCACGCCCCGGCTAAATGCCGTGTGGTCGCTCAAATGTCGGGTGGTGCTCTACTAGCCATCTAGCTACGTCAAATGGCAAGTTACAATGCAAGATTCGCGCATAAACATGTTCTCGAGACACTATTCATACTCAAATATACAAATTATATCAAGGTCCCCGCGATTGAAATGCAATAAGTAGACAATTAAGTTACATGTCAAATCAATTTTTTTTTTAAAAAAAAATTTATTTTTGAAAATTCTATTTTTCCCAAAATTTTGTTTCATTTTATCGATTTGATTTTATTTTTTCAAAATTCTTGGTTTCATTCATTTTTTTCAAAATTTGGTGAACAAAGTAATAAAACAAAGGACTGTGAAAGAAAATTAAGTCTAAAAATAATATGCACTTATGATACACCCTACCGGCCTGTGACGCACATGATGCTCTTAGGTCACATACTGCCGCCGCAGGCCCATGTGGCGT
This sequence comes from Tetrastigma voinierianum, assembly GCA_016808115.1. NCBI lineage: Eukaryota > Viridiplantae > Streptophyta > Magnoliopsida > Vitales > Vitaceae > Tetrastigma > Tetrastigma voinierianum. The sequence goes on along the minus strand of JAEQBH010003899.1, from coordinate 314,642 downwards.
CATACAAGGCGTCGCGATTAAAAATTTATTTTCTTTAATTTTCCCTTCCAGTTTTACACACTATAAAACTCAAAACAATTGTCCAACACACCTTTTTTTTTTTTTTTCCTATGTGCTATCCACCTAAGCACACAATTCACACAGCACATAAAATTTTATGTTATGCATATTTTTCACTCAACACTTCATCAAATCACCCAATCACACACCAAACACATGTACGTGGGGTTATCCTGGGCTGTCCCGTGATTTAGGTAATCCTTGCATAATCTTACTCTTACATCGAACTATACCTCGTGGGTGATGTTCTTACACTCAAAGACTACGGCCTAAGCCCAAATCCCTCAAGCCCTAGGTATTCATATACCTAAGCTCCGATATTACCGTGACCCAAAACCCTAAATCCGCTGACCACCGTCAACCCACTGGATATTCGTGGAATGCTCGGGCGGACCCGATTGGCCTTTCACGAAAATCGCGCAGTCTCCCTTTGTACGGAGCTCTACCCAAATACATAACCTGTCCCAACAACCACAAAGGGTCCACATATGGATAAAAGGAGTAAAATGGTATTCTCAAGCCCCGCATCAATACTCACAATAATCATATTCCAATCCAAATACATATCTCATGGCCTGGGTTAGAATCTGATAATTCACTTAATACAAACATATATCAAAATTCTAGAATCTCAATACATGTATACATAATAAAACTAAAGCCAACCCTGGGCTTTCTTCTAAAGCGGCCTCTAAGGATGAGCTGTATCCCCGTGCGCCCCGTACCCGAAATAATGTTCCTCGGGACAGGTGAGCTAATGCTCGTGAGAGGAAATTCACTCCTAAATGGTTACCTCCACCTAAGCGATATGTAATGTTCAATGGAAAAACATACATTCAAGTAAATGCGTGATTCTACTTGAATGTCTACCTGATCAACTCATACCCCGAGTCCTCACCGACTTCCTCACACTTGCCTAGGCCACTATGAGAAACATTATTTTTTTCAAAACAAAGATATTTGTTTATATTTGTGGACAACCCTCCGATATAAGTAGTGGATCGACTCCGATATTCTATTTAGTGGACAACCCTCCGATGTATATCAATCAATGAATTCCGACGATTGATATTTTATATAAGGGACTACCCTCCGATAATTATTATTATTACCAACCCAAACCACTATCCCAATAAATAAACCACCTCACGACTCACTCCTATCGCTTAGTGGTGCCCCAAAGGCATGGAATGCATGATGCCAATTCCAATACAATTATATAACACATGAAAATATATAATCATGCATATATTCACATAATTTAAATCACACAAACATGTCATGTAATTTCACAATCCATTACATCAAAAATTAGCTCACGTGGGCTAATTATCAAACACGAGCAATTCAACTTGAATTACTCTACCAAACACATTTTCACACAAAAATTTATTTTTGTGTCACTATTCATGTGAATAGTAAAACCCTCGGGGTTACTGTTTACGACCGCTCTCTCAACGTCGGTTCCACCTTGTGAACCCGAAATCCAATGGCCATTCCGGCCTTATGCATATCACAACACAATCCATGGCATAAATCACACAATTAACCACCCTTAACAAACAGCAGTGAAATGGGCCACAACAAATTCCGGGGTTCCATAATTAAAACACCCGGCTCCCAAGTTGGGACCGATCAAACGGTCGCCCAAGGCCTCAACTAACCGAACATTATAAAACACTTAAATAAAGTGTAAAGCCCAAGTAGGATAAAACCCCCTACCTCACCTGAAAGTTCGACCGAAATTCCTGGCAAACTATCCACGCGTAGGGCCCTTCACGTAGAACAATTTTCCTTCGTCTCCGATCGACCCGACTATTCTGACGCCCGGTAAATTTCTGGTGGAGAGAAGCCCTCTCTCAAAGAAAATCCAAAATTCGCACTGCCGCTTCTCAGCCTGCTTTTCCCATTTTACTTATTCAAGCAAGACACTATGCATTATTTTGTCTTTTTCCAATTTAACAATTTAATTAATTCCCAATTAGTCCATTCCTCTAGATTTTTGCCACTTGGCACTATCTAGGCCGTTCATTTCCATCATCTTTCTACTCATGAAACATTTGTCACATGAGTACATGTTATATGTGACTTTTGTCACATCACAAGTCGTTTTTTGGCACCTAAAACTCGATGCCTTGAAAAACGTACAAATTCCGTCTGTCTCGGAATTCGATGTGGTAGCTAGATTTCGCGAGACGATTCTAACGGTGAAATCCGTTTCGTCATCCGAGATCTAGAGAATAAATTTTGGATTTTTAACCGAAATTACGATTTTGCCATTTTTCCAGAAATTGGAAATTTATCGGGTCTTACAACCACCATCAAGCTTATACTCAGCTTGGGTTTCAACAGCAGTAACAACAATAGAAACATAGGGAAAGCAGTGCAGATTATCAGGGTAAAAAAAGGACTTCATCCTTTGAAGATCAGATGCTTAATTTCATGACAGATAACAAAAGGATTTTGAATCTGCAAGAGAAAAAATTTTCTGACCTTGAAAATTTCTAAGCAAATACGACAGTATTTCAAGCAAACACCAATGCTTATTTAAAGAATCTGGAGATGCAAATTGGGCAACTGGCTAAAGCTATGCAGAAAGAGCCTAAAGATTGTATGGCAGTGATTCTTACAAGTGGCAGGGAGTTAGATGAAAGGAGAGTAGAAAGTAAGAATACTGAAGAAGAGAAACAAGTTGAGATTGGAGAAGAACATGAGCAGAATAGTTCAACAGCTACAGAGAAGGAGAAGTCAACATAATTACATCCCAAGCAGCAAGCAAGGAAGGAAGGAGTGAAAGCTTATAATCCTCCAATTGGCTCTCAAAGGCCGTTGCACCGAGGAGCAAAGCTCTCAAATTTTAAACATGTTTAAGAAGATAGAGATCAACATTCCCTTCTCAGAGGCATTAACTCAAATGCTTCATTATGCAAAATTCATGAAAGATCTGTTGAGCAAAAAAAGAAAGTTTATTGAGGAAGGGATAGTGAGCTTAAATGCAACCTGTAGTGTAGTATTCAGAAGTCCATTCTAGAAAAAAGGCAGGATCCAAGCAGCTTCACTATACCTTGCATGATTGGGAATGCTGACATGGGAAAAGCACTGTGTCATTCTAGAGCCAATGTCAACTTGATGCCCCTGTCTATTGCTAAAAGACTAAGTTTAGGGGAGCTTACTCCCACAGCCATGACCCTGCAGATGGCAGACAAGACATTGGCCCATCCTGAGGGTATTCTTGAAGATGTGCTGATCAAGGTGGGAAAATTTGTCTTTCTAGTGGACTTCGTAGTCATAAATATAGAGGAAGACGAAGACAAACAAGTTCCATTTATGTTAGGAAGACCCTTCTTAGCAACAGGAGCAACATTGATTGATATGAAAAAAAGAGAACTGACTCTTAGGGTTGGAGATGAAGCAGTGCATTTCAATCTCAATGACAGTATGAAACAACCAGAACTCAGAAGTGCCGAATGTGAATTTATAAAAACAAAAATTCCTATCAATTCTGAACTGACTACTGATTGTAATTTTTAGAATTCAATGAATGAGAATGAGATGAATTTCCAGTATCTTGAGCATCTTGAAGTTGAATTTTTGAACTCCAATGTCAAATTGAAAGATTCAAAGATTCGCATAGAGAGAAATCAGCTAAGATCATAGCGCTTATGAAGAAGAAGGGTCGAAGAAAACAAAAAGTTCGAAGGTTTAATACTAAAGGAATTGCTCGAACATTTAAAATATGCCTTCTACAACTAGAAAAGCAAGCTTAGTAATTATTTCGCTGATTAACTAAGTCGAAGAGCAAAGACTCCGTTGGAGACTCTCAAGAAGCAAGGGGTTACTGGGTCAGCTTGTCTATAGAAGATTTGAAAGGAATAAGTCCTTCAGTCTATATGCACAAGATCCTGTTGGAGGAGAAAGCTAGAACTTCTATAGAGCATCAAAGAAGGCTGAATCCAGTAATGAAAGAAGTAGTAAAAAAAGAAGTACTGAAATGGCTAAATGCAGGCTTCATATATGCAATTTCGTACGCCCTGGGTGAGCCTCAAGAAGTCTCTGCAAAGGGAGGATCTCACCGTGGATCGAAATGAGAACAATGAATTTGATTCACAAGAATCAGGACAGATGGAGAGTGTGCATATACTACAGGAAACTAAACACTGCTACCAGAAAGGACCATTATCCTCTACCTTTCATTGACTAAATGTTTGACAGGTTAGCAAGACATTCCCATTACTATTTTCTTGATGAATATTCTCATTATAACTAGATTGCAATAGCCCTAGAGGATCAAGAGAAATCAACATTTACATGTCCTTATGGTACCTTTGCCTTTAGAAGGATGCCATTTGGATTATGTAATGCTCTTGCCACCTTTCAAAGATGTATGATGTCTATATTTTCTGATTTGGTGGAAGAAGCAGGAAATATTCATGGATGATTTCAAGATATGGATCCGCTTTGAAGATTGTCCGAAAAACTTAGAAACAATACTCGTAGGTGCCAAGCATTTAAATCTTAGCTTTAAACTGGGAAAATGCCATTTCATGGTAATTGAAGGTATTGTTTTGTGGCAAGATTTGCCGCTAGGACCATTGTGCGTATCATCGGAAAAAGATGAAAAATTTGATTGATGAATCATGCGTAGCCGCATTTTCGAGGAAATTAAATCCGTATTAGTATCGCCTCCCATTATGTTGACACCGTGACCGGGAACAATGGATTTGAAATTATGTGATGCTAGTGATTGGCAAATGGGGAGTTGATCGGGGACGCAAATCCATGAATGCTATATGCTGAACATCGGCCGCAATAAAACCACTATAGGCAGCGCAGGAACCCATCTCCTCCCATCAACATGCAGAGGATGCAAGAAGTGGCCCAGAGTTGGAAACAACATAAAAGAAAGTGTCTGATCTCTTTATGAGTCTGGGAGTCCCAACACTGAAAGAGGCACACTCACTCATGTTTCATAACAACATCATCAAGAAGATACAAAGCCACAGACGACATCAGAGGAAAGCAATTGTCAAGAGTCATCTCAAACAAAGATATGAAGGTGAAGTGACACGTAGATACATAGAACGCCCAGCCTGATACTCTTATGGCATAACAAATTAGAAAGTGAAAGTAAATAAGGTACAATTTTCCTATGTCTTTATCGATGTTATTATATTAAAACACCCTGTATGTTAACATTGTTCAACATTTAGCTTCCAGAACACATTTTAACCAGCCATCAAATAAAAAAAAGTGAAAATGAAGAATCCATTGCGATTTATATATAGGATGACCCATCGCTCAGATAGGAATTATAGCGTACATGATCATAAGGAGAAGTGTCCCGCAAACGTAACAAGGTGGTACATGGGCAAAAAATGTTATGCATCACCATGTGGAGGACACTTTACAGAGACAAGACAACCCGTAGGAATTCTCCAATCAGGATTTTATTGGCCTACTCTATTCAAAGACTGTTTTGAATGAGTAAAACATTGTGATGCTTGTCAGAGAATGGGGAACATAAGCAGAAAAAATGAAATACCCCTGCAGGGAAGTCTAATGGTGCAGAATTTTGATGTATGGGGAATAGACTTTATAGGACCTTTTTCATCATCATTTGACAATATGTACATTCTCATAGCTGTGGATTATGTATCCAAATGGGTGAAGGCAACAACTTGTCCCATAAATGATGCCACTATAGTTGTTGGGTTTATACAAAGAAACATTTTCGCAGACGCCCAGGCACCCGTAACAATCATCACTTAGCCAGGGAAGCCATTTTGAAAATAAAGTCTTTGCAAAACTCATGAGCGGATATGGGATCAAACATATGATGGGATTGGCTTATCACCAAGCTGAAATTTCCAATAGGGAGATAAAGCAGCACTAGAGAAGACAAGAAATGCAAGCGTAATGCCTGGCCTTATAAAGCTACAACGATGACATGGGTTAAGTGGTGAACTGCTTACAAAACTCCCATTGGAATGTCCCCATATAGAATTGTATATGGAAAACCTTGTCATCTCCCTTTAGAATTGGAATACAAAGCAATGTGGGCCATCAAGAAATTGAACTGTGATTTCCAAGCTGCCAAGGAAAAGAGACTACTCCAAATGAATGAACTGAAAGAATTGAGAAATGAACCCCAGATAATGCCGTAATCTACAAGAAAATACCAAGAGGTGGCACGGGATCAGAGCAATCCCAAGGAGGGAGTTCAAGGCGGAGAACAAAGTTCTCTTATACAACCCAGTTAAGCCTGTGGAAACTCGAAATCAAGATGGAGTGGTCCATATACAAAGTGTTAACAAGTACACCATTTTTTGGAGCAAGAACACTAAAAACTCGATCTGAAATGAATTCAAAAAGTAAATGGTCGAGGGTTAAAGCGATTATCTTTAGAGGTGCCAAGCAAAGGAAGTAGATCCGCACTTGAAAAGAGAAAAGAAAATGATCAAAATGAAGACATCTCTGCGCCTAGTGTTAACTAAGGACATTAAATCGAGCAAATTTTCGTGAGGCAACCCAAGCTGAATTTAATTTTTATTATTTTTCTTATTTGCTTAGATTGATGTTGGTTATTTTTCTGTGATTTTGGATTATTAAATTTTGATTTGGTTAGAAGTTTTTGAAGTTGAATATTTGCTAAAATTTTCTATTTATTTGTGGACAGGAAGAATAAATTGGAATCATATTTTATTATAAGGCACCCTGCTTCAAGCTAAATTGTGCAGAAAATGACTACAAGGGGGAGTATTTATCATTCCCTCAACTTATTTGTAATAACAATTCGTATCTTAAGTTTGGGGGAGTTTGCTGCCAATTTCTTGAATGCTATGTTGATAAGTTTTAATGAGATAGTTGTTCATGATTGAATTGATGATTTGCTGTTGCTAAATATGACTTCACAATGCTTGAATTGAAAATTTTGACTGAGTTGGGGGTGATTAATTGAGTTGGAAGGCAGTTTTAAGTTGCAGAAATTTTGGGAAACAATCCTTAGTCGCGACAAAGAAATCTGTGTCGTGACATTGTTTTATAAGTGAGGAAAAAGGGTTGTCGCAACAAGAAATTTAATGGTCAAGACAATTTATAAGAACATTAGGTCACAACATTAAAAGTTAGGTCGCAATAGAACTCATTGAAATATGATGTCGTGACATTATTTTTCCTGTTGCAACAAGAATTTGTAAAACTAAAGTGAATGGTACAAACGTTGTCGCACTACCATTTAAACACCGCCAGAACTCCACTTTTTGTTTGTAAAATCAATTGTCAGCGATAAAATTTTCTGTCGCCACTTTATTTAACCAAAGTACCGTGCCGAGTGTTCAACATCGCCGTGATATCGCACCATAATAATGATTTCATTATGCCATTAACGGTAAGCACAGATTTTATCAAGAGATTTAAACATCAAAATATCAGCTAAAATTTTAATTTTGAGAGTCACAAAATAAATTCCGCAGTTAAAATTAAGGGTTATTGTTGTGACCTAATCATTTATTGTCTCGACACACGAAGGGAAACATTCATTTATTGAGCCATTAACTAAAGAATGTTTCAAAACTGAAAAGCCCTCCTCCTTCCAATTGCCTAAAATCATTCACACTCAACCAATTTCAACTCTCTGCCTCTCTTAGTCTCCTCTAAACCCTAGATTTCAAAGACCTTAAACCCTCAAACCCAGATCTCATTGATGGCAGAACCCAGAGTCTAGTCCAAAATCTGAATGAGATAATGGAAGAGCACACAACTCAGGAAGAGGGAGGTTCATCCAGAACCCCGATCGAGACAACCCCAATAGCGTGCAATCCCTGGCGCGTAAAAGGCACAAAACTCGTCAAAAAGGAAAACTAGAAAAGAGTCGAAAAAGTAGAACTAAGCAAGCTGGGGAAGAAGTAGAAGACAACGGCTTTCTATTTCGTATGTGGTCTGCTCCCGGTGTGGAAAGAACCTGAGAGACAAAGGGTGTATTGGAGAAAGGGGGTTCAAGATTTCATAATCCTCACCATTTGTCGAGATAATTCAAAAAGGTTGGACTTTACTTCATAAGTACAAACCACCGTTTGCCGCAAGGTTGGCGAGTCACCCAACATGATAGATATGAGGGAGGAATTCCGGGCCTACATCGAGTATGGGTCCCTGCTTTTGATCATGAAAGGATCAATGAGGTTCTACAAATCAAAGATCCCAAGAATGGATCTAAGTTCAGAAGACTGCTTAATGAACCCAATCATGAAAAGATAGTGGATTTCCTGACTGGTGGAAGGGGGAAATGGAGCTCAACAAAGAAAAATCCTCATGAATCCATTCACAGAGGCTCCCTAACAGAAGAAGCCAAGGTCTGGTTTTATTTCATTGCTTATGTTATTATCCCTACAAAACATCTGAGCACAGTAAGGGAGAATGAAGCCATCCTCCTGTATGCTCTACTGAAAGATTACAAGTTTGATGTGGGTAAAATAATTGAATCATCTATCAAGAGCTTCCACAAGATTGTGAAAAAGGGACTGATCCACCATCCAGCAACTATCATCGACTTGTATTCTCGGGTCGGAAAGTAAAGAGGTAATGGGCGTAAGAGGGAAACCACTCTCGGGATTTCTCCTTTCGACATCGGCAAAAGGGTCATTAAGGTCCCAAAGAGCAGAAAAATGAAGGAGATGGAGATTGTAGAAGTGGCAGAGAAACCACTTGAAGAAGGGAGTGGTTGAACCAGCAAGGATGGTTAAATTCCAGAGGAGGCCCAACTCGCGCCTGAAGATGAGGTCTCAGCGTAATAAGTCCAAAAGATTTCAATCTCCTCCTCATATAAGGGAAAACTTTTCTGAACCAGCAGAGTGCTCCAAGGGCAACACAGGAAATAAAGAAATCATGGAGATGCTGGTTTCAATGAAAACAGAAATGGAGGAGAGAGAGAAAAGGTGGGAACAACAACATAGGATCATAGACGAATTTCTAGAGGCAGATTTCAGAAGAAGAGAATAAAAATGGGAACAACTTCTCAAGCAGAGGGAAGAGGAATGGAAGGAAGAAATGGAAAGGAGAGAAAGAGTACTTATGCAAAGATTGGATTAAAAAATACAGTCCTTCTACAATGAGCAGCTAAAAAAGGATGAAGATCTGCTGACCTTTTTAGAGAAAAAAGAAGAAAAGATGGAAGGTAGTACGCCGTGTAAGGTGTAGGGTTCAAGTATCTCTACAAGGAACAACCAAGGAATTTGGGAAGCCAGGAGAGCAGGGACAAGGAGCTAGAGATGGACAACAACTACAGACAAAAGTTGTGGAATGAAAGTTTGGATCAGGTGAATTCAAATTTAGTGAACATACACACTATGCTCACTGAACTTGTGTTGGGCATGGTGCCCTAAAAACAGGTAATTTGTACTGCTTTATGAAAACAATTTTCTATATTTGATTCTTTATACATGTATTGTATAATTTAGTAAATATCATAAAATCTCAAGTTTATTAATGTAACTATAATCTTAGTATATAACAATTATATATGAGATGATCAAGATTATAGATAATAAACTAAACTGTCCGTAGTAAATCAAAGTAGGGATCTTTGATATATAATACTACTAGTACGGTCCACTGAACATTAAGAATGCAGTAATCTTGATCTGGATTACTGATGGTAGTGACATTAAAATTGAGGTTCTTTATGTAATCTGATTACATAGGACATGACTAGACATAAATTAAACTCTTAAATAATTTACAATTAAGAGTTTAAACCGTGTCACTAGATGATCATATATGCATTGATCTTTAATCCCGAAGCCATGGGATTCCTCGGCTTCATTTCAATGTGGCCTTTTTGATTCAAGCAGGTTACGGCCCGGCCCAAGACAGACCTGCTAATACTTATGTCTTGGAGGCCCATTGAGATAGGTGGTTGGGAACATGTCCTACACATATGGAATCCAAACCCTTCTTGAGGGAAGCCGGATAATTGGTTCTCTTAAGTGTTAATTTTGAAATTGAACAGATTGAGCGCTCTAATTTGTAACAGGTTTATAAATTAACTGTTCACTAGCGAATTAATGGAACTTAAGGATAAAGATATCACTATAGGGGTAAAACGATAATTTCACTTAGCTCTAATGATGGACTAATTTTGGAGGATTGAATTGCATGTAATGATCATATCAACTGATTGCTTGAGTATCACTACGTAAATTATAATGTAATTACAAGAGTTCAGTTTCAGATTTTTAGTGGAATAATACTGGAACTAATAAATTAGATTACCTGATTAAAGAGTTTAAATTAATTATCAAATTTATTTGGAGCTTGGAATTATAGTCCACAGTCCCCGGCCGCCTCAAAAACACCGGTACAAGATTAAATTAACAAAGAAATCCCTTGGAGGGCATAGTTTTAAAAAAGAAATTGTTTCATAGCAACTATGTAGTAATTATTGGATAATTAAAATGTTAATTAATTAATTATTGAATTACTAATTAATATAATTATCGTATGGGATGAAACGTGTTAATTTTGAGAGTTTAATCCTATTTATTTTTTGTCACTTAATTTGAATTAATTTTAATTCAATATTTAAATATGCCACTTGATCTAATGGTTGAGATCAATTCAAGACATATTATAAATATAGGCAAAACCCTAGGCATCAAAGAGTGATAAAAAATTAGAAAAAAAAAAAAAGAGTTTCATTTTTTTTTGCCTCCATCTAACCCTCTTGATCTCATGTGTTGAGAATATCAAGAGTTCTAAACAAAATATTCAGACCCATACGCCACACGCATTCAGAGCGGTAAAGAGAACCGCTTGAAGATCGTGGAAAATGTAGAAAAAAAAAAAGATATTGAGTTGTCAACCCTACTTGCTAGAAAATTCCTTTAATTTGATTGAGGTAATTTTTCTTTTTTATTGTTTGTTATCAGATTTGATGTACCATGTGATCGTAAAAGAGTTTTTATTAATTTTTAAAATTTACTGGACCAAAATCTTCCGCTGCAAACTTTGTTTTGAACTTTAAAAACCTTAAACTTGAAGGAACCATGAATAACATAGGTATGAGGCAAGATGAATTGATCACTTAGGTGGAATATACCAATGATCATTGTCTCTTCAACAGGGCAGATCCTCTAGAGAAAGAGAAACCAAACATCTCCATACCTAAGTTTCCTCCATCTTTATCTAGTTTCCACCTTGAACCTCTTAATCTAAAAATTCCCAAATTCTATAAAAGAAGGAGAGACATGAACCCCAGAGCCTTTTCTCTGTAGTCCAACTGTTGTAATTAACCCTTGAATAAAAGATCAACAGTCAATTTTCTGAATGATTTGTGTACAATTTTTTTTGTCTCATGTTAATTGCTTATTAGATTATATTGCTTGAATAAATGAATGAATCGAGGAAAAATGAGTTGGCGTTTTCTAAAGAAATGACTTTGATTACAATTGTGGTTGTGTCAGCTGTTGTAAGCTGAATTTACGATCAAATGAACTCTTTGATTAGAACAAACACAAAACAACAAACCGTAACTAAACAAACCTTGTAATTGAAAAATCGTGGTATTCTAATAATTAACGAAAAGTTGCATGTGTAAGTTAGAATGAAAGCTTGGGTGTTCCATCATAGAACACATGTACACTGACAAAAGACAAATTAGACTTTTGAAAATGTTGTATAAACAATAAGGTCAAGGAATTTAAAAACAATGCACATGGTCAAATGTCTTTTGTTCAATAAAGATTATGACATCTTCTCGGTTCAAACATAGTCAACAACATCCTTAGAATCCTTGTTATTAGATTATTAGTCAAGGCGAAAACTTGTGTAATTATCAACACAGGAAGGATAGAGGCCATCCTTGGAAGCTTGAGCCTTTCTGCCTACCCTCATAATGAGGGATAGCATATAATTTTAGTTCCATATTTGAGCCAAATTTCTAGTTTCTTCATTTAAACAAGAATCAAGCCTTCAAACCCTTTTATTCTAATTTACAATAAAGAACCCTTATTTGCCTGGGGCCGTGACGTGAACTTCAAAATACGTAGCATTAAGTTTGGGGAAATGTTATTTTTGATTTGAAAAGAAAAATAAGAAATAAGGATGGAAAAAGAAAATACAAATGAAGAAATGGCATGAATTTAGATAGAACAAATGTATTGTCAATGGGGATTAAGTTTTGTCTTGTGGCCTTCCTCTCTTGAACAATTATGTTCCATGTAATCTAAGACCCTAATGCCAACTCGGTATGCTGAGCCGCTTAGCCCAAAGTTCTATAAGAGTGGTAGAAAGCCTAAGAAGACAAGATATACTGCACTAATCCTAAAATGGACAAGCAAAAGAAAAGAAAAATGAGATTTCTCTCTAAAAGATGCAAATGAGAATTATGCAAAGATGATACATCAAGGACAAGGCTCGGGGGAATACATTATTTTTAGACATTAGTAGAAGAAAAGGATGAAGAATGTAGGGCAAAGACACACACTTGAATAGAATATGGGTAAAATTTTTATAAATTTCCACTCCATTCACTCCAATTACTAAGCTGAAACTTTTTTACAAGCCTAAAAGAATTAACATCTCTGGTAGATAAATGTCTACATTATTAGTGGAGATTAATATAAAACAAGACAAGGAGACTTTAAGGAAAGTTAAAAGAGGAATTATACCACTGTAGAGTCTTAAAAGATTAGGTAATCTTGCCAAGGAGGAAGGGAAAGAAACCATCACACACACGTAGATCGTGATTGATTGGATCGAATTATTTACATTTCTCTGTGACCATTAGTTGTTGCAGACAATATTTGCAGTAATTTTCTTAAGTCCTAATCCAAAAGAATTTTGAATTAAGAATCACTAGTTTCAACTGCTGCACTAGTGTGGAAAATGTCCTTAAAAATAAAGCTAAATTGTTTGAGGACAAATTTATTTTCTTTGTCAGACAAAACTTTAAGTTTGGGGGAATTTGATGAGTCTTAAATTCATTTATTTTCAATCCATTTTTTTGGCTTGTTTTTAGTATTTTCAAAGCTATTTTATTGCCAAATTATGGAATATTTATGATGAATACACATTTGAGCAATAATTATAGTAAAATTTAGCACATCCAAATCATAATTTACCCAATATCTCTGTGATAAGGATATTAGGTACTTTACTTTCTTGTGTGTTTTAGATCAGGCAGGTCTTTCGCCCAAAAACATACGAGATTTATGTCCGGGAAGTCAATATGAAGCACCGAGACGGCGAACAATTCGATGAAGTCCCGTGAACTTTCGCAGGCGTTGTGGCGCCACCGAGGATCGGCACGCAGACACTTATGTGTACCGGCATAACTTTCGCCAAAGTGGCAGCGGCAAAGGTACCGACAGCTAATAAGTGTACCGTACACCATTAATGTGTGTGTACCGGCACATGTATGAGAAACGCGAATGGAGAGCGTAATCTCAGATCCTAACGCCAGGCATACTTGTCAATCATCCTCGAGCACCAGATGGTATTGAGAAAGTGAGTATAAAGGCAAACAGATAGGGGGAGAGCAGCTTTTGACCGCTAGGTTAGGGTTCATAGAAGAGCTTTCCATTGCTTTGAATTGAATTTAGAGATCCAGATTGCACTTTCTATTTAAAGTTTTTACCACTAAGACTTGTAATCTTTCAGAACAGCTGGTTTGTTTTCCATTATAGTATTTTACTTCAATATCTGGATTTTGTAATCCAATTTTGATTTTTCTCTCATATTGTTTTTTATGATTAACATCAATTCACTATCACCGTTTTATAAGTTCCATGGATTTCTAAACCCTTAATGCCGGGATTCTCCTAAGGTGGAACCTCACCGAACAAAAGCACTAATCCTCAATCTTCTTTTGAACTTCAATGGATTGGGTGATGTTATTCACTGTGGTAAATGATTTAGAAAAACCCTATTTCACATATTCTTGACAACTGTGCAGTGAACGAGATCACCTTGGTACACGCAGTTTGATTACAAATGCAAACCAGGAGGTTCGTGTTAATTGGGAACAAGTGTCAACAGTATTCAATCATCCTTCTTTCAAAAGAGTGCTTGATAAATCTTCCATCAAAGAACATTTATCAATGGTTCCAGATGAGCTGTAAAATAAGAGGTGGGATTTATTTGGTCTAAGTGAGTGAATCCTACACTACTTCAAGATTCGCCTTCTATTTTCTAAACATTCAAATCAATCATCACTATCAACAACATGAACTCCATACTTCTTAATTTACACTTTTTCAGGGGAGAATAAATTTCCTACTGGTCAATGTAAATAGACCACTCCCTCGCGGGAATGACTGCGGAATACCAATACAAGACACAATGCCGGACAACCGTGATCTTACGCTGGGAATTAGCATACTAATCAGATCGGCACTTTTAAGGTAAACTTTGTGTTTGCAGGATTTAATTCAAAAAGGAGAGATTCTAGTAAGAAAGAAGAGAAAAACAACAATTGCAAAGATCTGGCTTCATGTATTTGGTGTGTCGTGACAAACTCCGCATCATGAAGAAACCAGCCAACAGTGGTTTCGTGGTCGCAACACCATAATTAGATTGTTAATAATTGAGCTAGGTCATGCACTGTAAAGCATAGTCGCGATATAAAGAATGGAAACAGAAGTTAGCCGGGCCGTAACAAAATAGTCCGGTTGCGGACATACGTCGAATCAAGGCGTAATATCCGCTATATTTTTAACCCCTATGTTGTGACACCGATTTCTGAACATGAAAAAAGTTTGTTGAGAGAAAAGATGCCGGAGAAGAAGTTTAGGTTACATGGGCAAAACCAGGTCAAAAAGATGCTTTTAATGGTGGATGAATCGACCGCTGCAAACAAGGAGAGTCAATGTTGCGACATACTCAAGCTTAAAAGGTGTTTTGATGTCGTGACAGAGATCTTTAGGTCATGACACAGAAATCAATTGAAAATAGAAAAGTTTTATTGCGACACGAAGACAGGTTAAAGGCAGAAAATTTATGTCTCGACTAGAAAAATTAGTCACTGATAAGATACGATGCGTAGGCGTCACGCGACATAATAATATATTGGTCGCACATGCAAAACATCCCCATAAAAAGTCTAGCCTAAATATCAAAAATGAAACCGCAATAAGGAAACAGTTATGGTTTATTGCAAAACTCGGTCGCACATTCGGGTTACATTAAGATGACAATAATACAGACAATGTTGCGTAAATAAGAACCGAACGTAAAATGCCGTCGCGTGATAAGAAAAGTCGGGTCACGCACACCAATTTGAAGAAGCCGTTAGGCATCACCGTCGCGGATTAATAACACGCCATCGCAATTCGTGGAGCTTCGCACAAACAAAGTCTGACATCGAGCATAGATGATAACTATTTGAGAAAATGCACAAAATACTATCTCAACAAAGGAAACTCTATTGCGACAGAGTTATCACATCAAGGAAAGAGTGTCGCAACAAAATGCAAAAACGAACTCAAGCAAGAATGAGCATAAGATCTTCAAGTCGCGATAGATCGCATCGCGATACCGCAACAAGGACCCCGCAAAGACACAACACAAACTCACGACACAACTTTACCGGTATTGCAGAAGGCAATTCTCGGGCTAAAATGCTTAGGGATTCACATACACACATAGCCTAAATTTTTGTGTGGTCTAAACTTTTAGGGCTCATAACAGAAACAATTAAGTGAATCAAGGCAATCATCAATGACAAACCAGAGTACTGGGAGTCGAGGACTTTTCTTTATTATACATTTTTCTTTTCTTTATTTTCATTCATTTTTCATATTTTCTTTCTTCAGATTAGCATTAGCGTGCGATTTTGATTCGTTACTGGATCTGAAACAACAAATTTCTTCAGAGGTTTTGAAGTTGAAATCTAATGTTGAAATTATCATTACCGGTTGACCAATGACTCAGACAAACGCCGAACTATATTCCCTTCAAGATCATAGCTATAAAGGAATTTTCCCCGACGCTTAATGTACGCAGCAGAATCCTTGAGAACACAACTTCCACTAGGAAAGATTTGATGTTAGCGGTCTTTTCTCAGAAATGAGAAGAAAATTTCGAAGTCAATTTTGAGTTTATTTCTTGGATGGTGTTGATTCCTGATATTAATTGTTCCTCAATTTTAGTAGAAGCTTATACCCATGAAAGATTCACACTCATTTCCGTGAGGCCCTCCTGAGTGATTACGTAGATGGAGATTCCAGAGCTAAACCGCTTACTGGGGTATGTTAAACTAATGAAGAACTAATGAGCCTGAAAGGTTGCCAGATAACCAATTTTCTCAAGTGGCTGAGAGTGATATAACAATTTAACTGACAAGAGACTCCGGTTTGAAGACGATCTCGATCCCACAAGCTGAACACTTGAGATCTAATCAAGGAAAGAGAAAACTATTTCAGATCTTAAGGATGAGACATCATTTTTGTTGTAGAAACCTTGCAACTACCCTGTCTTAGGAAGCAAGAAATTTACAGTCATAAGAAATGGGTATGAAGTATTGAAAAAGAAAAATACCCAGATCTTACAGAGAAATTCTAATTACAAGTAATTGATTAGAATCATGTTTCAGAAATGAACATGAACCTCTACTCAGTGAAAAGTATGGTTAGAGGAGGAATCGAGCTATCTTACCTTCCCCTGTATGAGTCGGTTTCAATTCGGGGAAAATAGAATGAGATTAGGATGCGAGAATTGACAATTTTACAACCAGTGAAATCTAGTGTTTACTTCTATGATAATCTCAGTTCAGTCGATTTACATTTAGGTTAATTTTTGCCCTTTTATATTAAATGTAGGATTCTAGTTATTAAGAATTTTTTATTAGGTTACTACATTTTCATCTAAACTAAACGTTCAAATAGTGTAGAACTTGAGTAGTTGGGGTAGTTGAAGTTTAAATTCCTTTCGATCTTTGTGGGAACGATATCCGGACTTATAGGTCCAATTATTACTTGTAGACCTATGCACTTGCAATTTTTAAGACCAAAGTAAATTTTTAATTAAATTTAGTGACAAAATTATTCTTCTTACGAGCATACAATGTATATTTGGTCTTAACAAGTTTTTGGTGCCTTTACTTGATATTCTAGTTAGTATTTAGTAATAGTAGCAGAAATTTTTATATATCATTTGGTTTGATCAGGTGGTGGGCGGAGTAATAACCCACGACCACCGACTTTGGACTAACAGACCTCCATAGAGGCTATTGTTCTTTGTTGCTGCCCTTATGCGAGGCCCGGGTGTGGTTCTTTGTACCATCCTATAATGGTGCAATTTAGGGGCTGGGGTTAAGTAGCCTCCGGAAGTTTTGAGGCACATGATCATCAGGCCCTCGAGGGAGGAGGGACCAGATGGTGAGCGGGTCATTGTTTAGACTTGTCGAGGAAGGATACGGGCACTAGTGCTAAGGAAGAGAATCCACTGCAAGCTCTAGGAAGCCCAGACTTACATTTACCGTATGGATTTAGTGCGAGCTGCTTGCGTTTATCGAGACGAGGCCGAGTCGGGGCTTCTAGCTAAATGGGGGCAAATGACATGCTACCATTGTCATTAGCCTGGGCACATGAGACGGGATTGTCCACAGAGGCAGGGATCTCGGAATTATGGGACATCATAATTCCAATCATTAGTGGGACATGCGCGGACCCAGTTTGTTCCTCTTTTCCCTAGCATGGGCGGGAGCCGTGTGATCGAGTCTTTGCCTGACACCTACTGGCCCCATATATGGGCGAGGCATGGGTCGAGTCGAGGCTAAGACTTCGGACCCGTTGCTTTAGGGACGAGGCGTATCCTGCGGCTGTGAGTGCGCGGATTGATCTTGTAGATGCAGTACGATGTCTGGGGGGAATGCGTTTCGGCTCTTGCACTTGATAAGAGTGTTGTTTAAATTCAAGTGCATCGTATTAATGTTTATTGTTGCATAATGTGAGAAAAGTTTGGGCTTAGAGGTTGAAACCTTGGAAAAGTCGTTGTATGTGAATTCTCCCATAGGAACTAGGGTGAGTGTTGATCAGATATGTTGGGATTGTGAGTTAGAGATCTCAGGGATTCTACTCATTGTGGACCTGAGGGTCATGGACATATCGGAGTTCGATTTCATCCTTAGGATGGATTGGTTGACGACCTATAGAGTCGTCATTGATTGTGATCGTAGGTGGGTCACCGCCTACACACAGGATGATATTGTGTTACGTTTCAGGGGGAGAAGCATGATGCTTTACCCTAGACCGTGCACGACTCTAGGTGGAGTGGGCAGTTGATGGGTTGGCTAGAAAACCTTACCTTAGAGAATGAGGGGAGACAGGATTTGGGTCTACCTCGGGTGGTTTGCGAGTATAAGGATGTTTTTAAGATAGACTCAAGGTTACCTCAGCATAGGGATGTAGACTTTGTCATTAGGTTAAACCACGATGCGTCGCCCGTTTCTAAGACTCCTCGTAGGATAGCCTTAGGTTGAGTTGTAGGAACTCAAGGTCTAACTACGGGATTGTTGGACAAGGGCTTTGTCGCCAAGGCACTTCACCACAGGTAGCTCCGGTTCTTGTTCGCGAGAAAAAAAGAAGGACATGACCATTCGACTGTAGGGTTACGATCAAGAATCGGTATCCATTATCGAGGATCAATGACTTGTTTGATCAGCTGAAAGGGACATGAGTCTACTTCAAGATAGATCTTCACACCGGATACCATCAGTTGAGAGTTAGGGAGGCTGATATCCCTAAGACGGCGTTTAGGACATGGTATGGGAATTTTGAGTTCACAGTGATGCCCGCCCGGGTTGAAGCGAGTCGCGGCGCTGATATGGATCTCATGCGTAGAATTGTGCATCTATTTGGATTGAACCTGTTGTGGTCGCGTTAACGACATCTTAATCTACTCCCAGTCTGAGGAGGGGCATGAGGATCATTTGCGAATTGTTCTCCAGGCACTCAGAGACCATCAGTTGTATGCCAAGTTCAATAAGTGTGAGTTTTGCCTTACTCAGGTGAAATTCTTAGGACACGTCATGTCGGCATCAAGTGTATCATTGAACCTTGAAGGTAGAGCATTATGAGTTTAAAAAAAAAAAAAGGAGAGGCGAAATGGGGTCTTCGAGATACGTAGTTTCTTGGGATTGACAAGATACTACAGGAGGTTTATTGAGGATTTCTCCCGACTAGCAGCACCTATGACTAGATTGACCCGGAAGAGAGTCAAGTTTGAATGGAATGATTTGTGTGAGAAGGCATTCCAGGAGTTGAAAATGAGGGCTTACTTGACTCTATTCGATGAATCTCGAACATGGACATAGGTACACGGTGTCTTTATGATGCCTCTAGGGCTGGTTGGGATGTGTCTTGATGCAATCTGGGAGGGTTGTAGCTTATGGTTCCAGACAGTTAAAAAATCATGAGCAGAATTACCCTACACATGACCTGGAGTTGGCGGCCGTACTTTTTGCTTTAAAGATTTGGCACTACTATTTGTATGGTGAGCAGTTCGAAGTGTTTTCAAACCATAAAATTCTATAGTATATTTTCACACAACGGGACCTTAATATGAGGCAACGCAGATGGATGGAGTATATGGAGGATTATGACTTCACTTTGCAATACCATCCTGGTAAGGCAAATGTAGTGGTTGATGCGCTCAATCGGAAGTTATGGGGAGTACTGGCTAGTGTAGCTTCCCGGGAGTAGTAGATGCTCGAGATTGTGGGACAGTTTAGACTCCAGTACAGTGATCAAGCTCAGGGAATGTTAAGGAGTTTGGTGGCTACTCCATCCCTATTGAGCAGTGTGATTGAGTCCTAGGGGTAGGACGCAGAGATATCGTCCATCAGGGATCGGGTACAGTCATGTACATGCGGCCCAAGTGGGCCGTCATCACGGATGGTAGTCTTGGTATTGGGGGCGAGTGGTTCCCCGGTTAGCCAGATTTGAGAGAGGAGATTCTCGGGGAGTTTCCACTTGCTCGTTTCTTTGGCCCATGTATCAATTGTACGAAGATGTCTGATGATCTTCATCGCGATGCGGGAGGCGAGGATGAAGCGACACGATTGAGGTTACGTTTGGCTGATTGTCTCACGTGTCGGCAAGTAAAGGTTGAGTACTAGAAGCCAGTAAGGCTAATCCAACCTTTGGAGGTAGTAGAGTGGAAGTGGGAGCATATCACGATGGATTTTTGTGACCCATTTTCCACGGACACAACACAATCATGATGCGGTATGGGTTATAGTGGATCGACTCCTGCATCGGCACCTTATCTAGCGGTCAAATGGCCTTCCACACTAGAGGAATTATGCAGTGTATATTCGGGGTGTCGGTATATGAGTCTTAGTCTCTATCGTATCGAACCAGGATCTTAGGTTTAAGGCACACTTTTAGAAGAGTTTCAAAAGGCTATGGGGGCACAGTTTCTTATCGGTTAGCGCTACCGCCTAGTTTATCAGATGTTCATGAGGTGTTCCATGTCTCCATGCTCCAGAAGTATACTCCAGATCCAGCTCATGTAGTGGATTGGGAAGGGATTGTTGTTGTCTGAGATGAGACATTGGAGGACGGTCACGTATCATGGATGGCCAGGATCCGGGTTGCGACAGTCGTCCGACTAGTGAAGGTGTTATGGCAACAGGAGGTGGAGGAGAAACGACTTTGAAACACGGAGGACACGATCGCGGGTCACCTATCGCTCCTGTTGAGGATAAAGGTGCGTTTGTCCTAATTGGAACTAGAATAACTATTGCATATGCATGTGTTTGTGTGTGCTAGTTTGTGTGAATTTCAGGGATGAAATTCTTTTAAGGGGGGAAGAATGTAAAACCCGGGAAAATTAGAAAATTTCAAAAATAGAAAAATGATAATAATAATAATAATAATAAATTGCCATAATGGTTCAAGGAATTATAGAAAATTCTCTAGATCTCGGATGACGAAACGGATTGCCCCGTTGGATTCGTCTCACGAAATCCAGTGACCTAGAAAAGTTTCGTCAAATTTTGAGACAGTCGAAATATTTTTATGATTTTCTGAGTGATAAGTTGCTAGTGAATCTAAGGACGAGATTTTTACGAAAATCTCGAAAATTAGGAAATGACTTGAGTTAAGTTCATTTAAAATAAATTGAATTGAAAAGAAATAAATTGTTTCGGGGTAGAAATGGACCTGAATGAAAGATGGACACATGGCGCGTGTAAGCCGTGTATCAGGTAAAAAAAATAAAGAAAGAAAGGATAAAGAAAAGAGGAAAGTCAAAAGGAAAAAGGAAGGAGGAGGCGGAGTAATGCGTGAGGAGGAGGAGAAAGGATTGAGGAGGCTACAGCTTCTCCTCTAGATTATGGAATCGGATGTGGGTTTTCGTCGAACCAAAGAACAAAGTCGGTCACGCATCGAGATCTACCTTGTGGGTGGCAAAATCTGGAGTTTACCATTAAAACTCCATAAGGTAGGAAATTTTCCTACTCTGAATATTTTTAGCTTAAAAGCCATATAATGGCATAGGTTGTCTTCGGAGCCGTGATAGGCTGTGTGATTTAGTCTCAAGATTTTGGGATTAAATATTGAAAAATTTTGGGACTGGTTCCGGGCAGTCCCAGACTGGGTTGATGTTTGGTTTCAATCCCGAGACTGATGTCTTCAGATTTAGTTGAGTTTTTCGGTATCACTGTAATTTGTTGATGAATGGAACCAAAAATGGTTCAAGGTCGTGAAGAGACTGAGAGGTGCCTTGTTTATGTGGGTCTGAGATTTAGGCCATTTTGTGTGTTATTGTTGAAAAAATAAATAACATGTTGTCGTTTGTAAAAATCATGTTTATAAATACTTGCTTGACGTATTAACATTGATAAATGGAAATTATATGTAGGAAATATAATTATCCAAAATTTATAAATATTGCATGTAGCTCTTATTGTGCATGTAGCATGACATCGCATAAATTGACATGATTGCCTTTCATATGCACGGTCACATCACGTCGAGTCGAGTATGGGTGCATGGTGGTGTTATTCACCATTCTTGGTGAATGTGTGGTGAGTTCGGAAATGGAATAATGTCCAAAATCGAGACTCACGGTTGTATAAAATAATAATAATAATAATAAATTTCGTGTTGGGTGACCGAAGATGGTGATACCTCGGGGTGAAGACGAAATTTTATTCTTGGTCAGACATATGGATCCAGCGATGAAAGTTCGCGAAAGTGTCGGAAGACGTTTGCGAAGCTTGCGGTGAGACCCCGGAAATTCACAACCCAAATAAACACATGGGATTTGAGAAATAAAATTCAAGTGAATATTGGAGGGTTGTCCAATAGTTTAAGTCATTGGGTGAAACACCAATGACTGGTTTTCACACTTGGGGTTGCAAGTGTGAGGGAGTCAGTCGGGACTTGGGTTTTTGGCATGAAGCGTCTCATCTCATGCATGAGGCACAATATTTCATATAGGATTGCATTATTTATATGGAATATGACTGGATGTTTTATGTACGCCATTGCATGTGCATTTTAGGTGGGGAGTAGCCCTTGTAGGATAATTTTCTACTAGGCATTGCTCACCCCATCGTGGGACCCTCTTTCAGGTACATGGGGTGTATGGGGAGACGACGCTTCGACAAGGCCGTGATTATGAAGGAGGTCGATGTGTGACCTTGATATTTCCTTTGTAAAAAGTATGTTGTATAAAAGAATTGTAACTAAATTCTTTTAGGACTATTGTCTAAATAGTCGAGTATGTAATTATGGTAAGAGGGTCATGATCGAACTCTTACAGACTGTAATTAAGTGTTTTATTTTCATATTTTAAAATTAAATGTGAATGAATGGGTCCTAGTAAAGGAATGTATATTGGGGATATGAACAAATGGACCCTGTGTGGTCAATACTACTTCTGTTGTGACCCTAAATGGGTTATGATTATACTGTTATACAGGTTGTATGTTGGGTAGAGCTCCTCGAACAAAGGAGACTACACTTGTTACACAATATGGATCCCAGTAAATAAGACCTGTGTGAGTGTTGTATCGAGTCACCCAGAAATCTCTGAGAATTTCACGGGTTGACGGGTTGTCAGCAGGACCCGGTTGGGGTGTCCATGACCTTCTAATAATATAAAATTATTATAATGGAGAAGGAAAAATTAAGAATACAAAAATTATAATGAATCTGAGTCTTTAGTTTGCAACCATATCAACCAAATGGAGATATGAAATGATAGGGAGTATAACAAGCCCATATGTTTTTAAGAATTATGATGGTTAAACATTAGAATGTAATTTAAAGATAGAAATACCCATAAGATTACAATAAATAACTTTTTTGGTAGATTGCTACAGAGATGATAGAATGGAAGGAAATTGACATTATGATATTCTCTTAGGAAATAGTTTTTTAGATAAATATAAGATTACAAAAGAAGGAATGAAAATATGTAGTGAAAACATATGTATTTTCTTAGAAAGACAAAAATGAAAGAAATTACATTCCCTACTATGATATTTATAATAGTAAATATTTCAGAAACTAAGTTATATACGTGTGGATCAATAGATATGAGATTAGAAATAACAATATTTAAAATCTTTTTATTAAAAAAAATGGAAAAATACTAAAATCTCTATATAATGTGTAATTGGAAATAAAGAAAATAGTACAAAACAAAAAGAAAGTATATAAATAATGATCCACAATAAAATAATGAAAATAGGAAAAGTTTATCAATATGACAATATAAAATGTGATATTATATTAGGAAATGACTATTTACAACAATTCTCAATATATCAACAAACTATATATACTATAATGTTTAAAAGACTTTGTAACCATTGGATAAGAGTACTTAGAATATTAAAACTTTTTAGAATAAATTATGACCAAAATGCTAAAAAATGGAGAATAGAAAAAATAAATACATCTATTACTTATAAAGTAACAGTCCATGACACATGTGAAAAATTAAAAGAAAATTTTAATAATAACCCATTAACAATTGGGAAAGACAAAAATCTATTGTAAATTAAAAATGATAGATACTGACAAAATCATTAGATTAGGACCAATGATATATTCACGAGAAGATATAGAAGATTTTAAAATCAAAATTAATGAATTAATACAAATGAATCTAATAAGAGAAAGTAAAAGCCCACATAGTAGCCCTGATTTTATGGTAAGAAAACATAGTAAAATAAAAAAATGAAAAACAAGGATGGTGATAAATTACAAAGTAAATAAAAACATAAAATTTGATGGATATTGTATTCCAAACAAAGAAATCCTAATAAATCTAGCAAAAGGAAAATATTATTACAATAAATTTGATTGTAAATTTGGATTTTGACAAATAAAAATGGAAAAAGATAGTATCCCAATAACTTTTTTTAGTACCCCTTTAGGGGTCATTATGAATGGTTAGTAATGCCCTTTAGATTAAAAAATACTCCTCAAATTTTCCAAAGAAAAATTGATAAAATATTATCTGAATATTCAAAATTTATAATAGTATACATTGATGATATACTAACTTGCTTTGATAATGAGAAAAATCATGAAAAACATTTAAATACTTTCATAGCACTCTGTAAAGAACATGATATAATTCTTTTAGAAAAGAAAGTTGATATTGAGAAAAAAGAAATATAATTTATAGGAATTATAATAGATTATGAAGGAATAAGGCTAAAATCACATATTTATGAAAAAATAAAAGATTTTCCTGACGAATTAAAAACTAAAGAATTGATACAAAAAATTTTAGGATGTTTAAATTATTCCTCTGATTTTATTAAAAATTTAAGTAAGGAAATACAAGAATTACATAATTTATTAACAAATAAAAACCAAACAAGATGAAGTGAAAAACATACAAAAATAGTTAAAAAAAAACTAAAGGAAATTTGTTCAAATTTACCAAAACTTAGATTAACCAATGAACATGACAATTTAATATTACAAACAGATGCTTCAGATAGGTATTTGACAACTATTTTAAAGATAGATTTAGGATAAATATGTTGTTATGCAAGTGGAACATTTAATAATAATCAAATTAATTATGATATAGATGAAAAAAGATTTACTTGCAATAATAAAAGGGATTAATAAATTTGAAATATTCTTGTTATCGAAACCTTTTACCATATAAACTGATAATACTCAAGTTGCAGGATTTATAAGGAATAACACATGAAAAAGAGTATATGCTAGAAGATTATCTAGATGAAAAACTCTTCTTAGTTATTACAATTGCAGGATTGTTCATATAAAAGGAACTGATAATTTTCTTGTAGACTTTTTGAGCAGGAATGTCGAATAACATCCAAGAACTATGAGAAATATCCATCGATATGGCTGAAGGAATGAATATAATTGCTGAAAATAATGATGCTTTTATATCAATTGAATAAAAAGTAATAAACTTACAAAAAGATATTAATAACATAAGAACCAAGTCATATATGTCCCAAAATCTCCTTGAAAAATGTTTTGAAAGAATGGGAGAAATAATAGTGAGGATTGAAGATGTTTCCTCAGTATCCTCATAGACTAAAAACATCAAGAAGGTAGGCTTGGATATGTCATCCCATATGGGAAAAAGCCAGGCAACAACAAATGCTAATAACATTAGGATATAAGATATATCTTTGTCTAAAGATAAAAATATCTCAAAAGGTATCTAGGAAATGCCTATCATTCAAAATGATGAAAGCCTGGAAAATAACAATCTTAAAGAGGACAAACATCTCTTGAGTGGAGATAACAGTCCTCCAAAAGACAAACTCCTCTTAAAAGAAGAAAATTATGATGAAATCCTCTTTTTTCCTGAGGAAGAAACAAAAAAAATATCCATAAATCCCACTATTGTGAGTGCCATAATCTTTAGACCCACTACTCAATGGGCCTTGGGCCAAGGGCTCACCTGGCCCACGTTGTGAAACAGCCTAAGTCCACTTACCGTATTAAAACCAAGGGGCACTACCTAGATGGGAGAATCCTAAAGCCTGGGTGTCTTCCCATAAACTAGCTCCAAGATGGTCCGTCTAGGATGTCGAGTCCCCCAGACGGCCATCCCTATCGCATATGGGAAGTTCGTTATGGATAAATACATGAAGGTGAAAAATACGCAAAAGAGATATTTATCAGCAGATTTCCCAGTTTCTAAATCCCATATTTATCGAAAGATTAATCCTTGATAAGGAAGAAGATATTTTATCCCTAAAATTAAGAGATTTCATCCTTAAAATTAAGAGGAGATTCGTGAACCATGCCTTATAAATTGGGAAGATCTCCCACATGGTAAATGGATTCCAACTGTTAGAACTTTCTACTTCTTCTTCTCTATCTTTTGCTGACTTAATCATGGGAGAGTGTGGCTGGCACACCAGCGCCATATCACCTTTTTTGTAGGTTCACTTTGCATTACTAATGCTCAGAGGTTCCGACGATCAAGGTAACAACAATTGGCGCCGTCTAAGAGAATTGAACAAAAAGTCTCGTTTACAGGTTGCAAGGGCTTGGTTTCAATGATTGTCTAGTAGCCCTTCTTCACCTGGAACTCTGTCGATTCCCCTTTCCATGTCTTATTTGTTCAAGGCAGTCGCAATGACAAGCAATCCGATAAATCAATCACCAAAAGATCAATTCATCCATTGACGTTAGGACATAGAGAGAAAATAGGAAGAACAAGTAAGACAAATGAAAGAGTTACAAGGTATTGCTAAACGCTTGCAGCGTGAGAATGACCGGGTTGCGGGCAGCGTTGTTGTAGTGATCTTTGAAAAGGTGTATGAGATGCGATGAAATTTGTGCATCAGTCGCTACATGATAAAGAGAAAGCCCGTCATTCTGGCTTGATGTAGATACCCCAACAAATGATGAGTTGTCCTCATCCAGTTCCCCCTCCTTGAGTCTATCGTTGGCAAAGAACCTGAGGCGAGTAAACTAAGAGGTCTCGTATTGCCTGCCTTCGAGGATATCGATAGTGGCGCGTCTCGCGACGGGGAAGAAGTAGGCGGGGGGAAAAACTCGCGAGCCAGGAGTCCACCGCAGGAGCGAGTCGGTAATACCCGTAGGTCTGATGCAGCTAATCAAAACGTACATCTTGCCTTCGGTATAGGGCCAACATTCTACATCTGCATTGCGATAGCAATTCAGGACTCGACGACATGCTCTCTTTCGCCGCAGGAATGACACATTCTTATTCTGAGCCGCCTCGCGGGGTTTGTCATACTAGCTTTTGCCACATTTGATGGCTCTGCTGACCCTTACTATCACATTCTCCATTATAATCAGGTGATAATACTAAACGCCGACAATGATCGTCTGTTGTGTAAAAGTTTCCCAGAAAAGCTAGTTTGTAGGGCTTGCGTTTCAGTTCCCTGAGCTCACTTTAGCTTCGACAAACTCAAAATTCGATGAACTACGAGCGACATTCGTATCACAATATCTTTGTTTAGTGCAAAGAAAGAGGAACATCAGCTCCTTGCAAACGATTCTTAAGCAAGAAGGGGAGTCTATTCGAGACTTCACAAGGAGGTTTAGGGAAGCCGTGCAACAGATATAGTCATATAGCATGGATGCAGTCCTCCAAAACTTTAGGAGAAGTTTTGTGCCATCTACTCCTTTCTTACAGTCACTATCTTTAGACCTGCCAGCACCAATAGAAGAATTATATAGGCGGGCTGATAAGTACTCAATGTTGGAGAACAATATCCGTGCAGCAACCCAGACTATCATGATTACAAACCAACCGAACGAGAGAAAAAAGATGCTTAGGAAGAAGCTGCCCGAGTCCAAGGAAGGTTAGAGCAGAGACCAAAAGTGTCACACCCCCAACCCCCGCCTTGGTGGATGAAGGAGGCGCGAAACTATATTAGGACTCTTTACATGTTTTTTTCGGACATTGGACCGAGTCTTATAGCGAGATCCAAATATCATATCTGAGGATCTGATATAAAACTACCCCAGGTTACTCGTCTACATCCCGAGATTTTTAGTAAACGGATCAGGTGCATATTTACTAAAACTCTTGAATTCTTTCTCGCATATTCATGCCATTGGTTCCTTGTCTTAGAAATAGTGCTTCCATTTGACTCCTTGTAATCCATGTTGACATCGCCAGTATTCAGCTTCTGTGGCGTAGTCATTATGGCGGATCTGAAGCGGTGGATTCTGAAACAGAGCTTCACGATCATAATTTGCGCCTTGTATGATAGGCGCACATGTGGCCTTTTGGTCCGGAATCTCACTTCATCATTTTTCAATTTCCAAAGCCAAACCGGCTTTATCAGTTCTTCCATACTTGTACCATGGAATTCTTCACTCCCGTACTTTCTTGCGAGATCGCCAGAGCTTCGAGGGCGGGTAGTCGATCTAAGACCTGCCATATCTGAGAGATTTTGCAATGCTTGGTTGAAGCATATTCATTTATCGTTGAATCGGCAGGACGACGGAGTTGATCAGGTGTGCTTTAAACATTTCATATAGCTTCACTAGATTGGATCCATTCTAGGTGATACGGCTCAGGACACTCCAGCATTAGGCGACATGATACTATGTAGGTGCATATAATCTAAGACTCTTGAGAAACACTAAGCCTAGGCTCGATGCAAACTTTGTCTCAGGCTTCATATTCTATATCCTTTCTCTTCAAATTAGCATAAGACCTTTAATACATCAACGGCGACTTACAACCTGCATTTGAATATCCCGAACTTTTCTTCTGTGTCTTTTCATCGGACCCGATAATCTTATGTTCGTCTAACTCTGTCCAACACATTGGAGTTCTACATCTTCTTCCATAAAGCTTCCTTGGGGCCATACTAATATTTGGGTGATAATTATTATTATAGGCAAATTCCATAATTAGGAATATGCATCTGACTTCGGAAAATCTAATACATAGCCCCGAAGCATATCTTCCAACACCTTTCTTGGCTTCCTTCTCTTCTTCCCCCTCTCTTCACGTATTGCCCTAGCACCTCCCCAAATGAGAGACCAATTTGGTCTTAAGTCACTTATTCTTCATAAGGCCTTATTTGGCCACAAAAATGCATTCTTTTGAGTTAAGTTTCCTCATATTATAAATTAGTCCTCAAACTCCTTTCTATTTGCACTACAACTTATGCTATTTCTAAAATAGCATCCCATCTTCTTATATCATGACTTTTGTGTCCCGTCTTAACAAATTCCACTTTTACCTTTGTATCTTGTACAAATTTCGGGTTTCGAAAATTTCTCACTTAACAAAATAATAATTTCGAACAATTTCTAAATGCACTTATAATATACCCTAATTATGTTTAAAACGACTAGGGTATGTTCGAGAGTGTTAAAGGATCCGTGATCGATCCGAGAAAAAGAAGGAGCTCAGTAATTCTTTGAGCGTCTCATATGAGAGCTATTACATATTCGTGACTTGCAGGGTTTAAGTAGCTAAGTCAGACGGATCCCTCACAAGAAACAAATCCTTGGGTGCGATTATCATAGCGATCATGGGAATGAGATTGACAGGTGCTGAAGCCTAAAGTTCTTGGTGGAAAAAGCTTATCAAAGCAGGACACCTCATGAGGTATATTAGAGAAATTGACCATGGGGTGGAATCAGGGCAAGCTGTAGACAGAATTACGATTAAGGCGGCGAGTCCACTAGAATCGGACTAGCCATAAACCACCTCTTTGGTGGCCCATCGACAGTAATATCAATTGGAAGCGCCAATGAAGGAAATACTTGAGCCACCATAGTTCAGGCTTGGGTAAATTCTAATATCCATGTGGGCGAACATGAAGAAACGAGCCCGATGGATGAAACACATGTCCTTTATCATGTCAACTTTAAGCAAGATTATTGTGCCCCTTTATGGCCTTGCTTGGTACTCAGGCTTCTTGTGTTAATGGTTTTGATGTGCATAGGGTATTGGTAGATCCTACCAGTGCGATAGACTTGTTGCAACTACCAGCCTTCAAGCAGATGAGGCTTTCCTTAGGTGTGCTGAACTCATCCGGGTGAATCCTCTCTAGTTTTAATGGTGCAATTACCGTAACACTAGGAGATGTTGCGCTCCCTGTAAAAGCCGGGCTAGTCACTCAACAAGTTTTGTTCTCAATCGGCGGGCCTAGCTGCACTCGATGAAAGCTATCCCTTTGACCTACCAACAAATGGTCTGCTATTTGACTAACGTTGGGCAGGTTAACCTTTTAAGCAACCAGTTAGCCGCACGACAATGTTATCAACTATCTATACGGGAACAGAGAGGGGAACAATTGGGTGCATGTGCCTAGAATGTGGAATGTTATGCATCTTAAGAGGTATTATCAATAAAGTTTTCTTTGAATTTTTGCAACTGTCACTATTCAAAAGACCAGACGTGGCTCTTACCCTGCTGACACTTTCAAAAGACCAAACGTGGCTCCTAGCCATCTGACACTTTCAAAGACCGGACTGGCTCTAGCCTCTTGCACTTTCAAAAAACAGGCAGTAGCTCCTAACTCTTGGCACTTCCAAAAGACCGGCGTGGCTCTGGCTGCTAGCACTTTAAAGTCAGGGCAGTGAGCCTAACTGGCAGGCGCTTTCAAAAGACGAACATGGCTCCTGGCCTCTTGCACATGCCTAAAGCACATTAGTGGCTCTTAACTTCATTGACTATAGTGAAAACTGAAATGGTGTCTTGCGTGCGACGAAGTAATGAACCACTACCAACTTCTAGCTTTAAAACTTAACATTGGTATGCATTAGGCGACCATCCTAGTCAAGATAAGTTGAGATAGTTTGTGAAATAAAGATCAATTATAAGTAAACCAAAATCATATTTCGCCATCTGCCGATAGTGTTAACTCAGCCAAAATACATATATGTTAATGACGAAAGCGGGGCGAAATTCACGAGAGAAAATGGGGAGGTCGAAACTTAAGGTGTTCCAACAAAGTCCTCACCAAGAGCGCTCCTCTTAGGTTCCTTTGTCTTCTACATTGATTTGCTGCTCACTTTCTGTTGTGGCCTCGGTGGGTCTTAGGCGAGGGCATAGGATTCATAAAGTCTATAGGAAGTGGGTCGGAGGAGTCGGGTATGCCGTCTTGAACCTCTGGTTAGCCTCCACATATGTTGTGTTTAAACATACAACATCTGTAGCCGTAAGCGAATCGGCTCGCTGGGGTGAGCTCCACTTTGTCTTTGGCGCACTATGTTCCAAATAGCGGTGGCAGCCTGTAAAAAGAAGAAGAGTTAGGAGAAATTCACAACATAAAGCTTGTTGTTCCCCACTAAATAGGGAAACAATGTTGATTTTTCTTTTTCGCGACAAAAAAGAAACAATTCACAACAAAGTTGTGACTTTGTTGGTCAACATAAAAATGTCCAAATTAGTAATTCCCTTTTTGGTTAGAATATTGATCTTTAAATTCATCAATCATCTATCCCCGACAATGGCGCCAAAAACTTGTTGACCGATTTTTGTATAGACCAAACTATGCAAACAAAGTTATGGCTCTGCTACCAAGGACTAAATAAAGTCCCTGACAATGGCTCCAAAAACTTGTTCGACCAAGATGTGATATAGATAGACCAGTGAACAAACAAGATTATATATAAACAAATTTATAGAACTGCTACCAAGGACTATTATCTAATCCCTAGCAACGACACCAAAAACTTGTTAAGACCAAAATGTGATGAAAATATATGTTTTTCCTTTTTTTTTTTTTTGTAAACTAGATTCATTTAAATATTTGGATTTAAATGCAATCCTTGTAAGTGCCACCAGGCGTACAAGTAATAAAAGTGGATTTTCATTAAGTCTAAATATCGTTCCCACGGGGATTAAGGATAAATTAGAAAACCAATTACCCCAACTACTCAGGATCCTTACTATTTGAACTCTAATATTAAAATGATTGGAAAAAGAATGAAATAATACTAAAGTAATTTCACTAGTGAACATTAGATATTAAAAAGAATGGAGTTGAGAGTTCACTAAGTGAGACAACACTAGGACATAGATCAATGAATAATTGCCATTTCCTGCACCATTTTAATTCATAGCTAAGCCATTAGTTGGAAAGCTGAATCTATCAAAGATGCATTGTAGTATAGTTTGGATTTCTCCCTCAACCATACCTTTCACTAATTAGAGATTCATGTTCATTTCTTTTTCAATAATCAGATCTTTTTCATCCTTTAATACTGATGAAATTCTCTATCTCCTTGATCATATACTTGCTAACACATGATCAGAATCCTTTCATCAGAGAGATGAGAAACCTACGATTTGTGGCTGGTATATGATATCTAAAATGAGTAAGTTAGTGATCTATAAGTAACCTTTGGGGTTCATTAGTTCAATGTTAGTCTGCCATACCAGCGCTCACATACCCTCGAGTTCTCCATCTACGTGTCACGCGAGGCCTCTTGGAAATCGAGACGAATCTGAAAACTTTGCTTAGGTACACGATCTTATCTTGAGACGATTAGGATAAAATACCAATCAAATAAATTCAAGAATTCTAACTAAGACATTCTTCCACCTTATGCTAAAAAATGACTATCAACATCAACACATTCCCGAAACAAACCCTTGTGGTTCCTCATATCAATGACTAGCGATCGAAAATTCGCGAAAGTGTAAACAAAGCGAAATAAATGAAATCGAAATTTTCCAAACTTCGTTTTATTCAAAACAATAATGAAGAAAATTTAAAATTCAGCTCGAGGCGCCT
Organism: Tetrastigma voinierianum; assembly: GCA_016808115.1. NCBI lineage: Eukaryota > Viridiplantae > Streptophyta > Magnoliopsida > Vitales > Vitaceae > Tetrastigma > Tetrastigma voinierianum. The sequence continues at coordinate 281,881 of JAEQBH010003899.1, read as the reverse complement.
TCTGGTCATTTCTCGACTTGAAATATCGGGAAGAAAACTAACTAAAAACTATGCTCAAATTAAATCTACTAAAACAGAAATAAAAATATACAAGAGTCTTCAACTACCCAGGAGTCCTGGAATTGCGGAAGTTGCACATAGTGCCCTAGATGCTTCTATTTATAGACTTTCCAATGTTGAGCCACACTTCAATAATTGTGTTGTCGATCCCCAAAATTATGTCCCAAATTGGATGCTATTAAGACCTAAACATTATGTCGCGACGAGGACTAGTCTTTAATCATTAGCCTGTGTAGCATATAGTTTTCTGTCGCGACCCGTTCTCTGAGCTTTGTCTTGGATTATGTCACGACAAACTTTGATAATGTCGCGACGGAGTTTTGATCCAGCAGTCTTGTTCTTGTCTCAACAGGAATGTCTTGGTCGCGACACATAAATTTGTTGCACCCAGCTCTTTATACTCTTATGCCTCCGGAAACTGTAGCGACATAATTTTCTTTGTCGCGACAAGCATTTTTCTTTTCAGCTAGAAAAATATGTCGCGACATGATTTCTTTGATTCCTGAGAAATTTCTGTCGTGACAAAATTTTCTTTATCTGACATATTTTCTTTTCTGGTCCCTTGTTGTTAGGTTGAAATTTGTTTGTTGCGACATAGAAATCTTTATTGCGACAAAACTTGACTGAGCCAATCTCGGTTCATCATTCCTATCACGGCCAGAGCTTTTCCTTACATGCGATAAATTCTATCATTCTTTAGCTTTTATTGTTGCGACATAAAACTTCTTTGTTGCGACAGAGATTCTGTCTTCAATTATTTACTATGTTGCAACAAATTTCTTTGTTGCAACAGAGAATTCACCTCCCTTATTTTTTGTTTGTCGCGACATAAATAATCTTTGTCACAATAGAGATTTTGTTGCTCTTTATTGTGAATTCTAAGTGTAATGTTGCAACAGGATTTTCTTTGTTGCGACATAAATTCTTCCTTGAGCTGGCTCCATGTTGAAAACTTTGTCATAACATAAAAATACTTGTCACAGCTGACTTGTGTTGTATTCTTGCCATTTTCTGTCGCGACATAATTGTCTTTTGTCGCGACAGAGTTCATCTGTTAATCATTAGCCTTTTATGTTAAGACAGAGGAAGAATTGTCATGACAAATTTCCCTTACCATTTTCCTTGATCATTGTCACGATAAAGTTAAGGGTGTCGCGACAGTCTTCTTTTCATTCTTCTTTAGCAATGTCGCGTGAAGAACTCTTTGTCATGACGGAGACCTATTTATGCAGGTTCGGCTGGACTTTCTTTTAACTATAGGCGCTATTGCGACATAGTTATCGTTTGCTGAAATTTGTCGTGACAAACCAAAACTATGTCGCGACGAGAGGCTAGCTACCAGTGCCACTTTTTTACTTATTTCTTGTTGAAATTTATCTCATTTTCATTTAAAACACAAACACAAAATTAGGTGAATATTCCATAATTTGGCATAAATATATAAAGCTGCTAAAACATGCTAGAAAAATGGATTAAAAACATGAGTTTAAGAATCATCAATTCCCCAAGCCAAGTTTGCTTATCGAAGCAAAAAAAAAAATTTTGAACATTCTCGAATAATTTAGCTTTTATTTTAAGACATTTTGTGAAACCTCGATTGGGTAGGAATCATAAAATTCGGTTGTAAAATTATTTCCTAAACTTATGTTTCCAATCTAGAATCAGGAAGATTTTCAATTAAGTTCAGACAACTAATAATTCATATAGTGTAAATGTTTAATGTTGACCACGATTTGATAACGTATGTGTTGGTCTTCTTTCTTTTTCCTTGGCAAATTAGTTAATCTTTTGGGATAATACTCATTTAGCATATTTCTCTTTCATTTTTAAAGTCTCATATGCTTGTTTGTCATATTAATCTCCACTAATGTAAGCATAACACCACCTTCAAGACCAAATAGGTCTTTTAGGCTTGTAATTTTTGGCTTGGGTAATTAGGTAGATAATTGGACACTTTAGGCTCAATTTGACCAAATTTCACCGACAACTTATACTCTTTCCTTCATCATGAATCCTTGATTTCTCTTGATTTTAAGTTGCTAACCTCCCCATCAGGTTTTGTGCATCTTTCTGCATACTCTTTACTTAGTATTTATCTTTTTATTTACTTCAATCAGAGTATGACTTTTCTTCCTTATTTTAGATGCTTTTTCACTTTTCATCATTTATCAAGGTTTTTTGGATGGTGCAATGTTTTGTCTTTTTAAGCTTTCTACCTCCCTTAATGAATTTTGAGTCAGTAACTCCCATACCAGTTGACATTAGGGTACTAGGTGTTGAACTCCCCTAAGGACTTAATTGTTCAAGGGAGGAAGGCTACAAGACCAAACTCATTCTTCCTTGATGTTTTCCTTTTAATAGCTTCTTTCTTAATTCTCTTAATCTCTTCTTATCTCATTGAATTTTTCTTTCTCAACCCTTTTTATCCTTCTCTATAGCTCTAAATAGTATTCCCCCAAACTTGTCCTTTTCTGTCATTGATGTATTTTGTCTTGTAATCTGGGCAAATAAGGGTTCTTTACTATAGGATTATGTTTAAGGAAGGAATTGGGCTTCTCATTTGCTGGTTGATGAATAGATTGGCTATCGGCTCAAATAAGGAACTAGTGTGTATGCTTATGCTTATCATAGGGGTAGGTTTTGAAAAGTTCAAACTTCCAAGGATGGCCTAAATCATTTCCTGTTAGTGGCATTGCCTAGAATTTCGCCTTGACTAATAATCCAACAAGTTCTAGGACATTTGAGAGATTACTGTAATGGATCCTAGAAGATGTCCCTAATCTTGACACAATTTGTTTCAGAGCTATTGTTGACCATGTGCAAAGCTTATCAGGGTTTTTATGACCAAACTATTTACAAAAACAAAATTATAGGTCTTATCTGTTCCATCAATTTATTAAAACCTTCCTTATTCTTGAAGTTCAACACATTTATTAATATCTTTACAACTTTCCATTTCAATTCATCTCATCTGCCCCAATTAAATACGTCGGATTGTTTGTTTGGTTTTGTGGATATGTTGTTGTGTTATTTAATAGTTAGAATGTTCATTTAGATCAACACTTTAGTTCAGAAAAATGTAACACATCAACAACTCAATTCATGACAATTGAAACCGTGAACAATTCGACCGAAATCTGGTTTCTCATTTATTCAACTATTTTACAGTCAAAATAATTTCAAATTATTAAACATAAAGGAAGAAAATTCAATAAAATAGCAAGAAATGAAAAAAATAAATAAAAATGAACACCAAGCTTTGCAAAGAATTTTCTATTTTATTGAATTTTTCTTTAGGATGGGATATTTGATACTAAGAGTGGGGGAAAGATGGAAGAGCAGGGTGAGTTATTTTTTATTCCTTGAAGCCTTTTCCTTAGCTGCTTCCATTCTTAAATATTCTTCAACCTCCTCTATTGGGGTTCATTCTTTTTTTCCTGTTGCACTAGGGGTTTTATTTTGGGCTGGTGCTTTACAAGGTTCAGAAGGTCTTTCTTCCTCTGGATTTGGGTTGAGAATGGTGTTAGTGGGTTTGTTACACCTTGAGGGACTACCGTGTAAGGCACATAGTCTGAAATTCTGATCTGTAGCAATGTCACTTTCTTCTTGTTTGAGATTGTCTTCATAGCCTAATCCAAAATCTTCGCATTGCTTTCTGCCAATTCTCGCTGCCATTTAGCTAATGATTCTAGGAGTGTCTTGTTGTTGACTTGCTCATAGGCCATTAGGCGAAAACTTTGCTTGCAATGTTCCAGACTATTCAACCAAATCATGTCTCTTGATTCCATGCCTGCCTTTAAGGCGTTATCTTTATCTTCCAACATCTTTATTAACCCTGTCTCATATTTCCCTGTTTCGGTCCAAAAAGCCACTTCTACATCCTTATTCTTTGTTCTCCATTTCTATATCTCTTTTCTCGACTCACTCTGCATTCTTCATCTATTTATTGTTATCTCCAGATTACAACCATATTGCCACGAAATCCGGGTGTGACAACCCATCTGACCGCGGAAGGTTTGTGGATGTCGGATAACGAAACCTTGCTGTGGAGATCCTCTTTTGGACCTAAGATTTACGAAAAATCGGGTATAGTCTCAGCATACAGGAGATCTGCCAATACAACTTGTCTGACTACGTGCTTGACCTTGGCTTGATATTATCTGACAAACGCCACGGTTTCACATACATTAAAAATGACCAGCAGACTGTTATATACTCGAACATAACATGAATATTAAAACCATAATTATAAGAGTTTAAATTGCGTCGCTCTTATACAATACATATATCAAATTAAGCGTTCTAATACTTGTTTTACAAAATATAATCAAAGTCACAATCAGAAGCTACCTTCTCCAATATCGGCCTCTAGTGAACGTCGTCTCCTACACTTACGTTCCTGTTGCCTTCTAAAGGGTCCATGATGGGGTGAGCAATGCCCAGTAGAATAAACTTCTATAGAGGCCACTCCCCACCTAAGTGCACATGCGATGGTCATATCACCAAAGAAATAAGCACATTCCAATCAAGATTATACAAACCTATAATGGAATTCTACATGTCATGAATGAAATGTGACCCACCATGTCCCATGTACCGAGTCCTCACCGACTCCCTTACACAGGCAACGCCAAGTGTGAAAAAAAAACAGTCATTGGTGTTTCACCCAAAGACTTGACTCAATGGACCGACCTCCAATACTCATTTGAATTTTCATCAAATTTCGTGTGTTTATTTATTTGGGCTACGTCATTTTTCGGAGTCTCTAGCGGGATCGTTTAATAAAGTCTTCGACTTGTTTTTCGCCGGGTTTCACGAGTCGATGATCATGTCTAGCGCATGTAAATTTGGGTATTCACCTTGAAGTCTACCCGTCTTCTTCATGACACACGTATATATATATATATATATATATATATATATATATATATATATATATATATATATATATATATATATATATATATATATATATATATATATATATATATATATATATATATATATATATAATATCCAAGCATATTAGCATCCTTGATCATGACTAAACAAATAATGTCATACACAGCCTTGCCCATTAACTCACTTGGCAATTCTACCGATCTGATAACCTCTGACATATTAAATTCGCATTAGAAGATGTGTCAAAATTATTATTCACATCGACACAACGAAACCTTTTGCACGCGGGTGCAAAAATATATTTCAGCAAAGTTATGATCACCCACTGTCCTCCACGGGCCCATGGCTGGAATCTTGACTTAATGGGCTTTCCATAGAGTCAAAGAACACCCGAAATGAAGTTCGGACAAAGAAGTTATGGTCGTTCGAAATTTGAGGCCTCACATGAATAGTCGAGGCCAGTCGAGCAGGACTTTCTGCTAGAGACGGGGCAGCGGGTTCATACTTTTCCACTAGCCGAACCGACCCAGAAGCCGGACAAACTGGCCAAACAAGCCTAGCCAGGACAAGCCTAGTAGAACGGACTCCACATGAGGCCATTCAGTAAATGGACCATAACTTGAAATTTATAGGAGGTCTATATTTACAGATATTCAACTTGCTGTCAGTAATTTCAGCGATGTGGCTACAATTTACTATGAAACATGTTAAATTCTCTTTGTTTCCCTACTGGCTCCAATCCTAAATTTTGGCTAATGCGTAGGATCAAAATATGGCAGCTTCCCATAGTTAAAAATCTGACCCAGACATCCCCCTTGAGAATGAAGTAGCAACCTGTGACCCTTAAGATGAAAATAGCAAAATGGAAGACCTACCTCTTGGAAGCGTCGAGTTGCTCTAGGAGTCCTGGACCTTCTGCGAAACTGCCAGTTCCCAGAGAGACTCTTCACTTGAATCCTGCATTTAGTGTTTCGGTACCGAGTGTAGCCTTTACCGACCGGATGATCTTTGGTTCTTGGCGACGAGCGGCCATCGATCTCAGGTAGATCGTGAGAGAAGTTAGAGTTTCTCTCTGGAATCTTTCTCTTCTCTCTTTATATTTCTTTTTTTCTCCACTTTCTTCCATACACCGAATTTTTTGGTCGAAGTCAAGTGGGATGTCCTCATCTTGCCACATGTCACTCTCCTATTGGCTCTCTTGGATTTCCTTTATCACCTTATCCATAACTTTGGATTTCCTTCTTATCAAGTGGTGACACATGTCACACATGGGCCCCACTTAGTCCCTTGTTTGACTTGCCCTCCATTTGGTACATGGCTCAATGTGAGCCACTCAACACGTGCCTCGAAAAACATGAAATTACATTTATCTTGAATTCAACGAGGATTCTGGGGTAGCTAGATTTCAGGCGATTCAACGATTGAGTTCGTTTAGGTCATCTGAATCTAAGAAAAGTTCAGATTTTCCCACTGAAATTACTATTTTACTATTTCTTATAAAATTAAATTTTCTTGGGTTTTACATTCTTCCCCCCTTAAAAGAATTTCGTCCCGAAATTCCACACACATCCACATAAACTCACATGCATATGCAATGTACACAATCTCATGCATGTAAACTAGTCATTTAATTACTAAACGACTAAACTGCATACCTTCGTCCACTAACAAGAAGGATAGGTGGCGCTTGTCGTGTCCTTGAGCTCCCACGTTGCCTCACTCCGCTCCGTGGTGTTGCCTGACACTTTCACTAGCCTCACGGTCTTTGTCACTTAAGGCTTTGATCCGTATCCATGATTCCTCTTGGTCCTCCTTGAAGGTCCCATCTATGTCAATAATAATCTCTCCCCAATCCACTCCATGAGTTGGATCTGGAGTATACTTCCGAAGCATGGAGACATGGAACACCTCATGAACACTAGGCATACTAGGCGATAATGCCAACCGGTACACTATTGTGCCCACCATCTCGAGTATCTTGAAGGGCCCGATGAACCTCGGAGAAAGCTTTCAGCAGGAACTGACCCATCATCTCTTAGGCATCACCTTTGAAAACGTGATCACCACCTCGAACTCTAAAGGTCGTCGCTATCGGCGTAGCTCTTATGGAGCTCTAAGCGATGAGAGGCTATTCTTGAGTATCAAACCCACCTTCTCGGGGTGTCTCTAATCAGATCAGGCTTGGCTCTTTCCACCTCATCCACGAATAGGTGATAGGCATGGCCTCCCATACAAAGCCTTATAGGGTGCCATCTGTATACTCACCTAATAACTATTGTTGTAGGCGAATTCCTCTTGGGGTAAAGTCTTTCGCCATCCCTTGCTTATGATCGGAATGCGTCTTCATGACATGCCATCTAAAATCTGTATGGTCCTCTCCGAATGACCATTTGTCTAAGGATGAAATGCATTACTCATAGTCAACTGTGTCCCCATGGCCTTCTAGAAGCTCTTGAAAGCGTCTTAGTAAATCTGGGGATCTCTATCGGAGCACTATGGACAACGGCGCCATGTGGTCGGACCAAGTCTCTCGGATATACAACAGTAAAATTCCTCCGGTGTGAAGGTCATCAGCATGGTGAAAATGTCTTGGGCCGTGAGCGATCCCTTTATCACCCATCTTGCGTCATGCCTCGCGGTGTCTAGTGTGAGTGGGTCGCAAAGTCAGCTTCTTGATAAAATGTGCCAACCGTTCCTTCTTATTGTCTTGGGTGCTTTTGTTGCATGAAAAGGGTGAGTGATAAATAGAACCATACCTTAGTCTCTTCAGTTAAATCACCTCTAGAAATGGATTCATAAAGGGTTTTCTTTGTCCTCTTCCATTTTCCTTTAAAATTTTGTCAGTGAGTCCGCTCTTTAGTACTCGGCTTTAGTAGTCTCTTGAATTTTGAGCCATCTTTCTGCACCTTTAGATTGAACAATACATTTATCTTATCCTTGTTGAAGTCATTTTCCCCTGACATATACCTTCTTTCCTTCCTTTTCCACCATATTAGCAAAAAATTCTTTAACCCATGCAGCACAGTCAGGAGCCTTGTACTGGCCTAGTGATTTCCATCCTCTCTTCCAGGCATTTTGAAACGGGGAGATAGGTCTTTGGAACTCCCTCTTTGACTATAAGAGCCTCTGTCGTTCAGACTCTTCTCCATTAAAGCAAATGCTTTGTCTGAGATCAAGATTCTTACTCTTTCATTCCTTTGCTCTACTTCAGCTTCTTTATATCCCCTCTTCCTTTTTCTTGATTCTTCATTTGCAGGTTGAGATCTCCTAACTGACTCTTTCTTCCTCTTACACTTGATTGAGTTTGTAAAACGAGAAAATTCAAATTTTAAAAAAAGGAGTAAAATGGTAATTCGATTAAAAATCCAAAATTTTCTAGATCTCGGATGATAAGCAGTTTCCTTAGTTGGAATCGTCTGTAAAATCTAGCTACCAGCCGAATTTGATCGAATTTCGGGAACGGTCGAATTTCACATTTTTGATGCCAGGGTGTCGGTCTTTATCATTGAGTTTGAGAGACATGTGATGTGACAAAAGTCACCTACTACATGTACTCATGTGACACATGTCGCATGATTAGAAAGATGATGGGAATGAATGGCTTAGATTAAGCCATGTGTCAAATAGTGAAAGGAAGGGATATGATGGGAATTATTTGAAATGTTAAATGGAAAAGACAAAAGTTGAAATAGTGTCATCTTCTCCATTTTTGAAGACCAAAATCGGCAATAGCTGGAGTTAGGAGCTCCTTCTCTACAGATTTAAATTAGTTCGGATAGTCGGTTCTCGACCGGACGAAAACGAAAGTCAATCTGGCGGCGAGGGCTACGTGAACAACGATTTCGTGGAGTTCAGGCAACTCCAAAGTGAGATCTTTCTAGCATTATTAACTGGTAAGGCGTGTAAATGGTTGGGGATGTTATGAGGTTTGGATTAGAGTGTTTCGGTCTCGAAACATTTGAGCTAGGAGTGGAGAAAATCCCCGTTGTTGTGTCAGAGTGAGCGATTGCCCGACCCAGGGTTTCCTTTGTTCACGTGAATAATGACATTATTTTTTTTTGTGTGAATTTTTATGATGTTAGGTGGTTCAAATGAATTGCTTGTGTTTGTTAATTGCCCATGTGGTAATTTTTGTGTTATTGATGTGAATTTAATAACATGATTTATGTGGATTAATTATGTTAGTATATACGTGTTTTATATATTAGCATGAGTTTGTTGGGATTGTATGTCATTCCGTATCTTGGCTGGGCACCTAGAATGATAGAGTGAGTGCATGACATGAAATTGAAAGAGAAAAGCGAAATGTTTGTGTCACGAATTTTGACGGAAGATTCCTCAAGAATTGCCTCGAGAGTCAGCCCAACATATCATCGATGAGGACCATGACTGCTTTAGAGCGCATCCAGCAATTCGCCTCGAGGGTAATCCAATATTTTACCGAATCTTCAGAGCAAGTTTTCGAGAACAAAGCTTTGTTTTGAAACTTGATATTTTACTCGCATTCGCTTAGGCATATCTGAGGAGTCGGTGAGGACTTATTGGGATTGGTCATGTAGACATTCGAGTAGGTTCATGTAATTGCTTGGATGTGATTGTTTGTCATGGCATGTGCACTTAGGTGGGGAGTAACCCACGTAGGAAATTTTAACTACTAGGCTTTGCTCGCCCTGTCGAGGGATCACTATTTCAGGTACAGGGAGTGTATAGGAGGACGACGCTCACTAGAGGTCACATGAAAGCCGACGTGGCTTTGAAATTTTCATTTTGTATAACATGTGTATTAAAATTGTAAATCTTAATATATGTCGAATTTAAGAGTGATTTATTAACTCTTTAACCATGTAATACAATGTACATATATTAGGCGAAGTATTGATGTAATGGGCCCACGTGGCCATTTTTACTCATTTTAATTAGATATGGACCCTATGGTGGTCTTTGTAAAACATCAGACAAAGTTGCCAGTGGATTTGACAGTTAGAGCTGGGGTATAAATTTCTCCATACAAAGGGAGACTCATCTGATTTTTCGAGTGGTGTCTGACACCCGACACACGAGCATTCCGCGGGGTCGACGGTCAACGAACCCCGGAAATGAAGGTCACAGCCTCTGCATCGTAGCCAGGTAAACGACACCTAGGGAGCTCGCCTGGCATCCATAAGTTTAGTCCCGATACCAAATTTAACAATGGTATTAGAGCTTAGGGTACACGAAGTACCTAGGGCTTGGGGAACTGGGCTTAGGCCATGGTCTTGGGGAGTGTGAGCATAAGCATACGAATACCTGTGGACTCATGGCACCTGCCAGATCATGCATCCTTGTGCATTTTGAGGAATGAATTGTGATGTGTGATTGTGTGTTATGAATAATGTGATTTGTGTGCTTGGTGAATAGCACATAGGAAAAAAAAATGTCGAACACTAGGGTTTAGTGTGAGAACAAGTTGTTTGAGGAAGTTTGGGCAAATAGTCCATAATTAAATGAAAAAAAAATGGGTTGAGGAAAATTTTTTTTTTCTATTAGTTTTACAGTGTGTAAAAAAGGAAAAAAAAAATAAAATATTTAAAATAAATATTTTGGTTCTATCAATGAATTTTTTTGTGGTTTTCCAAGAGTCGAATGAGAAAAAAAAATGATGTGAAAAAGAAAAGCTGCGTGGAGTCGAAACGGGCTACTACCCGCTTCTGGGCCAGGGTCACAATGCCAATGGAATTGTATCACACACAAGAGGGCATGCGCGCAGCCAAGGGCCACGATATTTATCACTGTAGACTTACCACAACACCCGCCGAGCCGCCCACGATACGACCATCGAGGGCCACGATATACGGGCTCACAAGCAGTAAGAATCGGTTGAACGTAACTATGCGCCTGCTTATATGTTCGGTGCCGAGGGTATTTGAGGCAATTTTTCAGTTACCTCATGCACCTTTTCATCTCTATATTCCGCCTTTGTTAAATTAGCAATTTTTGCCGTAACTCATCATTTTCTTATGATGGATTCCGCCCCCCGCTGATGTGCTATGCACTTTAGCAAAGGTCTATGGATGTTGGCCTCCCAAGTTCGAGCATTCTCGCTATGTCAAGAGTTGGATTGCTTCCCCAAAGACTTTCTTCATAGAATTCGCCGCACACATCATCCGGATGTACCGCGATTATTCGTGGATAATCCTTGATGAAAGTATGCACATATTTGTCCTACATCCAATCCATGGTGAGGATGCGATGGAGGAGATCCTTATACTTTCCCATACCGCAGCCAGGCTTCACCGTAGCTTTTCGTAGTGTGTTCGAATTGCTCGCATGAGAGCATTAGTACGTGCAGGCGGGAAAATTTTGTTGAGAAACTCATTTCGCATATTTTCCCATGTAAAGATTGAATTAGGCGCCAAGGAATGAAACCAAATTTTAGCCTTCTCCTTTAAAGCAAAAGGAAATAAAACTAAACAGATTATGTGGAGGGGTGAGCCAGTAGAAAGAAATGCACTGCAAAGATTCAAATCTCTATGATAATGAATAAGGGTTCTCAGATTCGAACCCCGATATATGGTGTAAGAGACTGATCATTTCGACTTCATTAGAAATTGAGTGGCCTCTTGGACGAATCTGAGGTGGTTGTGTTTGAGGTTGTAGGATTTCTATAAGGGTTCTTTCCACATCGGAGTAAAGCGGGGAGACCTCTATGTGATTTTGTTGGAAGTTAACATTCCCCCTCCTACTCACAGGTGCTCTTTGGGAGTGTAACCTACTCCATGTTGTGGGCTTCATTGAGTCCTTGTGGGTTGGGGAATCCCTTTGAGTATGTTCGTTAAGCAGAGGGTTTGTTGATTACCAGGGTGATCCATTTGAGGTATAATGTTATCTTGAGACAATTGACCTATTATGATTTCCTCGGAATTTCAAGAGGCACTGTGTACTAGACGGCGCTCGTTGCGAGTGGCCCGGCATACCTTACCTCTCTCAGTCCAATGCCACTTAAGATTTCGCTCAGGCAAAGTAGTAAAAAAAATAAATAAATAAATAAATAAAAATAAAAAAAATTGGAGAACGTACCAGCTCTCTTAAAGTCAAGATTTGTGTTAGTCGCCCTCCCGACAACGGCGCCAAAATGTAGTCCTTGTTAAATTGTGCGATTCTATTCCCAGCGTAGAAGTTAGTTATACAGCGTTGTAATCTTGCTTGGGAATGAGGTCATCTCCACCAGAGGAGTGAGTCTAATTTATCGACCCGAATGAAATTTATTCTCACTAAGGGTATGATTTAAAGAGAATTGTAAAGGTTGTGTTGGTTGGTAGGATGGTTGATTGGTTTAGTGTTTTAAAATAGAAAAACCGATTGCTTGGATTTTAGGGTTCCACTCACTCTGATCTTAAGTCCCACCTCTTATTTTATAAACTCATCTAGGAACCATTGATAAATGGTCTTTGATGGAGGATTTATCTTTAAATGCTCTTTGGAAAATAGAGATGATCGAGTAATACTAAACACTTGTTCTCAATTAATACGAACCCTTAGCTTGCATTCATGATCAAGCACAACGTGTACCGAGGATATCTCGTTAACACGTTGTCAAGAATATGTTCAACTAAGGATTTATAACTCTACTGCACAAGTGATTAATATTACACAATCCATTGAAGATCAAAAGAGGAATTGAGGGACTATACCTTTATCAGGGTGAGTTTCCCCCGTGGATTCCCAGCAGTAGGGGTTTAGAACTCCATAAAACTTACAAGAACAATTATAATTAAAGAGCGATTAATCATAAAAACAGGACCTTTTGGAAATCAGAATTCACTTGTAAAACTGAGAATGATGAATGTGAGTTATTAGGATTTAAAACAAGATAATTATTTCTGCTGAAATATTACAAACGCTTGAATCTAAAGCTTCCAATAGAGAAGAACTCTTAAATCTGGATCTACACACTTCAACTCAAAAATGGAGAAAAAACTCTTTCCTTTCAAAACCTAAACCCTAAAAGTCAAAAACTGCCTATTACTTGTGTCCTCTTGCTTTTATACCCCCCTCCAATGTGATTTTCCCATATTGGTTCGTTGACTCGCGTACAGATCGAGTTCCTGGACAAATCTCGCAATTTCCATGCAGATGTGCCGGTACACATTAGTGATGTCTTAGTGCAATTCCCAAATGCTTGTCAATTTTACGCATGTGTACGGTACACATTTGTGTTGTCACCGTCTGATGTACTTACTTTGCCACTTTTTGTAAGGTGTCTGGTACACATGAATGATGTCTTAGGGCGCAGTCCCTCACAGTGCTTTCCTTGTATTCTTGGAGTTCCGAGACTTCGTCGGTGTTCGCATAGTAGTGCTTCATATTGGCTTCCCGGACATACATCCTTGTATACTTACGTTTTAAACCTGAAAGACCTGCACAAGTCTAAAAACATAGAAGAAATTAAAAGTACCTATCCTTATGCCAAATGTGGGTAAATTGTGATTAAGATGTGCTAAATTCTACTATAATTATTGCTCAAATGTGTATTCATCACACGCGCGCATGGCCTGGCCAGGGAGAGTCGTGATACAAAACACTGTATCGTGGCTGAGGGAGGCGGCCTTGTGACTCGACACAATGCACGACACAACTGCGATACGGCGCAGGAAGCACCACGATACGGCTAAGTAGGCCTATGGTACGAAGCGCAGCAGCGCGCGGGGGCGCGGCAACACGGCACGCGCGACATAGCGCGCAATATGGCCTGGCGTGCACTGCGACATGCCCACGATACAGCCGGGGGAAGGCCACGACACGGCCGGGCGAGGCCTGCGACACGGCGCAGTGTGCTCGCGGTGGGCTAGAATTATTGCACTGGTACGGCCAGTTTTGACTCGATTACTATTAAGTCCTTTGTTTGAGACATGTTCTGTGAACAATGTTCACGAACACTGTTCATGAGCACTGTTCACGAGGTTTTCAAAAAATAAAATAAATCAAATCAAATGAAATAAAATCTTTTAAAATGAAATTTTCTAAAAAAAAAAAAAATTGTTGCATATGATTTAATATGTGAAATTATGGTCTTGCATTACCTATGAATGCAAGGACATTGTGTATGAAATATTTTTCTGTATATGAATAGTGTCTCGAGGCTATGTTTACACCTTACAGATGCTGCATCAGTTGTGATAGAGTTGGGCTTAGAGGTTGAGGCCTTGGAGGAGCCTTTGTATGTGAGTTCTCCCCTAGGGATTAGGGTAAGGATAGGGATGATATGTCGTGTTTGTGAGTTAGAGATCTCTGAGATTCTACTCACAATGGACCTAAGGGTCATAGACATGTCAAAGTTTGATGTCATCTTAGGGATGGATCGGTTGACAGCTTACAAAGTCGTTATCGATTGTGAGCGTAGGAGGGTTACCGCCTACACGCAGGACGGTACTCGTGTTGTATTTCAGGGGGACAAGCATGATATTTTGCCCCAGACAATGTACGAGTCTAGGTGTCAGGGACAGTTGGTGGGTTGGCTAGCAAGCCTTACCCTAGGGGACGAGGTGAGACCGGACTTAGATTTACCTCGAGTAGGCTGCGAGTATGAGGATGTTTTTCCGGATGAGCTTCCGGGATTGCCTCCGCAGAGGGTTGTAGACTTCGGTATCGAGTTACACCTTAGTACTTTGCCCATCTCTATGACTCCCCATAGGATGACACGATTGAGTTGCGAGACTCGAAGTCGACTACGGGAGTTCTTCCAGACCGAGGGTTCCTTAGAGCACTTCACCATGGGGTGCTCAGGTTCTGTTGCGAAAGAAGAAGAATGAGGTGCTCATTTGTGCATTGATTCTGAGCAGTTGAGCAGTTACCGGTCAAGAATCGGGTACCCATTCTTGAGGATTGTGATTGATTTGTCAGTTGAGAGGAGCACGAGTCTACTCGAGATGGTGTATGCTGGTTACCATCGGTTGAGAGTTGGGGAGACGGATATCCTAAGGCGGCGTTTAGGACGCGTTATGGGCACTTTGAGTTCTGGTGATGCCCTTTGGATTAGCCGAATCGCCAGCAACATTCATGGACCTCATGCATGGGGTATTCCAGCCCTATCTAGATCGGTTGTGAGTCTTCGTGGATGACATTTGGTCACACTCCGATTAAGTGGGAGCATGAGTATCACTTGAGGATCGTTTACGATTCGCTGAGATCGGCGGCTATATGCCAAGTTCGGTAAGTGCGAGTTTGAAACTGCGGGGTGAGATTTTGGGACACGTGGTGTCGACATCGGAACGTGTCGATGGATTTTGTGAGAAGATCGAGTCGAGTGATGAGTTGGGAGGGTGAGTCGATCTTGAGATAGAGTAGTTTTCTTGGGATTGGTGAGTACTAGGAGAATTCATTGAAATTTCTCTAGATTAAGCGCACCTATAACAAGATTGACCCGGAAGGAGGTTAAGTTTGTTGATTGGGATGATGCGGAGGCATTTCAAGGATTGAAGAGGAGGGGCTGCCCCATCTCCTATCTTGATAGTCCGGATAGGGACGAAGTACCACGATGTATTGTGATGCCTCGAGACGGACTGGGATGTGTTTTGATGCATTCGAGGTAGTAGCTTATGGTTCCAGTTAGTTGAAGAATCATGAGCAGAATTACCCCACACGACATGGAGTTGGCGGCGTAGTCTTCGCCTTGAAGATCTGGCGCCACTACTTTATATGGCGGGAGTTCAAGGTGTACTCGGACCATAAAGTCGTATATTTTCATGCGGCGGGACCTCGACAGCGGGGCAGCGCGGATGGATGGAGTTCCTAAGAGGATTATGAGTTCACTTTCCATTACCACCTGGTAAAGGCAAATGTAATTGGATGATGCATGGTGAGTCACGGAGAGTATTGGCTGGTTGGCTTCAGGAGTGGATGCTCGTGAGCGTGGGACGGAGTTTAGGCTCTGATGCCGCAGGCGGCTCAGGTACGTTGGGGAGTTTAGTGACTACACTGTCTCTGTTGAGAAGAGTGATTGAGTCCCGGGTGGGACGGAATGGTATGCATCAGGAGATAGAGATGCAGTCGGGTACAGAGTGAGAATTTGGACCATTCACGTAGATAGTAGTCTTCGATATAGGGGACGGGTAGTGGTTCCCCAGTTGATCGATTTAAGAAAGGAGATTCTCAGGGAGTTTCACTACTCTCAATTTGTTGTCAGGTGGCACGAAGATGTACCAAGATCTTCGTCGCCCGGTGCCTCTTGGAGCTGGATGAAGGGTGCATTAGGGGACTTTTTTGAAGATGTCTCACGTGTTAGCGGGTTAAAAATTTGAGCACGAAGCCCGTAGGGGCTACTTAAGCCATTGGAGGTGGCTGAGTGGAAGTGGGAGCACGTCACGATGGACTTTGTGACCCACTTGCCACAGACACCACAAGGACGTGATGCTGTATGGGTGATAGTAGACCGACTCATGAAGTCGGCACATTTTCTAGCCGTGCAGATGACCTTCACATTGGAGATATTCTGCCAGTTGTACATTCGAGAGATAGTCCGGCTATATAGAGTACCAGTATCCATAGTGTTAGATAGGGACCCGAGGTTTACAGTGCACTTTTGGAAGAGTTTCCAAAAGGTTATGGGCACACGGCTGACCATGAGTATAACTTTCCACCCACAGACAGATGGTCAGTCAGAGAGGACCATACAAGTGTTTGAGGACATGTTGCGAGCATGCTTCCTGGATCATAAGGGTAGTTGGGAAGAGGATTTTCCCTTAGTGGAATTCGCCTACAACAATAGTTATCAGGCGAGTATACAGATGTACCATATGGGCATTGTAGCCAGGAGGCCATGCGGTCACCGTTATGGTGAACGAGGGTGGGAGAAGAGCTCCATCACTAGTCTGGTCTGATTAGAGAGCCTCGAGAAGGAAGCGATACGGCGAAGCTCTTCTCACGGCTCGAGGCCGGCAGAGAAGAGCCTATGCTGATGTCTGACGTCGACCATTAGAGTTCGAGGTTGGAAATCACGTCTTCTTGAAGGTGATGCCGAAGAGAGGAGTGGTCAGGTTCGGCAAGTGCAGGAAGCTACTCCTTGGTTGTGGGCCAGCCGAGATACTCGAGAGGGTAGAGCCTTGTAGCGTACCGGGACTTCTGCCTAGCATGTCGGGTGTCCAAGAGGTATTTCACGTCTCCTTGCTCCGGTACTCCGGATCCGGCTCGTATTTGTGGATTGGGGAGAGATTGAGGTTGACACTGATGGGACGCTTGAAGAGGGGCCGGTGTGCGTGTGGATAGCGGGATCAGTTTTGCGATGCAGACCGTGAGGCTAGCTGAGTGCTATGGCGACACTTAGTGGAGTGGAGGAGTCAACATGGGAGCGCGAGGACACTATGCGGGCCACCTATCCCTTCTTGTTTAGGGATGAAGGTACGTGGGTTAGTCGTCTAATACTTAAATGACTAGTTTACATGCATGGTATAGTGCACGTTGCATATGCATGTGAGTCGTTGTAATTGTACAGAATTTCGGGATGAAATTCGCACTTCGAGAGGGATAATGCAAACAGAAAATTCAAATTTTAAAAATAGGGTAAAATGGTAATTTCCCGGTCAAAATCCAAAAATTTTCTAGATCTTGGATGTGAAGCGGATTTCAGTTGGAATCGTCATGAAATCTAGTACCACGTCAATTTCGTCGAATTTTGGGAACGATCGAATTTCACGTTTCGAGGCACAGGTGTTGAGTCTTTATCATGAGTTTGAGAACATGTGATGTGACAAAAGTCACCTACTATATGTACTCATGTGACACATGTTGCATGATTAGAGAGATGATGGGAATGAATGACTTAGATTAAGACATGTGTCAAATAGTGAAAGGAAGGGACATGATGGGAATTATTTGAAATGTTAAATGGAAAAGACAAAAGTTGAAATAGTGTCATCTTCTCCATTTTTGAAGACCAAAATCAACAGTAGCTGGAGTTGTGATTTTTAGAGAAAGATGAGCTCCTTCTCTACATCTTACGGCGAATTCGGATAGTCGAGTTCTGTGAAGGCGAAGCAAGTCGATCTAGCGTGGGGCTGCGGACACCGATTTGGTGGAGTTCCGACAACTCCAAGAGGTAGGGATCTTTTCCTACTTGTGTTATTCTTTGGCTAAGAGCCATGTAAATGGTTGGAGATGTTTTGAGGCTTGGATTATCCGTGTTTTTGATCTCAAAACATTTGAACCGAGTGGAGAAAATCCCCATTGTTGTGTCTATGAACAGTGCCAACCCTAGGGTTTCACTATTCATGTGAATAGTGACGTGATTTTTGGTGTGGTGCATGGTGAGGTGATTCAAAATGAATTGCTTATGTTTGTTGTTAGCCTATGTGAGCTAATTTTGGTGTTATTGATGTGATTTAATAACATGATTTATGTGGATTAATTATGTTAGTATATACATGTTTTATATATTAGCATGAGTTTGTTGGGATTAATAATGCATTCCATATGTCTTGAGCACCCACTGGAATATTAGGAGTGAGTGCATGACATGAAATTGAAGAAAAACGAAAATGTTTGTAGAGAAAGGAATTTCGACGGAAGATTTTTTCCAAGAATTGCCTTAAGAGTCGTCAATGGATCACTTCGGGATGAGGACCATGAAATTTGTTTTTCGGAGGCGTTATCCGACAATTCGCGCTGGAGGGTAGTATAATATTTACGAAGAACTTGGTAGCAAGTTTTTCGAGAACAAAAAAGCTTTTGTTTTGAAGCTTGATATTTTACTTGCATTCGGCTTAGGCATATGTGAGGGAGTCGATGAGGACTCGGGACATGGGATTGGTCATGTAGACATTCGAGTAGGTTCATGTAATTTCTTGGATGTGATTGTTTGCCATGGCATGTGCACTTAGGTGGGGAGTAACCCACGTAGGAAATTTTCACTACTGGGCTTTGCTCACCCTGTCGAGATCAGCAATGGCTGGTCTACGGGGAATGTATTGAAGGGCGAGGCGCTCGCTCGGTAGCGTTAGAAGCAGAAAGCGGATTGTGGCTTTGAAATTTTCATTTTGTATAACATGTATTAGGTGGCAAATCTTAATATATGTTTGAATTTAAGTGATTTATTAACTCTTGAACCATGTAATATAGTTAGTTTGGGATATATTAGTGAGTATTGATGTATGGGCCCACGTGGCCATTTTTACTCATTTTAATTGTATATGGACCCGGTGTGGTCTTTGTAAAACATTGGGACAGGTTGTATTTTGGGTATAGCTCCCCGTACAAAGGAGACTCTGCCCGATTTTCGAGAGTGGTGTCGGATTACCCGACATCCATGAGTATTCCGCGGGTTGACGGGTTGTCAACGGACCCCCAAGAAATGGGGCGTCACAAGTTTCTTGAACAGTCTCTTTCTCTACTTCTATGTATGTTTCCATTATTTCGTTTAGGTTCGGAATGAGGTGCGACGGCTCAGACATTGTCAGGATAGGGTTTTGGAACTCTAGGGTTTTTGAAGGTAAGATGAGAGAGATTTTATGAAGGAAGCTCGGAGATTTGATGGTTTATGAGAAAGGTGGCCTTTCAGTTTTCAAAAATTCTCTATTTATAAGATAATTGTTTTGTTGTGCCTTCGTTAAATGTCACAACAACAATTGACCTAGGGTTTGTTTCATTTTTAATACTATGTCGCGACATACAGAAATAATTGTCGCGACAGAGTTTTGCAATCAATTGGAAACTAGGTCAGTCAAATGTCGCGACATTGTGAGAAATGTTGCAACATTCTTTCTAATGCTCTTTTGAATCTATGTCGCTACAAAAACTTCCCTTTTCAATTTGTGTCTAAAGTTGATTATGCCACGACACTAAGAAAGTATGTCGGGACACAAGTAAACTTATGTTGCGACATTAAAAAAATATTTTCGCAACAATTTTTCTTTTCCAGAAACATAGGTCATTTGCAACTCTGTTGTGACATAGATAAATTGTGTTGCGACAAACCTACCTATAATTTGAGATGAGGTTTGATTTAAACTCTGTTGCTACAGCAAGAAACAATGTTGTGATAGAATTTTGACAATAATGTTGCGATAGAGGAAAAGCATGTTGCGACATTGAACTAAAATTTTCTAAAATTGCATAATTCCCAATTTTCACTTAAGACACATTCAAAACAAGGTGTATTCACTCATACCCATCAGAACATACTTGTGAAAACTCATTTAATCATCAAAGACCCTCAATTCAAGTATGAAAAACAACATTTATTTTCTTTATTCAATATAATCTGCCAAGATGATATTTCTGGAAAAAAAAATGAAACCAACAAAGCTACTATTCATTTTCTACTTAAAAATAAAATCACATTCCCTCAAACTTCAATTATGCATTATCATTAAGAAGCAAATAGGAAATAAATACCCCCTTGTAGCTATTTTTTGCATATTTCAGTTTGAGACAATGTGCTTTCTAATAAAATTCATCTTTAATATAGTTTCATTGTCCTGAAAAATCAGTAACAACTAAAAAAAATAAAACTTCTAACATAATTAAAACTAGAACAACAAACACACAAAATTTAACAAAATTAATCTAACTCATAAAATTTAAAATTCTGCTTGGGTTGCCTCCCAAGAAAATGCTCAGTTTAATGTATTTAGCTAGACATTTGCTGCAGAATGTCTTCATTTCAACAAAACTCTTTTCCCTCTTCAAAATCTGGATCTCAACTTCATTTAAGTTTCCTCTAATTCACTCCTCCTCTTCTGGATCAGAGTCATTTAATCCTTCATATTCTTCCTAGTGTCACTTGGGAATGTATCCTTAGGTTGATTCTGCATGGCTAAGGCCAACTGCACTACCTGAGTCTTCATATTCTTCAAAGAGGCGTTGGTATTGGCCTGAAACACAGTTGTGTTTGCTTGGAATGCTGATAGCTCAGCAAACTTCTGCTCATGTATGTTCAGCAACCTCTTATTTTCTCCCATGAAAACAAGCATCTGGTCCTCAAAGGAATTAGATCTCCTCTACCCCTAATTTTCTGCTCTCTGTCCTGCTAGTTGTTGTAGCTGTTGCTGTTGGAACCCTAAGGAGGCATGATATTGATGCAAATTCTGTCCAGGACTTTGACCTTGCTGTGCTCCTCCCCCATATGAGAAGTTCTCATGGTTCTTGAGCGCTGGTGTGGAGTGAGTGGGCAAGTTGAGGTTGGGTTTGAAAGTGTAGCTCTTATCGGCATTGAGGTACTATGCCTCCTCAAATTGGTAGGGACCTTCATGGTTTGATGATCATACCAGCTCTAACATTCTTCCTCTTCAATCTGTGTCTCTAGCCAGAGTACAGTATGCATTCTTCTCTCATTGTTTCCCAACTTGTTCATCAATGCATCCAACTTTGCTTCTATGGCAATCATTCAATTAAGCTCGATTACACCACTCCCCTTTAGTCTGCTGCTACTCCCTGAAGCTTCAGATGGAGCTTTATAGTTGCATTTGGCAAGATCTTCAATCAGCTACCTTGCCTCCTCTACACTTCTTTTTTTGAAAGCCCCATAACAGGTTGCATCAATTATGCCCTTTGAGGCATAATTCATGGAATGGTAGAATATATCCATCTAAGTCGTCAGATCTATTCCATGCATAGGACATCTTTTGAGTAGTCTCTTAAATCTCTCCCATGCGTTGTAGAGAATTTCATCCTCCCACTGCTTAAAGACTATAATCTCTCCTCTTCTTTCAGACGTCAGGGCTGGAGGGAAGAATATGCCCATATAAGATTCAACCAACTCTTCCCAATTTGTCACTGATCCAACAGGCAATGACTCAAACCAGGTTATTGCCACATCTCTCAGTGAGAAGGGAAAGAGATGCAGCTTGATCACTTCTGGTTTCACCCCATTTAGCAGCTGTTGCCATCTCATGAATCTTTATATGCTCATTGGGGTCTTGCCCGGAGGGATGACCGATAAGCCAGTGCTGATGTACCATAGATCAGGTTGGTTTTCAATTCAAAATTATTTGCTTCTATGACAGGTTGTCTTATAGTAGAATATTAATCTTGAATAGAAGACCTCTAAAAATCTTCCATAGTCATTTGCCTCTGAGGTCTTTCTATTTCTTCTTCTTCTTTTAGAATAGCTTGCAGTCTTTCCCTTTGATTTGCCATACTTATAGATTCTGCACTTGTAATCTTCCTCAGATTTCTCAGTGTTCTTTCTATTTATGTATCTAAGGGCAACAAATCTGCTTCTGGTTTTCTATGCATTGACTGTCTTCCTGAAATAGAAACACACTGAGATCAAATGAAATATGTGGGAAACAATTATCTCCATTTAAGCTCAAAAGAAAATCTTTAGTAGCATAATCAGCTACTGTCATTAGAACTGTTTTTGTGATTTTCTGAAATTTATGATAAAATAAAGAAAATGAAAGAAAAATGTCCAAATTAGTAATTCCCTTTTTGGTTAGAATATTAATCTTTAAATTCATCAATCATCTATCCTTGGCAACGGCACTAAAAAATTGTTGACCGATTTTTGTATAGACCAAACTGTGCAAACAAAGTTATGACTCTGCTACTAAGGACTAAATAAAGTCCCCGACAACCACGCCAAAACTTGTTGACCGATTTTTATATAGACCAAACTGTGCAAACAAAGTTATGACTCTGCTACCAAGGACTAAATAAAGTCCCACAGCAACGGCGCCAAAAACTTGTTGACCAAAATGTGATATAGATAGACCAATGAACAAACAAGATTATATATAAACAAATTTATGGAACTACTACCAAAGACTATTATCTAATTCCTAGCAACGACACCAAAAACTTGTTAAGACCGAAAAGTGATGAAAATATATGTTTGTCCTTTTTTTTATGTAAACTGGATTCATTAAATATTTTGATTGGTCTTAATCACTGCAAGTGCACAGATCGTACAAGTAATAAAAGTGGATTTTCATTAAGTCCAGATATCGTTCCCATGGGGATTGAGGATAAATTATAAAACCAATTACCTCAACTATTCAAGATCCTTACTATTTGAACTCCAATATCAAAATGATTGGAAAATGAATGAAATAATACTAAAGTAATTTCACTAGTGTACATTAGATATCAATAAGAATGGAGTTGAGGGTTCACTAAGTGAGTGTTTGTCTGTGAAAATATAGACTAAACCGCTTAATTTAACACTTATACAAGAACCTTACAATTTTCCTGCATCTATGTCAAAGTTGAATAGATTTGTTTGAAAATGAATAAAACTGATTTTATGTTCTGGAATTAATAATGGGTTTAGTCTATGACCTTTAAGTGCATATCATACAAGTAATAAAAATTGGATGTAAGTCCAGATATCATTCCCACAAAGATTGACAAGTATGTTGAAATCAACTACCCTAACTACTCAAAATCCACACTATTTGAACCTCCTTTTAATAGTTTGAATAAAAAAACTAGAATTTAATAAACAAGATAATCCTATACTACATTCATCTAATTAAACAGTGATTAGGCTAACAAAATAAAAAATTGGATTGAATCAGGTTCTCTGCTAGGAAATAGTCTTGACATGAAGCTATTTGTGGAACAATCAATTTCTGCATTCTAATCCATTGATTCTTTCTATTCTGATTTTTGGATTTGGATTTGTCAAAGATGCCTAATAATGCAGCTTGGATCTCTCCATTATTCACTAATTAGAGGTCCCTTCTTCTTTCAAAGCAAAGGATCTAATAAGTTACTTGTATTCAACACACTCTTTATGAGATCTGGGAATTTTTCTTTTTCAATACTTCATACCCATTTCTTAAGACTGCAAATTTCTTGCATCCCAAATCTGGGTCATTGCAAAACTTCTACAAAATGGTTGATGACTCATCCTTTTTATCTCTTTGAATTTTCCTTTTCCTTGATTAGATCTATTGACATAGGATCAGATCCTTGACATATTAAGGTGAAATATCTGATGATTTAAATTGATAAATAATTCCCTTCAGCATCAACTATGAGTGAAATGGAAATTTATCTAAGTGAACTCTCAGAGCTCAGTAATTCATCAATGGTAGTCTAACATACCCACAATTGATTATTCAAAGCTCTCAGGAATCTCCATCTCTGTGTCACTCAGAGGGTCTCCTAGAAATCAGAGCATGAAACAATCCTTGAAAGGATACTTGATACTACTATTGGGAACAATTAATTTAAGAACAACATCAATCAAATAAATCAAAAATCCCAATTTTAGGAAATTTCTTCCTATTTCCAAGCGAGAAAATACGCTATGACCAAATCATTCAGATGGAAGTTGCGCTTCTCAGTCTGAAGTCCTATTCATGATGGGTATTGATCGAGAACATTCACGTAACTATAATCCACTGGAAGAAACGAATTCCAGAAATTGTCTAAACTTCATTGATTCTAGGCCATAATTGGAAAAGAAAATGAAAGATTTAATCCAGCTTCAACATCCTAACCAGATTACTGGTTAAGATTCAGAAAAAGAAAATAAAATAAAAGTCTATTCTAAAATATACAGTGAGTCTTCCTCGTCCTCCCAGACAGTGGGTTTCAGAAAACGGAAGCTGCCTATCTTTTTACGCATAAGCTTATTTATAACTTTTTGAAATTGAGCCTGATTCCAAGGTTCCATGTGGATTTTCCCTAAAATTAATGGCCCAGCTCACTGTTTTAGGTCGCGACCTCAGAAGCTTGTCGCAACATCATTTGCGCTCTGGTTTTGTCAAGTCTATCGTGACCTCAAGAAACTAGTCGCAACCTTCTTTCAGTTTCTTCCTACAATTGTTGAGTCGTGACCTGATGTTTTTTGTTGCAACTGATTTCTCTTGTTTCTAGTTGTTGATGTCGCGACCATAATTTCATGTCGTGACCTGACCGTTCTTCCCTTTGCTGAAATATATGCCGCGACCTCAATTTCATGTCGCAACATCATTTCTGTTGCCAGCTATGTTAATCTTTGTTGCGACCACGTTTTTCTAGCCCCTTAATAAATTTTGTGTCATGACCTCAGTTCCATGTCGCGACCTGGTTGTCTTGCTTTCTATTGCATTCTGTGTCATGACCTCAAAAGCATGTCGCGACACGGCTGTCTTGCTTTCTACTGCATTTTGTGTCGCGACCTCAAAAGCATGTCGCGACACCATTTATGTTGTCAGCCATTGATTCTTGGTCACAGCTCCCCTTTTCATGTTGCGACTTAAATTGTTTGTCTGTTCATTATCTTGTTGCGACATGGGATTTAGGTCGCGACCTAATCATTTCTTTTCCTTGCTAAAATCTATGTCGCGACCTCAAAAGCATGTCGACATTATTTCTTCCCATCCTGTCGCAACTTTATTTCTTAGTCACAACAGTTTCTTCTCACTTCAACTTCTTTTTATGGTCACGACCTGAAAAGTATGTCACGACTGAATGGTTGCCCTTATCACCTTTGCTCTTGTTGCAATTGCCCAAACTTAGTCACAACATGTTTTAACTGTTCAGCTCATTTTTATGTCGCGACATGAAATCCTGGTCGCGACCTCAATTGGTGTCCTCAGCTTACATTTTGTGTGACATCAAATTCAGTAGAGGAAGTGGCAAGTCCATTGATCTTTCTGATCGCGACATCAATTATTTGTTGCAACCAACCCTGTCTTCTTTCTGTGTCGCGACCTCAAAACGGTGTCGTGACATGATCTTCTCTTAAAGCTCCTTCTGTCTTGGTCTCAGCAAATTTTCTCCTGTCATAGCGACTTTTATTGAGCATATCATACGAATTCATGACTGAGTTCTCTATTGTGACTTCATTGTTGTGTGCGATTACTTGTTGCAACCTCAAGTGCATCGCGACCTAGCTCTTTGGACCCGGATATAAGCTTACGTATACTTGTTAGAAATTGCCATTTCTTCTATAAAAGTCTGCAAAATATAAATTTGGTAAAATTTCCATATTTCTGAATAAAAACAAGCAATTATATTGAAAAACATATCAGAAAAATTGATTAAAAATGAATGAGTCTTTGACTCATTAGTGAGACAACACTAGGACATAGATAAATGAATAATTGTCATTTTCTGTACCATTTTAATTCATGGCTAAGCCATTAGTTGGAAAGCTGAATCTGTCAAAGATGCATTATAGTATAGTTTGGATTTCTCCCTCAACCATACCTTTCACTAATTAGATATTCATGTTCATTTCTAACTCATGAATTTAATCAGCTACTTGTAAGATATAATCATCTTTTTAAGATTTGAGTATTTTTCTTTTTCAATACTTCACACCCATATCTTAGGACTGAAGAATTCTTGCCCCCATAGACAGGATATTGCAAGCCTTCCCCAATTTAGATGGCACCTCATCCTTCAATATTGATGAAATTCTCCATCTCCTTGATGAGATCCTTGCTAACACAGGATCAAAATCCTTTCATCAGAGAAAATAGAAACCTTTGATTTATTAAACTAATACTTCATCAAACTATCCTAAAAAATGAGTAAGTTAATGATCCATCAAAGTAACCTTTCAGAGTTCATTAGTTCCAAAGTATTAGTCTACCATACCCCTGGCATTCTATACCCTCGAGTTCTCCATCTGCGTCACCTTGAAGGCCTCTAAAAATCGAGTAAGATATAATACTTTGTAGGTACATGGTACTTCAAATGCTAGGAAACAGTTAAGATTAATACTAATAAAATAAATTCAAGAATTAACTAAGGCGTTCTTCCACCTTGTACTGAAAAATGACTATCAACATCGACCCATTCGGAGAACTGACCCTTAGCTGGTTCACTTTCATGTCGGTGACTAATGATCAAGAAAAATTCTTGAAAATGTAAACAAACTTAAATAAATGAAATCTAGAAATCTTCCAAACTCCATTTTATTCAAAACAGTAATGAAGAGAAAATTTAATAAGAAATTCGGCTCAGTTTGCCTGCGATTCATTTCTCAACTCCGAAAAATCAGAAGAAAAATAACTAAAAACTATGCTCAAACTAAATCTACCAAAACATAAATAAAATAAAAATAAAAATATACAAGAGTCTTCAACTACCTAGGAGTCCTGGAATTGCGGAAGCTGTGCACAGTGCCTTAAATGTGTCTATTTACAGACTTTCCAATGTTGGGTCGCACTTGAATAATTGTGTTATGGATCCCCAAAACTCTGGCCCAAATTAGATGATCTGTCCTAACATAAAACATTCTGTCGCGATAGAGTTTTCAGTCTTTGCCATTAGCCTCTATCATAGCATACAGTTTTCTGTCACAACCTGTTCTCTGAGCTTTGTCTTGGATTCTGTTGCGACAAACTTTAATAATGTCACGACTGAGTTTTGATCCAGCAGTCTTGTTCTTTTTCAATAAAGATGTCTTGTGTAACACGAAATTTGTGCACCCGACTCTTCTCTCTTATGCCCCTCAGACGTGCGACATAATTTTTTCTTTTATCCGCAGTGACATTTTCTTTTTAGCTAGAAACTGCATTCATAGCAGGTTTCTTTTATTCCTCAGCAATTTCTGTTGCGACAGAATTTTCTTTTGTCGCGACATATTTTTCTTCTCTGGTCCTTGTTACCAGCTGAGCTGTTTTTTGCGACGTAGAAATCTTTGTTGCGACAAACTTGACTTGGACAATCTTAGTTCTAATACGATTTATGTCACGACCAACTTTTCTTCTGTCACGACAGAATTCTATCATTTGTTAGCTTTTATTGTCATTACAGAAAACTTCTTTGTCGCAACAAAGATCTTCCTTCAATTCTTTAATATGTCGCAACAAATTTCTTCGTCGTCATTCCTCTTGTGTTGCTCTTCAATTTCTTGTCGCGATAGAGAATTCACCTCCCTCATGTTTTGTTTGTCGTGACAAAGATTTTGTTGATCTTTGTTGTGGTCCCAGGTGTAATGTGACAAGATTTTCTTTGTTCAGGCACCAAATTCTTCGTCGTAAACCATTTGAAACTTTGTCGTAACAACAAAAACACTTGTCTCATTTGACTTGTGTTGTATTCTTGCCATTTTCTGTCGCGACCTAACTTTCTTTTGTTACGACAAAGTTCATACATTAATCTTGACCTTTACGTTCTGCGACAGAGGAAGGTATGAGAGACGGATTCCACTTGCCATTTGCTTTGATCATTGTTGCGACAAAGTTAAGAATTATCATATGATCTTACTACATTATTTACAGCAATGCAATAAGAGAACTCTTTGTTGCAACATAGATTCTAGTTCTCCCTAGACTTTGTTGAGACATATAACTGCTGGCTGCGACATAGTTCTCTGGTTTGCTTGAAATTTTATCACGACAAACCAAAACTATATCGCGATAGAGACTGCTGCAATTACCACTTTTTTGCTCATTTTCTGTTGGAATTATCTTCTTTTCATTTAAAACCAACAAAACATAAAGTTAGTGAATATTCTATAATTTGGCATAAAAATAGATCTGAACTGCTAAAAACATGCTAGAAAAATGGATTAAAAATAGATGAGTTTAAGACTCGTCAAAAGCCCACGCTCAAACGTTAGAAGTTTAGCCATACCAGCTCGGCCGTCTAGTCAAAGTCATGGTTGCGAATATACATCCCCTATTTAGCCACACATTGGTAAGATTTCTTATCCATATAGTTGGGGAAGGAGATGAAATACTCCTCAGCTCGAGCCACCACCAGTATTCGGAGGTTATTGGGGTAGAGTTCGCTCATATGTGCGACAAAATAGTCCTACTTGTTAAAGGGATTCCAGCGGTCAATAATTAACTAGGCAGCCCCTGGACCAGGAGTCGATGTGTCCACTCCATCGACTTAACATACAAGCCCAACACCAACCTATCAAGTAACCTTGCCTTGCGAACGCTGGAAGTTGCTAGACTGGATGGTCTTGCTAGAAGCGGAGGCCCATGGTTATCTTTACAGAGGGAGCTGGCGGAGCTTATAGTGAGTGTGTAAAATGTGGTGAAAATGTAGACCCGTGTGCGCAAGTATACGCATCGAGTTCACGCAGTGTAGTGGCGAGTCAAGTGTCGTTCCCATGAAGAGAAGCGTGCTAAATGCGATTTAGTGACACAGACAATATTGGATCCGAGTCTTGTATGAATTATGAATAAATTAGCAGGTAAGGAAAGCACAATATTAAAGTTTGGTTTAGATAGCCAGTGAAAAAACTAGGGTTTCGCCTTCGCCTACCCACCTAATGGATTTCACCTAAATAATGCACTTATTTAATATTCATATGATTAATGTTAGCGGGTTGATCGTGCCTACAAGTTATTCTCTCTCGAGATATAACTGCCTATCTCGCTAG
This sequence comes from Tetrastigma voinierianum, assembly GCA_016808115.1. Classification (NCBI taxonomy): domain Eukaryota; kingdom Viridiplantae; phylum Streptophyta; class Magnoliopsida; order Vitales; family Vitaceae; genus Tetrastigma; species Tetrastigma voinierianum. Next base: position 252,666 of record JAEQBH010003899.1, on the reverse strand, counting down.
TGGGGCGTATTGCATCTATGCTTCAACCCCTCGACTCCGAGATGCATGAATGTGAAAACCCTTGTGCTACACTTGGAATGTAGAATATCTTTATTCCCTGATTGACCAATGTTTATCACCATGTCCCTCAGTCATCTACTCTTGATATGGGGACTCCCAACATTAGCATGCCATAATTGGCGAATAATAGCATGTGATTAAATTCGGGAGTGATAAAAGCGACAAATTCATATCGATATTAAATAAAACATGATTAAAGTATTAATCCATAATGGTGCGGTTAGGGTTGACAAAACTCTAGAAAGAAAAGTTAGTTTATAGTAATTTTCATTACAAGCTAAAAGATTTTCAGCATCACACAAATTAGAGGAAGAAATACAAAAGAAGTCGTCTTTGCGATCTCCCGGACCCCGTCTTTACCAATCTCTCTCTATCCGTCTCTGTTTCCTTCAGTCTGTCTCCGATCTCCCATTTTTTGCCTCGAAATTGCAGCCTTTTTATATCTCGGAATTTAGGCCCATCAATGGCTTGAAAGTCCTTTGAGGCTCAGTTTTGGAATAGGAGACCGTGCGCCGCGCGAATGGGGCCGTTGCGAGTGTGCAGAGACTGACCATAATCTTGCCTTTAGGTTGACTGCGGCGGCGGGCCTCCATTTGTTGGCGCCCCTACGCCACGACAAGGAGTCTCCTCACTGCTGCATACCCGAGACCGTCTATTGCACTTCTTTGTCGCATTTTCTACTTTGGTCCCTTCCTTCTATTGTTAGCTTCCTTTTTTATTCCAATATCGCCATGTTTTATGAAACATTATGGTATAGGGGATTAGCTCAATATCAGTGAATATGAATGTGAATCATGCAAGTTGAGCTATAAAAACACATAGGAATTGTACTGTAATGTATGCATGATTCACTCCGGGAAAAAAAACCTCCAAACTTAACTTCTTGCTTGTCCTCAAGTAAGAACATACTCTAACTAGGGAAAGCAAGGATAAGGCGTAATTAACACTGACGATATGGGTCTAGTACACATGATACCAGAAAGGAAGGGGTGTAAGGGCTTGGATTCGAAAGATCGAGGACTACCTTGGATTGTTTAACTTTCAGAATGCACTTTGGTTAGTCTCGGTTGATAAGCAAGTCATTATTTTAGTGCTCAATAGTTTTTTTCCCAAGGAGTCTAAGTGCAGTTAAAGTGTGATCTCCAATGTATAGTTCGACTGCAGTACCCCCAAACTCGAATCTAACTCGCCTATTTGGAATAGCTCAACATAGAAGGAAGATAACGCACCAATTTATTCACTTCAACTACTCCTAAGGGCATTAACTCTAAGACAAACTTGGAAGAGTATTAGTGCCAAGAGGTTTTAGGTGAGGGTTCCTGTAGTGGGGATCCATTAGTGACTCCCCACCAGTTGGTTAAGGGCACTGGGCATTCAGTTCTCTTATAACTTCACCCCGAACACTCAACCAAACCTTGAGGTCCTAGGCATGGGGTGTCATCCTCTGTCATCAGCAGGTGTTTAACTTCCCCAGGTTCGTAAAACTCTTGCCATGGTGAGTGGGTCAGCGTACTCAGATCCGTGTGTATAGCCTCGCCCGAGGTTTATTTCTTGAAGGATCCTAAAGGGGCAGCCATACATGGTTATTCTCGACGTTATGCAAAGCAGTCCCAATTTTCAAACAACCTTGGGGTCCCCTATTTCATTGTAGCATAGGCCTTCTGCGATTTCTACAACTCCCCTGTTTGTAATCATGGTCAAATAGAGCTGAGAACAATTAAAACTAAATCTGGAAGTCATCATATCATAATGTTTCCAAATGAAAATATGTTGGTACATAGGGACAAGGCTCGATCTTTAAATATGCTAAAACACACAAAAACCACTAAAACAAACTAAAACAATCGAAAACCTAAAATATGCAAAGATAAAAATAAATAATAACAAAAATAAAATAAAATCAAAATAAACAAAATAACTCCAAAATAAGCAAAATAACTTTGACCTACCATATACCTGAACTTAAAGCGAACGAGTGTCTCACTGACCAAAGAAAAGACAATAAAGGCCCGAGATCGTCACAGAGGATCAGCTGCGGTGGTAGTTGCGATGGCGGTGATGTGTGAAGGAAAGTTTGCCAATTGTTGCATGATAAGATGGCGTTGGAAATGGTGGCATCTGACTCCTGATGGCGTCTATGTCCTGACTTAAGGTAACCCGGTGCTCTTGGGGACCTCATCCCGATGGGCGTGAGCCGGGTGGTAGCGCGTGAATCACGGTCGTTGAGGGACTGAGTCGAACTGGAGGGGACCTCAGGGTCGCCGTTCTCAAGGTCGCCTGCACTAGGTGTGGCAACCGGAGCATCTTCATCAGTCTCCTCATCCGAGTCGCCTGGGATCCTAAACTTCTCCTTAGGCAGCGATATAGGTAGGTGCTGCTGCACCTGCTCCTCAGATTCCAACATCGGGACCCCGGCCAGGCGGCACAGCTGTGTGATAAGGGAAGGGTGTATAAAGGCTCCCATGCATCTCCCTTGGGTCGACTTAATCAACCCTCACTCAATGACGAACCCGATGTCAAACTGGAACCCCTTGGTCATGGCATATAGGAGGATCGCCCTGTCCTTCGTAACTGTACTCAAATGCAAGGAAGGCTTGATTTTAACATACAAAAAATTATACCAGACCTTAGCCACGGGTGTGAGTGAGTGCATCTGGAAAGTGGTGTAATCACTAATCGATGGTTGGCGTCTCCACACGCCCTGGCCATGAGTGAGCTCCTGCATCAGGCACTCATAGTCAGTGTCAGCAAATAGCGCCCTGTACTCTACGCTGTCGTCATCCATCAGCCGGTAGATCCGATTGATAGCCTAGGAACCAAACTCGACCCATCTACCCCGGACGAAGACTATAGTGCCGACCTTGAAAGGAAGATTGGAGTGGAACTCCAGCACAACCGGGCCACTCCGGGAACAGGGGACAATCATAGGGTCTTCCATCCGTGGCTCTAGTTGGTGAAATTGAAGAACACATTGGATGTGGGAAAACCGCGCTCCGGGACCAACGAGCGATTGAAAAGTGACTCGTGATAGATCCGCTCGGCCTCGCGGGAAACGAACCTATGTGGATCTTCCGGAGGGGGTGGTGTCGCCTGCGAGGTAGAGTCGGGTCGCTGCCGTTTGGCTGGTGTGGACTTCCTAGGAGCCATGGGGGTCGATCTGGGGGGCAAATCCTCGAACACGCAAATCCCTCAATGGCTGTGCTTGCACCCTTTAGTATCTAATACTTAGGTTGCCTCTGAGCGCTATGTTTGCGTCATTTATATTCTGCGGCGTGCGGCTTTAAACGGGAAAAATCTTGAGCCCGATGGTGACCTTTCGCACCCTTCTTTGTCTGCTCGGGCATGCATAGGATAGTATCGTCTGCACATCTTTTCCACTTCTCAATGTGACAGCTTTAACATGTTCATTACCTTCTCTTCTCAGGTTCACCTCTAAGTTGCTAGGTAATGATCCATGCTGCCTCTCAGTCAACAATGTGGCCATTTGGCCTATTTGCACTTCCAGGTTTTTGAGTTGGGCCCCTTGATTCTGCAGATGGGTGGATTTGTTCTATAGCTGCTGAGCCTAATTTTGGAATGTGGCCTTCGTCTCATTCATAAATGTGCTATGGGAAGTCATTAAATGAGCCAAGGCTTCTTCCAAATCCACTTTCTTCTCAAGTGGTGGCTTGCTCGCTTGAAGTGGTGGCATACTATTCTGGTTGTTTCTTCAGCCATAATTCTGGTTGTTTTGATTATTCTGGTTACCTCTCCAACCCTGGCTCTGATTCTGATTCTGGTACCTGTTCTGATATGTATTGCCTCCATACTATCCCTGCTGTTGTTGATTCTGCTGATTCACATACTATGCTTACTCTACTGTCATCTGTCCTGATTGAAAATCTATAGTACTGTGTTGCCCTCTACAAGACTCACTTAACTCTAAGTTGTCTAATTACATTCCACGTGCTTGGTTGTATAGTTGTAGTTGTTTTAGTTAAGCTAGCAACATGGTTTACCAAATTCTGCGAGAACTTCTATGCGCTCCGCTGAACTGGTCTTTGATCTATCTCGAGGCCACTGATTAGAATTTGTGGTTGTATCCTCTAATATCTCGTAAGCTTGATCTGTAGTCTTTTTCATCAAGGCACCTCCTGTTGAGGCATCAACGATTGTAAATGGCCGAATCGTTTAAGCCAGATTATAAAATGTATTTTTGCATCCACCTAGTCAATAGGTGGTGTGGACATCTCTCAATAACTCATAAATCTCTACAAGCCTCGCGAATTCCCCCTCGAATTGTATGCGAATGTGTTAATTTCTTACACAGTATGATCTACTGTGAGTGGGAAAATTTGATTAAATTTCTACCTCTAAGTCATTCCATGAGTAATGGAATCCGGTGGTTGGCTGAATCAACCAATACTTGCGATCGTGGTAGCGGTAAGAATAAGTATGATCGAGAGCTATTACATTTTCAGTTATACTTGAGTTGTGTCATGAACTTAAATAAAGCCACAGTCAGGATGCGCGTTCGAGTTCTCACTAGGTAACCCATGAAACTGTATGTTGTGGAGCATTTGCAGAGTTACTCCTTTCAATTCGAAGTTGTTCACTTGAATGGGTGGTCTTCGTATAGCTGACTGAACAACTATAGGTGGTAAGGCGAACTCCTCAAGTAGCACATGCGAATTGTCAAGCTGTACAAAAGATCGAGTGGCTTGATCTCTATAATTTTGTCCATTCCACTCCACTTGTGGTTCATTCCTTCCTTGGAATTGTCTTTCATCCTCTTAATTATGCATGATTTCAACTTGGGTTGCGCGTGCTTCTCTACCTAATCGATGTAATGTCCGTTCTGGTTCAGGATCAAATGGAAGTAATTCCCTGTGATCTTGTCTTTGCATGCACACTAAATGCTTTCCTGAAATCATCGGTATGAAGGCAAGACCAAGTCATTGCACATATGAAATAAGGCACAATGCCTAAAACGAAGAATAATAAAGAAAAGTATATAAAATAAAATTGATCCAAAGTACAATCTATGAAGGTTGTCAATATCAACACTAAGCTTCTCTTCGGCAACGGCGCTAAAAACTTGAATGAGCTTTTAGTGAGCGTGTAAAATGTGGTGAAAATGTAGACCAGGTGTGTAGTATACGCAGCGTAGAGTTCCACCTTGATGTAATGTGATCAAATGTGATTCCCCACAAAGAAAAGTGCTAAGTCTCTGATTTAGTGACCTAGACAATATTTGGATCCAGTCTTTTTGCGAATTATGAATAAATTAGATAAATTAAATAAATTAAAGAAAGCCTAATATTAAAGTTTCAGTTTAAGATAATGATGAGAAAACCTAGGGTTTTGCCTTCACCTACCGCACCTAATGGATTGCACATAGATAGTGCACTTATTTAATATTCATATGATTAATGTTAGCGGGTTGATCGTGCCTACGAGTTATTCTCTCTCGAGATATAACTGCATATCTCGCTAGTGGGGTGTATTGCATCTCTGCTTCGACCCCTCGACTCCAAGATGCATGAATGTGAAAACCCTTGTGCTACACTTGGAATGTAGAATATCTCTATTCCCTGATTGACCAAGCGTTGCTCTACCCATGTCCCTACGAGTCATCTTCTCTTGATATCAGACTCCTAACATTAGCATGCCATAATTGGCCAAATAATAGAATGTGATTAAATTCAAGAGTAAAACAACCATAGAAATTCATATCGATATTAAATAAAACACGATTAAAGTATTAATCCATAATGGTGCGGTTAGGGTTGACAAAACCTTAGAAAGAAAATTTAGTTCATAGTGATTTTCATTTCAAACTAAAAATTCCCGCATCACACGAATTAGAGGAAGAAATACAAAAGAAGTCGTCTTCGCGATCTCCCAGACTCCGTATTTACCAATTTCTCTCTATCTGTCTCTGCTTCCTTCAGTCTATCTCCGATCTCCCCCTTTTTGCCTTGAAATCGTCGCCTTTTTATATCTCGGAATTCAAGCCCATCAATGGCCCAGAAAGTTAGATTTTTCGAACTCCCGTTTTGGAATGGGAGACCTACCCATAGCCAAGTAGTGAAGGGGCGCCGGCTGCGGCGTGCAGAACGACCATAATCTTGCCTTTAGGTTAAACCCCGGTGTAGACCCCCTTATTTCTTTGTGAAGCGCTACGTCGTAGGTCTCCTCGTTATTGCGTACCGGGCAAATCTCTTTGCCTTCTTTGTCGCATTTTCTGCTTTTGGTCCCTTCCTTCATTGTTAGCTTCCTTTTTTATTCCAATATCGCCATGTTCTATAAAACATTATGGTATAAGGGATTAGCGCAATATCAGTGAATATGAATGTGAATTATGCAAGTTTAGCTATAAAAACTCATAGGAATTGTACTGTAATGTATGCATGATTCACTCCGATCAAGAGCCTCGCTTACAACTTGATTAAGAGTGGTCCTCCGGCTAAAGCCCCATCCTCCAGCGATGCACAAGCCTCCCTGGAAGCATCCTGGGTCGAACCCTCCAAAGCTGGCAGGAGCATCAGAGGCTTCCTCTGGAGAGTCCAAAGTAACTACAGTTGGGCTCCTCTGAACCTCGTTATTTAAACCCGATCGTTTTGGGCTCTTGCCGCCTAGAACTTCAAAGCGGATAGTTTCCCTTTGAGTGCTCGCAGCCCGCTTGCGCATCCGTGTAGCAAATCTAGCAGTAATACTAGACATATCATCCTCCCTCTCCTTAGCCGACTCATTGGAAATTAGATCCACCCGGTCCACAAAGCCTTCTAATCCTGCACCAGCAACCTTTACCTACCTAACCTTCTTCCCCTTCTTTCCCTTCTTATTTTTTGCTACCCAGGGGGCAAGCTTTGGATCCTGTATAGTTGAAGGTGATTGATCGAGACGAACAAAGCTAACCAAGGCCCTTTGAGTGATCTCGGCTTGAGGATCTTGAGAGGACCCCGCTTGTGAAGAACTGCCCGTGATCGACTTCAGAAGGTCAACGAAAACAAAATGTTCGCCCTAAGTAAGTTATTTTGGCAACATACGAGGGATGACAGGGACTATGTAAGGAAAAATGTTGACGTCTAATTCCTACAAGTTCTTCACATACAAGAGGAGCTCGTGATTGCACTCCCCCTTAGTGATCTCGAGTAGCCGTCTGATGGGATCGGTGGCCTTCTGACTAACTAAGCCCAGGTCTCACACATGCACACTACAAAAATTTCATAAAAGAAGGGTATGTCAAAACACACAAAAATTTCATAAATGAGGGGCATGTCAAAACACAGATGGCCTGGGGGAGCACAAGCCCTACTAAGATGAAACAAGCCTGGAAAAGAGAGAGACTGGTTCAGATCAAATGGAAGCCCTAGGGAGCTGATGAGCTTAAAAGTCATCTATTTTTAGTCCATTTTTCTGTTTGATTTTAATGTAAAAATGAATAATTAAGATGCGTGGAAGAAACTCACCGTCTGTTATTTGCGGGGGAGTATAAAGAAAGAAGAAAATGCAGTGGAAAAATACAGCAACTAGCAGAGTACAAATGTAGAAAATAGAAGAGCAAAAATGAAAGCAACTGGTTAACTAATGTTACAGTTTTGGGGTTGGCCGATTCTGGAGTCGCGACATCGGAAAAGGAAGGAAATTTGATGCAGGTAGCGACATTGATCCTTTGAGATGGCGGTGAGGATTGAGCGAAACTTAAGAAATGATATCGCGACAACATCATGATGTCGCGACAAGGTGATGTCGACAAGGCGGAGTGATGACAAGAAAAGCTCTGAATATTTGTAATAGGATGTGAAAAAGATGAAACATTGTGAATTGAGCTGTTGTCGCGGCAATTAATGAGGTCAGCGACATCAAAACAACGATTGAAGCCTCGAACATAAAGTGATGATTTAGCGACGGGAGATAGAGGTATACAAGACTTGCTTTCGGTTGAAGGTTGCGGTTCCTTAAAAGTGATGCAGCGACAAGAAGTCGAGTCGACATGCGAGGAGCGAGTTTAAAGCTACGGATGACGTAAGTTGATGTCGCGGCGTGAGATCAATGTCGCGACATTAAGAAGGACAAGTTGAGCTGCGAATTGCATAAGGTGATGTTGCGACAAAGAGATTGATGTGGCGACATCGAGGAGCGAGCGATTGAGACTTGTGGAGTCATAGAGTGATGTCACCGACAAGGGTTGATGTCGAAACTGACAATAACGACAAGTGGAAACTCAGGATCCATAAGCGATGTATGCGACAAGGGTTGATGTCGCGACATCGCCAACTGGCTCGATTGAAAGGCTGCGAAACACATGAGATGTTGGCCGTGACAAAGAATTGATGTCGCAACATCCAAAGGCAACCCAGTTAAGAGATACAAGTGGCTACAAGATTGAAGCATACGGTGGCGAGTTGATATCGCGGCGATAGGTTGTTGTCGCGACATTATGGCGACAAGTTGAAACTGAATAACTATAAGGTGATGTCCGTGAATCTTGATGTAGCGGCGTGGTCGAGTCGGGACATGGATGATGTCGCGACATGGATGTCGACTGGGGAGTTAGTCGCGACACGAACATTAATATGGGCGATCCACTTGGAAGTCCACAAATTTGCATTGGGATTAGAGACTGATGAAACCCTATAAATGCGAAACTACCCGGCTCATAAAAGTGGCTTGAGACACGAGACCGGAAGTGCGGGTAGGCGAGAGCTCATTTTCTTTATTTTTTCTTTTAGTTTTTTTTTCTTTCTTATCTCTTCTTGAATGTTGATAGTTAGAGATTAGATTAGATTTATCGTTTTAGTTTCGTTTTCCTTTTTGGAATTGGATGTTATGTTTTTCGAGGCACTAAGGTGAGATCACGAATTCCGTTCTCTTAATTACTACCTGGAATGTTTGAAGTTCAGACAATTTCTGGAATTCGAATTTCCCAGTTTCAATTTGCAGTTATTCTTTTGATCAGAGGAATGCTGTAGCGTGTAATTCAGTAATTAAGGAACTCAGCTTCCATTAAGTGAATGTTATTGTCAGAAATTATCTTTCCTGTAGTTGTTTTCAGCAAATTGTGAATTTCAGTTTATGAATTTACTTTCGGTTATGGGTTTAAAGTTTTTTTGATCTGAATATCAGTTTCTTATACCCGTTTAGACAATTGTTTCATTGCTCTGATTTCAAGGAGGTCCTGCGAGTGACCTGAGATGGCGAATCTGGGGGTTATAGACATTTCTTTGAAAGTATATTAACTGCTATTAGAAGTCTAATGAGCTGTAAGTTTACTTGATAAATCCTCTTCTCACTTAGAGAATCAAGAATGAGTTGAGCAGGTTATCAATTTAAACAAGCAAAGAGTTCACCTCGGTCGGATAAGCGAGGCCAATCAGTGTTAGGCTGAAATCTAATCAAGGAAGGTGATCTATTTTAATTTTGAGGAAGAGTAACACGGAAGTTGTATATCCTTGCTTGTAGATAACTTGGGAGCTAAGGTTTCTGATCCGTAAAATGGGTATAGTATTGCAAAGAAAAATACCCAGTTAGGAAGTCCGTTTTAAAGTAGTTATCTCGTTCCTTTGTATTCGAGAGAATCGGGAAAAATTAGATAATGAAATGTGGAGTGGAGAGATCCGGTGTCTGGTAAACGCCCAGCAGATGATTCTAAAAATCTGAAACACACAAGTAAAATTAACAGTGTTGACAACAGGAATTGATACTTCACAATAGCATTGATCTTAATGTGTACTCTAAACGATAATTATTCAGTTTCCATTTATTTTCTTAACTATTCTTTATTCATTATTCTTTGGATTTCAGTTTATTTGATTGTTCAATTTTTTTTATATAATAGTATATTTTACAGCTTCTTAGCTGAAACACTATATCATGTTATAGTTCAAATAGTATGGAGCTTGAGTAGTCGGGGTAGTTGATCTAGAATTCTTGAGATCTCTGTGGGATCGATATCTGGACTTAAATCCAATTTATTACTTGTCGGCTGTGCACTTGCGATTATGTTTGGGCCAAAACCAGAATTTAAAATGATTTACTCTTGTACATGTGTTTTGGTCTAGTCAACAAGTTTTATGGGCGCGTTCATAGGGGATCGAAAGAATTCGATAAGTCGATATTCGGATGAAGAAGGAAATACTAATTTGGACATTTTAAAGAAAAGAACAAAATTAGTTTTCAAGCGATGGTTATTTTAGCCACTGACCTTTAACAAACCATATTGAAAATATTTGTTATTAAACCCAATCCTATTAATGTAAGTGTGTTTTGATTTGAGGGGACAAAATTTTAATGCATAGGAAAGCGAACACTGATCGATTCAGTGACACGGAAATAGAAGGACACTTTCGAAGCAGAAAGACAAGAAAGTGAAACTCAACCATGGCAGATGAAAGGCAGGATCAGGATGAGGTACATACAAGAGAAGCTAGAAGACCTCCAATCGCTGATACAATGGAGGACTTACGGAACTGATATACAAGATGAATATTCATTGTCAGACTGACTGCGATTGATCTTAAATAATTTTGAGCGGCGACCCAATTTACAATGGTCAGCGGCATCGGTTCTTGATCCATCCCAGAATCAGTGAGCACACAGGAAGATTCCTCGGGATGGCTAATACGGTGAAGTTGAATGGGGTGAGACCGGAGAGTCATCATGCATCTATTCCATTCTCTAAGAGATACATGACTACGTGGTATGAATCTTTACCATATGGTTACTGTTGATACTTGGGAGGAGGTTAGTAGAGGCCTACTTAGGTAGATTCTTTCCCCGACCCTCACCACAGAAGAAGGAGGGAAATCATTGTGTTCAGCGGGGAAGATGAAAGCACATGTAGCTTAGGAAGATTCAAGCGGTTCTTTGAGAAGATGTCAATGCATGGAATAGATGCGAAGACTCGGATGGATGTTGTATATCATGCCTTGAATGATATATCAAGGGATCATTGATGCTTCATCGCGTGGAGCATTCAAACGGAAAGAGTGCTGAAGAGGCAAAGAGTTGATTGAAGACTGGCTAAATGTAATATGAAAACTCCTTCAGGCTTTCAAGAGGAAACGAGAGGGAAAGGGGATCGTGGAGTTTGAGAAGCGAGATGGCGGCCATGGAAGCAGAGTTGGATGCCATGCAGGTTGGACAAGCGAAAGAAAAGACACACACGGCTCTCATGGAAATAGGGCGATTGAAAGAGAGTTATTGAAGGGAAGTCTTTGAGAGGAGAAGCTCTTGAAGAACAATTCTATGATACTGAAGAGTTAATTATACGGGTGAGCGAAGCTACCATTTAAACCTAATACTAACACAATAATACATTATCTTGACCTTTGAGGAACCATAAATTTCTCTTATGGTGGAGGGCTTCACAAGGCCAGGCATGGAATGAAACCCTCCAGGGGTTTATCAACAGCCACGAGTTCCAACGGCGGCGAGAAATGAACACGAAATGAATATCGGGGTCGGAGGAGGGCCCCGTCTTTGAAACGAGATCTTCTGTGATTCATGGGGATAATAAGAAGCTGTTAGCCTCCATGAACAAAAGTTTGCGAGTTAGGCTTAGCTGCTACCAATTCAGGTTTCGAGAACACCACGATGCATCTTTGAAGAACACGGAAACACAAGTAGGGCGGCTGGCCACCCCAACTGCAAAGCGGAGAAAGTCTCCCCCAGGTGACCTGAGGAAGAACCCGAAGGAATTTGCATGGCTGTACGGCTTAGGAAGTGGGAAGGAGTTAGAAGAGATGAAGAAAGATGACCCAGCTGACAAAGTAGCAAACTAGAAAGGGAAGAGTCTTGGAGAATGAAAAGAGAGTAGAAAGGAAAGAACATCCAAGGATCCAAGCACAGTCCATTCCCTGAGCTGCGAAGTCGAAGATGGAGGAGCAGTTTGCAAGGTTCTTGAAAACTTTCCAGAAGCTGGAGATAAGTATGCCTTTTACTGAAGTGGTGACTCAAATGCCACTCTATGCAAAATTTCTGAAGGACATACTGAGCAAGAAAAGAAAAATAGTAGAGGAAGGAATAGTGAATCTCACTGCCACTTGCAGTGCAGTAATCAGAAAAGAACTACCAGTAAAGATGAAGGACCCAGGGAGTTTCACAATTCCTTGTATTGTTGGAGGAATTGAATTCCGAGGCTCCTACGTGACTCGGGGCTAGTATCAATTTGATGCCTCTTCCATTTGCCCCGAAACTAAGTTTGGGGAGCTTACTCCCTATTTGTTACTCTTGAATGGCGGACAGATCGATGGGTAAAACCTGAAGGAGTCATTGAAGATGCCCAGTCCTTTGTGGGAAGTTTGTTTTCCCAGTAGACTTCATCATTCTGGACATGGAAGAAGATTCACAAGTACCCCTGCTATTGGGAAGACCATTCCTAGCTACTGGAGCTGCCCTGATTGACATGCAAAAAGGAGTTCTTACCTTGAGGGTTGGAGAAGAAGCAGCTGCTTTTAACTTGATAAAAAGTATGAAAAATATAGACAGAGACAAGGAAAGTTGCAATGTAGCTGACTTTGTCTATACTTCCAATCCTGATGTTAACAATGATTGTAATACTCCAGTTTTTATCAATGAAAAAGAGATGAATTCCCAGTATACTGAAGATGTCTATTCTGAATTTCCATACAGCAGTTTCATTCTATAGAAACTGTGTTGAGCTGAAACAAAGAAAGCAATGATGGGGGAAATAATAGTGAAAAGAGGAAATTCATCAAGAAACCAGTGCAGAAGGGCTAGTTTTGAAAGAGTTGCCATGTCATTTAAAGTATTCTTACTTAGAATTACCAAAGAAAAAACCAGTGATCATTTCAGCCAGACTCAGTGATGCTGAGAAACAAAGATTGCTGAAAATATTAAGGAAGCATAAGGAATCACTAGCTTGGTCCATAGAAGAGCTGAAGGGCATCAGTCCATCAATTTGCATGCATAAGATTATGCTAGAAGAGACTTCAAAACCATCTGTGGAACACCAAAGGAGACTGAATCCAGTGATGAAGGAAGTAGTCAGAAAGAATTACTCGGAATTGTTAAATCTTTGGTTTTATACAACTCTTTATTTGAATGATCGCTTGGGTAAGCGAGTCCATGGTTCCAAAGAAAGGGGTTTCTTGTGATCAGAAATGAAAAAAAAACGAATTGATTCCAACAAGAACAGTGACAGGATGGAGGGTATGCATTGATTACAGGAAGCCGAACACAGTAACCAGGAAAGATCATTTCCCTTTGCCCTTCGTGATCGGATGGCCCAGACGAGTTAGCGAAACGCCCCTCACTTTTGTTTTTACGGATGGATACTCGGGATCTGTCAGTTGCTATTGCACCTGAGGATCAAGAGAAGACCACATTCACATGCCCTTATGGTACCTTTGCCTTTAGAAGGATGTTATTTGGGCTATGTAATGCTCCAGCTACTTTCTAGAGGTGTATGATGTCTATATTCTCAGATTTGGTTGAAGAAGTGATGGAAATTTTCATGGATGACTTTACTGTGTATGGATCCAGCTTTGATCAATGTTTAAACAATCGAAGCGGTGCTTCCAAAGATGCCAAGACAAGCGGCTAGCCTTGAATTGGAAAATGCCATTTATGGTGACAGAAGGTATTGTTCTTGGGCATAAAATTTCTGCTACTGAATGAAGTTGTGATCGAGGTATCCATCATCGAAACTCTTGCCACCTACCCCTGATTGAAGGAGTAAAAGTTTCTTGAGGCATGCTGGATTTTCTGGATTCATCAAAGACTTTTCAAAAATAGCAGGACCACTGTCTGATTCTTGGGGAAAGATACAAGGTTCAATTTTGGTAGCTCCTGCAAGAATGCTTTTGAAGAAATCAAGATCGGATTGATCCTGACACCTATAATGGCTGCACGAGGAATAGGATCGGGGGATTTGAAATAATGTGTGATGCTAATGATTTTGCCATAGGGTGTTGGGGCAAAAGAAAAGAGTATTCAAGGCCATATACTATGCTAAGTAAGACCTTCAATGAAGCCTGAGAACTACTCAACAACTGAAAAGGAGATGCTAGCCATAGTATTTAGCGTGAAAATTTAGAGCGTGCATTTTAGGATCTCATGTAGTAATTCACAGCAGTCATGCAATGATCAAATACTTGATGTCAAGGAAGCTAAGTCGAGATTGATAAGATTGGGTCTTTCTTTGTGCCGGGGAGTTTGGTTGAAATCAAAGGATAAAAAGGGATGTGTGATGTGATAGCTGATCGCGTCGAAGTCGACGATGATGAAAGAGGAAAATGTGATGTTAGCAGGAGAACTTCCCGGATGAGCAATTGTTTAGGTTTCCTTCCAACTTCCATGGTATGCTAATGTGTGAATTATACGGCTTGTGGAGTAATGCCTTGAGGTCGGCTACAGTGAAGAGGCTTCAGGCCCGACGCGGAGTACTATATTTGGGATGACCCATTATTATTCAAGAGGTGCTGACATGATAATAAGAAGATGTGTGCCGAGAAGGCGACGAGGCAACATTATAAATGGAATGCCATGCATCACCATATGGGGACATTTTACGGAGAGCATTTCATAAGATACTCAGTGAGTTTGTTAGTACTTATCTTGGAGATTGCTGAGTGGGTTAAATTATTGTGATAGATGTCAAAGATTGGGAATATCGACGGAATGAAATGCCCCTCAAGGTATTATGGTGATACAAATTTTTGATGTATGGGGAATAGATTTTATAGGACCCTTCCCACACGTCATTTGGGAAACCTATACACATCTTTGTGCGATGAATTCACGTTTCCCAGTGGGTCAGGCACAGTGGCTTGTCCAAGGAATGATGCTAATACAGTTGTGAGTTTCTTGCAAAAGAATATTTTGAGCAGATTTGGAACACCCAGAACTATCATTAGTGATGGGAACCCACTTTGCAAACAAAATATTTGCAAAACTCATGAGCAGGTATGGGATCAAACATGTAATGAGTTTAGCTTATCATCCCGGACCAATGGACAAGCGAAATTTCCAACGGGAGATCAAAGGAATACTTGAAAGACTGTGAGCTCAAGCGGGGGGATTGGTCTTCAAACTGATGATGCACTTTGGGGCTTACAAGGCGCATACAAACCCCTATTGGAATGTCCCATACAGAGTTGTTTTGGCAAACCATGTCATCTACCTCTTGAATTAGAATACAAAAATGATGTGGGCCATCAAAGTTAAACTTGATTTTAAAGGAACACTTAGGGAAGAAAGATTGCTCCAACTATGTCTGAATTGGAAGAGCGAAATGAAGCTATGATAATGCTAGAATATACAAAGAACAAGACAAAGAAATGGCATGATCGGAGAATTTTGGAAAAGTTCGAGCAGAGGGAACAAGTTGTTTAGTCTAGGCAGAAATTGTTTTCGAAATTAAAATCCAATTGGAGTAGGCCATACACTGTGGTGTCAAGTACTACATTTGGAGCGTGACAGGGCGTCTTGTGAAAGAATTCAAGGTGATGGACAGAGGTTAAGCATTATCTAAGCAGGGGAAGGAAAATAAGAATTCCAGCGGTTCTTGAAAAGAAGAAGTACCTGTGGCCAAGTCGGCTAAGGACTCAAAGGCGAAGCGGCTAATGGGAGGCAACCCATAGGATTTAATTTCTGGTTTTAAGTTTTTTGAAATATTTTCTTTTAGTTGATTAAATTAAATTACGATTTGTTTTATAAGGATAGATTTAATTTTCAGAAATCAATTATAGTTTAATTAGATTTTTCTTGAATATTGCAGTAAGCTTCTGCAAGGTTCAGAGACATGAATGGCAAGGAAATCACAGGAACAATTCTAGCAACTTGCAGAGAAGACACAACATGAGAAAAAGGGGAGTAACTTTATCCCTAACCTAATTTTGTAGATACACTTGAATTGTTTGTTAAATCTTTGCATGGAGATGTCTGAAGTAATGTCTAAAAGGGTTAGGAACAATAAGGAGGGGAAAGGTTCTTGAGATCATTGAGTTAAGGGCTTAGGTCGCGTGAAGGTTATGTCGCGACATAAGAGGCCTGATGTTACTTGACAAAAACATTGATGTCGTGACCTGTTTTGAAAGGGCAACTGGTGAGTATTGAAGGAAGAAGGTAAACGTCGCGACACCACGGTGAAGTCGCGACAGAGAATTAAGTTTCAAAATGGAAAGGGATGTCGCAACATCAAACAATTCCTAGAAAACCTTGTATTGTCGCGACATCCTAAGTATGTCGCGACATAACAGTGCAACTACTCACTTTAAAGCCGCAAATTCGATGACCTCGAATAAAAGGCGAAAATTGAAGTGGCGACGTGTTCTTAATGGCTTGATAATTAGCCCACAAACATTGATTGAATTGCATTTGTTGGAAACTTTCTCATTCCTCTAACCCACATGGCTATTCACCTTCTTCACTCATGAATCGACCCACGAAACCTAGCCTGGCCAGCAAGCTTGTCTTAGTTTCAATCATTTGCAAATTCCCACCTAGTCCACTAGCCTAAGACGAGATTATAAGGGAACATGAGCAATAGGAAGAAACTGCGAAGAACGGTTAGATGAGATTCGTCAGGAAGAACAAGCCGGAGAGGTGCCATCAGAAACACGAAGTTCGACCTTCTCGAAAGAAGCGAAGGGGAAAGGGGAAAGATGAGAGAAAGAAGAAGAAGTAGAAGATTTCGTGTCAGACGAAGCGTACTCCCAATGGAAGAAATATTATGCTAACAAGGGGTTTGTCGCAGAGAGGAGATTCAAAAACTGTTACTCCTTTCAAGGAGATGATAGAGCAGAGAGGATGGGAGAGTCTCTGCGCACACAATCGAGAATTCTCTGACTGCGGTAGAGTTTTATTCAAATTTGGTACAGGAAGGAAGGATGGAGCGGTTTATGTTAGAGTCTGGGTTTCATATCAGAAGCTAAGGCCATCCAGCAGGGGCTATGGCATGTGATGCACAAGCATGGCTCAAATTCAAAGAGCATTAGAAAAACAGTTTTGGAAAGATTGCCCGAAGCTCACTAATGGTAGGTGCGAGTTAAACGAGAAGAAGGAAGGCGGAAACGTGAACGGGAAGCCTCAGGGGAAGCAAGGTATGGTTTTACTTCACAGCCACATTTTAGTTCCAACAAAACATGTGTGCAGTGAGAGAACAAGAAATTTGTGTTCTTTGTAATACCATCCTAAAGGATACAAGATCAATATAAATGATTTAATGTAGAATTCTATCATGAGGTATGTGAAGGGAACAAGAGGTCTTATTCCTCATAGCTGACAATCAACTTGTTCTGGCAGAGGAGTGGGGTGAAAGGAATTTGGGAATCGAGAAGAAGAAATACCAGGAGCTTCACCACTCCTTCGTGGGAGTGCAAAGGACCAAGAGCCAAGGAAAGAGTCTTGGTAGGAACAGAGATGAAGCTAATTTGAAGAACGAGAAAAGGAGACTCGGAGGGGTTCTTGATCAAGGAAGGAGCACCCGGAAAACTCACGACAACAATGATTACATGTTTGCGGACAATGAAGGGGCGGGATGAAGCGGTGATAGGGCTTCTCCATTCCTGCGAGTTCTCCTCACATGCGAACGAGAATTTCCAACATGGAGCTCGAGGAGCCTGAAACAGTTTGATACTGGAAGCTCTCAATGCCCGCTGCAAAGAGAATGGATTAAGCTTGAAGAGTGGAACTGGCGGGAATTCGGAGAGGCATTTATGAAAAAGAATTGAAAGAAAGAGACCAGCGAGTGGGAGGAAGAATTTGAGCAGGGAAGGAAAAGGAGCATGGGATTGGGCTAAAGAAGAGAGAACAGCCGAGTGGGAGAAGAGGCTGAACGAAGAGAGGCGGATGAGAAAAATTTTGAAGCGACAAGGAGGAATTTAAAGAGAAATGAAGGAAGAGATCTGTCTGACTACGAAACTCAAACTAGTCATGAAGCTTTTTATAACAACCAGTTTGAGCGTGATTCTCAACTTTTAACACTGATAAAGAAAAGAGATACAGAGCAAGAAGCCAAATTTGGGGAGCAGATCAAGGGATTCAAGTTTTTATACAAGTCTCTACAGAAGGATTTCGAGAAGAAATTGGATGATAGAGATAAGAAGCGAAAGATCTGAGAATCCACACAGGCAAAAAGAATGTTGGAAAACTTAGATCTTATTAACAACAATCTTTCCAAATTCTAGAGGTCATGACGAGGAAATGGAGAATACAATGAATGGCTTGGGGAAGGCGGGGATGGAGTTGAACAAAAGGTTGGTCTCTAATGAGATTTTCATTGAAGAACAAATGGGAAAAGGAAACCAAGAAGAGAAAGGAAAGAAGAGAAATGAAAATTCCAAAATTCCCAGCTCATTTAGGTACACTAGACCTAGATCCCCCCAACATCTTTGCTCCTGGCTATTTCAAAATACAAAAATAGACCTTCTCCCTGCCTAACCTTCTTTACCCTCTTATTCCCATTTGGTGTATCCAAGCTATTTGCAATTGAATCGAGAGAAATAAAATAAGAAACTTGAATTGGATTGTTGTGTGCGTGCTATTTTGAATTTGTTGTTCAATGTTGTGTTGCTTGTGGTTGCATGATTAGGAAATTAAAGTAGAAATTAGTTCGAATAAAAGCGCTGAGATGTCATGAGCTGAATTAGACGATTAGATTGAGAATAATTGAAATACGAAAAATTGCGGGAATAAGGGCCAAATGAATGCAGTTTAATTGAGACTTTAAAGGTCTGAAAGTTACTTAAGTCATGATATGTCAGGAATGAAAGTAATACAATAAAAGGAACAAAACATATTTTGAGTTTGTGGTATGAACAATAGTCGAGGAACTGTTGAATATCAATTAATTTAACTTCTCATCAACAAAATGAGTCAGAGTACTCCCTTATGGTTGAATCCCACATTCGATCAAATTCTAGAATTTGTTAGATTATTGGTTGAAATGAAATCCTCGGTGTCTAGTGACAAGAGATGATGCAGGCCATTCTTGGATAGTTTGAGCCATTCTAGTCATCCCTATTTAGATGCTGATGCAAATACCTTAGTTCCAGAAATTGAGCCAACAAGCTTATTTTTCAAAAAAAAAATAGACCAATGGAAACCCCAACTCATCCTAAGAAATCAATCCTTCAGTAAAGAACCTATGATTACCCAAGAATTCAAGGAGGAAGAAAGAAATGAAGTTTGGCGAGTATATGTTTTGAGGAACTCAAAGGAATGAAAAGAAAGGCAAGAGCGAGAAAATGCAATAAAAGAAGGCTTATAGGGATAAGTTTTATCTTGTATTTAACTCTTGAACAATTAAGTTCTTAGGGGTGTTTCAGCACCTAGTACCTAATTTCATCTGGTATGGGGAGCTACTAACCCAAAGTTCGCTAAGGTGTTAAGCCTAAAAAGTTAAAATGACACTATCCACGAATGGTAGCAAAACAAAGGAATTTTCCCCCGATTGAATTCTAGTGAGAAATGCAAATTATACGATTCTGAATTGAAGAAATCAAAGAGACTCCCCAAACATGAAGTTTAGGGGAGTTTATTAGGAAGACTACAAGAAAGGAAGGGCAGAAGAGGAGAGGAAAGGTTCAGGGTAATTTTAACCTAAAAATTCCTTCCATCCTACCCATTACCCGAACTTTAACAATGTCCCTGAGCCCAAAAGACTGATTGATGGGGTGAGATCACTACATTAATGGAGATTAATATGAAAAACAAACCTATGGAATTTGGAAATGTGGAAACAATCAAAGCGTGAAGGACTTTAGGGAGTTAAGTGACTCGGTATGAAAATGAGAAAGGAAAAATAATCTATTATTCACGAGGATCTAATGATTAAATTGTTTGTAAAACAATTTCCAACGATTTAGTTTGTATACTATGAAGAGTAGGAAACTAACCTTGAACTGGACTTGAAGCTAGATATGCAGAAAATATATGCATGCATTGTATTTCAATTAAATCGAATGCCCTTTGCCCGGAACAAACGAAAAATGTCCTTAAAAATTTTCTTTTATTTTGTTTGAGAGACTGAGCAATTCTTTCTTTTTCTTTGCTTGAGGACAAAGCAAAACTTTAAGTTTAGGGAGTTTGATGAGCTTAAAAAGTCATCTATTTTTAGTCCATTTTCTGTTTGATTTTAATGTAAAATGAATAATTAAGATCTGCGGAAATATGAAGAAACTCACCAAATGTATTTGCGGGAGTATAAAAGAAAAGAAGAAAATCTGTTGGAAAAATCTGACCTTAGTTGTAGAAATACGAATGTAGAAAATAGCGGAAGCGAAATAAAGCAACTAGTTAACTAATGTTGCAGTTTTGGGGTTTACTTGCGACCCGGTTACAGTCGCAACATCGGGAAAAAGGAAGGAAATTTGATCTGAGTGCGACATTGAGTCTGAAGATGGCGGTGAGGACGACGAGAGCTTAAAAATGATGTCGTGACAAACATCATGATGTCCGCGACAAGGTTGATGTCTATTGAGAGGCGGAGGTCGCGACAAGAAAGCTCCTGTTTGTGACGGATGTGAAAGATGAAGCTGTTGCCAGATTGAAATTGTTGTCGCGGCGAGTAATGAGTCTAGCGACATGTCAAAAGCAACCCGATTGAAGCCTCAGGAGACATAAAGTGATTTGCGACGGGGAGATGAGGTCGCCACATAAGACTGCTTTCGAGTTGAAGGTTGCGGTTCCTTAAAAGTGATGCGCCAACAAGGAAGTCGAGTCTTGACATCGAGAACACAAGTTTAAAACTACGGATGACATAAGTTGATGTCGCGACGTGAGATCGATGTCGACATTAAGAAGGACAAGTTGAGCTGCGAGCCATAAGCTGATGTTGCGACAAGAGATTGATGTCGCGACAACAGGAACGAACAGTTGAGACCTGTGGAGTCATGAAGTGATGTCGCGACAAGGGTTGATGTCGACAACAATAACAACAAGTGGAAACTCCAGATCCATAAGGCGATGTCAGCGTGAGAGATTGATATCGCGACATCACTCATGGCTTATTTTCGATTGAAGAATTTGCAAACCGCATGAGATGTTATCGTGACAAAGAATTGATGTCGCCCAACGCCGAGAAACAGCTTGATGAGAGATACAAGTGGCTACAAGATTGAAGCATGCAGTGAGCAGTTGATATCACGACAATAGGTTGTTGTCGCAACATTATGAGCGACAAGTTGAAACCTGCATAACTATAAGGCGATGTCGTAGGAATCTTGATGTCGCGACATCGAAGATTTATCGATTGAAAGCTGCGGATGACTTGGTAGGTCGCGGCGTGAAGGATCGATGTCGCGACATCAAGCGAGACCAGTGAAACCTGCAAAGGCATAAGGCGACATCGCGTGAGATCGGAAGTCGCGACATAGGAACAACGGTTGAAGAGTGCAGAGGGCTTAAGCTGATGTCGCGGCGTGAGATCGATGTCGCGACATGGGTGATGTCGACAAAGGGGAGTTGAAGTCGCGTGGTGTTCTTCTGGGCCAGCCCGCTTGGGAAATCCACAAAGGCGCATTGGGATTAGGGCGGCGAAACCCTATAAATGCGCGGCTACGACTCATAAAAGTGGCTTGGCGACGCGAGGCGAAGTGCGGGTAGCTAAAGGCTCATTTTCTTTATTTTTCTTTTAGTTTTTTTCTTTTCTTATCTCTTCTTCAATGTTGATAGTTAGAGATTAGATTAGATTTATCGTTTTAGTTTTCGTTTTCCTTTCTAGAATTGGATGTTATGTTTTCGAGCATAAGCTGAATGCAGAATTCCGTTCTCTTCAAATTACTACCTAGAATGTTTGAAGTTCAGACAATTTCTGGAATTCGAATTTCCCAGTTTCAATTTGCAGTTATTCTTTTGATCAGAGGAATGTTGTAGCGTGTAATTCGATGAATTAAGGAACTCGGCACCATTAAGTGAATGCTATTGTCGAAATTATATTTCTGTAGTTTGTTTTCAGCAAATTGAATTCCGGTTATCGTTACTTTCGGTTATGGGTTTTAAAGTTTTTTGATCTGAATATCAGTTTCTCATACCCGTTTTAGGAGATTGTTTCATTGCTCACGATTTCAAGGAGGTCCTCAGGTGACACGAGAGATGACAGTCTGAGTTATGAACATTTCTTTGAAGGTATATTAACTTCTTTATTAGAAGTCTAATGAGCTTTATGGTTTACTTGATAATCCTCTTCTCACTTGAAATCAAGAATGAGTTGAGCAGGTTATCAATTTAAGCAATGAGTTCCTCAGTCGGATAGCGAGATTCAATCCCGTGTTAGCTGAAATCTAATCCAAGGAGAGGGTGATCTATTTTAATTTTGAGGAAGAAGTAACTGGAAGTTGTATATCCTTGTATTGCAGTAACTTGGGAGCTAAGGTTTACCGGTCCGTAAAATGGTATGAAGTATTGCAAAGAAAATACAGATTTAGGAAGTCCCTTTTTAAAAGTAGTTATCTCATTCTGTGATCGAGAGAATCGGGAAGAATTAGATAATGAAATGTAGGTGTGGAGAGATCAGTTGTGCAATGCTTGGGCTGATTCTAAAAATGCAAAACACCTGAAATAAAATTAACAGTGTTAACAACAGGAATTGATACTTCACAATAGCATTGATCTTAATGTGTACTCTAAACGATGACTATTCAGTTTCCATTTATTTTCTTAACTATTCTTTATTCATTATTCTTTGGATTTCAGTTTATTTGATTGTTCAATTTTTTTATATAATAGTATATTTTCACGGCTTCTTAGAATTTGAAACAACATATCATGTTATAGTTGAATAGTATGGAGCTTGAGTAGTCGGGGTAGTTGATCTAGAATTCTTGAGATCTCTGTGGGATCGATATCTGGACTTAAATCCAATTTATTACTTGTCGACCTGTGCATTTGCAGTATATTTGGGCCAAATCTAGAATTTAAAATGATTTACTCTTGTACATGTGTTTTGGTCTAGTCAACAGGAGCCTAACGTCTCATACCATAGCCTTTCACTTCAGTCTTATGGGAGTCTAGGAGCCAAGTTACAAATTGCAGTCGGGGGTTGTGGGAAACATAGATTGGCGGCCCCCAATCTCAAGCTTCAAAGTGTAAATAAAACAAATCTCTACCGTGATATCCGGTTGGTAGAAAGTTAAAAACATCTTATGACCTATTAAGAATCCAGAAAGACGTTCGGATGCATAAGTGCGGGGAGGGCCCTAGTGAAGTCTGAAGTGCAACCAAAATGGGATAGAGAGAGACAAAGTCAATGACAAAGCGCTTTAGGGTGAAGTAGGCGACATTATCGCCCCTCTATGGTTGGAGCGAAGTGTCGTTTGGCCTCCGGTCGATGTGACATGAACTTGGCCAGAGGATCTCAGCTTCCTCTAAAGACATAACAGCAACTAAGCTACTTACAATGGGCATTTTCCGAGGGGTCCCCCTCTTACGCCCAGCCTGACTGGTAGAAGCCTATTTGTGACCCCTCGCCATTCTACAGGCAAGCAAATAGAAAAAGGGGATCAGATTGAGGCTTGTTAAGCAATAAAGGCGACAAAACCCTCGAAAGACACAAGAAATCCCCTTCTAAAGGTTTAACCACCCGAACCAGGAACCTTCACGGAACCTAATGGGATGTCTCTAAGCCTAGGAATACCCCACACACAACCTGGAGCATCATCACCACCACCCCACCGGCGAATGATGTCTGCACCCTCATAAAGAAACAAAGACTTTCTAACCCAAAACCACTCAACAAACAAAGCCACAAAAAATAAAATAAATAAATAAATAAATAAAATAGCAAACAAGGCGATACAAACAAAAAATGAAAAAACTCACCAAAAAAGTGAAAGTTGTTGAGGGTTTAGTGATTCTGCAGAGAAAGAAAGGTTTGTCGAGACATAGAGGAAAGGAAGTGCAGTGATAAAGTTTTATGAAATCGTAAAGTGACTCTGAAACTAACATATAATGGGACAAACCTGATGGACATTAAATGTAAAATTGAGGATATAGCATCTGTTGCAAACATATGAAGCGTGCACTTCATTTAATCAGCATGGCTGCCTTTTAAAGTGTTGAGTCGTGCTCAATTCTCCCCAATCCTTTTCAGCTTTGAACCCGAGGTAAAAGCATGGTGCACCACATTTGAAAAAACCACGAAATTCATAGGGGGGGAAAAAATTCAGTTATTAGGTGTATGTCTTTGAACCTACTGCTCAATGGGGCCCGAGCACTTTGTGTTGTGTGGCCTGACCACTTCTGTGTTGCCAACAAACACACAGACGGGAGAATCCTAAAGCCAGAAGTGTCTTCCTATCGACTAATCAGTGACAGTTGAGTTTGAATCACAAACGTGCATCTACCACATATGGGAAGTTAGTTATGGATAAATACATGAAGGTGAAAAATACGCAAAAGATATATATATATATATATATATATATAGTGGATTCAATTCTAAATCATAATTCTCTATGAATTAATCCTTGATAGGGAATAAAAGATCATTTGTCCACAAAATTGAGAGAGATTTATCTAGCAAAATTAGGAGGAGATTTGTGAACCATGTCGTATAGATTGGGAAGATCTCCGCATTATTAAATGGATTCAACTGTGAGAACTCTCTATTCTTACCAATACTTCTGACTTAATGTCAGGCATCTAGATCACTGGGTTAAGTTCATTAATTATCAGGGTTAGGCAGTCAAGGTAACAATAACTATCATTTTATCTTATATGGAGAAAGGGTATTTTAGCCTTTTCAGAATTCATTTATAACAATCCCAATGAAAAAGGATATTACCAGACTTCAATTGAATCCATATATCACATAATAATGATAACAGACCAAACATATCCTATTCTCATCCAAAATGCAATAGATTACAGTTTTGTTGACTTAATCTATAAGTAGAAACATGAGGAATCATATGACACTTTAAAATCTCAATTGTGTAACCTAACACAAAACCTGCTATTATGCTCTATTTTTTAGTATAAGTGCAATATAATATGAAATGATGATTACATTAAGGCTTTCCATGTAATAACCTTGCTCTAGTAAAGAAACGGAGGTTCAATAATGATATGAACTAAGAAAAATTGGCGTGTGACGATGGATAAAACAAAAGCGATAGGAGTGAAAGCGGTCTTGGAAGAGATAAGACTTAGAAAAAAGTATTATTGGTCTCCTTCTTTGCACTTGTGATTGGATAAATCTTGTGGGAGATGGGAAGCGAAGGTATTGATTGATGAATGAAAGATAACGAGTTAGGCCCAGGTTAATATTAGAGCTGGTTCAGGCTATGAGAGCAGAGGCAGCAGTAATGAGAAAAGATGAAAATAGTGAAGTTAGTTCTTATTGGAAAAAAATATGTAATGGTCTAATTTAGTGACATATTGAGAACTCATGTATAAAATTTAACAATGTAAATAATAAAGTGATATGATAATGAATGTTTATCATTATAATTATAATAACAGTTGGCAAAAATAAGTAAAAAATTAACTGGCTGGTGATAAGATGTCGAATTTGCTTGTGAAAAGATAAGATCTGAAATAAAGGAGAGTTAGAAAAATAAGATCATGAGGTGGCGTAGAAGATGGAAGAGGCGTGAAATAAGAAGAAGAAGGCAGGTTGGAAAATAGATTCAGCCAGATACTACTTTTGATAGTTAGAAAGACAAGTGGAAAATAATCTAAGGATAAGGCTCTATATAAGAAGAAGAAGCTCTCTGTAGAAAGAAATCAAAATCATGTGCATCTCTTTGTATGAAATATTGTAATAAACTTTTTTCATCTCATATGAAATTATCTTTGTAAGATAAAGAGTATTTTAATAAAAATTTGAATATTTCATTTCAATCATTTTTTAGTGTGAGAATCTATACAGTGAGTATCTCATAGTGCTTAAGCTTAATATGGTTACTGGATTTTTGCATATAAGAGTTATTGTTTGAAATTAATTCATCATCTTTAACGAGAAAGCGCTTTTCATCTTATAAACCCTTAAACCCAGACGGAAGCCAAAAAATTCAGAAATCAACTGGGAGAATGGAGTGGGGAAACAGAGCGGCGAGTATTGCAGTGAAAGCAGCAAACAGCAACACAGTCGTCAACGTGGTCCTGGGAGCATCATGTGTGGCCTTGATCATGAGATCAATAAAGCAGCAAAGGGACATTGAAGCCCTAGAAGCCGAGAAGGAGTCGCTGCTCAAGACCAATAAGGCCCTCAAGAAGACCATGTGGGATTGGAAACAGCAGCTCTTTGCCGACCCCCAGCCTGTTCCTCTCGCCAGAATCAAAGCCATTTACGGCGAAGCACCACTTCCTCAAACTGGTTAGTTGCCCCCCGTCGTCCCTCCACATCCCCCTCTCCCTATATTTATGCACATAGATTTCCATATTTGTGAATGTTAGGGTTCACAAATTTGTTGCTTGTCGACTGTGTTGCTGCATTTTTTCCAGTTTATTTGAATCCATGAGCTGAGATTGGTTTAGCTAGCTTAATTTTCCCGGGAAACAAACGCTGTGTCGACAACGGACTACCTGATTTCAAATTATGAATATGTAAATGTATGTTGTGTAGCTGAGATTGGTATAAGTAGCTTAATTTCCCCGTGAAACAAACGCGGTGCCGACCACGGACTACCTGATTTCGAATTATGAATATATGTATGTGTGTGTATACATACATACATATAAGTATCAGAAGGATGGAATAGGCGTTTTCCAAAATCCGTGAGTCATAACTCATCTGTCATCACCCAGATGGCCTTAGCTCATTTATCGGTTTGCTCAATAGCTTTGGGTTTAGAGAGAAATCACTGGCATCCAATTGCATGACCCTTTAGACATTTCACAGTGAAATTTTTTGCAAGGGTGTGGATTAACCATTATGATGAGCAATAAAGGTCTATGTAGGCAATGATATAGCTATTCCAATCCCGTTTTACATTATTTTGGGCTTCTTGTTGCCAACAAACTAATATTCACATGATTTTTTATTGGTGACAAGGAGTCCTTCCTTGGGTTGATTTATTCAGTTGATGAAACAGTTTATACAACCTTTTCTGTCTAGGATTGATGGAGCTGTTCCTTGGCGCTTAAGCCCAATTCTGTCCCTGGATTGACTTATCTAGTAGACACAAAGGTTATTTAACCTTTGCTGTCAATGGTTGAAGGAGGGAAGCTAGTTTGTTTGTCTAGCCTAGCCCAAATTGCTCCGAGTTTAAAATTGGATTTATGGTGCCAATTCTTACTTCATGTTCACCATATCTTCATTTTTTTCTCGCCTTTTTAAATATGTTTTCACTATTTTCTTATTAAAATAAGTCCCTAATGTTTTTTCTAATGCCTCATTTTGGAGGTGAATCTTACTTAACTACCCCGTGACATGGCCAATTCATCAGCTTTATAAATTATGATATAAAGATTTGTTATATATTGGATGAAATCCTATGAACATAGGAAAATACCTCTGTTGCCACATGGCAATTTAGATGCTTGAGTAGAAACAGTGCTGATATCTGTATGTCTTGTTGAGGGTGCCAAAACAAAATCAGATGCCATAAACGTGTTGACTACCTACCATAAAACCCTTTTTTCTGTTAAATCCTCCATGAAAGATAGTTGGAAATAGTGGCCCTTCGATTTGTGTGAGTGGGCGATCACACTTGGTAAGTTTGGGTGAGACGTTTGGGTGAGACTTTCTAACTGTCTGCAAATCTCGAGGATGGCTTCCCTCAGCAGGTTTTGGAAGTTCTGCACTTAAGATTTACTTAGTGCTTTCTTATATCGAGTACGGGCCCATTGTGCAAGTTTTTCCACCATAAATTTTGAAAGTTTCACAAGCTTTCTTAGCTAGAATTGCAGGTCCATTTCTGTGATTTGTATTTTTGTACATACTTCAATGTGTTCCTGCAACAAAATCAGTTTCATTTTGAATACGAGAGAAACATTGCATATTCAATGTCCAAGGCTCATGACATCATAATTAAAAAGCTTTGCAATTTTTTACAGCATCCCAGTTGCATTCTGACATGCAGCAAAAGAAATAGGTTGACTATTGATGAAGATTTGCTGTAACTCCATTATAACTTAGTAATACCATCCATTTTGCCTGATGTAAAAACCTGTCTTTCACTGTACGCCTTTGTGACTATACTCAAGTGTAAAATGTGATTATTATCTCTATGGAACAACACAAAAATTGTTTTTTATGAAAACGTAGCCTCCATTTTTTCTAACTTTTTATCTGTTAGCCTATTTTCTTTAAGCAAGGAGGGGTGATTTTTTGATCATTCTTGTCCTAAAATCACCCATTTACACTTTTTTTCCCTTTTTTTTCTCAATAAAGTGGTTCTTCCACACAAATTTGAGTTTTTATATGTTTTTTCGTGATTTAGTGGTTGTCTTAGTGTGTGTGTGATTGTCATCGCCTTTGTGCGCGTGTGGTTGTAGTGGAGTGGCAGTGGCATGGCGAGGCGGGTTGTATCTAAGTCACGGGTGGGTTGTTCTAAATCGATAAGTGGTGGGCAGTTATTTGTATTTGGGTCATTCAGCAAGCGAAATTATACGTTCAAAATAATGAAGTCAATCGATAGTCGTCGGGTGTCTTGTAGAATTTAGATCAAAGGTATTACAGTCGTGTGCTCCGAATGTAGACTCAAGCTATCAAATGTATGTTTAGGTCATTTCATTTGTGTTATTAACTGATGTTGTTTAAATAAATTTGTGGTTTTTAGCGATTTTGATTCTATGTTTCTATCGATGTTTTGCTAGTTTGAATCAATGAAATTATTTTTCTCTTAAAAAAAAAAAACTCTATGGAACAACACGATAATATGAAATTAATGAGGTCATTCAGAGTTTCATGGGCATGCATAGCATGCTTTCACGAGTGTATGGGTTAGTAACTCTGTTCTCTGCAGTGGGATTCAGTGTTTTTAGCACCTTGTTGGATCTGCCAGTACCTTTTTTTTTTTTATAGCATTATGGATGTAGATTCAAACTCATCCGCCGCCTCGGCTCTATCTTGCATGGGATGAAGTTAATAGTGGATAAACCTCGGTGGTTACAGGAGACTCAAATAGTTTGGTTCTATTCAGTTAGCACACGTCAACATCAAAACCAACTGAGCTACACCTCAAGTCCAAAACAGATTGAACAAATGAACAATAGAAACATGATATTCTTTCACCATCATTTATGAATACTCCTGATTGTATGAACCACTGTTGTCTAATTGATTCTTGCTCTTGTGGTGTGTAGGATGCTGAGAAGAATTAAAATCATCTACTAAATTTATGATGCAGAACTGCCCCTACTCAAATTGATTCTGATGGAGCTAGAGTGCCCATGAGATGCCTCGTTTAACTGCCATTCTGACTATGAAATACAAAGGGATGAGAACTTCTTTACTTTCTTTATACACCTAATACAATCTCTATTTTCTTTGCTATTTTTTGTAAGGCAGAATTTAGGTTTACACATTAATTTTTGGAGGACAAGGGACATGAGGTCTTGCTATCTTCTTCTTGTATTTTCTAGTGTCTAAAATAATTTGATGTGCATGAAAAAGCACAACAAAACTCCAATTTAGTTTATGTTTTAGGCACATAATTATATTTTCATATAATTTATAATTAAAGAAATAGCTTTAAGTTGATGTTTTGTGTTTGATTTGTCAATAAAAAATACCAAATTAATAATACATGATGAGTTGATCTCTATTGTTTTATGGGTTTAGCTATAAGAAGCTCGTTTTACACCGTTAGATGGTGATTTTATTTTTTGAGATTTATGTTTTGTCAAACAAAATTTTAATCTACACGGATAGTAAGAGATAAAATCAACATCTACCGGTCTAAAACTCGTTTTGATATGAGAATGAGCTTTTTATAGTTGAATCCTTGTTTTATTGCATATGCAGTTGTATTTTCTAAAATTTTTCATTGAGTAAATTATAAATTAACTATGATAAAATTAATGTTTTATTGTTAAGTATCAAGAGGTAATTAATTTTGTGAACTAACCAAGATATTTCATGTGGGTTGTCACAACTTGAGTAACTAAAGGTGTACGTATAATTATAACAATAATAATAATAACATTGGTTCGCCGTTGAGGCCAAAACCTTTGAGATTTCGATCGAGGAGAAGAGTAAGAAATTGAGAGGATGTATTTGGGAGAGATGCAATGGGGCGACTTCTTGGGTGAGGTTCGGAGAGTCAAGTCTTCAACGCTTACTTTTGGGGATCGAGGATTGTGACAAGATATCTCGCAACCAAGACCGTTTATGACTGGGAGGAAGAAGGAAGACGCAGGTTAGAGCGACGATCGAACAATGCGTGTGTATTTCTTATATCGCTTTGTTCGTACGCGTGACGGAAAAGGTTCGGCATATGTATCCCTGAAGGAAAAGGTTTGGTGAGGGGCTGGAAGATTATGGCAGAAACTCCGTTTTCGAAGGGTCCATGTGAACGGCGTAGAAACAACGCCGAAGGAAATAAAGGTCCCGAAAAAGAGGTTGGCAACGGCTACCCCTAAGTCTTTTGTGAACGCGGTGGCAGGAACAGGGTTCGGAACATCAGAGGAAGTGGTCAGGGTGAGAGTGGGGAAAGATGAGCTCGTGGAAAGATTAGGGCAACTAGATTCATGCTTGGTGGGTTGGTGAGGAGGCTGCATTCTCCGATTCCGCACTTTCAAATCCCAAGCACAGGCTTCGGTCTTCTTTTCGAAGGTCAGGAATTTGAAAAAGTGGAGGTTTCAGAAGAGGATTATGGCTTCGGTTTTGAGAGTCCAAATAAAGCTGGTTAATTTCAGGAGGCCGTGTAGACCAGTTCGATATCCTCGTGAATGGGGGAAAAGATGTCGGATGGCTGGTCGCGTAGATACATGTAGAACAAGGTGGGTAAGACTGTTGTATAAGCTGCATCTTGAGCCGACTAATTTTAAACTTATCGCTATAAATGTGGTGCACTGATGCGGATTAAACATACCGCTTCTCGCCCAATCTTACACCGGCCGTGATCCGGTTACTGATGGAAGATTAAACTGAGGCCTGGTAGTGTCCGAAGGAGATAGAAGCTTGCATCCAAGAGTGGTGGGAGTTGCGTACCTCAGAGATGAAGTTGGAAGCCTACGATGAAGCCGGAAAGTGGAGGTGATACCAAGAAAGAAGGAGAAGTGAGTTCACGCGCAAGAGAGAGCGTGGAGTTGTCGGTACATGGCAGAGTGAAAATGACTGAAGAGACAAAAGGGGCTTTGCCTTGGGAAAAAAGGAAGCTTTCGCCGCGGGAGAGGCATCAAGGAGCCTGCCTCAGGAAGAACGGCTACTGTCGCTGGAGGTAGCGCATCAAGGGGCTGACTCTCAGACGGAGGTCGGTTGTAGGTGCAAATAAACCCACTGGTATGGTCCAATGTTTGAGACAAGCCTGGGTGTGGAAAGATGGGTCGTGTGAGGATGGAGGAGGGGAGCCCAACGCAGATCTAGCCCAAGGCGTGAGCCCTGAAACAAAACTGATGGAGCCTCTCCATCTCTTGGGCCCAGAAGGGAAGAACTTAAGCCTAGATCAAAGAGGGCTGAGGATTAGCCCAGTAAAGGGGCATTTAAATGAAGAGAAAAAATTATTCTATTTCGTCGATAGATACCGATCACAAAGGTAGAGGAGCGGCCCTTTGGGATTCGGGAGGAAGGAGGCGTAAGAGACGATCACTACACCCCGTCGGTGGATGTCGCATTCCAGTATGTAGAGTCTATCCTCAAGACCCTTCATCCCCCGATTGCTTTTAGCCTAAATTTCTTCTCGGGGGTTCTTCAGGCCAGGTGGGTTCTCTAAAGTCGAATGAAATGGATGACTTAGAACCGCTAAGGATGGTGGTGGTGGATGGGAGGGAGTGAGGTTTGGAATCCTCGGGTGCTTTGGTGGCTATTAGCAGGTCTTGCGGGTGAGGGGCAAGCAGGGAGAGGAGCGCCCGTGGAGCCGAAGCTCTGTGTTATGAGAAATGGGAAGACAATCAGTTCTGATTAAGTTCACGACTTCTGGGTTTTTACTGTGGATTCGAGAGTGAGATTTGGCCCATCAAGAAGATAGTGGCAAGGCAAAGATCGTGTGGAAAAATAAGGGGGCCATTACAATGTCCAGATGTGAACAGGAATTAAAAAAACTGGTGTGTACCATCAATTACGATGGGAGAAATCAAATTAAGGAGGAGACAAAGAAAGGGGAGTTCCATCGCTAAGGTTATAAATGAAAGTAAAAATAATGCCTTCGAATGTTCGGGGTGAATGACCCTGATAGAAGGAAGATCATCAGGAACTTTATCAGGTATCAAAGAGTGGATTTGGTCTGCCTTCAAGAGACCAAAATTAAGAGATGACCGCTTGGCTCGCAGCTTCGGGAGGACAGACTTTCGATCGAGGGCTCTAAATGCGTATGTCTGCGGGGAATTCTTTCGTTTCCGATAAAAGAATTATGGAGTTGGTGTAATCGCACTGGGTCTTTTCTCTATCTCGTGTCTGTTTAAAATGGTGGAGGGAGGTTTTCTTTGGACGTTTTCGGGAGTTTATGGTCCAGTCGAGAGGAAGCTCAAGGAAGTTTTTTGGGAGGAGTTAGGTAGCATCAGGGGTTGGTAGGAAGGTCCTTCGTGCCTAGGGCGGATTTAATGAGATTCTTCCTCTTCCGAAAGAGCCGAGGTGGAAAATTTCTCCTCCGATGAGACGCTACGAGATTGCAATGAGTTTGGCCCAGAGACTCGCCTAAGGGTCTTTTACTTGGAGCGGGGGTCAGAATGCAGGTCTATGTCGCGCTTGGATAGATTTCTAGTTTCCTCTTATCAGAGAGCCGCTTGCAACGTAGCTCGAGGAGCTCCTCCTATACCTATTTCGATCACTTTTCGCTATCATTGATAGTGATTGTTAGCTCTGGCCCTGCACCCCCTTTCGTTTTGAGCTCATGTGGTTAAAATTAAGGGGGTTTAGAGAGCTTCTAAAAGGCTAGTGGCAGAATCTGAGGTTTCATGGCTCGCTTCACATATTCTTGTTTCAAACTGGAAGCTCTAAAATAAGATATTAAAGCCTTTGAACATGGAAGTGTTTAAGGTAGTTTGAGGTCAAGAAGAAGGAGGCCCCGCAAAGGCCCTATTCTCGGGATGACCTCGGAGAAGCAAAGGGGAGCTGGTTTTGGGAGGAAAGGGAGGAAAGAATTAAGGGCCGAAGAAGAGTTCAAGAGTCGGGTTGTTTCAGAGATTTCCCGGGAGACAAATCCGTGGAGTCAGGTCAAAGATGGAGATAAAAATACGTTACTTCCACAAAATGGCTAACGCTTCATAGAGGAGAAATTGTCTTAGAAAAATTTAATCAATGGAAAATGCTTGAAAAGGAGGTCAAATTAAGGTCGGGTTGATAGATGCTTTCAAAAACCTCCTTTCAGCCCCTTCAGAGTGGCATCCTTCCCTTCGACCTCTCGCTTAACGAATCGGCCGAGTACGCTTCAAAGTTAAGAAGTTTTCTCATATGAGGAAATTCGGACGGCTATTTCAAGGCTCAATGGGGACAAAGCTCCTGGTACATATGGTTTTCCCCTTGCTTTTTGGTCCTTCAGCTAGGATTTTGTTAAGGCCGAGGTGTTGGGTTTTTTTAAGGAATTTCATGAACAAGGCAAATTTGTTAGAAGTCTTAATGCCACCTTCCTTGTGTTGGTTCCTAAAAAACAGAATGTTGAGGATCTCAAGGACCTAAGACCTATTAGCTTAGTGGGAGGTTTATATAAAATTTTGGCTAAAGTACTAGCTAACAGGATCAAAAGTGTTTGCCGTGTCATTTCTCCTGGCATACCACTTTGTCGAGGGCGCATTAAATTTTGGATGTAGTGCTGATAGCCAACGAGGTGGTGGACACTATTATTATAAGGAAGGAGAGCGGCATAGTGTGCAAGCTGGACATTGAAAAAGCCTATGATCATTTAAGTTGGGAGTTTCTATTTCAAGTTTTGGAGAGGATGGGTTTTGGCAAGTGGTGGGTGAGCTGGGTGAAGTGGTGTGTATCCACCAAGGCCGTTCATTCAACAACCCGCTCTCCCACTGCTCTTCCAAAACTCGAGGGGTTCAACACGGGGACCCCTTTCCCCTTATTTTCAGGATAGGTAATGAGGCGTTAAACCGCTTATTGAATCGCGCGCAGATGTAATTATCTCTCTCGAGCAAAACTCATGATGGTGGATGGGCCCAAACCGTTAGTTTCACTTCAGTTTACGCCGATGAGTGTTTTGTCGTTTCGTGGTGCCAACAAAGATCACCAAATTTCGAAGTTGATCCCGATGTGGTTCGAGGCATCACAGGGCATGAGGATCAATCTAAATAAGAGTGAGATTTACTGCTGTCTCATTGACAACTATGCAGTGAGTTAGCAACCTAACTCGATGTGGGATTGGCTCCTCGCCTTCTTCATACTCTAGGTCTCCCCTCTAATCATAAAGCTTGGGGGTGTGGGATACAGCTGGAAGACAAAGTTCGGGAAAGGTTAGCTTGAAATCGACAAAGATATTTCTAAGTGGAGGTATTAACGTTGGATTCAAAGTACACTATCGTGTCTTCCCATCTATTGCTTATCTTTATTCAAAATGCCTAAGCTGATTTGTTCTAGGCCGAGAAGATACAAAGAGAGTTTCAGGAGGGGGTAGTCTGCAAAAGACTCATCTTCGTAAATTGGAAGACAATAGACAGAGAAAAGAAAGTGGTCTTGGTTTCATGATTTTTCCATTCTCAACAAAGTACGATGCAATGGTGTTTAAGGTTACACGAGAGGATTCTCTCCCGAGAAGCGTTATTAGTAGTAAGTTCGTGAAGACTCAGGGGGTTGGTGTTCGAAATACTGGTGGTTTGGGGTTGGCTCAGGAAGGAAATCAGAAAAGAATGGTTCTGCATTTTTATCCAAAAATAATTTCTTGTCCTTGGAAATGGGAGAAGGATTAGCTTGAAGGATGTTTGGTGTGGTGAGGAGAAGGCAGTCTTATAAGCTCTAATTTATTTAGGTTGATTGCCCAAAAAATGCTAGGGTGGCGGATTTGTGACCGACAAAGGGGGATGGGGTTGAACTTATTACTCGCTCGCTTACACGACGAAACGGAGTGAGCGGATGCGTGCGCTTACAAGTCTTGCATAAAACGTATCGACTCACGAGACAAAACCTCTCTTCAAAGGTTCCGTGAACATGCTTTTCCGTAAAGTAGCGTACATGCGCCAGACGCTTCTCCTCAAGTGGCTTTTCCGTTGGCCAATTTGGGACCACTATCCCACCCGTATCAAAGCCATTTTGTGCCCCGTAAAAGTCATTACATTGCACTGGGCCAACCGTCATGAGCTCGCTAACCTGTTTTGTGAAGAGGAGGAGAGGACATAACTAATTGTTATTACCGCAAAGCCGAATGCTCTGTGACCTTTTCCCGCTTCGATAGTTGGAACAAGACTGCTTTTCTGATTCAAATATTCAAATGCTCCTTTTCTTGCAAGTGCCCGGTGGTAAAAACGAAAAACATATGGATTGCGGTGCCCTTTATGTTTATTCTAGACTGTATAAGTGTATCAGAACATGTTGGTTTTTTTAAAACAGGGCTATTTCGATCGGCGACAAAATTTATCTTTTTGAGCAAGTTATGGGTTGTTGGCAACATTCAGAAGTGTCGATAATACGAATTATTCGCTAGATTTTTGACTTGGCCGCAAAAGGTAGATAAAACGCTTTTTTGTTTAGTTCTCTTCCTCGCCACGCCTGCCTTCTCGGGCATGGTTTGTCCTTTGTCTTTTCCTGCTCGCTCAGTCTCTATGTATACTTCCTGTGTATGTTTTGGAACCTTCGTTCTTGAGTTTCTTTATTAATATATTTGCTTTTTATCAATAAAAAAATAATAATAATAACAACCGGTATGGTTTACACTTTTAAAAATTTAAATTTATTTATGTTTAAATTCATTTTGAAAGAAGTATCATAGGTTATAATTAACTTCAAATAATTACTACAACATAAATCAATAATGATTTTACAAGTATCCTTGTGTTTTTTTTATGACATTTACGAAAAATATAACTATAGACTTTAGAGCTTAGTGTAGTGTAAGTTATTTATATTTGATTAAAACGTTTTTGTTTGATTGAGTTTACATTTTTTTAAATAAAATCAAAACATTAAACAAAAAAAAGGGGTTTCCTTTATATGAAGTTTCTCATTCCGATGCAGTCAAACAGAAATGGATCATTAATATATGGGAGAAAGAGAAAATAATGCTGCAGCCAGCAGCTGGCTCGATGTTGTACACATTCAATGCCACTTATTTCTTATTTATACCTATGTTGAGTTAGAGAAAAATGCTAGTGTGTTTCAAAACAAGTTTTTTATTTTTATTTTTTCGTTTTTTAGTTGTTTTTTATGTTATAAAAAGCATTTTTCAGCCAAACATCATTTTTTTTCTCTTATAAAATATAAACATTTTATTTATTTATTTTTTAAACGAATTTAACATTACATGATAATTTAATGACATTGAAAGATGTTGATTTCCTAAAAAAATGTTTCAAACTTTTAACTTGTTTATTTGAGAATAATTCCAAAATACATCATTTTCATACAAAATAATTATACTTTTCAAATATGATAGTACTTAGGTATTAACTTAATAAACTATAAATACTATCTTAATGTTTTTTCATAAATAGAGTATTATCTTAATATCTAATATACTATTATAACAAATCTTGTTAATATAGTATTTACAGTTTATTAAAATAGTACTTAAGTATTAACATACCTAAAACATTATTATTTTCAATAAAAATCATATTAAATCATATATTTTACATTTTTTTAATAGTTTTTTCCAATTATTTTTCAAGGATGAAACACAAGTTTTCCTTTTATTCTGATTCCTGGAAAGGAAAGGGGCAGGTTCAGGATTCGCATGGTATAAACTATAAAGCATTTATGAATGCGTTTTTGGTGTTAATGCCTGATTTTGGCAGCCTACCCACAAAAAACAATGGCTTTGCCTCTAACCCCATCGTAGTGGAGTGGGGGGTCTGGTCTAATATCTAATACACCTACTTTTTGGTCAAAAACGTTGTTCTCGTTATTAATTGCAAATACAAACAATCGATTTCAAGCCCTCCCTCAGTACCCATTGGATCGTGATGTTTTTGGACCATGCTCCACTTGCATCGCATGGTCCCTTCCTTTTAGCAGTTAGGGAAACTTTCACCTTTCACATTCGACTCCCTCGTGTGGAAATTGGAATATCGAATATACTTATATATTCCCCCGTGATGTTTTTGAATTCGTATTTTTAACAAACGAGTTTCTAAATCTGTGAAAGAATATAATAGCTTATATTTATCGAATCTGTTTCTTCAATATACGAATTCTTAATTAGATTGAAGCCTGCTTTTAATAAACTAGCTTTTTAATTTTGATTTAACTTTTATATTTCAATATGTGAGTTCTTATTTCCATATTAAAGTCCCAAATTTCAGAATAATCAGAATTTTTAACATACACTTATATTACTGCTTTAACTCGCTCTTTTAACAAATGAATATTAATTATAATGAACTTGGCTATTCATTATACATAGGATCTATATGGATTTTATGTCACCATAAATTATGATAATTCAATCGATAGTTTTAGAGTTATACTTTTTAATAAAAAGGAAGCACTATCTATACCGTGACTTAATCACATTCCATCACATGCTATCCAAAGCCTTTTTCCTTTGCAGGTTTGGTGGGGGTGTGATAAAGTGTAAACCCATTTTCTAGATTTGCATTTGACTTGGGATTGGAATGTATAATATTTGTGGGCATAGAAACATTGAAATTGGGTATGGATAGAAAGACAAAGTTGAAACTTGAAAGAGTGGTTGGCAAGTCAATTCCCTTGCCACCCTCCTAAAAGTGAAATCACTTTTCTATCCCAATGGGCCTTCTTCCTGTTTGGTGATGGTCCACTTAAAGTCGGCTTTCTTTTCATTTTTCTCATCACCCAATCATGGATACCCAAAAAATCGAATATATAATTAAAACCCAATTCCCTTCCTTAAACTTTAATATTAATTTCCATTCACTAATGAGGTCACTATTTACATTTTACCCACACCAGTTAAAATTCCAATTATATATTGGGTTCAGATATACTCTAATACCATATAAATATTATCTATTTTAAGTTAAAAAACATTTCATTCGATTATACATAAGATTATACATAAATTGATGATGTCAATACTCAAATTTATTAGATTGGCCTTTTGAGTTAAACATATCCATGAACGGTTTTCAATAAAAACTAAATGATAGGACCTCAAATATAAGCAAATAGCCAATTCTAAAAAACCAATTTGATAAATTAGAAAACATCTTATCAAGCTTAAGTATAACTCTATAACTTTCTATGGAATTATATCAAAAACATTATATGAAAATATAATTTGTGTACGATAATTTTGATTTTATTATAATATCATTAGTCCTGGTGATTTTTCAATGAGATTGGGTGGGGGGAACGGGACGGGACCGACGAGATGGGGGTGAATGAAACTTGATCTACAAGATATTCATTCACATTTATTTTACATTGGCCACAAAATTTTTCCACTTATGACTTATCCAATAGGCCCATAATACACTTTGCCCAAACATGAGGCAACATCATCACTCAACTCTTCTTTCCTCCACATGTTCACTAAATTGTCTCTCAAACAACCATTTCCGCATTCCATGTGTGTGGTCATGGGATCAGAGCCGGATGAAGTCCTTGTTTGGATGCAAAGAAAATAAGAGAAAATAAGGGTTGTTTGGTTTCAATTTTAAAAAACATAGACTATTATTTATTATTTGAATGAATATTTTCTATGTTTCTCATGCAACAAAAAAAAAAAAAATTCCAAATATGTTATCCATCATAGACTTATTATTCTTGTCGTATGGTAGACAATGGGATTGTAGTCGTGGGTCTCGAGCTAAAAAAAACATTTTTGGCATATTATTTTGTGCTGTGTTTGGTTTGAACTTTAACAAGAAGCTTTAGAAGCGTAGCGTTTTCCACATAAAGCCTCTTCTGCCCAAACAAGACGTCTGACCCCGAGGGAGTTGTCTTCAAAATGGGTCTTTTTTTTTAAATGATTAAAATCGACGAAAGATTGAAATTATTTATTTTATTAAAAAAACCTGCTCCCACTTACATAGGGTAAGCCTCTGATATATTATTATTATTATTATTATTATTTAAAAATTAATTAATAAAAGAAAACAAACTAGTTTATCATGACACATATGATAAAATGTTTAAAAAATATAAAACATAAACAGAAAAAAGATCTCATGTTTTATATAAATAATTATTATATTGTAATTAAAATGTTTAGTTATAAATATATATAAATCTAAAAATTTTTGGAAAATGAATAATAAAAGAAAATCTAAAAGAATTAAAATTATAAGGCAGCATAGATGGGAAGTTGATTATATTCACATAAATCACATTTGAAAATGTTATAGCATACCCATTCAAGAGTTCTAACTGTGTGCCAATATTGGACTTTGGACGCAACAAAAAATAAATAATATTCACACATTTATTGAAAATTCTAATGTGACCATATATTATAATTTTCCGAGTAGGTTTTTTATATTTGGGACGGTGGAAATGACACGTGTTATAATAATACGTGGCGAGGAGGACACCGCATTGATGGAGATTGTAATGAAGGAAGCGTAACCGTAGGATGTGAAGATTCAGAATCTGGGCAAATGGAAGGACAACATCAGATGTGATTAAATATACACATTAAAAAAACCCCTCCGGCCATCAGAAAGTTAGAAAAGTATGGTCAACGTCAACAGGTATGTGCATTCAACGGCTCCGATTTTCTGTTCCCATGACTCCCCCCAACCTAGGAAGGTGGGATCCTGAGAGAAAGAGAAGGGAGTGGGGCTAGGCCGAATTAATTAATTAATTAATGAAAAAATAATCAAAATAAAAAGAGAGAAAAGGGTGAAGGGGGAAAAGAGACAGTACATAATTTCCATGGCGTGAGAGAAGGAGAAGGCTAGTACGTTTTAGAATTGAAGGGAGAAGGGAGAAGGGGAAAGGAGAGGGAACACACGAAAAATACACACACACAATCACATGGGAGAAGAGATACATACATCCTCCGTTACACACTCACCTCTCTCTGAATAAAAGCCCAGCTGCTTTAATTCCCTCTGCGTCCTCTTCCTTTTGGTCTTTATTGTGCTGATTATTTTATATTTTCCTCTCTGTTCTCGTTTTAATCTCTCTCAGAATCGTTGAGGACAGAGGAATTGAAGTGGGTTGTGGTTGATCTTTGGTGGGTTGTTCTTTTGATCTGTGGTTTTGGGGTTGTCTGTTGTTGGAGGCAGATAGGAACAGATGGAGGAGAGTCTTATTTGCCAGTGGAGCGTGTTTAGATCTCTGCTTGCCATCCTTCAGTGGTGGGGGTTCAATGTCACCGTTATTATCATGAACAAGTGGATCTTTCAGGTTGGTTTTCGGCTTTTCAGATTCCCAAATCTCCCTCCACCCCTCTCTCCGATGGATTTGCTTAATTTTGTTTTCTTATTGTTGCTGGGTATGGTTTGATCTCCAAATTAGCAATTGTTCAATGGCTTTGCTTAATTTTCTTTAGATTTTCTTTCTCAGTTCGTGTTTTATGAAATTTTGTTTTTGGGTGTCCAAAGGGTTTGTTTAGTTTTGCTGAAAATTTGATTTTGGGGTAGGAAATGATTTTTTTCCTGGGAATCTTTGTGTTTTCCTTCCATTATCGTGTTGATATTTTATTTTATTCTAGCTTATTTCGAGTTCTTCATTCAGAAACAGCAGTGAATCATAATTGTGACACAGCGGCAGTTGATGATGTGCCTGTGATAAACAACGTCTAGTGATAAAATATTTTAATTTTCTTTTTCTTGTCCGGAAAGCTTGCCTCTATTCCAGTTGCCATGTGGGCAGTGATTATATATAATAAAATATTAGAAAAATATATGCATGCTTGCTTTGCAAATAATAATCCTCAATATGCCAGGATTTTACAAACAAAGA
Source organism: Tetrastigma voinierianum (assembly GCA_016808115.1). NCBI lineage: Eukaryota > Viridiplantae > Streptophyta > Magnoliopsida > Vitales > Vitaceae > Tetrastigma > Tetrastigma voinierianum. Next base: position 211,565 of record JAEQBH010003899.1, on the reverse strand, counting down.
GACATGCAGAATGTCGGTGATTTAAGGAGATGGTTGTGATTAAAATTTTGATTATAATTTGAACTGTTTGCCCCATTTGCAAATTTGTTTGGTGGAGCAAGAAACCTTAGCTAGGCTGTCAATTTTGGTTCCTTCTGGCCACCTTGACTGGAGAACCTTCTGTCTGCCTGGAGCCTTGATTAGTAATTAAATATACCTTTTTTTTTTTTTTTTGGTCTTAGTTTATGTGTAGGTGTTGGTTTGTGTTGCTCATTCGGAATAAAAATTGTCAGTTCATCTGGCTGGTTCATTTGAATGAGTTTTGGTTTGAAATTATTCCCATGTTTTACAATGGAGGTTACTGAACGGGAGGATTCAAAGCGCTGGCCCCAATAGGACAATAGTTTCTTAATTCTTCCCCTTCAATAATCACACTGACTTGTTCCATCTATATCGGGATATGATTCAAGCATGGATCTAGAATGTGTAATCTGTTAGGAATGTGTAAGTGTTCTAAGTGCCTTGTACTTTTTTTCCTAAATCTATTTGTACAATATCTTGTAGGAAGATTTTGTCATCTGCCTATTTATGGAGCTGATAATTTACTAATTTTAGTCTGTTATAATGCTAACTTCTAATCTACTTTGTGCAAGTGTTGCCATTTGTTGTGCTTCCATGGAATGATATAAATGACCCTCAGAGTTTTGTTTTTGGCTGGTTATACATTTCATTTGTACAGCTGGATTTCATCATTTATTCATGGAATAATTGGTTTCTAATCACTGTTGCACTATATTAACTTGGAAAAAGAAATTGTTTGGTCCTTTTTATTGTTTTATTGTAAATGGTTACCATCAGAATTTTTGGGAATCTGAAGTAATTTATTATGCAGAAACTGGATTTCAAGTTTCCTCTGTCAGTGTCATGTGTTCACTTCATATGCTCGGCTGTTGGAGCCTCTATGGTAATCAAGGTACTGAAGCTTAAGCCACTGATAGTGGTCGACCCTGAAGATCGCTGGAGACGGATATTTCCTATGTCTTTTGTATTCTGTATTAACATAGTGTTGGGGAATGTGAGTTTGCGTTACATTCCAGTTTCGTTTATGCAGACTATAAAGTCATTCACTCCTGCAACAACAGGTCAGGTTTGGAATGTGCTATAAACACGATATTGCTTTTTTTTCTCAGCTATGTTGTTATTCATATTACTGTATGATATTTGCTTCTGATTTAGATAAGTTTCAAACAGTTGTTTTGCAGTGGTTGGTTTGGAGAAAATACTTTGACTGGCGAATTTGGGCTGCTTTGGTACCCATTGTCGGAGGAATTCTTCTTACATCTGTCACAGAGCTCAGTTTCAATATGTTTGGTTTTTGTGCTGCCTTATTTGGATGTCTGGCTACTTCCACAAAGACCATACTTGCAGAGTCTTTGTTGCATGGATATAAATTTGATAGGTAGTTACTCTTCTGCTTTCTTATTCGTTGGTTGCTTTTTTTTTTTCTTTCTTTTTTTAACTGTGAAAAAAGCCTATTCCCATTTGGTTTTCATCAAGCTTTTCTCGGGATTTTTTTAACTGATGCTGGTTTTGCATGTGAACTGTCATGGGACTGTGGTGTAACAATAATTTAGATCATGAAATTTAGATTTTGTGCAATGGTTTTTTTTCCTTCTGACTGCTCTTCTACAGTTCATATGAAATAAAAATTGTTTATTTTAATTGTCAGCAATACTTGGGTTAAGAGTGTTATTGTTAGATGCTTTTAGAATTTTGAAGTTTATGTCCAAGTGTGGGGTTTTGGTTTATGCAGTTATTACTGAAAAACGTAGGCAATTTCCTGGTTTTCTATGTCATCATAGGCTTAGACTGGACTGATTCTATCTTCATTCTGCTTCCAAGTTGGTGTTAGTTTTTCTGGATTTAGTCATTTGACAGAAGTGTTCAATGTTGATGAATCTGAAATGGAAAGTGGATTGATTTGGTTAGTTTTAACCAATATATTTGCTATTCTAAGGAGGATCACACATACATGTTCTTTATTTTTCAATCAGGTATTCTTTTGAAATTAGAAGTTCAAAGCTAAACAAATTTGAATTTGAAGTTGGACATAATTGTATGATTAAGATTTCCCTTTTTCGATATATATACATACATGCTTACACCCAAAAGTTAGTACGTGAACAGCTTGGGCCAAAAATTAATGTTAAAGTTAGCTGGAGCTAATCTAACAGGAGAGCTGACTTCAGTTTTTTGTAGTTTGGGTCGAAGGGTTTTGTTTCTCTATTCTTTTGACTTGTTTGACTTGTTTATACACCTGCCAATCTTGTGTTCAGTGGCTTGTGTTGGTTCACTGAACTTTGATGGACAACAATGTTTTCTCTGTGTATTTGGTGATTTAATGTGGCGAAGAATCCCATGATTGTAACATCTGGTTCTAAAGCTTGATGATGTAAGTTGGTCAGCTATGCTGTTACCATGTTTAAATCTTATTTGAAGTAGTTTCATTCTTCAAAAGATTTATGAGCCAGAAGTGAGCAAATAGGGCAAGTAATTTACCATTTCAAAATTTAGTGCAATCTTCCATTTTAACTAGTGTGGATTCATGTCTATCAGGGTGGCAAGGCATTGGAGTGATTGTGACCTCACCAAGACAGATGACCATTTGCCTACCCTTGATACTATTTACGTGTTGTTTATACAAATGGAATGAATATAGTATTCTCTTGAGATATACTGCATGATATTGCAACTTCTAAGTTTGAAACAGGCAGTTAATCATCCTTGATACTATTTACGTGTTGTTTATACAAATGGAATGAATATAGTATTCTCTTTGTCGTCATGCTCTTGGAAAGAATGGACATAGGATATGCATGTTTCTAATTATCTTTTATGAGAATGTGTCCAGGTTTATCAATGGAATCAACCCTTGAGGCTTATTTCAAGTGGTAAGGGGTTTGGGTGGGATTGTGGGAGGTACTAGGTTCTAGTCCTAGACTAGCAGTGGGGGCCAAAGAAAAAGGAAAAAGAAAAAACTATTTAAAAAGATCTATGGAAAGAACCAACTTCAGAAGACAGTTGGGTGTAAAGGATGTTAATATCTTAGTAATTATAAAAAGTTCCTTGTCTACATAATTTTATTGTAGCATTGTTGGGGGTGAGTTTCCAATAGAATATGTTGAGGCTTTGAATGATGAAGGCTATTTATTCATTGGCTGCTGCTTGTCACTTATAATAATGTTCTCATGTACTGCTCTGACACTGTAGTTGAATTCTGCATTTAGATCTTGAAGTAATATATCCTTCAGTCACCGTGCTGTTTGACCTTTGGAAAGATTTATTTCAAACAATTGAACATATATTTATTTACTAAAATGATAGTGATTCAATACATTAAGTTCACTGTTTTTTTCTCTCTCCTCTTTTACGAGACCTTGCACCTTATGATGTGACATTATTGAGGGTAGTGTCACTCATTTTAGGTGCTTTGGAGATTATTCTTAGTTACCGGTGGAAAATTCTCATTTTATTGGTTTTACTTTACTGTGGCTTCAAATTAGTGGGCTTATGCATATTCTCTTATGAGGATTCATTGAATGTTCGCAATTGGAACTTAATTAGTTAATTTTTTTATTGTGCTGGTGGGCTAAACTGGATAATAACAGTCTCCATATGCTTGTGTGTGTGTGTGTGTGTGTGTGTGTGTAAAAGAAGAGGAATCAAGGAAGTTTTTGGCTGTGAAGGCCCCTCTATGCAACTTCCAATGGTTCTGAGTTTTCTAGTGGCAATCAGACTGGTCATATGGACTTGCCAACACTGCCCTTTATGATGATTTTTGCATGAAAAGAAAGTAAGGTTGATACTTAATACTGTATGGTTGCTAATTGCCTGCATATCTTCCCACTTCAATGTGGGGAATGGGTGATTGGAGTTGATGCTTCATAATTAAATGTCCTTATGTTTTTCCTGTTTTTGTATGTGGAAGAGATCTTTCAACCTTTTTTTTTGTTCCATCTTTCAATTATTTGAAGTTATAGTGTGTTCTGTAAATAATATTCCGTGCTCTTACTGCCATCATCCTGCTCTTGCTTTGTAGTCTGGGCTTTTTTGCTAAGATATTAAAAGTTTTTCTTTATTGGTGTTTGCTTAATTTAGCTATTGAAAGCAAGTCAACAAAGCATTTAACTATCACAAGTATTATGGAATACTCTACATTATTTTTATTTTCTTTCGTTTGTTCTATCGATGCTGAACTAATACTTGTGATTATTTTTGTTTACCCTTTAGCATAAACACGGTGTACTACATGGCGCCTTTTGCAACCATGATCTTGGCAGTGCCAGCAATGCTACTTGAAGGTCCTGGTGTTATATATTGGTTTCAAACTCACCAGTCTATTGCTCCGGCCCTCATTATCATTTTCAGTTCTGGAATTATGGCTTTCTGCCTCAACTTCTCCATCTTCTATGTGATTCACTCAACAACTGCTGTCACGTTTAATGTTGCTGGAAATCTTAAGGTGAGCTCAGTCAATTGCAAAAATCACTGAAAACTGTTCTTTACAACGCATTCATTGATTTAATTGCCATAACCATCATCAGTATCCTTAGCTCATAATAATAATAATATTCAGCATCCAAATCATTTTAAGAATGTACAATGCCCCATATTCTTTTCTGCTTTAACCTCAATGCCTTTCATTTCTCTCAAAGTCATGCCATTTTGCCCCTAAATTCCTCCAGCCAAGAATAATCCTGGGACACTGTCAACTACATTAGTTAATTAGCATTTCATTTACAATATGTTTAAGCTCAAATCTTCTTGGATTTTCTTCATCATCATCGTCTGATGCTTTTGTTGTTGTGTTTATTTTTGTACAGGTCGCAGTTGCTGTTATGGTTTCATGGCTTATATTCAGAAACCCGATATCGGCTTTAAATGCAGTTGGATGCTCAGTGACACTCCTGGGCTGCACATTCTATGGATATGTGAGGCACAAGCTCTCCCAACAGCCACCAGGGACTCCCAGAACACCCCGGACGCCACGGAGCAGGCTGGAACTGCTCCCCCTTGTAAACGATAAACTAGAAGATAAGGTCTGATTGGGAGGTCTTCATCTTCCTTGACAGTTGAGAAAAAAGGATGAAACCCAAAAGAAAGGAAAAGAAAAACTGTTTAAGGAAACACCTACTTGTTATGTAGACCTTTCCTTTAGATCAATTAAAATTTTAATAGATTTTGCTCTTTTTGTCCCCTCAAAAATAAAAGATACTTCTCAGCTTCTTATTATCCTGCACTTAGTTAACATTACATGCTTCATATTTTCATGAACATCATGATGCTTGTATATTGTTGAGATTGAAAGGACCTTTTAAGCGTTATCGGTTAATAGAATGAAGCATGATTTTAATTTGGAAGTGCCTGGAAGTCGTTCTAGTCCCCAGCAGTCTTGTGATCAAATTAAACTCAGAATGGTGCGAGTCAAAAGTCTTGAATTCATTGGGACTTAAATTGAGAGAGGCTCTGTTTTATACTTTTATATGACAGAACTTAACACACCATAGATTTGCGGACAAGGATGAGTTTTGCCCAGGCAAAAGGGAAATGTGAGATTTATCTAGAAACCCTAGACAAGAACAGGGAAACGAACCATTTATCCTGATTTTTTCTTTTTGTATACCGTATCTTGCAATGTAGTTCTCCCATCAGCAGACTTCAAATTTACTGTTCATTGCAATTTTATTAGAACAGGAGAATCAGATTGACAAATGAAACTTTTCCAAACACAATGCAGTTTTTGTGCAGACAGATCCCTGTCAAATTCAGTAGTAGAGGAAAATATACCAAGTACAGTGCTATTGAAAATAGACTAGGAAGAGATCAATTAGTAGTTAGAAAGAAGGGTGGTGAGGAAAAGAAGCAAATATTACAATTTTACAGAGTTTTTTTTTCTCTTATGAATATATTATAACAAGTTAACAACCAAGAGCCTTAAGACTAAGCCAAGAGCCAGAAGTTCTTCTGCCACCTGGTGCTGATGAGGTAGCCACCCATGTCTCTGCTCTGTTTCCTGACTCCAATGGTCAAGCACTCTGCATTGTTGATGCACTGCTCCACAAACTCCTGGCTGCTGCTGTTTCCACATAAACTGCACAAACCCAAACAAACACCCATCAAATGATGATTAGAGATCTGGATCATCAAACCGTCTTGGATCTAATGGATGGAAAATAAATCATGATTATTGAGGATGAACCCACCAATTGGCGAGTGGAGATGGCTTCTTCTGACCCAGAACTAGTACAGACACTTCTAGCTTCTTCACTTGGCTTACCACTGTGGCCAGCCTTGGCCCTTGTATTACCAATGCCTCCACTTCCACCTGATTACCCAATGAATTGAAATCCCCATCATGCAAAGCATAAGCAATGGATCATGTGAAAGTGAAAGAAATCTATGCTGTACTTCTCATTTCTGTGTGATGACATGTGTACAGCAAAAGGAAAAGATGAAAAAGGAAAAGCTGAAATTTCTGAAAATTCCCCCTTCACCCGGAAAAGGAAAAGAAAAGAGTAAAAAAGAAATGGAGTCCGTAAAAGCCTTTTCCTCAGCACTTGAGAGGAAAAAAAATGAAGAGAAAAGAGGGGGGAAAGGAAAAACTGAAATTGCTGAATTTTTTTAATATCCCTCCCTCCATAGCATTGACAGAAAGAACAGGGACATCAAATAGATCTATTTAACTAAACAGAAACACAAGATTAATCTCTCACTCTAACAACTCATTGGATCTTGAAAACACTACCCAAAAAGATCAAGATGAAGCAAGGACCAAAAGACACATTTCAGCAATCCCAGTAAAAGTCTTCAACAACATCACATACCTCAGGTTTACTAGCCTTGCAAAGAGACCCCAGTGAGTTAGCAAGGTAAGGAGAAGAAGAAGAAGAAGAAGAAGATTCGGTTTGCCTCTCAGAGCCCTTATGGGAGGGAGGAATGATGTGAAGGAGAGTGAGGATATCCCCCTTGTTGGCAACATGTGTTAGCGCCCACATCATTGCATGCTTGGAATATGAAGACTGATCCACCACCACCATCACTCTCTTCCTCATCACCAACCCACCATTCTCACCACCATACAGGTTAAGCCCTTCCATTTGCTTCAAACTTCCCTCACACCCGCCATCACCATGCCTGCTATTATTCCCACCCCATCTCTTTGATGATGATTTCCAAGCCTCTTTCCCACTCAGTTGCCTCAAAAATGAACCTGAACTCAGCATCTTCTTCACTCCCAATGCCCTCTGTTTCTAGGAAAGAAAGAAGTAGGCCGCTGCTACCACCCTCTGCTTGAGATCAGGAAATGGGAGTTATGAACAATTAAAAAGTGAGAGAACCCAAGAAATAAATAAGTGAGAGAGAGAGAGAGAGAGACAAAAGAGTGACGGATGGAAGGGGCCAAGGACTAAGCTCAGGGTGGAGGCGAGGCTGATCATTCAAGGCCATGATTTTTATCTTTATGCAGGTTAAAGTCACGGGAACCACAACCAGTGTCTAGTTTGTGGCTTTATTATGCATGGATATAGTAAACAATCACTCCTACTCTCTGATGTGATGATGATGAAAGTGAAGATTTTTTGTACCCTTTACATATCACAATTTGATTCTTTCTCCTTTTCTTGATTCAAATTTAGGGTTTTACCCATAAACTCTTCATTATCATATTCATGATTTATTTGTTTTTTTCTCATGCCACATGGGTACCATATATAGTCCCATTTCTGAATTGCCCCCACCCATGACCCTGAATCATATAACCATAAATGGGAACCATCTTTTCAAATGATCCATCAAGTTCCCATTGAAGACATCAACTACTTGTTCAATTCACTGTGATGGGTTCATGGGCCTTGTTTTTTGCGATTTTTCAAAAATAAAAGATTGAATAATAATAATAAAAGATTAATGTTTTTTTATTTTATAATTAGCCACTTGGGATTACAAAGTTATATAATATTATGTTTTTGTAGAGATTCAAACCCCATCCTTTTTATGTCATATTTAACTCTTGATCACTAAGTTAGATCTCCGGTAATGTACTTGAAATGAAGCATAAACTAAATAAATCAATTGATTTTTGAGATAACAAAGGAAAGGAGCGTTAGGTAGGCATTTTGATTTTTGAGAGTGGAAATCATTTAAAAAAAGATTTCAAAGATTATCCCAAAACCCCAATTCACCACCCAAGCTTAGGTGTAGTGCTTTCCCTTTAAAGAAAACTTTTAATGCCCACCAGATCCTTGTTCAGATCAAACCAGTTTGGAGGTTTCCAGGGTTAGGATGGTAATTTTACGGAAGTATTGGTTTCCTTCACAGGTCAGTGGTCAGACTTTCAGTAAAAAGAATCCTGGACAGACAGTGTATAATTACAAGAAAGAAAAATAAAATAGTTTGATTAAAAAAATAAGAAATAATTGAAAAGGGAAATGTCAGAAATGAGTCTTGTAAATTTGGTTTCTGGGTCAGTGGGGTCGTACCTTCAAATAATTGCACCCGAGTTATTCGCTGCTCTTCATCATAATTACAATTTTACCCCTGTGGTGGGCAACAAGGGGTTAATCCATTGTATAACACCCCCATCAAATCACCCAATTTAAGAATTAAATAAAATATTAAAATTTAACGAAAAAGATGAATCTTAAATGAATTAATAAAATATTTTCATCAGACGTATCCAAAAAACTTTCAGTATGATCAATTGGTTTCTTCTGCCCTACCTTCAACTCTATTTTAAAAAGATATAACTTAATCAATTGTTTTTAAAAAAGAAAAATTGAAAGATATATTTATGAGTTGCTGAATGAGGAAACTTATTATTTGTCTTGGTATATGTACTGTGCAGAGGGGAAGAGTTCAGAGTTGGCTAACCACTGCAATAATACTATTTCTATAACTGTTAATTCGTACTGCTGATGGTGCTACATCATCATCAATTGGATTCTTGAACTTTTTTTTCAGTGATTTCATTGAATCATAGGCATGAAGCTACGATACGTTTTTAATTCAGAACAATTTTCCCTTTTTAAGTATAATCTAAAATGATAGGTTATAAAATTTATTTACACCTGCTTATTTCTCTATACACCCTATTGAAAATAATTATAAAAATGAAAAATACAACCCTATTCCAAACCTATTTTTTTTATTTCTTTCTTCTTCTTCTTTATCTTTTTACGCACCCCAACTCCCTTCTTCCTTCAAGTAGCTCGCTTCAAAAAATAATGGTAATCGCACGCTGAAAATAGCCAGAATTCACTGAAATTACTTTAAACGCTGGCAAGAAAGACGGCGTGTTTGGCATATTCGTGCTTCGCTTTTTTTTTTCACATAATGTATTTAACTGGATTCGAAAATCCCATATCATAACATTCGAATATCGAATCAAATATACTTCACAACCTGATTTAACAAATTCGGAATCACATAATATCCCGATATCAAAATCCGGATTGAATTGTGTTATAATCGGATTTGTAATTTAAAATTAATTACTTTTAATGACGTAATTCTAATTTTTCATAACAATATCATTTTATTTATATTTAATTTAAATTAAATAAAAAAATTAATGTAAAAAATTACTTCCGGATTTTCAAGAGTTTTCCGGATTTTGAAATCCGAATTATTTGAACATTTTCGGATTTGTATTTCCGACAAAGGAACTTTCCCGTGCATTTAAATTTCGACACGTAAATCTCCTGATTTTAATAACCTGATATAACCAAACATTCTCGATTTACAACCGAAATTCATTTTTTAATTTTTCGAATTTTTTTAAAATTTTCTTAAAATTGGGCTTTATGATATTATATAAATTATAAAATTTAAGCGCTGACACAAAATAAAGAGCAGATTTTAAAGAAAGATTAGAATTCTACTGAAAAGAAAGATATTTTGCGCTTACTTAAGAATAAGCATAAGAGATATTTAACATGCCAGATATAAACCTCTCAAATGATAAGCTTGCTTAAAAATGAATACATTTTTAATAATAATAATAACAATCCATACCACTGTTTTCAAAAATCAAAATTGAAAAGAGGGCAGGTTACAGGGTTGGATGATGTATTGGGACACAGCCCGTCTGCAGTACCCAAAAACTAGCGATTCTTGTCGTGTGGTGGGGTTATAATTACTATGTGAAAGTGAAAGTGAAAGTGAAACAATAAAAATTGGAACTGCTTCGGCTTTAGTAGTCGATTTCCTTTTAGACCAACACGATTTTGGAGCTCTACCTGGGAGGAAGATGCTTGGTTAGATAGTTAGATTTTGGTACAGAACTCCCATTGGATTTGGACCGGGAAAACATTCAATCCAAACCTGGAAAAACATGAATATGGAGAGAGAAAGAGAGAAAGAGATGCGATGCTTGTGATAGTAGATAAATGAGGGTAGCAGAAACTATTATCCATACCGTGACGATATCAAAGTGGGGTTGGGGGGTGGGGAGCTGCAAACTTCCAAACCCGACTTATGGGAATATGTGCACTGTAGGAGTCAAATTGTAGAGTCCGTGGCGCACTCATTTTTTAAACTGGAACGGAAAAGAGTACAGGACGAAATAGCATTCAGAAGAGTCAACACCTCTCCCCCTGCCTGCTGCTCTTCCCTCGTGAATGGTTTGAATATGACTTGAGTTGTTCTTCGTGGGGGGCATGGGTACCACAAACCAAACCCACCCCAACTCTTTATTTTATATAAATATATGGTCCAGGCCCTCGTCGCGTCTTCTTCCATTCTTCCATATGTATATATTTTTATGGTAATCTCACTGGGTTCTTCCAACATTGGGCATCCATCATTCTAGGGTTCAGCTGAATTTCATGGGAGCCCTATTCCTACAAATTCATTCTCAACAACCCATAGCTAAATTCATTTTATAATATTTACTTATTTATTTATTTATAGGATTGTCATACATGAGGACTTGCAAGTTTCTTTATCACATTCAAGGCAAATAAAGGCCTAAGCTTGGGCTCCGCAGTCCGCCCTGCACGGGGCTCAATTTTATTAAGCATTTTTCAATACATTTTTTTGTTGAAAATATATTCAGAAGGGATAAGACGTTACATTTCTTTTTTATTTATTATCATATATGAGGGCTATTTAACAAACGGTAAAAAAAAATGGCATTAGATATTTGTAACAATGAAGCAGAACCCCTATAATCTAAAGAATGAGGAGAAAAGCACATGGACGGACTGCATCCAAAGTTGAGGTAAGGATACCTACTCCCAGTGACCTATTGCTTCCTCGGCCTATCAATATCATCCCGCACTTTTGGCACTTCGTCCAGTGCATCGTAGTAACTTACAGCCGCCATGGCGAGAAATGCTTTGCAATTTAGGGCACCTCGAAGATATAAATAAGAAAGATACCGCACCTATTGTTAGTGTTTTTCTTTCTTTCTTTTTTTCAGTCCTGCTGCATCTGTTGTTTGGATAAATCCTTGCTGTAGCAATTAGATTGACACAGCACTGAAATGTCATCAGGAGACAACATGTTTGCTCCAGTACTCAAGTAGTGTCGACTAACCCGTCCCCTGCAATGGAATGTCAAGAAATTATTTGAACACCAGTACTTAAGGAAATGTAACTGGTGCTATAATGCCATTCTAATGTCACAAGTAATACCTCCGTCGTTTATTCTGGTCATTGTTTTGTGATATGCGAGAAGCTCCTGATCTTGAAATTTGGCTCAATGAAGAAAGATATTCATGGAATGCATGATGACCTTTCACTCCCAAGTATGATTTTGAAGGAACGATGGACTGAACTATATCGTAAAGACATGGCTCTGATTCACTGCATTACAGATGCCCAAAAGAAACACAGAACGTATGAGTTGGTAAATGGTAATTCATGGTAAGACTCAGAATTATTCAAATGGGCAGCTAAATGATGAAAAGCAGAATACATCAACACAAAAATTGAAACATGTCTATAGAGTAATCGTTTGAAATTCTACCGAGATGAAAAACATCATAGTAGAAGTGTATTCAATAGACATATCTAGTCATTCATCGACTTCACCAATGAACAGTTCTCCCTTACTAACCAGGGAGCCACCCTACAACCCTATTCATTACCATCTTTTTTAATAACATTGCTAAAAATTAGAACACCAACTACCATTTTTTGTACCCTACATCTTTTACTAGTAACCTACGTGTCAATCTACCTGCATGACAATAGCCATGAATAACAAGCCAGTTAAAGAAAACCAGGAATAATCATCCGTTACAAAATGCTTTGGGCTCTGATAAAGAGTGTCACATCCGTTACAAAATGCTTTGGGCTCTAATAAAGAGTGTCGCATAGTTAGGACTCATCCAAATGATATGGTTGTTTACAAATTCCCTTCCCATGGTGACATTACCCAAACTTAGTGCAAATTTTGGAGAGTAAGACAACTAATGGGAGGGACGGCACAACTAATTGAAATGGCATAGAAATCTTAAATCGCCACTTGGTAACTAGTAAGACAAATAAATTCTTTGACATGTTCCACAGGCTCCACCTAACATTACCTGGATGAAGATTATGGGTAATTTTGACCTGAGATTTATCCGTCAGGATGTTCAACTATGTTTTAGGCATGAGTGGTGCATAAGCCTGAGAACTAGCAATGAGTTAAGTGTATACCTTCTCAAGGAAATGTCACTTTCTGGCAGTTCCATCTGTACACCCTTTCTGGAAATCCAATTCATTTTCATTTCAGGTCTAGTTAATTTTCCTAATGCCATGGTATTAGATGTGGAAGCTAGCATCTCAGAGGCCAAATCCACCGTGTAGTCTGAGCCCAAGTTTGACCCTGCAGCAGCAATGTATTTGGAATAGAAACAAAATCCATGTTGAGCAATAGTGGATGCCATCTGCAATTGCTCATCACACCAGCTGAATGCATGAGATTCTTGCTCACAAGGAACTGTTAACGGATCTAAAGAATCCTGCTAAATGAACAAATAACAAATAGAATTTACCATCATAAAACTCATGCTTGATTATCAATAAAAAATATTGTCTACTCTGGGAAGTTATGGAACACTTACACTATCTAGGGGATGACAGTCATACCGCAACTGATCAGCTTCTGAAATGAGATTGCTCATTTTGGAAGTTATTTCTAGAATTTGAGAAGCGTCTCTCTGTTCTAAGACAGCAAACTGTCTTAGATCTGTGTGACAACCACGGAGTTTCCTCCATGTTTCTTGTACCAAATTAGTCACCATCCAGGATCTGGAGTCCTCCATGGACTTTGATTCTCTGGTGAAAACCATGCGGCTGCATTCATCCATTACTGGACACCCTCTTGTAACAGGCTCCACATGTTCAATTTGAGAATCTCCCACCTCCTCCTCATGAACCGAGTTTTCGTTTGTCATCATTTCCACATGTTGACTTAATCCAGGTTCAGATTTCTCTGGATTCTTAGCCTCAACTGGTAACAGATTCTGCGTTAAGTCATTGCAAATAGAAACTGCTGTAACATCATCAACACGACCACATGATAATGCTACAGATGGTAACTCTGTTCCATCACTCATTTCAGTCTCAGGAACAAATGATGATTCAGGCACTCTTGATATGTCAAATGATCTGCAAGTGTCATAGATACATAAACTGTTGGCTGCTTCTGAACATTGGTAAAGATTTTCCTCAAATTTTCCCTCTTTAAAATTAAGTAGCCAGTTAATTGATGGATTTAAGCAGGTATTAGATTCCTGAAAATGAGGAAACTTGCTGTCATTGTCAAGGAATACTCCACTGTCAGTACCATCAAGTGAATTATGTGATACTAGAGGAAAACTGTCACCAAAAACCTCATCTTCCGAGTCGGAGGACAGTACTGTACCCAGTTTGCTCCGAACATTTCGCCTAGTGAAAGTGGCAGGGGGGCCCGAGGAATTGGAAAGCTCACAACCAATATCAAACTCAGCTCCAAAGTCATTGCCATCAAGAACAGAACAGTTCCTGCTCAACATTGCTTCCTTCCTGGCTTCAATACTATCTTTTTCATAATCATGCGTCTCTGAGCCATGCTGCATTTCTTTATGGTTGAGACCACCTTCCTTACTCAACTCCATGGAGCTAATGTCTTCTTCCATTTTAGACAATGACTTGGCAATCTCTTTCTCCACTAGCTTAGATAATTCAGAAGGGAAATCCCAAGGGATTATCCTGGGTAGTATCTGGTGCCCAGCTTCGAGATCAAATGATAGAGGACCATACATTTTATATTCTTTTCTATCTGGGAAAGTAGAAAATTTGATATTAAGCATTTTTCTGCCCTCTAAGCAAAGATGGCACAGAAGATTAAGTTGCAAAGAAAATTTTAACTGTGCCAATCATGATACTACAGCGAGAAGCTCATGTTCTAACATATGCTTTTAGCAAGTTGAGCATCTAAATGTAAAATCGTGTATATCTCGTGGAGATAAATTACTCCATTGGTTCAATAAAGAAGGTGAAATAAATAAATGAATGTCATTTCTTGATATCCAATAGAGAAAAACTATACATGCAAACATTAATGAAGACGAATTTTTTCACTGCACTAACCAAACGCTCCCTAAAATACTTAGCCAAATAAATAACAAAAATCAACTAGATGAGAAAAGTATAGAGCCTCATATCTAGATATTGTTGTTAGTTCTGAAGAAGATACTCTTAGAGAACTATTATAGCTGCAGTAATGTTTTGCAAAAACAAGTTGCTTCCAGGTTTTCTTCATCACCAATGTGGTGCACCATGTACAAACAAACAGGTTATCTTAGTTTCTACTTCAGAGACATAAAACCTATGTCAAGTGTCCTGAAAACTACTCAATTGGAAGAGTAAAGATGTAACTGGTAGGCAAACCAAAAATGAGATCTCAATTCAATAATTCAATATTTGTGGATTAACAATTATGAGATAATTAAAAACATGACTCATACAATTGCAACTGACCTTGTCTGTATCTTTTCCCCTGGCACCAGAACTGAAGATGCATCAAGGTTTTCCGAATATCTCTCTGACAATATTCAATAAATCGCTCTATTAACCAAGGCTGAATGTTGGTTTTCTCTGTAGAACAAACCTACAGTAGGGAATGAACTCTGGTAAGGATTAGCCTAACAGAAAAGCTTAGGGAAAGAAACTGAACCTAAGGGCATACCATATATGCATGACACAGTAGCTCTTTCGGTGATGGTAGTGTAAAACACACCTCTAACCTGTCCAGATTGTCTGGCAAAACAGGATTGTTGCCTAAAATTCAATACAATTGATGAGTTTACAGATATATGCATACATGCACGTGCATGCAATATCAAGGAATCAAGATGCCTATAATTTCATCTGAAAAAGAAACTAGTTTAACCACTAAAGCCTCTTACTGTTACTGGTAAGAATGATGGGGCGCTTTGCTGTTTCAGCAAGTTGTTGTATTGTAGCAATAAGACCACGATCTTCAGGAAAAGTAACATCGACATCTTCAAAAAGAATCAAACTTATGGTTTCACCTCGATCACAAGCAGTTCTATTCTTCTTCTGTAAATGTTTCTCAGGTGTGCCAATGGCATCATGGGAATCTTCCTCATCTGAAGAAGGTATCAATTCAATTACCTTATTTTCAAACTCCCGTATAGCTGTACCATTAGGTAGACCTGGGAAAGATTTCGTAACATGCTTCCTCTGTGAACCCACAGGATTTTCAAGTGACCTGGAAGACATCATGTGGGATAGATTAAAAAATTAACTCATGTTTCTGTTGAGGTTATTATATCTAATTAAGACCATTACAAAGGCCCACAAGTTCCAATGGAAGAACCATTTACTGTTTAGAATTTGCTCGATAAGAGAAGAAATAAAAAATATATGTGATTTACATTGTAACTAAAGCGTTTAACTGTCAATATGTATATATATATATATATATATATATATATGTATGAAAACAATTAATACCCAGTAAACCAAGAAGTCATCTGAAATGTATCAAGTTCAGTTGCTTCATCACAGGGATAGTTACCATAAAAGGTAGAAATAGTTATACTTTGTTTTCTATCTGCTTATTAGGCACAATTTCCTAGCTTCTTTGTTTTTTATTTCATTGGCCTAATAACTACTTCTACAACCTTAGCAGTCTCATACAACCAGAGATCTGCCCAGGGTGTAATAAAATTCAAATAACAAGAAAATGGTAATAACATAGACTGACAAGATTGGAACACCAATGACTATCAAATAGTCAGCAATGGTGGGAAAACAACACATCTGTGGGATTTTTCTTAATTTCTTTGTTAGGCTCCCAGATTTACACAGTGGCACATTTCTATATGTAACTTGTAAGGTCTCAGATAGCTGTCATGGGCATTTGTCGCATTGCATGGTTGTTTCTCAGTGGCGAATATGAGCTCACAAATGGGGCTGTGGTGTGTTATTGCTGACTTAGTTCTGCGTAATCAGGTCTTGGAGGGGCTGTATTTCTGTGACAGTACTAGATGCTGTTGCTTCTCGATTCAGGAAAGTAGATCTCAAGCTTCATCCTCTAGCCCTGCCTTACAGGTTTGCCTGCTTAGCAGAGTTGGAGAATGAGGTTGATTTTTCAGTTCTACCTCATTTTTGGCAAGAGGTCATACATCGGAATTTTCCCCCAACTGGTTGGATGTAGTGTCAGCATGTGGCTCAATAAACCATCATTATAGGGATAGCCAGGCTTGATGGATGTCTCATGTGCTTGTTTCGTTTTAAACAACTCTAAACGAAACTGTGTGTGAAATGTGGATGAAGGTAGTGCAGGAAAAAGATACATTCCCATAGCAGGGTGCATTTACAGGAAGTTAACAAAGAGATGATGGGAATGTGACTTCCCAGCCTCTTGGACATGAAGGATGATGATTCATGTGCACCACAAAGGAAACTGTGAAGAGAGAAGGAACATAGAGAAGGAAGAGGAGAAGAGAAGCAATAAGAGGAAACTATGGGCAGCTGGCCCCAGTTCTCTAAAAAAACTTTAAAAATCTCATAACTAAGATTTAGACATGAGCAATATGCCAGCAAAGGTAGAACCCTGGAAACTCACATAAAAGCCAGTAGCACAATACTTGGTGATCATTTTCTGTTCATTCTTTTTAACAAGCACATGATAAATAAAATCCATAAATAAACAATCATTCAATTACATATCATTTCATTATTTCAAAAGTAAAACAATTATGATTTGTTTAACCAAATCTAATAACATGGCTGAAGTAAGTTAATATACTAGAACAACTAGAATCTGTACATCTCATATAAAAAAGTAAAATAAATAATAATAATTGAGTTTTGCATGATTCCCCATCATTTCTAAAGTTTATCAAGTCTCTAAAATTTCAAATTTCAACCTGAATATTTTTTTGGCTGAAAATTGAATGATGTCACATTTGATGTCTGCATTTTTTTTCCCTGTTTTTTATAAGAATTTTGAAACCCTTATTAGAATCATGAAAAAACAGACTGGTAGAAATAGGTAATCCTAGTGGTAAAAATATTATCAGGCCCTGGAACAAACATTAGATATGAGATGAAGTTCTGCTATTTAAGATATTTTGACAAACCGTTTTAGCCCATGTGATTCCAAAGCTTCTCCAATTCTTTGTTTCACAACCATTCCACTTCGTAAGCCTGATGTATTGATCTGAAAAGAAAACAGATCAAACATAATCAGCTTCAAACCTAATAGATTCTTGCTCTGGTTCTAAACTGTAGAATTCCAAAGCCAAAAATGCCATAATTACTTATCTAATGCAGCCATTGAACAATGTGAATGGGTGAACTCCTCATGGAAATCTCAAGATAATTAGACCCCACTGTATTATTATTAAAAGAACAGGCCCCTCTGATTTATTTCTCTATTTATTTGATTGGAAACAGAACTGTATTAAATATGAACAAAAATACATGAGAGGGATGAGGAGTGCTTCCCATAGTTACAAAAATCTGATAAAGAATGGCTAAACTCTACCACAATACAAGAAGAGTTGGCCAATCAGTTTAGACTAAAAAAAGAAATACAGAGGCCTCTCCACAAGCCCGATCAGAACTCCTCTCATTGTTGTTCAGACCATTTTGTCTACACATAAAGGACCAATCAAGCTGAACAACATTAAAAGAAATGCATTTAAAAGATGTACAAGAAGCACAGACAGAGGAAGGTCCCTCTGATTTTATTGTGTGATATCCCCAATATCCCAGCTTTCTATATAAAACTGTGATGGTGAAGATATCCCACCTACATTTGTGCATGTTAGTTCATGGAAAATCGACAATTTGGCACCAGCAGTCAACAACAGAACCATGAAAAATGATTCAACGATGAATATACAATAATTTCAAAGCTACCTCGATAACACGAAAACCTTGCTCCTTTGCACAAGCATATATGGCGGCAGACTTCCCACACTGCACCAAACAGGAGTCCTCATGTTAACAGCAATATAAATACCTACATTTTTTTATAGGAAAAATAGAAGTAGTGCATATATATATATATATATCAAGGAGGCATCAACCGAGTGTCCCAAATGACTATATTGTTAGTATCATTTGCTGGCAAGACCAATCTTTGCCTAATAAAAATTACGAACAAATTTTGTTATTCATAAATCTTTACAACCAAAAGACCATAATGATATCCAAAAAGGGGACAATAAAAAATAAAAAATAGAAACTCATGGCAAACTACTAGGAGCATTGAAGATAACTGTTAGATATTGTACAGTCTTTTCCTTTATTGTCTTACTGTATTGTGGGTCCTATGAGTGTGTATATATATAAGTCCAATATGTAATGTAGTGTAGAGACTTCTTTTTCTGTGAAAATAATAAAATTAAGGATTCTCTCTTTTCTCTCTTCACAATAACAATACCAACAAATAGTTCATCACCCATGGGCAGAATAACATAAATTTGTCCACATGAAATGGTCAAGAAGACATTAATGTAACTGGAAAGTATGATAATTTTGAGCCATAGTCACATAGAGGAACCAGAAGATTATCAAAATTTCCAAAACAAAATCAACACATATTGGAGTTGAGATAAAGCATGCACATACCCCGACTGGTCCAGTAACTAACATAACATTCTTTAGGTCACTGCCTTCATTCGAGTCTGAGTCAGAATCACTTTCATAAAAGCCATTATCAGAATCTTGCATAGTGCATTTATCACCACAAGTGGCCTTTTTGCTAGATTGTGAATCCTTCTCATGCCAAAGATGTAGCCACTCACTCAAAAGCTTTATAGATTCACCATTGCCACACACCTATAGGGCCATGGCACCCAAGAAATAAAATGATGGGAATGATGCTTTTTTATTAAGCATTGAAGCATGTTCAAATAGACGAATTCTTCACAAAGATAAGATTCAAGATATCTAACCTCTATTGCCTTTTCTGGCTGATACTTATTTGTCCACAAGCTATCCTCTGGCTGATTGCCACAACCAAGATAGTACTGCATCATACTACATTCCAGCAGCACAGTGAAAAGGAAGTCACCAAACAGATATGATTATGCTGCATGAGAATGATGCATAGATATAAATGCATAAAATGACACATAACATAAGACATTCAAGGTAAAAGGGAGCCAAAAGAAGCTAAGAGACATCTGTCTCAAATGGCAACAAGATGGGGCGGCCCTATCCCAACCTCGCCCCATTAATCATAATCATTTCTCATTCCCGTCCTGTTTAAAAAAATAATCAGGTCAGGGTAGGTTTAACGGGTATGAGAAATTCCCATATCCACCCCCATTTTACTTTTATTTTTAAACTTTGTTTTACAAATTTAATTATATAAATTAATATATTTTATTAATAAATAAAATAATATAATTTTTATAACTTATTTTACTAAAAAATAGTTTTTTATTGCTATTATATATTAAAACATATAAAAAAATTCAAAATTATTTGTATGTGTGCGTGTAAATATATAGATATATATTTGGGACAAGAATAAGCAACATCCAAACCCAGCCTAGGTTTGGGGAAAAAATCTCAAACCCATTAAAAACCCGATTAGGCAAATCCCAAACCCATCATCCTACAAGGGGGGACAAAAAAACCCACCCCGTTGCCATCCATATCTCATAACGGCATCATGTGCACAAAAAGATAGAATAGCGCTTAGCAAAAATCAATGTTAAATACAAATTATAATATCAGCAACCAGATAAGATATTTAGAACTTTGTCTTGCCCTGCGCATAAACATCTCCTACGTACACAAAATTTAGAAAACACATCAAATAATTAACCGACTTATTATATGTATGTATATGTATGTGTATGTGTGTGTCTATATATACTTTTTTTTTTTATGAGTAAAAGCATATATACTCATCAAAAGAGCACCCAAAGGGGTCTACAGGTATACATTAGTATACAAGAGGGTCCCACCAAGGGACGAATAAAGAGAAAAAAGATAGGCAAAACAAAAACCCACCAGCACACAAAAGACTATACCCACCAACCCTCACCTACATCTCAGCCAAGTCAAAAAATCAACCAAGGATCGAGGCCTTTCATCAATGTATACATTTGACCAAGACCAAAGATTACAAATAAAGGAGGTTTTCATTCTTTGAGTTGAGAAGTCTTTGTTTTCAAAAGCAATGTAGTCTTTCTACACTAAATGATCCGTAAAAGGCTAAGAGGGGCCGCCATCGGTTGACAAGCCTCACAAAGAGCCTCCCTAAGAGAGGAGGGTCTTTCTAACGAACAGTGGGAATACCCATTTTTCGCCAACAATAGCTAAGAGGAGTTCCCAAATCACTCTAGTCTATGGGCAATGGACTAGCAAATGATCAACCGTCTCCTCCTCTTTCCCACAAAGAAAACATCTATTTGCTAAGGCCCTTCCCATCTTCTTTAAATTGTCAAGTGTTAAAACTTTGCCCCAAGCAAGCAAAAACCCACTTTCGTGGGAACCCAAGAATTCCAAATTAACTTATAACAGAACACAACATTTTCAGATTGATCCATATCCTTGAAGAGAAGCTTCACCGAAAAATTCCCATTTTTTGTCTCCTTGAAGAACATCAAATCTTCTTGACTCTCAATAATTTGCTTTCCTTGAATTGTATTGAGAAGAAAGAGCATCTCATCCAATTCTCAATCATTGAAAGATCTAATAAAGCGAGGGATCTATTCTCCTTCCTCCCTAGAAGAGTCCCACAGACCAGCCACCAACGCCTAGGGGTGTAACCGAACCAAACGGTTCGTGATCTGCCTGAGCCCCGCCTGCAAAAAGCCTGCTTGGAATCTCGCGCATTGTTGAACGAGCCGAGCCCAAACTCCATTTTTAGGTTTGTAGGCTAAACCAGGTCGAACCTAAGCCTGTTCTGCCTCAGAAAGTTCGCGAACAGTTGCTGGCCACCGCGAACAAAGTTCGTGAATACAAATTGCGAACGTGCCTGTGAACATGTTATTTAACAAAGTTTCAAGGAACAAATGCTAATGTTTGAGGAAGAATGTGCTCAACAAGCTCGAGATTATTTTGAAGTTATTATATGTTTGTTTTAAACATTATTCTTGAAATTTTAAAGATAATTGTAATTTTTTTACTGGTGTCGCAACTTTAGTTGGTTCGATATGTTAGTTATTATTGACAACTTGTCAGATACATAGTATTTTTATTATTTTTTTTAGATATCAGATATGATGCTAAATCATCAATTTTTTTTCAAGATCATAAACCAAACTCCTGAAGCAGGAACTCGAAGCGAGCTCCTGAAGCGAACTCCTTCGGGCTCTCAGCAGACCTTCACCAGAGCTCGCAAGCGAGCTCCTGAAACGAGCTCCTTATCGGGCTCATGGCTTGAGCCTAATCGAGACTCACAAGCGAGCAGGCAGAGCTATAATCAAGCAGGCTTTAAGCGAACGAGCCGAGCCAAGGCTGGTCTTGATGAGCTCGGCTAGGGCGTTCGAGCTCGAGGCACGGATTTTAAAAATAAAGGAACCCAGAGCCGAATCAGGAGCCCCTTCCAAAAATTCTGGTAGAATCAGGCCCTTCCAAAAATTTCTGAAGTAGAACTGAGCCTTTGATAGTCGAAACGGTTCAGGCTCAATTCTACCAGCGCCTCCTTGTTGTCGACCAAAGCATACGGGGAGGAAAATTATCTGAGAGCCTCCTCGCACGAACATCCTTCAATATGACCTTCTATCATTCCCAGCTTGACATGAAGAAAGATTGTATCCCATTCCTTTCTAATCTCCTTCGAACCTTGTCATAGCACCTTTAAAAGCCGCAAAAAGCCCGGCCTCACTCGTTCCTCCCCAATTTCCCTTAAATGACATTCCTCGATAGGGCAACCTTTTCATTTGCGAAGCGCGAATCCACTTTACATGGGCCACTATTGAGAATAGAAAGATCTTCTTCCCCCAGCCTTCATTCCTTTTGTTTTAGCATGGCTTAGTGGACCATAACAAGGTGAAACACATCCATATTACCTCCACCTCACAGAAAGTCTCTCTGAATCTATTCTAACCTTAGTCTAACCCATCTAGGGAGACGAAAAAGAGAAATGAAGTATTCTAGTAAGCGTGAAAAGGTGCTTCGAATGAGGGTTAACCTTCCTCCCTTGGAGATATACTATCTCTTCCACAAAGTTAGCCTCTTTCTAAAACGTTCCTCAATCCCATCCCACACAACTCTGGGGCCATGGGGCACGAGGGTCGATGGAGATGGAAGAGGCCCACCTTCTGACCAGGTTCAGGCTAAAGCATCTACATTTGCAATCCTTACAGCCAGATAATCTCTTTTATTCAAATTGATCCTTAACCCTGAGATAGCTTCAAACCACATCAACAACCAACTTAAGTACATCATTTGATCTTGATTTGCCCAATTGCCCCACAAAAGAGAATGGTATCATCCGCATATAACAAATGAGAGATAACCATCCCCTCCCCATTTATGCCACAAATGCTACAACCCGAAAGAAAGCCTTCTTCAACTGCTCTACAAATGAGATAGCTCAAAGTCATCATCTAGATCCACGAGTGCGGGTAAAGGATGCATGCCGAGCCGCCCAGAGCTTTAGAAAAAACCAAATGGAATATCATTCGTACATGCTTGGCACAAATATCATGCTTGGTTTCGGACATGTTGGGAGTGTAATAAAAAGTTAAATTGATTTTGAAAAAAATAAAACGAGAGACTTGGAATTAGTACTAAAATCAAGGTGAAGTGGTAATTCACCATAAGGACAGATGTCATAATATAAGAAAGAGCATATATCCAAGAGAATTAAGAAATTAATGTGTAAATAGAGAGAAAAGATTTAAGTAAATTGAGAAAATATAGTAAAATTGTTGGAATTGTTCGAGAGCTGAAAATTCCTAGATCTCGGATGGCGAAAGCGGCTGCGTCGTTGGTCGTCACCATGAAATCTAGTGACCAGAAAAGCTTCGGTCGGAGTGCGAGACAATCGGAATATTTTACACAATTTTCACGGGTGATAAATCGTGATGACCCCGGGAGCAGATTTTCTGAAAATCTCGGAAGTAGAAAAATAAACTGAACTAAGTTTATTTAAAATAAGTAAAATGAAAAGAAATAAAAAAATTTTCGGACGAACGGACCAGAAGAAGGTAATATGAGATATGTATTCAAATAATAATAATAATAATAATAATAATAATAAGAATAAATAATATAAATAAATAAATAAAAAGATAAAAAAACGAAAATAGCAAAAAGAAAAAGGGGAGGCTCGGGTAGAGAGAGAGAGTGAGTTTTTATTTTTATTTTCTCTCACTTCTCTTGATATGCGGAGTTTTAAACCAAACCGGGTGTCGAGCGAAACGAAAGTTCATGCTCGATGAGGGCTGCGTGAGTCTGCAGCGGGATTTCGAAATTCAAGTAAGTTTAGAAAATCCTAATTTTTCGAGGTACTTTCTCGAGATCTGACGTTAAGTGGTCGAGTGGTCATCTTAAGAGACAAAGTTATTCCCACGCATCCGCAGCTCGTGGGTACCAAAATCTTGAGTTTCGTGGCGCTCGAGAGAGGTAAAAATTTTCCACGCTGGGAATAAAAAGTCAATGACATAGAAGTTGTTTCGGGGCCCAGGAATGAGTAGTGTGATTTAGTCTAAGATTGGTAGAACTAAATGTTAGAAATTTTTGGAATTTGGATTTCGAATGATAGGATATATTGAATGATATAAATTAGATAAAGAGAATAAAATATATATGAATATATGATATGATATGAATATAGATGAATAGTATGAATATAGGAATATATAGAATGAATATATGATAGAAATCACGTGAGATTAGGAAGTATCACGATTAGGCAGCCAGCGTCATAAATACGCAATTATAGGAAAATAGTTACATATGGTAAATATTTATGAATACGATAAATTGAAGTTAAAGATATATAAGAAAAATCACGAATCTGGAAATATATGGTTGTAAATACTCGCGCCTTGATTCTGGGAATAACAATGGTGTCGAGAATATGAGATATCTCGCGAACATAAAATACACATGGATTATGCCTTAGAGCACAGTAAAGGGATAGATAGGCATCACTATGAAGGATATAGTTCTTTGCGGCATACGATTCTACGGATATCGAGTCCGTTTGGGTCGATGAAAGCGTAGATCCGTTTGGATCATTATATAGCGGCCCCGGATTTGGGTCATAGGATAGAAGTCATTATGCCGTCTCTGCGGTGATGTCTGGCCAGTGCGTACGGATCGGCCTGTGCCGTGCGGTGATAGTACGCAGTTTTATCGATTATTTCCGTATCTAAAACTTCTAAGGTATTTGCGGATATGAAACCTAAAAGAAAATGGCTGATATATCTGAATGAAATGTATAGAATATATGACATGATATGAGGCGTAAGCAGCTCTTGTCACGATGATAGTATCTGATTCTGAAACGAAGTAAAATGCAAGATGATAATTATATGACGTATGGCGATATATGAAGAAAGTCAAAGTAAGAGTACATAGTACTATGAGCAGAGCAATTATATGAAAGAGAAAGTATATGACAAGTATAAATCTGAGAAATAAAAATTATCGATAGCCCGGAAATGTATATGATAGATAAAGTATATGAAAAGCATATGAAAGTACGAGTATATGAAAAGCCTGTTATATGAAAATCATAGGAAAGTATAGTATATGAAAAGCGCGAAGATGAAAATATAGGAAATGCGATATGACGATTATAAGATGAAATGAAAGTATATTAATAAAATATGCAGTACATGAAATCACATTCTTTATTGAATGACAAGCAGACGAGGTTCCTCTCGAATCGTCATGAATATCAATTTATAGTCTCAGTAAGCATAAATACAAAGTATATGGCAATCTGAATCGTATAAGAAAATATATGATAAAACAATATGTAAGAAATGAATAGTATATGGGCGTGTAGCCACTACATGAAAGGAGACATGATATAGGTACAGGATAAGAAATGATATATGTAATAGTACATAGAATGTAATAAGTCATAGAACTAAAAGATGAAAAATACTAGAAACGGATAAAAGACATATGAAAGCATTTGAATAAGCTTGCGACGATCAATGTTATTTATCGTCCATGTAAATGTTTTCCAACTAAGCGTAAAGCTTATACGGGTTTTCTGTCAGGTGTAGGTCTAGCGAAGACAAAGATAGGACGGGGATATCGCGTCGTGACATAGGCCATCTCGGAGATAGGTGCTCACCGTAACATTCGCGATCTACGATTTTATATAAGAGTTTTGTAATAGTGAAATTGTAATAGTACAAGTAAGGGACTCTACAGTATATGTGTATAGAATATAATGAATGCCACTATGGTGGTATGTATAATGTATATGTAAAAAGAATTTTGTTATTAAATTGTGCATATGAATGAGAACGAGGGACGGGTGTCGATACGAGAAAGAAAAGGTTAAAGTCTCACTCACGAAGTGTGACACCTAAACGACACCCCTTCGGGTGTCGGGTTGAGGCGTCACATTCTGCGTTGAAAAAGATGTCGTAGAAATACATGCGTGCTTATCGGATTAACCATTTACGCGAGCCCCATTTTTTCCATTACTTGAAGCAAGAAATCGGTTAGTGTTGTAGATTTTTTCTACATCTAATTTAAACCCTTTCTCCTTTCTTCTTATCAAAAAATCATGCTCATTTGCGATTAGGGCGCATCAAGATACATCATCCTCACTACAAACGCATTTTAGGATGTAAACCTGACGACCCACCGACCTTTTTCAGCCTATTTGCAAGCACCTTTGCCAAAATTTTGTATAAGCCCCCCACCAAACTAATTGGCCTAAAGTCCTTTATATCCACTACATTCTCATTTTTGGGAACCAACACTAGAAAAGTTGAGTTAAGGCTTCTAACAAACATGCTATTCTCATGAAATTCTTTGAAGAAACCCATAATTTCCTCCTTAACAAAATCAATCCCAACTGAATTGCCAAAAAGCTATGGAAAAACCATCCGAGCCTAGTGCTTTGTCCCCATTCAGGTTTGATAACACTGTAAAAACCTCTTCCACATTGAAAGGGTCTTCGGTTGTGACATCTCTTCGATTTCCTTAAAGCTTTCGGGCCGTGTACGAGCACAAATACCAGGA
Organism: Tetrastigma voinierianum; assembly: GCA_016808115.1. NCBI lineage: Eukaryota > Viridiplantae > Streptophyta > Magnoliopsida > Vitales > Vitaceae > Tetrastigma > Tetrastigma voinierianum. Next base: position 184,890 of record JAEQBH010003899.1, on the reverse strand, counting down.
TTCAGAAAGAGTCATATAGAGCACCCTCAAGACTCCCTCCTAATGTCTTTGCTTCCTCTTCAAACTAAATTCCATTGATTTTGATTTTCTTAATAAAGTTTCTTCTCCCATGAGAATTAGCCATTTTATGAAGAAAAAAAAAAATGTACTTCTATCTCCCTCCTTTAACCAAAGTTCTTTGGCTTTTGCCTCCAAGACACTTCCTCCAGAAGAGACCAATATTTGTAGTCCTCTCTAGCCTGGTTTCTCTCCTCTGTTTCCTCTAAAGTTAACAGGTTGTCCTTCTCTTTAACATCCCAGTGATTGATTCTGCTCAAGCACATCACTTTTTTCACCTCGACTGCGCGAAAACATCAGCATTCCAAATCTTTAGGATTCCCTTAAGAGCTCCTAACTTTTCAGCCAAAACAAAACTGAAGGAACCCTTGAAGTTCAGATTCTGCCACCAAAGTCTCATCATATCCTTGAAGCCATCTGCTTTTAGCCACATATTTTCGAAACGAAAAGGTATAGGGCCCATCCTGATAACCCCATCGACATGATTAATGGTGATCGAAATGAGTTGGCGGCGTGTGGATTGAATAACATGCGTTGGAGTGAAACTTCTGTCATTTGATACTAAAGGCAGTCAGACAGAGCAATTTTGCTACCTCCCCTCTTGGTAAAAGGGCCCCCTTGCAAGGGGATATCTTTAAGCTCTAGTTCTTCTATGACTTATGAAAAGCATCTTATAGATGAAGACATTCTTCCCCCTTTCCTACGTTCACAAGGGAAACGAACCACATTAAAATCACCACCCACACACCAAGGAATATTCCACAGACCTCTAACAGAACCCAATTCTTCCCAAAAGGATTCCCTACTATTTTTCCACTACAGGGCCATAATATATACGTGTGGAGAAATGTTTGAACCACATGGAAAAAAGTAATGAACAGAATTGCTTTTAGAATGCCAATTGGTTTCACACAGGTGGATACAAACAAACAAACATATATATATATATATATATAAATCTTATGCATAAAATGATGATTGAATGAAAATCACACATAGACCAGTTGTAATTCCATAAGCATTTTAAAACCACAAATGAAAATCTCAAAACCTTTCTAGTCTGTTTAATGGGGAAAGTTTAATTATTCATAGTTTTGATGTTTATATCTAACTGTTTTCACAAGTCATGAAATTGACAAAGAAGATTTGCTCTTTGTTATAACATAGAGGAGAAAATTAGATCATAGAATGTACTAAACACTGCATTACCATGCATAAAATTTAAGCATAAAACGTCCACTTGATATTTTTAAACTAGACCAGCATGTTTTTGGTTTTTTCACTTACCTGATGGAAGAACCGTCTACAAGCAACATAAAAGACCTGTTTTTTTATACACATAAAAGACCTGTTTTTTTTATGGATGTTTGGAAAAGACCAGTTTTTTTTATGGACGTTTGATATTTTCAAACATCTAAATGCATAATCAAGTGCTTAGTTCAAGCCAACTGAAAATGCACGATTAAAAATCCACATGTCTACAATTAACAAGAGACGGTCAGGACAAACCCAAAGGGCAAAGCAAAAATACAGATTATCTAAAGGAAGCCAAAGCACACATGGATGACAAGAAGATTTTTAAAATAAGAAATCCTAACCTCTCCTCTTTAAACCTACTCGGCAACATAGCATCCATGTTACTCCCACAACCAGAATGCCCAGTGAAGAATCCACTATGGTTTCCTCCTTGGTTCTGCCAGTATTGCATCAGCACATGGTGACATAAACAGAAAAACAGCAATGATAGAAACAAAAACTCTGATGATAGGATCAAAAAATCCTAGGAGGGATGAAAAAGGACAGAACACATCTAATTTAAAATAAGAGATATGTACCACTTCCAGGTTTTTTGATAGGTGATGGTATGTCAGTTGCTTGTTAGCTGACATGGTAGAGCATGGTGCTGGTATTTCATTCAAATTTAGCTGAATAGGACGTTGATCCAGAGACTCCTCATTATCAAAATATGATGCTCCAGTGGAATGTGAACCATTAAGAAAGTTATCAAAATCTAAGGATGCTGCAGAGCTTTCAAATACTGATGAGGAAAGACTTTCTAGAGCAAAACTGGTTTTGACAATGGATCTTTCACAAAACACCCAATTTTTCCAATCCACTGACACATCATCATCCTGCAAAAGCAATATTTTGAATTTTACTCCATGAGAAAGAGGGTTTCTGACATCAAAGTTTGCTATTATTAATGGAATTCCATATGAGCAAAGACATGCTATAAATTTTTATGTGCAAAAGTAAATATAGCAAAACTAGCATACCGGAATCCCTTCAAACACATGAATAGGACCAAAAGTAATGTTTTTATCCCTTTTTGCAAGCAAGCACCCTTTGTTCTCTGGGTCAGTAGTCTCTGTGCATCTCTTACCCACTTTCCATGATGAGAAAAAGGGATGTATTTGCTTCCCCGCAAACATTCTTGAAATTTCCTGATAAGATGTAAAATAAAACAAAAGATATAATAATATTAAGTTATGCCAAAGAAATCCAATGGCTTTAAAGCAAAATTCTCAAATTATGGCAATTTTATAAGATTATGATTAATTATAAAAACACATAAGGAAGATATCAGAGGCAGACATATAACATCATTAATCCATTTATTCTTACCTTATTGACTAACTACAGTAAAGCAGAAATCAGACGAACAAACATCTTTGATCTGAATATCTTAAAATCAGGCGGAAAGAAATGACATGACACTAGAACGAAAGGACGGGACATGAAACAACGTGTTTGAACAAATACTCGATCTCTGAATGGGGATGTGACAGTTCACTCCAAACCAGATCAGATCAAATATTTTCTTGTACATCGACCTCTTCCAATGTTGTTCTATTTCATTTGATGATTTCTTTGCAACATTAACCTTGATGGCACATATTGTGATAACATGTTTTGATATAGACTTTATTATGTCAGGACAGTGGACCAGTGGATCTAGGAATCAGAATATAAAGCCTAACCTCAAATAATAATTCAGAAATAGTAATTACAAGTCAACAATGCCCTTAAATACCAAGTGCCAATCATAGTTTTTGTTTGACTGCAAATTTGAAAATATATTTTTTAAAAATCATAACAGTATTTCAAGGCTAGAGAAACACAATTTAACATAAAGATGAGGAAATCAGCATACTAGGCAAATGTTTTGAAGGTGAACAGGTATCATCATTTCCTTCATCTGAGTTGATGCATTGCTGCTTTTTTTGCAGTCTTCTTGAAGAAACTTTTACAAAGAAATCAGACCCTACAAAAATTTAAAAAATACTCTAGAAGTCTAAAACAAAATATTCCAATGATCTGGAGTCCAGGAAAAAAAAACTCATGAGGAAAAAAGAAAAGAAAAAAAAGGAGTTTGGTATTTACTTACCATCGGCAACTGGGGAATCTTTGTCATCCACCTTCATACTCTGAGCCTCTTTGTCATTTAGCGAAGCCTGTTTATCGATATTAAGATAGACAAATCCTTTTTTGATGAATATATTCTGCTTTTACTAATCAAAAAAAAAAAGATAGACAAATCCTGCTGCATGTAAGATCTACCATTTGGAGGAAGAATAGGCAGTGATAACAACTCATTCACAAAGTGGATTCCAAAGTGTCAAAGAACTACTCATCAACACTGCTTTCACACATTTTGAGTTTCGAAAAATAAAATAAACTAAAATAATAATAAGAAAGATGAGAATAAGAATCTAGCTTACTGATATATTGCATGTCTATCTTTTCCATCCCAAGGAGAGTAGCTATGAGATTGGAAAAGACACATAGTGGCTTTCTATGGGGAAGGGGAGTTTCGACTCACAAGCCTCATTTGGTAAATTGGTCTATTTGGGTGCATGGAAAAACAAGAAAGGGGTTTGAGCTCAAAAATGTATCCATCTTGAACAAGGCATTATTGGGAAATGGTCTTAGAGATTTGTAAGTGAAAGGAACCCACTCTGAAAACTTATAGAAAAGTATGGGCAAGAAGAAACAAGGTGGTACACTAAAGAAGTGGAAGAGGGAAATGAGTGTAGGTGTGAGGAAGACAATCAGAGGTGGATGGGAGATGCATAAGGAGAGAATAGGGTTCAAAGTTGGAGCCTGCAAAAGTTTTGGATAGATGGGTAATGCAAGGCCACTTATTTGAGAAAACCATTTATAGTTTTTTCTTATCAAAGCCTCCTCAATAGAAACTTAGGTGGATGACATCTTGGATGGTGATAGTTGGGGCCTTGGCTTTGTTAGATATTTGCATTGCTAGAAGATTCAAGTGCTGGAAGTATCTTTAAGATGTATGTTTTTTAAATAAGAATGGACTCTAAGGACGCTACAATGTGGCTAGGGTCAAGGAATGATGTCTTTTTTTTATAGATAAAACCATCAAAAAGAGTATATTAGAGGAAAAGGGATGAGGCAAAATAAAAGTATAAAAGGCACCAAAAAAGAAACGAAGCCGGAGGAAGAAAAACATACCAGCCCTAATAGTGACCAAGATCAAAAATCTAACACATTCATGGCCTCAGGTACACAGTTAGTTTGTTTCCAAGACCAAAAAGTGAAAATCAGAGAATTCTTCATCCTTTGGGTTGAAGGCACCATATCCTCAAAAACAGCCCCATCCCTTTCTCTCCAAATTGTCCAAAACAAGCATAAAGGGGCAGTCATCCAAACTTTCTTCAAAAACATTTTGGATGAGGGATCTTTCTAGCCTGCCAAAGTATCCTTTATGGAACAAGGGAGGACCCAGCTTACCCCAAAAATGGTAAAACAGTAAAAATGAAGGCCCAGAGGTTGTAAACCTTAGTGCAGTACAGCAATAGATGATCCAAACTCTCCTCTTCCTTACCGCACAGTGGGCATCTACTAGCAAGGTGTCTTCCCCTTTTCTTGAGTTGCTCCATTGTCAAGACCTTACCCCAACAAGCTTCCCAAACAAAGAAACTAACCTTTGGATGGATACAGTTGTTCCAAATCAATTTTCTAAGAAAGTTCTCCACACTCCCTCCCATGAGCTCATCATATCAGGACTTAATAGTAAAAATGCCACTCTTGGATAGGCTCCAGACCAAGTTGTCTTTTCTGTCTGGATTTAATCTTTCAACTTGGATAGTGGCCAAGAGGTTAAGCACATCATCAATCTCCCAATCATTAAAGACCGCAAAAAAATTAGATTCCATCCCCCCTCTTCCGTAGACCAGTCCCAAAGATCTACTAGATAAGCATCCTTTATCGCAACCACTAAGTAAACATTGTGAAAAGTCTCACTTAAAGATTCCGTTCCACACCAAATGTCTTTCCAAAAGCGAACACGTTTCCCATCACCAACAACAAAATTACTGAACTACTTTAACACTGCTACCTCCTTACTAATATATTTCCACAAACCCACACCAAAAGCACCGTTGCCATTTTTTGTGAACCAACCCCCCTTATCCAGACCATATTTAAGGTTGATAATGTTCTTCCACAGCGGGCGGTCCTCGATTGCGAACCTCCAAATCCATTTGGCAAGAAGGACTTTACTTAGAGTCCCAATGCATTTAACACCCAAGCCTCCCCAGTCCTTGTTGGAACAGATAATCTTCCACTTCACAAGGTGAGTTTTCCTCTCAATGGCCCCCCCTCCCCAAAGGAAATCCCTCTGAATGTTCTCAAGTCTCGTTTTACCTTTCTTAGGATCCTCATGAGGGACAAAAAATAAATAAACATATTGGACAATGTACTCCTAATAAGAGTTATCCTCCCACCTTTTGAAATGTATTGACGCTTCCAGATAGCTAACCTCTTCCGGTATCTCTCTTCAACACCGTCCCAAACGGATTCCACCTTGTGATTGGCACCCAAAGGTAAACCCAAATAGGTCATGGGGAGCTCACCAACCTTGCAACCCACTTTCCTCGCCAGGCTCTCAACATTTCCCACTCTTCCCACTAGAAGAATGGAACTCTTTTCCAGATTTATCCTTAAGCCAGAGGTTGCTTCAAACCACATCAAAGTCCAACTCAAGTAAGACATTTCCTCCCCATAATCCTTGCAAAAAATAAGCGTGTCATCGACAAACAACAGGTGCGAAACACAAACCTCTTGTCCCCTTCTTGACTTAAACCTATAACCAGACAAAAAATCCCCCTGCACAACCCTATCAATGAGTCTGGACAGAGTCTCCATTCCCAGCACAAACAACTAGGGGATAGAGGATCCCCCTGCCTCAACCCCCTCGAGCATTGGAAAAAACATGCAGGACTTCTATTTACTTGCACCGAGAAAGAAGCTAAGGCAACATCTTCTCAATTAAATCTTTTTACTCCTCTCTGACTTGTAGGGGAGTAGAATCTTTCTCTCAAATCATAGTTTGTAATTTTTGGGTTCCAATGAGAGTTGGCTCTATTGCTTGGGAAGCTACATGTGCTAGGATTTTGGCTTTAAATCAGTTTAAAAGGAGGGTTTGCAAGATCCCTTATGGTTGTTACATATACAAAGAAGATGAGGAAACGAATAATCATATTCTCCTTCATTGCACAAAAGCTCCCAATTTGTGGCTGTTGAATTTTGCTTTGTTTGGTGTACAGTGAGTCGTGCATTCTTTGATTATAGGATTTCTCTCAAGCTCGATCATAGTTCTTTTGTCAGAGAAAAAAAAAAAAGAACCTTCCATGATTGAAGAAACTTAAATCAAACAATTAAAAAAATATCTTTACTTTTTCAGGATTAGGTTAAAATTGTACATTAAGGACAACTCTTGGTCGACGTTATGATCTGTGGATTGGTTAGGCTCTATATAAGGCACGTTTCCTGGTTTCTTTGTTTTTGCATCTCCTTATGGGTCTTGTGTCTACTTTGTATACATTGTGGACATTCAAGACATTCACCCAGCTTAAATCTCATCAGTGCGACTCTTGCAGCGAACTCTCAACTTCCTCAAAGTGAACCTTCAATGCCCAACGGTTCCCATTGATTTGCGGTTCTTTTCTTTACCTCTGATCCCTTGCTCTACTCTTCTTCTCGCTACTATATGGTGTTGCTTAATTCACTAATGCAACAAATACTTAAATGCAGATGGACTCACAAAGTAAAAGCAAATTCCGCATATTAGAAGAGGTTGCGTAATTAAACAAAATTAAGCCAACTAAACACCTTTTTCGAAGCTCTAGGTCGAGACATTCCATTTCTCTTTGGTATCCTCTTCTTCTTGCCCTGACTCCCGCAAAACTCCTCATTCTGGTCTTCTTCTCCTCCATGGGCACCAGAGTCTTTCCCTTCCCTCGATGGGCTCCCCGAGTCCTTGAGGCCTGTGCTGAAACAGCGTCTTCTGAATCAACCTCCGGCGAACAGTTTGCGATTCTGGCGACCCCAAATCACCGCCATTGTCCTCGACGACCGGCTTTTCTTGCTCGGCCGAACAGTCCATGGCGATTGATTAGGGTTTTGATGTTGGATGAATTAGGGTTCCGATGAAATTAAAAGTTACCGGGAGAGAGAGCGTGTTAGCTCTGACTCGTAAAAACAAATAACAGAATCTGATCTGCGAGACTGAAAGATATTGGAGGGAATCAGGAAGCCGTTCCCGCCTAGGAATGGGGATTTAGTTGGTACCTTCATTTTTTATATTTAATTATATAATTAATAAATCATTTTATTTCTTTAGCGGGAATCGTGATACAAATAACTTGCCCGGACCCTAAACTTTACCCAACCTCCGCTTATTTTCAAATTCAGATTTTTTCGGGTTTTTAAAATTTTAAAATTAAAAAGAAAAATCATTTTTTAGTTTTTTCAAATAAAATAATTGTATTGATTAATACATTTATATAAACAAAAATACCAAATAGTTAAAAATTATAAACTATTATATAATATGTCAGATTAATATAGCGTAATATATTTATTAAAAACACGATTTAATATATTATAATACGTAGGCTGAAGTTATGTAATTCTTAATGATGTCGATTAAAATGTTTTGCCCGAATCACTTATGCACTAATAAAATATTGTGTGAAGACAATAAAAAATAAAACGTTGTATCTAAGTATTCCTTGATAATTTTTAAATATCTTAAATGCATTTAAATATAATTTCTATATTTCCAAAATAAATACACGACTTGCAGTTTCTTAACATGCTAATATACAAATGATTATAAGATATAAATAATTGAAGTTTTAAGTTTTATGCGCTTATCAATTGGTGAATGTTGGTTGCATTATTTGGAATGAGGATGCGGCTCTTTGTCATGTGACATCTAAAATAATCTCTGGCTGCTTCTTACCTGCGGAGACTGAGGCTATGGCTTTGTGCGTTGCCCTTGCATGGATCCATAAGCTGAACCTTTGTAATGTTATTCTCGAGTTTGACTATAAGGTGGTGGTCGACACGTTCCATTCTTCTTGCCCGAACTATTATGAGTTTGGTTTTCTGGTGTCAAGGTGCAAGTTTTTGGCCTCATTGATCCAAAACATCTCTATTGTCTTTGTTAAACAGCAAGTTACTATGGTAGCTCACACCTTATCTAAGGCTGCTTCTTTTTTCGTTAGCCGTCTTTTTAGCCCAAGGCTCCCATTTTCCTTGTGGATGTCCTAATCGTTGATCTTCATGGTTAATAAAGTTGCTCATTGCCCAAGCTTTTTTCCTATAAAAAAAAAAAATGTATGCGCTCATTTGTCATCGATTTCCCAAGGCGCTTATTTAGTAGGTATAAAATTTTTATTTTACTATTAGCTTTTAACAAAGGAAAACCTTAGCGTTTGAATTACGATAATTAAACCAAACAAATTTTGTGAAATAAAATGAATTATTATTTTATTTTATATATGAATCGAAAGCGTACCACGTGTTGTTTTTCGTATTTTGAATTAAATCGAAAGCGGGATTTTGTCGATTGGGATAAAAAGCAACGTGGGATTGTGGTATTTTATTAACTTCTTAAACTTTTCGTCTTGAAACTTTGATTTGCGTTTATTTTCGTGTTCCATGGCAGGATTATGAGTTTCTTGCGCATTTAAACAATTTTAAATTATTTTCGTTAAGCAGCTTTGATAAAATTGTTTCAAGCGGATTTTCTTGTGTTATTTGATCGAATTAGTCTGAAACAATATTTTAAAAATGGCCAAGATTATAATATATTGAAAATTTTCATATTTTGAATTTTGGATATAGTTAAAAAAATTCGTGAACGGAACCTAAAACATTTGAAATAGTGCATACAATATTAAAATATATAGTAGCGTAATGGTTAAATATAGTATTTTAAAACTGAATAAAATTAACTATTTTAAGATATTTATCCTTTTTTTAATATTTTAAAATATTTAACTAAAATTTGTATTTTACAATATTTTGTTCTTATTTTAAGTTTTTTTTTGTTTCCTTTTAAATACAGGTACCATCAAAAGACACATTTATTTATTTATTCCAAATATATATTTCACACACAGAATCTTTAGATAACTTTACATTTAAGAATATCTCAAATTTATTTTAAAACAATGTATTTCCAAGATAGATTGTCCAAGGCAATCTTCAACAAAAAACGTGCAAAAAAATTAATTAATTTTTTACTTCACAATATTTTAAAATATTTACCCTTTTAATATTTTAGAAAAGTTAAAAATATTTAAACACATGAGACATGAAAAGCGTTTTACCTTTGAGATTTTTTATTTGTTTCAATTATATTTTGGTTTAATCAACAGAAAATAAAGGGAAAAAAGTAGAGTGAAAATATTGTATTTAATTGTATTATAAAAACTATAATACAATTAAAATTAATCAGAAACATTTACAAATTTTCATGACCTTTTTATTTATTTATTTAATATGCATATATTTAAAAATTTTTAAAAAAAAACAATGCTCTGTGTTCCAAACCGGCACTATTAAAAAATGCCGCAATTAAAGAAATTGGTTCCGCATAAGGAAAGTGAAACAAAAGCAAAACGGTGTTCACTGTTCACATTTCACTGTTCCCTACACATTATTACAATAAATAAATAATACATTTATTTTTTAACTTAAAAAATTGGATGCGAAAATAATGAATTACAAGGTTAATAAGAAGGAACTTTATGAGTTTTAGACCAAACTACTGTATTTGAAAAAAATAATTCTAAAATTAGTTTGGGAACGAAAATAAGCTCTATGGAATTGTGCGTAATGTCGTTTATGCGTAGATAGCGATGAGTGGATTTATCGAATCTTCCAATCTGCATTTGTCGTAGACGGCCAGCGATTGCAGCAAAAATGGGAAAAGCTTTAAAAACGAAGTTGTCCCAGCAATTAGGGTTTTTTCCTATGCTGCCCCTCTCCGATGTCGAAGACGAAGACAGTTGCTCCTCTCCGGTGTTGAAGACGATGGCATTCCTGTTTCATCCAATATTCAATGAAGATGAGTGACATTTTTATGATGATCCAACGATTGTGCCACTTGAGTCAATAAAACGCATAGGTAGTGGACGTCCTAAATCAACTTTGTTGCATAATAAAATTGACATTAGGGAGGGGAAAACATTTATCACATGTGGATTGTGCAAACAACCAGGTCACAATCGGTGATATTGTAAGAATATAAATCAAGTTCAGTAAATACATCAATCATGTATGTGTCTATTTTAATTTATCGTCGTTGTAATTAGTACTTCCATTAATTATGTTGATACATTATCTCAAATGTGTTTTATTAATATTTATACTGCCTTTCAGACATCCAGGTTATAGATATGGTGCTCAGAGGACATCATGATGCAGATCACTTGGATCCATTTGTGTTGGTATTGCAAGACAGACATGAGTCACACTTAGTAGATACAGAACATGTATATATTTTATTACTTATCGAATAATATTTATAGTTGCAACATGTAATTTATATAAGCAATTATAAAATTTTGTTTATTCATTTATTGTAATTTCAGGAAGTACTCTACCATTGACAGCATATGAAAGCCTTAATGCGTATGTGGAGGATGGATACACACATTCATCCATACGTGATATGCGCGAGATTTTATGGTGTATACCGCTTGGGCCACATCATGATCGATTGATCACTTATCACTTGTCTCGTCGAGAGATGACGTCCCGAGACACACACCTTTCATGTGCCCGTCGGAGATATGACGATCACGTTATAGGATGTTGCTATCATCATTGGCCTCCGTATCAACGGACCAACAGTCACTGGGACATGTGTGCTTGATGTCTTGGAGTTGTGCAAGGATCTGTTCGATGTCACCCCACTCGCTGATGCTCTCAGAGGATTAGCTATCTCATCACAGTGGTTATGTGACGATTATCCGCCACGGCCCGATCGCGGATCAGGCCAGCTTCAGGCGTGGTGCGCGTGGTTCATCTTGCGATGAGATCCTTAACGTTTTGCGGGCTGATAAGGAAGTACATGTTCATCTGTGCTTTCTCCCACTACTAAGAGATTTGACACATACTGCGACTTATAGTTGGGGTGGTGCAATATTAGCACATACATATCTCGAGTTATGTCGAGCCAACTTAGATCGTAGACGCGGTATTAGCGGTTGTATTACACTTATACAGGTATGTAATTTTTGTACATGCATTAAGTATCTGTAATAGCATCCGTTAGGTTCGCTACTTTATGCTTATTTTATATTCAGCTATGGTCTTGGGAGATACTTCACGTGGGGCAACCCGATTTTGGGTGATTAGTAGCATATCTAGCACCCACTTAGTCCTCGTACCTTAAATGATGATGATGGAGTGTAAATGGTGAGGGTTTGGTAGAACTCGGCGATGGATTACCAGTTGAGCTTGCCGTTGAGCTAGGGCCAGAGCCAGCTCTTCCATTGGGGTGTAGGTGGAGAGTACATTTGACACAGGTGCATAACTCATCTGATGTACTCCTTCTATATCGAGATCAGCTAGATGCACAAACCCTTGATCGAGTAATGATATATGTAAAAGTAAATGGTTCTATAGTAATTTCATTCATATTCACATAAAAGTTTTGATGTCAGAGTCATAAATGTGTAAGTCTTATGGAAGTCATACGTCCGAAGGTTGGTTGACTAGCCGGATGTTGTAGCTAATCGGAAGATCGCGACGATGTCGCGCATTTTATATGTTTGAGACTATTGGTGACATACGTCGGAGTGAAGTCTTACGCGGGTTTGAGACTCTGACATAGGATACCTTCATCTTACTCTTAGCAAAATGATAGCTAATATAGTGGATGCCGTGGGCGACAGGAGATATTAGGCTGACGTGTCGTCTCTTCATTACATTCTGCTGCAGGGATCGTGAAGCGACTGGGAATCATCACTACACACCCCTATGGTGGGTATGATGGACTTCCATTATCCATATGTCTGCGTTGAGCATCATCGTATGGCGTTTATGACACCACCATTAATAAGGATGATCTGAGTTCCGTATTAGCCGTGTACTAGGTTTTGGTAAGTTAGGGTTCTATGTTTCTAAAGTGTTTTCCAAATTTGAATAAATAGATTATGTATTTATAATTATTTGGTTGGATTCGTTAGATCTCACATCATTGAGGTGTGTGATTCTTTCGCCATCTTACCCAGGTTTGGTGTCTGACTACATCATATTGTTATATCAGGTGTTACACTAGATCGGAGAAAAGCATCGCATCGTCGACTACGATCAGGAGACATCTGCATCATATGGACCATCCATTAGACCTCCGGTGTCATCAACTCCAGTACGTAAGCAACCTATTCGAGGTAAAGGGAGAGGGAGAGTTGATCGCGAAGGTCGTGGTTGAGATGGTGGGCGAGGTCATGGTCGAGATGGTGAGGGCGGTCATAGTACACCTGAGTCGATGCCGACATTGCCTACTTTGATACCCCATGCCCACCCGTCACGGAATGTTTTTATGCCCCACACCTTGACACATCACCTTCCATACCCCGGACACTTACGCATCTTTAGCATGTATAGGTGTCGCTAGAGCCCGACCTCCATATGATTAGATATCACCTTATCGTGTTTTGCTTTATCATCCTACATTTGCCCGTCGGTGCGCGTCAACTTTCCTTGTATCGAGGTTTGGTCGACACCATTGGCGACCGATTGCTCTGCATCATCGTCGATCTTGTCCAATCGACTCATCGGCTCCATAGCTCAGATTAGATCGTCTGGAGTTCCTATTGATCCAACAAGTTGTGTGATACAGGCGTCATCACAAGAAAAATATAAGGCAGCCACAGCATGGAAGTTTCATTGATATATATTGATATTTTTATATATTGATATTTGTATCTGATGTTTTAATATATTTATATGATTTGGTTTTATGCATGGAAGTCTTAATTAGTAGGTGTTAAGTGACTAGTGTGGTTATGCTTTGCTATCATTCTTTGATAATTAGAAGACGATTGTCTTTGCCCGATATCTTAGTTTATAGTCTTTGTGTTTTTGTTTATTTTGTACTTAGCTCTTGAAGCTATTGTTGTATACATCCTAGCTACATTTGGGGTTGCTCTATTGCTGTTTCATTGAGCTCCCTTTGCTTATTAGGTATGTAAAAAAAAAATCAAACGACATAGCTCCATGACATTTGTTTCATTGGAATTATATAGTTAAAAAAATGTATTAATATTATAAATTCAAAAAATTTAGTTATCAATTTTATTTACATATTTTAGAAATATTATTGTGGATATTTATCAATCATCTTTACAAAATTATAAAGAAATATTAAATAATCCATCATGTGGCTTTCCTATGACCTCATCATCTTTAGGTCGGTATTTACTTGTTCAATAAGTTAATATTACATCAAATACTTATAGTACTCTAGTTGATAAAATTATATCTAACTTATTATATTTAGTACTCAAAATACGTAATACAATTTATATAGGTTATTAAACCAAAATATGAAAAATGGTATCAAATATAAAATAATGGAATGAAAGTTGAAATGCCCATACAACGGCATTTGAATTGGCCTAATGTCGCTGCCTCGATTAATGACATTTGAACTTGCCAAATTACCGCTATTTGTGATAGCGGCATTTGAATTCACCTAATAGCCCTTTGCCTCCAGTTAGCAACGTTCTTGGTAATTATTTTGGCATCCAAACTAATTTAATCATTTTTTTTTCAAACGTATTATTTCCGTCTAAAACTTGAACTTTAGCCTCCTATTTTTCTTAACTTTTTTGTATATGATAACTTATTTTCTTTAAAGGATAAGAGATAATTTTTTGGTAACTTATATTTTTTTGTGATTTAGACGTTACCTTAGTGCGTTAATGGTTGTCGTTATCTTCGCGCGCGTGATTGTATCATCTCAATACAATGTATTGGTTTTTATCGTTATGATGTGACGTTTATTTGTATTTAGATAATTCAAACGAACATAATATATATGATCATAAATAATAAATTAAATCAATTATCATTAATATATTATATAACTAAAGTTATATTTATTATAATCATAATAGTAATATCAAATATATATGTTAAATTATCAAATATATAGACTTTTACTCAATTAATTATGTTATTAATTTAAATATTATTTTAATATTAATAGTTTTTAAATATTTTAATTATATATTTATATCGATGTATTATTATCAAAAAAAAAAATTGGATGGAAAAATCATAGGAGAACTGTAATTAAAATATCATTAAAGAAAAAGGACAAAGAAAAGAACATAAGTGCATGTGTAATAATAATAATATTTTGTCTTACTATATCACATAATCACGGATTCCTGCAACCAGAGGTTGTATGGAATGGAAATATGTTACACTAATGTATGCAAATACTAAAAAGAGTTTTGGACATAAATAGCTTTTTTTTTTTTTTTTTTTAAATTACTATATGGATTTAAAACCAAAATTAGTAAGTATCAGCAATGTTGCAGTCTTACGGCATTGGATTTTAAAAATAGTCAATGCTTCAGTCAATATAACATTTAAAAAATGTTTGAAGTGACACATGCACTAATTTATATACATTATTTTCGTTTACAACGTATTTTAATATATATATTTTTAAATAACCTAAATATATCCGAAACTCTACTAAAAAAAGTATTAAATTTATTTTAATATGGTTCCATAAATTTATCAAAAAATAGGAAAACCTCGGCTACATCATACCCGAAATATCGGGAGGTGAAGTCCACGCGCTATGGTGCCAGCGGCAAGAAACCAAAAATTCGTCGAAAAGCAGATGATTAAAACGCGAAAGATTTGAGGGAGGTGGGGGCTGGCTTTCCTAAAGCAAATCCAGGTCTGACTATAAAGCGTCGTCGTTTTGGGACTGGGTAATGGGAAACGACATCGTTTTAGTAGGTTGGTGAAGAAAAAATG
The DNA here is from genome assembly GCA_016808115.1 of Tetrastigma voinierianum. Lineage (NCBI taxonomy): Eukaryota > Viridiplantae > Streptophyta > Magnoliopsida > Vitales > Vitaceae > Tetrastigma > Tetrastigma voinierianum. The sequence goes on along the minus strand of JAEQBH010003899.1, from coordinate 169,503 downwards.
TGAAATGAAGGAGGAGAGGATTGTCCTAAGAAAAAGTGTGTCAGACCCAAAGATCGAGAATCCGGACTAGTGTCTGCAACACTATTGGCAATTCATTTGTCTGCTCACTTTCTTTCAAAACTCTTTCAAAAGCTTTTGTTTTCCAGCTCTGTTTGTTTTCTTTTTTCCATCCTGTTTTTATCTTTTTCTCGGTAAAAACATCTGAAGACGAAGAACTCTGAAGCCTAAAACCCTAATGCTCAGCCTTAAACCCTTCCTTTTCATGCGCCGAGCTTAGCTCACCATTTTCGCTCTGTAAAGCTCTGAAAAGGGTAACAGATACCTTACCTTGTAACCAACGCTAAAACCCTATTTCCTTTTTTCGCACTTAGCGTTCTTCGTTTGCTCTGTTCGTTCATTGTATAGAACCTGGAAGAACATAAAGCTCGAACCCCCAAAATGCGAAACGAAATCACACTGTCTGGGCTCTTCTGTCTCTTCTTTCTGGTGTTAAGCTATGTGGGGGTAGTGAGATCCAAATCCACCATCGAGCCATGTTCGAACTCAGACTCGTGCAACGCCATGGTGGGTTACACGCTCTACACCGACCTCAAGGTATCGGAAGTGGCGACCCTTTTCCAAGTCGACCCCATTGCTATACTCACTGCCAACGCCATCGATATTTCGTACCCGGATGTCGAGAACCACATCCTTCCCTCCCAGCTCTTCATGAAAATCCCCATTTCCTGCTCATGCGTCGACGGAATCCGAAAATCGGTCGCCACCCGATACAAGACTCGCCCCTCCGATACCCTATCGTCGATTGCGGATTTGATTTACGCAGGTCTTGTGTCCGCGGATCAGCTCAGGGAAGCGAATTCGATATCGGATCCTTCCGTTCTGGATGTGGGGCAGAGCCTTGTGGTTCCGCTTCCTTGTACTTGCTTCAACGGGACTGATAATTTGTTGCCGGCCATTTATTTATCGTACGTGGTGAAAATTGACGACACATTGACAGGCATTGCTGCCAGGTATTCGACTACCATTACTGATCTAATGAATGTTAATGCAATGGGGAGTCCAGCAATTAAGGCCGGCGATATACTTGCTGTTCCTTTGCCAGGTAATTTCGAACCCCTTTTGTGAACAGAGTGACAATTGTAGGGTGTTTGATTGGGGAACTTCATAATAACAGCAAGTTAGTGTGAATTTTTAATCGCCCATTTTACAGGTTTGAATTTATTAATGTTAATTCAGTTTCCGAATTAGGGTCTTCCTGTTATGGAAAATGAGTAGAGGTGTTACTTTGTCACACAATTGAGATCCATATACTTTCTGTATCAGTTTTGGTGGGGGGTGTATCATCTGAATTTGGTGACGCCTTCACAGAATTTCATCAGTTGAATCTAAAAATCTCTTGATGAATTTGGGAATTTGCAGTTGGAAATTGATGATTTTCCTATCTCGTTGTTGTTTCCTTTCTTGCCATGCTTTATATATCGTTAGATGGCTTGAGTAGTTGAGCGTTTCCTTTGGTTTACAGCTTGTGCGTCTAGTTTTCCAAAATATGCATCAGACTATGGCCTAGCTGTGCCAAACGGGAGCTATGCTATCAGTGCAAGCCACTGTGTACAATGCAGTTGCGGGCCGGGAAGTCTCAAGTAATTGAGTAACTTTTCTTTCATTTTGGTTCTATTTCTAGTTGGTTTGTTATGTTTTTCGACAGACATGTATGGTTCTTTATGTTTAATGCTGAGGGCTGTGGTTTTATACAGCTTATACTGCATGCCCGCATTTTTGGCAGTCTCTTGCTCAAGTATGCAATGCAGGAATACCGACCTCATGCTTGGGAATGTTACAATGCAAAAAAGTAGTGCTGGCTGCAATATTACATCTTGTAGCTATGGTGGTTTTGTCAATGGCACCATTGTTGCTACGTAAGGCTCTCCTTTTATTTTTGTTTTTGGGGTATTTCCTTGTCATAGGCTTTTTTTTTTTTTTTTTTGATGAGTAAAAGCAATTTATTAAAAACCAAAGAAGACCCAATGAAGGCCCACAAGTAAGGGCCCTTGAAAGGGAACAAAGAAAACAAAGAAAAAAACCACCACCCACCATGCCTTTATAGAGTGAAAAATCGATTAAAGATCTAGACACAGTAGTGATACATATTTGTGTGCGAATACGTAATTACAAGACAAGGTCTTCATTTGAGCCCGAAAACTCCTATTTTCCAAAGCAATGTTATTATTGTATTTAACTATCAAATGGTAAAAAGCAATCTTATTTTCAAAGCAATGTTATTTCCTTGTCATAGGCTTTCAAAATTGCATGTTGGTGGTTGATAACTTCAATTCTAAATTTGTTGACTTTTCAGGCTGACCACATCCCTTCAACCTCGATGTCCAGGTAATGAGCAATCTAAACCAGTTAATGGTAGTGTTTGTTTGGAAAACCAACTATTTTCACTTGTGGGTGTTTAGATGCCCCTTGAAAGTTGAACATATCTATTTGGTTTTGATCAGTGCTTTGATTAAATGGTGAAACTTTAAGATATTGAGAAATGATGCCTTTTTTGGGTTTTGGGAGTGATGATTTTGGCTGATTCTTCTTCTCTGAGCATGTGACTGTCAAGTTGCAAGATGCAATACATGGATTCAATCTGTGAAGGCCATAAAAAAAATCCCCATTTATTAATTCACTTAAAACAATATTTTCTTTACTTTCATACACCTGAAAATAACATTTTTAGGACTCAAAAAATGGCCCCATTTTCTAACCAATTTATTGGTTTTGCTGGTAGCCATTTTTACATGAGAAATTTCAAATTTGTATGTTGAAATGTTGTATAAGTTGAAGTCGAACCAACATTTTTGATCTTTTACAACAACAATGCAGGGGAACAGCAATTTCCTCCACTTATAGCGCCACCAACTACAGTAATCAGGGATTCATACTTTGCCCCATCACCAGCTCCGGCTCAGTCAGATGGTGCTGGAACAACAGTTCCTGGGACTACTTCAGTGGTGCCTTCAACCGGCTCACTTCCTGGTTTTGCTCCCGCCAACGGCCCGACTGGAAGTGCCTCTGATGCTAGCTCTTTGATGAACCCATTAGCCAGTTTCCCAGTTGTGATCGCCTTATATCTGTTTTTCAAGTTAATGGCGCCATCCTTTTTGTAATTTTGCTTGTCAAACGTGTGCCTAGCCGTTGGGATTTTGTTCTGCATGGTTTCTGCTTTTCTGTCAGGTTCCCTCCCCCCTTGTTGTGTCCAACTTCTTCTATTTATTATCAACAGTAGATTTATTTGTGGATGCCGGAAGCCAGAGAATTTTATTCTGCTTTGCATTTTTTGTTCCACTCATTTGCCTTACCTCCTAGCTACTCTGCAACATGGGCGGTTCCCCTCGCTGTATTTTATAATTATGGAACTTTATCAGAGCTCATGGTCGGTCATTATTAGTCTCTTTAAATTTTATGATCATTTACATTTTTACTTAATTAGTTAGCTCGACTTAGCTGCCCTTAATTTATGCATCTTACAAAAACGTCTCAAAATTTAATATTTATAATCATGATTGTATTTGTCCAAAGTACATTCTTCACTCTTGATCATTATATGCATCTTACAAAAACGTCTCAAAATTTTACATTTATAACCATGATTGTATATATCCAAAGTACACTTTTCATTCATGATCATTATATTTTTTGTTGAAGGGATATAAGTATTAGTCGGATAAGTTATCCATTGCTAATGAAAAAAATAAAAAATAAAAACTACCCAATGAATAAACATGGTCAAACTTTGGTCTCTGTTCCTAAATCTATGGTCAAAGTCTCATCATATTCATCTGGATTAACCGCACTGGATGTTACTTCATCATGATTCATACGTGAATCATAGCGATAAACATTGATTTTTCATGGGTTCGATAGGATTATGCAGATTGTTATGGCACGAACAATGCCATGTAAAATATATATATGTCATATTGTGCAACCTATGAGACAATATGTTGGCTCACACCTTATCACATTGCGTGGGAACGAAGGACAAAGTCGCCTTATGAAGATCATGGAGAACCAACATGTTCTGCTGCTGAATGTTCCCGAAAATAGATAAACTGCCCGTGGGATCAATGGCCAAGCACATCAATCCCATTTCTGGATCTGATACCATATAATTCTCCACTGGCAGCGTCAAATTCAACCCCTTAAAGTGAAGGATCAGCTTTGGCACCTTCACCTCTTCTTCATTTTTCACCGGCAAATGGAAGCAAAGGTCAAGTCCGATGGCGCTGGAATTGGCAACCTGAAGCTTCGTCTGGGAGATGAAAGCGTTCTTCACCACGCCAAAGACGTCCTCCTGTAAATAAGTTATAGTGGTTCCAGAATCTATGATCATCCCACCGCTTCCATCGTTTCCCAACTGGAACGCCGATTCCGGAATGGGTAAAAGAGCGCCGCCGACTGTTACGCCTTCAAGAGACAGATAGTAGTAAGATGGCTGTAATGGATTCTGAATTAACGGGGTCTCAGCAAAATTTCCAGCGAAGTTCGAAGAAGCTAAGGATCCAAACAAAAGACTGCTCGTCTTATTCTCGTGAATCGAGGTCAAGCAGTACGAGAATTTCTTTGCACCGAGCTGCGAAACCAGCGAAAGAACTCCACGGCCGAGACCCAGCAGGCCGGCGGTCTTTTCCATCCCGGTTGCCCTGTTGTTTAACCCACACCCAAACCCGATATGAGGGATCGAAACTCGTTTCGAAGACTTCCCGAAATAGATGGTGTCCATTGCCATGAAGCCTTCCGTGAACGATTCGTCTCCATAAGTATACCGATATTCGCAAGATTTGTCACATTTCGAAGGCTTTACACCCTTGCATAATTTGCTGGAACATGAAATGTTAGAGAAAGTGGAAGAATGGTGTGGGTTGAAGACGGGCGTGGATTGGTGGAAACACGACATGCATGGATTGCATTGCGTCCAAATCAAGTCGCTTCCGGTGTCGATTATCGCCGGAAAAGGCACAGGGGGTGTTCCGATCATCAAGTTAGCGATGAACTCTCCGTCGCCGGCATGAACCGGGGCTTGGATATCGTTCTTCTCTGCAGTTTTTACCATTCCTGTCATTCTCTGCATCCGCTGCCTCCGGCGGTTGATTCCTCTTTGGACGAGTTGAAGTTTCGTGAAATTACGACCGGCGTCGATATGTCTTAGACCGACCTGGAACCCTGTTGTCAACGTGGAAGATGATGACCATGGAAGAAGACCAAGAACGGTGAGCATGAGTAGTAGAAATGGAGGAGAAGCCATGGGTAGAGATGTGTAGGAAGGGAGGGAGGGTGAGGAAGGTTTATAAGGATGGGGTAAAAGCAACGAATAGCCACTGTAATTTGTAACAGTCAGCAACTCAGGACGTAACGTTTGCTGTATTAACCGTCGGAGAATATGGAAGAAGAGACGAGCCTGCAGATAATTGGGGGGAGTTTACTTGAAAATCGCCTAACTGCCTTGGTGTGAAAGTGAAACCATGCGGTTGGTTAGTGGGGGGAAGCCCCACGTGAACCATTTTTGTCTACTGTGTCTTATTTTACTTGGGTCAAACTCAATCTAATTCAAACCAGAAACATGAAAAGTTTGAAAAATGTCCAAATTAGTGTGTTTTTTACTTAGGAAAATTTTTTAAGTTTAGTGTCTCATTCATTTATTACGGCATTCACTTATACAATTTTCAAAACATTTCTAATGATACAGTATATTGATTTTTTTTTTAAATAAAAAATAATCAATGTCATAGTTAGTGATTATGATATTAACATAAAATAAATTTCAATGTTGAAATCAGAAATTGTAATATTACTATTTACGCACTAGTTTAAGCATTATTTTGATTTTCAATATTAGTAATTTTTTTTTAATAACGTATTAATGTCCAAAGCTCAAAACCAACCCTATGTTTTTATTTTATTTTACTCTTAAGTGTTTTATTTATAATGTGAACTTTCTCCCGGGGGTATTTTCTTAACATTTTAGAACGCTTTTTTGATATATCTTGTGTTTACACGCACTTTAGGCTTTGAGCGGCTTTGCTCCATTCGGTTAAACAGACGACATTTTAACTACTTGTTCTTTTATTTGGAATTACGACGTTGTGTTATTATATTTTTACAAATATTGAAACGTGGTCTTTTCCTATGTCCCGTTTAACCTTTTATTACATGCAATTTGATGTTGAGATTATCGCAATAAATTGATGTATAAGAATTTATCAAATAAAATGTTATTTTTGCTATCTTATTAATAATTATGATAATGATAAATAAACATATTGATATTGTCTTAATAGGATGGGTGTTTGACAACTATTATTTTACTTTCTTATTAATAAATAATAAATATTTGTTCTCCAAGTAATAATGGGTTAACGAATCAAGGTTATAGTAATACTACAGTATATGTCTTAAGACTTTGAGACAAAGGAGTGGGAAAAGGTGACGAGAGATTCCATGGTAGAATACTTGTAAGAATAAGAATATGAATAAGAATAGGTTACTATAAAATAACGTGGAAAGTCAATAAAAATAAATAATAATAATACCCATCTTATCTATTTGATATGGTAATGCGGTTTACTTTTCGAAAATGCAAGGCATAGAGAAAGGAAGGTCCCGAATATTAATGGTAATAATTTATTACGTTGTAACTAAAAATTTTAATTGTTAATAATAATAATATGATATATTCACAATTTATTAGCAAGCCTCAAATTTGCTTGCAATTTCGCTTCTTTATTAAGCATGTCTTAAAAAAAGTTCGATAGTATCTTGTGAAAAGATCCATATATTTGTTACATAAAATGTATTAAATATTGAATTTTAAAATTTGATTTTAATTTGAAAAACCATAGCCTCATTTTATCTCAATTTTTTTTACTAGCCTATTTTTCTTGAGTAACGAGATTGGTGATTTTTTAGACACGTTATTACCCTAAATTCATCACTTAACACTGGTTTCATCATTTTATTTTTTAAAAAAGTGGTTATTTCACACACATATAGGTTTCTATTTATTTTTTGTGATTTAGTTGTCGTCTTTGTGTGACATGCGGTTGTCGTCGTCTTTATACGATGTGTGGTTGTCGTTATATTTGTACGACGTTTGTTTGTCGTCATAGTGGTGCAACATTTATTTATGTGAGAGCGATTCAAACGACCAAAATATATTCGATTAACGATAATAAATCAAATAAATTATTGTAAATATGCTGCAGAACTTAAGTCATAAGTATTTTAATCACAACAGTAATATCAATATATATATAGGCTTAACCATCAAATGTATAAGTTTTGAGTCAATTTAAAATGCTATTAACATATATGTTATTTCATCCTTTACAGTTTTTAACAATTTAGATTTTATGTTTATGTGACACCCCAAAATCCGGGGGTCTGTTGATCATCCATCAACTCACGGAATACGTGTGGATATTGTATAGCTAGATATCACACCGTTGTGTCCCATTTACCGGGACCCATTTATCCATATTTAAGTTACAAATATGATAATAATACACTTAAATACAGTCCGTAAGAGTTTGATTACGACCCTCTTATCATTTTTACAAACCCGACTATATTAGCAATCGTCTAAATAATTTAATTACAATTATTTTATACAAAATTACATGCTATAATAAGTTGTTCCAAGCACTTTCTACAAAATGATTTATCAAGGCCACATATAGACCTTCTTCACATTTGCGGTCCCGGATGAGGGTCAGCCGCATGTATATGACCTGTATCTGAAAGGGGGTCTTAAGCACTTTCTACAAAATGATTTATTAAGGCCACATGTTGGCCTTCTTTACACTTGCGGTCCTGGATGAGGGTCAGTCGCTTGTATATGACCTGTACCTGAAAGGGGGTCCCACGACGGGGTGAGCAATGCCCAATAAGGATAACTCATATATGGCTATTTCCACCTAAAGCCACATACAATGCTTGACTCAACATTTCTCATTCACATTCCACTAAGATCATGTTAATTCTATATGGAATCTTACATGTCATGTTATGAAATGAAATGCGACTCGTCATGTACCATGCGCCCGAGTCCTCACTAACTCCCTCACACAACGCCTAAGCCCATGTGTGATAAGTCGTCATTTCGAATGACATTCAATGATCATTTTCAAAACAACTTTTATTTGTTTATAAACCAAATGTTTTATATATGATACATCACAATGATTATTTTATATTCAAAATCATGCTCCTTTTTGTGGGTAACAGATTTTTTGTGTCTCACCGCGGGCTCTGCAAACCCAAACACTTTTACGACCTTTCACCGTTGGATACTTTACTTGACCATAATTGACTGGCTTTTCACTTGAGGGAAGATCTATCCATTATTGTTGATACTCGGCACATATTTTCTTTACCATTTTAATCAATGATGCGACTCTGTTAGACATTGAACCATTTATCAAGCCCACCTAATCAAACACTAAACGCAGTGTCGATTTACCAACCATGCACTTACACCCATTAAATGCAATGTTTCCCGTGCATATGTAATGTGATGCACCATTGCATGTCTATACCATGCCACATATATGATGAATATTATATGGACAACTCCACTCATGCATATCACCAATGCATCATGAACAATTATATCAATAAACATATAATGTTCATACAATACTTCAATCATATCAATATATTATGCATGCATATATCAACATCAACATACAACGTGTCGTTCCATATTACGCAACAACACCCTCACAATCAAGCCATAATAGACCACAGGATAGTTTCGAATTCAGTTCAGAAACTAGTCCCTTAACAGTCCAAAAAACTGGACACAAACCATTAAACAGTCCAAGCTATAGCAGTCCCGGGAAATAGACCATAACTTGAGCTGTACAGGTCCAATTTAGGTGATTCAAAAGCCTCCATCAAGTTTACAGATGCAACTATAATTTCCATGTAGAACATTAGTCCAAATTCCCTTTTTTTCCTAACCATAAATCAATCCCAAAATCTGGACAGTGTATGGGGTCAAAATAGGGCAGACAGCTGGCCCCCCAATTATCTGAAGTTATAGAGGTCCAATTTTGGTGATTCAAAAGCCTAACATCAAGTTCACTGATGCATCTACAATTTCCATGAAGGAAACTAGTCCAATTTCCCCATTTTTCTCGACCAAAAATTAATCCCAAATATAGACAGTATGTGGGGTCATTTTCACATCACATGTCAATACAATATAACACTTGGTGTAACAATCAAATTTTCAGTAAAGATGCGAGCACCAAATGCCATATACCAGCATATGGTTAGATTATAGACTCAAAGAGCTTTCTATGTAGCTCCAAGAACTCACGAACTGAGTCAGGGACAAAATACGATCGCTTAAATTCTGATACTTAAAGGGGTGTGTGGGCTAAGCAATTGCACCCAAACCCAAGCAATTTGCATCTTATTATCTACCACGCAATGTGGCGGTTCGAGAACATGGTGGTAGCTATTTCCTTACACCAAATTTTGACTTAAAACAACTCCTAAACATGCCATAACTCGTCCCAAGTAAAACTACAAACTGCCACAAAACTGCATCCGAATTAGTGTCACAAAAACATGCCATAATACTTAATAAATGAGATTCCAAACTCAAATTTCAAAATTGGGCTTCAAAACAATCCAAATCTAAATTTCAAAGGCAGGACAAAATCAAACACAAGAATCCACACATCTCTGAACGTAGGAACAACGTTAAGAAGTTTCCAACACACCCTCATATAACCCAAAACTCTGATTTCTCCTAAATTGTTCTGAACTTTCAGCTATAATTTTCATTTTTTTTGCCTACGCATACTCGTCATATGAATTAACTATAAGGTCGTCTTTCAATGACCTCGACCGATCGAAACCCCGAGAAATCGCTAAGAACTCTTGATTTTTCCTTCTCTCTATAACGCTCAGAAAAAAAAATCGTAGCCTAACATCTTCCAACGAGATATTTTCATCTACACTTTCGATAGTTACCACATCGCGCACGTGTCCCCCTTATCAACTTCCGTTTTGTCTAAACATCTGATTTTATAAGGCTTCAGGCTTAAATTATTTTATACGAATTTCTTTAAATTATTTTACAACTTCCAAGATTTTTTTCGCAACTTGCTTTTGAAATCACTACACCAGAATCTTAAAACGAAAACTCCGACATCTCTTGAATTGACGAAATTGGCCCTGATAACTGTATTACGAGATTTATCCAAACGATAAAATCCGTTTCGTCATCCGAGATCTAGAAAATTTCAGATTTTCAACATATACTACAACGATAAATTACTATTTTACCACTTTTTAAAAAATTTGTATTTTTCTCAGGTTTTATAGTTTATATCGATGTATTACTAGTTTTAGTAATTAAAATTATTTATATCTTATAAAGAAACAAATTTATTAATTTTTATTCTTAAAAAAATACAAATTTATTTTTAATTTTAGTTATGCTAGGCCCGGCCCGACAAGACAGCAATTTGGTTATGGGCCACATACTCAAAGTTCTAATGAAAGCTCATGGGAATAGAGGAGAGGAAGCGCAGACATGGCACCAGTACCTTCCAAGCTCTATTCAGGCATCTCTCTCCCCTCTCTGCTTCTTCTTCTTCTTCTTCTTCAATTTTTCCTTATTGATTAATGTTTAAAGCTGTAATTCTGGTGTTGCAGATGACGTCAGCCTTTTAGTGGTTTTACTCGACACCAATCCTTTCTTTTGGAGCACTGCTTCTCTTCCATTCTCCAAGTTTCTCTCTCATGTAATCTCTCGCTCTGAAAACCCTAACTTTCTGTCTGTTTTCTGAGAAAAGTGTTGAGTATGAAAAAGTAGACACGGAATCTTGAAACTGCCAATTTATAACAGCCTGATGGAGATTAGTTTTTTTAAAATTTTTATTTTCATTTATCATTAATCTGACGAAAATAAGACGTCGATCAATTCTAAAGATGGTAGATATTTGCAGGTTCTTGCGTTTCTGAATTCAATTCTTCTCCTCAATCAACTCAATCAAGTCGTGCTTATCGCTACCGGATGCAATTCCTGCCACTTCATTTTCGATTCTTCTTCTTCTGTGGCGGCGAATCCAAATTTGGAAAATGGGAGAATGCCAGCTCTCTGCTCCCGTTTGTTGCATAAATTGGAGGAGTTTGTGATCGGAGACGAAAAGTTAAGCAAAGAAGTTTCAGTGGCTGGCATAGGGTCTTCCCTGCTATCAGGGTCTTTGTCAATGGCTCTTTGCTGTATCCTTGATAGCGAATAAGTGATTTCACTATTTTTTCGAATGTGAATGCTTGTTTTCTTAGAGTGATTTTTCTGTTGAACTTAATTTTATGAATAGATATACAGCGGGTTTTTCGATCAGGACCACTGCATCCGCAGCCTCGGGTGAGTGTTAGTTACTTTTACTTCAAATTATAAGCATCATTCTTATTGGGCGTTACCTATTCATACTGTGTTCTGCTATGCTATCTTGGTTTCGTTTTCAACAATTGAGTTATGCTTCGTTTTTTTGTACTGGACTTTAACGCAACATAAAGCACCAACTATTTCGTATACCATATTTGACACAATCAAATACAAAAGAATGTCTGGATAAGTGAAAAGTGACCTTCTGTTTTCGCCATGTGATACTTAGTATAGCATTGAGTTTTATTTTAACAGTTATCTTGACTTTTTATTTTTATTTTTGGTGTTAGGTTTAATCAGTTATCTTGACTTAGATTCTTGGAAATACATTATGCATCAGTTTTATTTATTTCCTTGTAGTATATAGTTCCTATTATAAGTTTTTACTTTATTTTATGAGCGATAGGAAGGGAAATTTGGTTCTTGTTGTCAAAAGATTTGTCTGTTTGTCAGACCTAATCAACACCAGGCCCTAACTTGAGAAGGAGTGTCAGTATTAGGATAATCATGTAAGCTGTTGAAAGATGAATTAATTAACATTCAGATCAATGAAGAGGGAAAAGGGTTCAACCTAGTAAGAATACATAATGATGAACTGATTATGTATTCTGGAATACTAAGGTCATTAAGAGAGTGGGTGATCTTTCCAATCTTCTAGTAGAGAGTGGGTGAATAATAAAGAGAGGTGCTCATGGAAATTTGATGGGGACATCACCAGATTTTTTTTCTTGCTTTAGAGATGGATGCTCCTGCTGTTGGATTCTTCATTTCATTCATCACTTGGCAATGAATATGCTAGCAAAGCAGGACACCAGAAATTTTTGCATCTATCTTTAAATTTCTTTCCCCTGATTATTGACCTTTTATTTGGACTTACTTTTAGTTTAGCGAGTCCTGTGTTTTCTAGAATAGGAATTTTGTGGCACTTTTGATTAGAGGTCTCTAGTGGGTGGCATTATGGAGGAAGGATTTCTTGTAATTCTTTATATGCATTTTATGGAACTAATTTGTTTGCTTCTTGTTATAAAAAAATTTACCAGTTCCTCAATCTTCACAGAAATATATTGGAAACCCGTCTTGCTTATATATTTAACTTTTTCCCCTTCTTTCGCCATAGTATAAATTTCGGCGAATCAATTATATGCTACAGATGCTGATATTTTCTTCTCTGTCAGAATTGAAATTTCTTTGGTGCAAGCAGGTTTCACACATGTCCAGCTGAAAATGATGGATATTATTTGAATTGCTTCATCTTCAATTTATTCTTTTCCACCTGTTCCATTTTTAACATTCATATTGCTATATAACTCTAATGAAGTTACTGACATACAAGGGCAGATCTTATGCCTGCAGGGATCTCCAGATGGACCAGAACAGTATGTCATAAGTGAACTCTGTGCATTATATGCAGTTCGTTCATTGTGCTTTTACTCTTAAAAATTTATATTTTTGCAGATATGTTGCAGTGATGAATGCGATATTCTCAGCTCAGCGCTCTATGGTAGTGTATACATGTAAAATACACACATGCACACCATTTTTCCTTTTATTTATTTATTGTAAGCAAGAGGGGTAGGGGTGGTTGGTTTGTTTGCTGTTGGTATTAATGGGTCTTTTATGTATGTCATTTCTTTAATGATTGATCTTTATGTAAGAACACAGAAATTGAATTTAGAATGAATATCTGGGCAACTATCTAAAATGCATTCAAACAATCTCTGCTATTTTCTGATTGCAAATTCTTTTAGCACAATCCTTGCCCTTGCATGACCTTTTTCTCAGTTGCCATATTTACTTCTGTTAATTTCTTGCTGTTCTTTGGTGACCATGTCTTAAACAAAGGGAGAGAGATATGGCTTGGCCTACTTTTATTTAACACAATAGAAGCATAGTTTCTTATTAATTTATTTCTAAAAAAAGAAAGAAAAGTGTGCCTATTATTTGTGGATGCGTCAAGAAGCAGGCAAGCATATTCCTTTTTCATATCTCTGTTTTTCCACAATAAAGGTGCATGTGTTACTTGAAGTGTTCTTCCTTTGTCTAATGCCTATCATGAAATTATATATGTCACAACTTGATTGCTTGTTCAGCTCTAAGGTCCAAAGTGGACCACCAGCCTCCTTGTAGATCCGTAGTTGTTTCACTTTATATTGAGTTTTGTTGGTTACAGTTTCCTTCTTATGTAGTCGTAATATTAGCAATTGCATTCACAAAATTGGAAGCCTCATTGAAAATAAATTAGCCGCATGTTCCATTACTTCTTTTCTTTTTCTAACTGTTTGTGGTGATTTTAATCTATGACAAAATTGCTTTTTTATGAATCACCATCTAAAAAAAATGCCTATTTTATACATCTATAAAGTTGTATGAGATGCATACTTAGTGATAAATCAAATTCCCATCCTGTGATTATGGAATTGGGCAGCAAATAGCCCTTCGCAATTACTGGAGTGAAGCTTGTCGATCTTTTGGCCAACGGCAAGTCAAGATTTAGAAAACTGTATATATGAAATATGGCAAGATATAGATATAGAATATCACCTAAAATTGCTTGGTTTTTGGTCCTTCACAAATTAGTCATATACTAGAGATTATGGGTTGCCATTGTTCAGTTTCTCATTCAAAATTTTATGCACTGTAATGATACTCATGTTCACGGTGTTGTTAAGTTCTTCAAACAATTGACATGCCAGTAATTTGCTTCTTACTGCAGGTTCCTATAGATTCTTGTGTTATAGGGGGTCAGCATTCTGCCTTCTTGCAGCAGGTGTTATATATTTTGCTTGTATTGTTGCTAATCAGAAATCATTAGCAAGGTTCTCTGTTCACATATATCAATTGTTCATGATGTGCTTGATGGCAGGCTTCTTATATCACTGGGGGTGTGTATCTGAAGCCCCAGCAACTAGACGGGCTGTTTCAATATCTCTCAGTAGGTTCTTGGTTGATGGTTAGGTGACACAAGCTACTTAAAGTTCTGTTTTTTGATCATTTAACTTGCATGTTTCCAATGATCACATCAAAGAGTGGTTTGTGTTAAGTTGAAAATGTCCTAAATGTTTCCAATCAGGTGCTTCCTTTTTAACTCAAATCAAAGATCTATTATCATTACACTCTATAAAATGTCTGAAAGATTTTCTCATAAGGGACTTATCAAAAAAAAAAAAAAGTCTGAAAGATTTTCTCTTAAGCAGCAAAAATATTCACCACTAAGAGGGATTCATAGTGGAAGTAGGTGATTGTAGGGAAGTAAGGAGAGGAAGTGGGGGATGGTGCTCAAGAGTAAGGGAAGGTTAGGATTTATGGAAACTAATCTGAGATGGATGGAAAGCTATTAGCAGTAGCTTTGATTTTTAGGTGGGCAATGGATAGAGGATGAGAATTTGGAAGGATAGGAGGTACAGGGATCACTAGGAGTCTCTCCCCAGGTTGTGTTCTATAGCCACTACTAAAGATGCTTGGGTCAGTATGATGTAGAAGTATGAAGCGAAGGGGGGTCACTGGAACTCTTGCTTCAAAAGAGTGATCCATGGCAAGGAGCTTAAGGAAGTGAAGGCTTTCTTTGGGAGATTGTAGGATCTAAGGTTTAGTGGGAGGCATGGTCCCGATGAGAAGCACATGGTCCTAGGTCTAAACCCTACTACTGATAATACCCTAATTTTATTGGGTGTTGGTTGTTATGGGACAGTGAGCATCCTGAGGTTTGGGTTCCCATGGAGAGTCTTTAAGGCTTGGCATGGAAGGTTCCTTGGTTATCAAAAAAAAAAAAAAAAAAAGAGAGAAAAGTAAAAAAAAGTTGAGAATCAGAAGATAATAAATATTATGTGGTTGATTTATCGATTGAAAAAAAAAAAAAATTGAGTGCAAAGAGTGACAGTTTCTTATTAAATCTTTCTACTCTTTTTGGTCCAATGAAAGAATTGAGGTCTCCCCTTTGAGCATTTTTACAAATTCTGGGTTTTGTTAAGAAAGGGCGGGGGTGGGGGTGGTGGTGGTGGTGGTGGTGGTTTGGTTTGTTTTGTTTTGTTTTTATTTCTTTATTTTGTTGGAAAGAAGCATAAGGGGATATTAATATTAGATCAACTCAAGAGGGTATGGATGATCACACTTCTCCATTGTGCTAAGACAATCATCTTTTGGCTACTCATTCATGCCCTATTTGGAATAAAGTGGATGACACATTCCTCTGTTAGAAGTATCCTTTGGGTTGATAGGGATCCTTTTTCAAGAAAGAAAGGAAGAAAGTATGGAAATGAACTTTTTGGTCTTTATTTTGGTCAATTTTGAAAGAGAGGAATATGAGAGCTTTTGAAAACATTGAAAATGTGGATCAAACTATTAAACAATCCTGTGTATGGCTTTTTGGGGTGGGATAGAGTGTACACAGATGATTACTCAATGATCATGGTGGACTTCATTGATTTTCTATGTTCTAAGTCAGAAAAAAGTTTTTTTTTTTGGTTTGTTTGTCACTTTCCACTTTGTGTGGCCTTAGGCGTTTTTGTGGCCTTTTGTGTGCTCTCAGGTAGGTGCTCTTATTAGATATGAACAAAGGATAGTTTCCAATCTCTATCTTCAACTCTTACACTCTTAAGGACTAAATGCGAAGCTAAACAAAAGTACCTATATATGGGTATCTTCTATCCTTAAAGATAAAATTTTCAAATTTTCTGTGAGCTCCCTCATTTCCTGGGTACCTGTGGTGTTTTGTTTTTTATTGTGGATCTTGACATGATTTTTCTATCTCTTGCAGACTGTATTTGCAACCGATTTGCATTCTCGCAGATTTCTACAACTTCCTAAGCCTGCAGGAGTGGATTTCCGTGCCTCGTAAGTTAAACTTGTCTCTAACATTTATTTACTTTATGTGTCTCCACATGGCTGAATATTCCCTGTTTTTCTGTTCCATTTTTGAAATTGCAGTTTCACTTTGTATACTGGATTAAGTTACTGTTATTTAAAATTGTATTTTCACTTGCCTTTCTTGGAAAACATTCTTTGGCAAATTATCTGTTGCGAATCTGATGATATTCATTGTTTTTGGTATATATATATACACGTAGAAGTGGTCTTCTTTCGAAATTCTCTTGAAAATGTTCTCAAGTTGTTATTCTTTCTCGGTGCTGTTTTAGGAATAGAGCAACAAATGGTAATTTACCACTTATATCATGTGCAATTGTGGAACCTTTAGAAGTTATTGATTTCAACATCTTTTTTCAAATGCTTGAGTTTTCAACTAGTCTGGAGCATGATCAATGGCTTAATTTCCTAACCCTCGAGGACAGAGGGACATATCTCATTCAAAATTGCAATTAGGACCAGACTACAATGAGACTCTAATTGGTAGTTATGTAAGAGATTAAATGAACAAGGGTTTCATAAGCCTTCTTTTCATGACTTGCTAATTCTAAGACGAGAAAATGCATCATGCTATTATGCTTAAGATGATGATACTATAAAGTTGAGTCCCTGAAGCCTGACTCAAGTGGTTAAGTGTTGGGGTGAGGTTATGGGAGGTTCTAGGTTCAAGTCCCATGTGGACAAAAGAACAAAAAAAAAAAAAAACCTGTATAAAAAAATTATACTATAAATTCAAGTTTAGCCAGCATGATACAGATTGGTGGCTCATTCCTCAATGAGTGTTTGGACAAGCGGTAGTCTTACAATCAGTTTGTGATTTTTGCCTCCTTGAGATTTTTCTCCTTCAGATTTTGGCTGCAATTTATTATCACCATTTCTTTTAGCACTGATTTTTTAGGGGAAAAAATGAAATTTTATCAATAAAAAATGTGGTACAAAGACAAGTTTAGGGTTCATTGTAAGTAAAGCCAAAGTAAGATAGATGGACCTATATGATTCCTTTCCCAGCGCCTGCAACCCTGTCCAAAACCTCTTTCATGAAATGAGTTTAGGCTGGGATCCCCCTCCGTGTTCTTGAACTTAAGTAAACTACAATGAGTAAACCAACTCAGTCTTCATGTCATTTGCTGTGGGGGCATAAGCTCTCAAGGTATTCCAAAGCAGCAAAAGCCATTCTGTGACAGAAAAGCCTCAGCTACCGATTTAAGTTGTGTGCTCTGTTGGATGTTAAGCTAATTTGTTTTCTCCTTTGCTTTCTTACTGTAGTTGAGCTTACCCTAGTTAAATGTTTTGATTAGGTGATGAGTATCATGACCTTGCCCAATAAAAGATCCCAATTAAGTGATGAATTTGATTTTTTGAAGTCATCATTTGGTACACTGCATTATTCCCCTCCTTTTTTTTCTTCTCCCCTGCCTTTCTTGTCTAAAATTTTGGAGGTGGTTGTGTGTGGGTTTTATATTTCATCCTAGTTGTATTATGGATTTATGTTCTTATTCTCTCCCACTGAAATTCATCAAAACTGTGGAGCTTGCAGGTGTTTTTGCCATAAAAACACAATTGACATGGGCTACATATGTTCCGTCTGTCTGTCTATATTTTGCAAGCATCACAAGAAATGTTCGACCTGTGGGTGAGTGGATTCATTATCCTATACTTGCATTGCATATTTGAAATGCTTTCTCTATGATGAGTCAAAGTAGTCATAAATGAACACAAGTTTTTGGTTATCCTTCTTTTTCATCTTTAACAATAACATGGTCCTAAGACAGACTATAATGTATACGCAGCCATCTGAGTCATTAGGGGTAAAAATTTTGTTGACTTCATTTGAGTTTGATGCTACTTCCTTATGTTATTCATTGTTTGCTTAAGTCAAAAGTTTCTTTAATCGGTAATCAAGGTTTCTTATAGATTTTGAGCCTTGACACATCTGTGATTAGATTGATTACATTTGGTGTTCGTGTGAGCATTTTAATATGATCGGGTATGGGTAAAAAAGATTGGTGTAGTCTCTCCTGGCATGGGGATTGCATCAGATTCTTTGCCACACATGAGATTAAGCATTCCCTGAGTTGATCAACTTCAAATTGCTCTAACATGTCAGTTGTGTTTTTGTTCTATTGTAATGTTTCATGTAACACCAACTGGAGATTTACTCCATGGATGAGGGTTTCATTCCCAAAAAAAGCCTTATTTATTTACTATTTTTTAATCGGATCAGAGAATTCACTTTAATTTTTTACATGTATAAACTTATTCAGAAATATTTGATTTTAATTTCCAGAAGTATAACAGTGCAACATGGCATGTGGTAGAATGTTTTTATATAGGAGTAGCCGCAGCCTGAACTCGATTCGGGCCAACCATTGGACATGGGGATCAATCAGGTTTTTCTCCGGTCATGGTTAAGTATTGAACATTGCTGAAATTAATAATACTAAAGAGCATCAAGTCTTTATGTATGTGCATCTATGCATGTGTATGCGTGATAAACCTAAGTAGTATAAAACAACTCTAGAATTACCGCCAGTTTAAGCACCATTGGCTAAGAAAAGGCCTCATCCAAGTGGGATGGGAAATCTTCTTACCTTGCAAACCTGATGCAAGAAGTCGATAGCCCCATTTGTGAACTTTAATACAAGTTTTATTCGTTGTTTGTTGTCTCACAGAACCCGTTACTAGCAGTTTTTGATTTCATTGTCAATTATTCATCTGTTACAGAAATGAAATGCTCTTCAGTATTCTGACATGTCCCATTTTTTTGGGCAACTGTATCAATCATCTTTCACTCTCTTGAGTATCTGCATTTGTGGGAGTGATGCAGGTCAGTTTTTGGTCAAGCCCAATCTGATGGTAACTCAGCAACAGACCGGAAAAGGAAGAATCCAGAGACATAGTTTGCAATTCTAAAAAGTGAGGGGTTTTTTTTTCTAATGATTTATATTGGTTATGACTGTTGAGTTTAAAATGCGCATTCTTTTAAGTTTTAAGCCACTGCGTATTCTAGGATTGGTTTCTGACATCCTATACTTATTTTTTTTCCCCATGGGATATACTTGAGAAGCTGGCAAACCCTGCCTGTGAATCAGAGTCTTAGATCCATAGCTAGTTCGTTAAAAATTACATTTTTCAATTTTATAATATTTTTTATCAACCTAATTTCTTTATAAACATTTTAAATTTCTTTTAATCATAAAAATAATTATTTTACTTATTTTATTAATAAAATGTTTATACTTTTTTTTTTGTTATAATTTTTTATAACAATTGTTATAATAGTTTATTTTTGTAATTAAATTGAAATATATTTTTGATAATATAATAATGTTAAAAGTGTAGAACTTTTTTTTTACTATCATAAAAGCGTTTTGAAGCAGGGCCGAAAGCAGTGGGGCTCGTGTAACAACAATACATATCTTTCTGGTAAGGAATAAAACCCAAAACAGGTAAAGAAATACTAGCCGCTGTTAATGAAGACGGTTATTAGCAAACAATACGTACTTACAACGGTTGATGGCAGATATTTGCATCCAATATTTTTTCCTAAACTACAACTCAAATTGAGGTCTGGATGATAATTGATAAGTAGTGTTCAGTTTGGATCAAAACATGAAAAGTGATGGATAATTTTCCGGGCCGATACCCAATGAATCCCAGCATGAATGCATTTGAGATCGGCTGACAAACTCGATATGAAGCCTAATACAGCTGTTTAAGAGCTTATGCGACAGAGTTGTAGTTTCTGAACCATTGGAGCTCTCGGTCATGGCTTTCTCAGATTTCAGTGTTCATTTCACTTTTTGCTGCAACATATCACCATCCTACCAAATCTCTCTCTGCGTAGGGTGCAATTTCTGGCATCATTAGTGTTTGGAGGTCAAGAGATGCTAATCTAAATTGGTTGAGCCCTCTGAACAAAAAATCCAGTATGCAAACTTTGATGGACATGTAGGCTGATTATGAACTTTTAGCAAAAGTCATTTTAAGTTATAATACCTGCATGATGAAGACAGACAAAAATAACGGTAAGCGCAAACTCACGTTTCCAAATAGGTTAAAAATATCTCGATATATCGATATCGGTGAATGCCGATACGAGCACAAGAATCGATAATCGTTGCAGAAAAATCGTATAAAAATCGTATATCGGGCGATATATCAGTTTTTGACTGATATATCGTGGAAATATCCGCGATATATCGGTTTTGGATTGATATAGTGAAATATCAGCTACAGATACGCAAGTACTCAAGTTTTCCGTGAAAATATCTGAGATATATAAGCGATATATCTAGATATCGGTGATATATCTTATACATATGAGAGATATCCAAACCTGTCAAATTTAAAATACCTGACTGATCAAATCCATGATTGATCCCAACAGCTTTGTAAGTTGATTCAATAATGTGATTTGTACAAAAATTAAATCAAATGACTATAATTAAATTATAAAAGATTTTTTTACTATCTAACCTATTTTGATCCAAAAAAATAATCTATAAATACCTCTAAAATAATTTAATTTGATCACAAATTCTCTTTACCCATATTTCACTCCAATTTTTTTTTCTTTATGATAGTTTATATGATACTTTTATTATTTTTAAATTATTAATTTTGTAATAATATATTAGTAATTAACATTTCATTAATAATATATTAAAATATTGGGCTTAATATACGAAACGAACATCTTAATGAACCCTGGCACTTCCTATCCATCGGTAAGCCATATAAATCAAGAGACATTTATACATAACATGTTTGATTCTATAATCAATATTATCAAACACTACGCTCTCGATATTAAAGATATCTTTATCAAGCATTTATCCCTTTATCAAATTTTGCAATAAAGTCATATCGATCTTCATTTTGATTTTAAAAGCTTATTGTAATGTAATTTCAATGCATATATTTGATTGTTAATATCATTTTTACATTTTTTAAAATTATTTTCATGAATTTCAAAATATTTTTATTAATTTCCGATGAGGATTGTTTCCACACCTAGTAAAATTCTCTCTCCAGCAGCTGAAGATTGTTTCCACCTATTAAGCATTATATATTAGGTTCAACAAATTAATTACTCAATGGCAATTCCATAACCCAGTCAGTGGCATTTCCTTACATGCATTAAAGCCAAATGGATAACACAGTCAAGATCAACTATCAATCAAATACACCATTAGTTCTTCACCAAGAGACTGAGTCACCACAAGAAATCGAAGGTACAACCATGAACCACCATTGAAATATTTACAATAATATAAAATCAATTGAAAAATAGAGGATTACATGTGCAGCAGTCTTGTCTGTACAACAGGAGAGAGAACATATATAAAAGAATTTTTTCCCTTCATTCAGCTCACTCTGAGGAACAGTAATTTTCAGAGTGTCTTCAGAGCGAATTTGCTGGTTGTGTGAAGCCCCTTCGCTGCCAGTTTCATAGCAGCACGACTCTGATACAACCTGCATTCCACATTTCATTTCAAGACTCAAGAATGAATTTAAACAAAAAACCAATTTAAAGATATATTATACACATAAATTATACAGAAAATGTCCAACAAATGATGCTCCAAAACTTAAAGAAGTTTATCCATGAATTAATTTATTTTTTAGTAGTAAATTGTTAAGCAAGTTGATTTGGTGATCTATATATTTTGATAAGAAAAATATGATCTATATATATAAACAAAAAGAGGACTGAGCCAGGAAGCCCCAAAAGTATACAAGGAGGAACCTGGCCTATACAAAAAAGGGTGAAAAACCTACCACCCACGAGAAAACATATATTCATATTTGGTCTATATTTCACTAGAAAACCTGATATATATATTTCTTCATGCGTTTAACATAGAGGATATCTGTATACTAGGGATCTCCCTCTTTTCCATATTTGGTCCAAAGTTAGAGCTTTTCCCCACGTTACTAAGCAAAGCAACGTGACTTAGGCTGGAACTTAAACTTCCAAATAATATCTGCTAGCAAGGAAACTAAAGGCCCTATCTAACACTTTACAGAGACAACATATAAAATTTGCCACTCCTCTCCTTCACCCAAAGCACCTTATCCTCCAAACTCGACTACACCTTTTTTCCGCTCAAGCACATTAAAAGTTTGTCCACCTCCGCCACATCCCAATCATTGTATGGTCTAGAAAAGAGAAGGTTCCAAACCCTCTCTCCTTAAAAGAGCTCCACACACACCTTTCAACTAACCATCCTAAGAAAAAACAAGAGCATATGAGGTACTGAAGGAGGCACACAAAGGTTAAGCCCCCACATCACCTGTCTTTACAAAGGTAGACCCCTCCTCCCCCATTACCCACTAAAAAGGAGAGTTTACCACCTACAACATGTCACTCCTTCCTCATTGCTTTCCACAACCTTACCTTATAATCATCATTTACAACTATAGTACACTATCCCTCTTGTTACTTCCCATATTTCCCGTACCACTTGATTCCAAAAGGCTTTCATTTCATTCACAAACCACCAACTTTGGTATACAAAGAAGAGCCTTGCTAAAATTAGATAGACTCTTAATCCCCAAATCCCCTTTTCTCTTGTCTAAGCAAAGACAAGAAATAAATGGGCAAGTTGACCAATGTGCTTATGATTAAAGTAATCCTTCCTCCCTTGTAAGTTTAATTCTCTCTTCCAATAGCCAGCATCTTTCAAAACCACTCTTTCACTCCGTTCCATGTTACATAGAAGCACCCAATCTCATTAAAAAACTAGAAATATACCAGTTACTCGATCCTACCCAATTTAACCCAAAACTCATCATGCCTGTTATCAAAATCAAGAAGGCCCAATTCACATAATCATATGCCTTCTCAATGTCAAGCTTGCAATGAGTTATCTTTGCTTTTCAAAACCAAGTCTATCACTCCTGGGCACCAAGAGTCGGATTTATACTTTATCTTCTCTCTGTGAAGACTTTTTGGCCTTGGAGATCACCTTGCCTGACAACAATTTCAGCCAATAAACTAGCACATTGGCAAGCCACATATAGTCCTCCCACCAAGCTAATAGGCTCGAAATCTCTCGAGTCTTCAACTCCCCTTTTTGAAATTAGAACAAGAAAGTTGCATTCAAACTCTTGAAAAATTGGTTGTGTTCATGGAATTCCTTAAAGAATCTCATAACCTCTTCATTCACCAGCCCCGCAAGACAATTATAAAAGGACATAGTGAATTCATCCAAAGCCTAGGTGGTTTATCCCTATTAAAACTCCTAAAGGTATAAAAGACTTCCTACTTAGAAAATGACTCTTCTTGCATAGCCACATCTTGCATTTCTAACCTTTCAAAACAAGGGCCTCTCACACTGGATGACTACTCATTTAAAGTTGACAATAGATTGTGAAAGGCTCCAACCACACCTTCTCTTATTTCAATCTTCCTTATTAGCCAAGGGGCATTAATTTTGGCTCTAGCTACTCATTATAAAAAAAAAGGCTCTAGCCATTGAATCCATCCTCCCACGAGCACTAGCCATCTTGAGGAAGAACTTGGTGTTTCTATCCCCTTCCTTCATCCACACATCTTGAGATTTCTACTAACACGAAACTTCTTCTAAGAGAATCCACCTTCTTGCATTTCTCCATAGCTTTTCCAAATTCCAATTCTTGTACATGATGGGGTCAAAATACCTCTTCTTTGTCCTAGAAATCCACATGGTTCAATGCCAAAGCCCTTTGGATTGCAATGTTACCCAAGATATCCTCGTTCTGAGCTTTTAGCAAGAGCTTCAAGGCTTACATCTTTGCAACTAACACATGGTTTACACAATAGGTGCTACTTGTATAGAGAGGTAGAGGAAATTTATGATCACTTAATCCTTTCTTGTAGCAAGGCTAGAATGTTGTGGAATATGATTTTTTTCCCTCTTTGGAGTTTAGTGGGTGTTACACTCCTTAGTTAAAGGAAATATCTTAGGTTAAAATGATTCTTCTGTGGGCATAAGTAGGAAGAAGGCATGGAGGGTTGCTCGCTTATGCTTGATGTGGACCTTATGGAATGAAAGGAGTGAGAGAGCCTTCATTGATACAAAGCATTCTGACCAAGCTATTAAAATCTTCCTTCTTTTTCACGTTTAGTAGGGTGTTTATAAAGGACAATACTTTGTTTATGATTGAGTTTATAGATTGATTGTTTGTTGAATCTAAGCCAGGACTTAGATTGAACATTCAATGCTCCACTCCAAATGGAAGGGCCTCAACACAGGGGTAACTTTCTCAACTCAAAATTCTTAATAACCTCAAAGAACCTCGTCATTGAAAAGGTCATCCTTCCCCCTCTACAACACTAAGGACATTAGTCCACATTAAGATTGTCGGATACACACAATGCCATTCCATAACCCTCTCAATGTCCCTTATTTGCCCCACTAGCCATTCATTTCTGTTACCAAACAAAGCTTTCACTTTCTCTTGCTTACTTCATAGGGGTTTTAACTTTTTTAAGTTTGGTTTTCCACTATTAATCGTGAAAATGATAACTAAAACAAAATTAGAAACCACACACACTTAAAAACTTTACTAAAATCTTTCAAAATTTAATTAGGTAGCTAAATCAGAAGACATACCACATGATAAAACCTGCCTTGCATATTCCATCAGAAGTACAGAAGGCCATTCCACACAAGGCCATTCCATAACCCTCTCAATGCCCCTTATTTGGAGTTTTGGACGTGAATAGTGCTTTTAAAATAAAAAATCCAAAATTTAAGGCTGGTTTCAAAAATATGCCCAAACTAATGCGTTTATGGATAGGAGATTGGTCGCTGCTTGTGAACGACGGCCTGAAAATCTCCAGTCGCATTCACAACGCCGGCTAATCAATTTTAAAAATTTTCAATGACCGGCGTTGTGAACGACGGCCATTGAGCCTTATAATCATACATTTGTTGAAATTCTGTGTTGCATTGCATGTCTTGAACTGGTATGGTTTTGTGAACTGCAGAAGAGTGGCAGAGCACAAGTTGGAGATGGGCAACAGGGTGAGCGCCCACCGGAATGTAAGCAGCAGTAGAGCAAGCAGTTGATAAAGTGAAGCAGGATTTGAGATTAATGAAGTTTTTGTTCATGGAGAGTCACTGCAACAGGTTGCAGTTAACTTAAAAAACATGGGTCATGTTTGAGAAGAGGTGGGTGGTGGTATCAGATGATGGGGGCAGTTTTGGGTGTTTCTGTCATGTTGAAAAGAGTTTGGGTGTTTTCTCCTTTTATCATTTTCTTAGAGAAAATATTAAATTTTACAGTCTTATTATTTTCCATTTTTGGCTCTGGTTTGGAGGGAAGTATTTTGAGGGGAGACTTGTCAGCTGCTGTTGTTTGAGGGGATTATAAGCCTCAATGGCCGTCGTTGTGAACGACGGCCTTTGGTTTATTTCAATAGCCGTCGTTCACAACGCCGGTCATTGAAAATTTTTAAAATTGATTAGCCGGCGTTGTGAACGCCGGCCTTTGAATTTTCTAAAGGCCGTCGTTCACAACGACGGCCATTGCCACCTATCCATAAACGCACTAGTTTGGGCATATTTTTGAAATCAGCCTTAAATTTTGGATTTTTTATTTTAAAAATACTATTCACATCCAAAACTCCCTTATTTGCCCCACTAGCCATTCATTTCTTTTACCAAACAAAGCTTTGACTTTCTCTTGCTTACTTCATGAGGGTTTTAACTTTTTTAAATTTGGTTTTCCACTATTAATTGTGAAAATGATAAGAACTAAAACAAAATCAGAAATCACATACACTTAAAAACTTTACTAAAATCTTTCAAAATTTCATTAGGTAGCTAAATCAGAAGACCTACTACATGATAAAACCTGCCTTGCATTTTGACATTCCATCAGAAGTAGTCCTTAAGAGATCATCTTTGGCATGATTTACAATTAAAAAATTTGAGGAAAGTAAAATCATGTGTGTACTCTGCTTCAGTTTTTTCTTAAAAACAGTAGTAGGTTAAGAGGGAATTTCATGCAATCAACAGTTGGAAGTAAAGATAAACTCACCCAAATAGGGCAATTCCCCAAGTTGCTAAGGTATAAAACAACTTCCCAGCATGCCAAACATTCATCATCTTTTCATACTTGCTCATGCTAGAAACAGATACTGACACAGCTGCAAGTTTCAAAAGTTTCAGAGAGATGAGATAGCAATAAATGACACGATAATACTGTCCTTTCAGTTTAGACAATAATCAGAGCTAGATGGTTGTTAAATTAATATAATCATAATCATTCCTTCAAAATTTCAGGAAGGAAGATGGAAGAGTGTTGAGAAACCCTTTAGCATCTAAATACTAAATAAAAAATTCCAAAGAGTTTCTAATGTCAAGCCTCAGCCATGTGAAACTACCTACTAGGTGCAAGAAGTGCTTATTATGAGTGGATATCGATGTTGCTTAATATTTGAACTACACAGGTAGAATTTGAATGAGACCAGATCCATTATTTATTCTGCAAACAAAGGTAAGCATCTTAACCGTATGTATGTAGGCACATAATACACTGCAGATGAAAGCCACCTAAACTAGTACAGAAAGTATATATCAGTCTTGAACTCACATTGCTTACAACGTTTTGTCAATATTTTCATTTGAAATAAACATGCTTTATGTATTAGTTTGATATGGACAAATGAAAAGAAACTGAGTATAGAAAGGGGAAGTTATTTTACACCTGTCCAGTAGCACTGCTACCACATGTTGCAGGTTTTAACTTTTAACTAGTGATGATTGTTTACAATGTACCACAAGTTCAATAATGCCATTTTCTTTTCTTTTAATTATTTTTTTGATAAACATCACAAGTTCAATGAAACAAGAATAGTCGTGCAAGCATACCCTTCTGCAACTCCTCTGGTGTCAAATTCTGCAAATCAAGGGGCGAAAATCAATGTCAGGTAGAACCGTAGAGATACATCAGAAAATTGGAATATGAGGCATATGTTTCTTTAAGTTACACAAACCAGGGATTTAGGGTTTGCCAAAATGCATCTCGCGATAAAGTTGGCTACCCCATCCACGACATGTTCCTCGCTTATAACTACATAATTTTCGTCATCGATTTCACTCCATTCTTCAACTTTATTTGGAACTGCTTCATCAGTCACCCACACCCACCAACTGGGTTCTTCATTATCAACATTAATAAGAATTTCAGCTGAATGCAGATCTGCCCCTGATTATAGGAACATAACCAAGAACCAAGCAAGGGCTTAGCATTAACACACACACAAACACACACACACACACACACACATATATATATATATGCACAATACACTATGTTGCTATTTAATAAATCAAAGAACCTGTGGCTTCCTTGAAAGGAAAGCTTTCAGTGGCCCCATCAACTGATGCACCATGGAGGGATTTAAGTCGACTTAGGAAGTGTTTAGAGTCCACAGTAGCTGCAAGACGAGCATGCAGCTGCATTCAGGAGCAAAAGAAAACACAATTTTAGCTTCAACTTCATGATTCTCCTGAATATTGAATATTCCAACAAGGAAAACCCCATTGATGGAATAATCTTTTAAAAAAGGAAGTAACAGCATGCTACTCAAAGATTAATGAAAAAAAGGTTTCACAAATTCAAAGAACTTGCTTGAATCCTCAATGCAATGAGACATGAACAAGTAATCATTATCCATTTCGATCAGTTTTAAAGGTGCCATATGCAAAGGCTCCTCGTAGTTTAAGCAAGAAGGCACAACGCGAGGCGCGCACTCTGAAAGAAGTGAATGTGATTCATGCACATAAATTTATAAAATACGAGATTCAACTTACTCCACCATTAAAATCTAACATTCCTAACATTTGAAAGAAAGATTTAATAAAAAAAAGTAAAAAGATAATATAAATTTCAATATATAATTACTAATTTCAAGGATAGAAGGATTTAGAAAGGAAATTAAAGTCTACAAGGCACATGTTTTGGAAAATGAGGCGCTTGAACTAGGGAGTGGTTGTGCCTTGAGCCTAGGCACGCCTTTTAAAACTTTGCTATTGATGTTTCAAATTTTCCTATCACATCAAATTTGGCGACCGATCCTTGAACAAGCCATCATCAAACGTGGATTTTTTCTTATCACTCTCTCTGTTCTAAAGCAATCATCTTTCAGGTCAAAATCTGCTAATGGTGGCATAACCACCACATGCTCCTACTCTGATATTTTCCCTTCTTTACTTTCAATAAATCCCACTCCTTGAATGGGCTGCAAAGCAGATTTGACAATATTTGTACCATCTGAAATCACCATTTTAACTGTCTTGTGTGAGAAGTAAGAATGTGGATGGATATTTTGAGAATAGTTTAGGGCATACCCATAGTTCCAAAAGACATGCTTTAAGCACGGGTTGAAAGCACAACCACTCCTTAGTTATAGAGCCTTATCGAAAAGGATCACCTTATCAATTTACTCTTCCTTTTTAAATATTAATATTTTTGAAGTTTCTAATTATGTATTGAAATTTATATAATTTCATTATTTTATATTGAACATTTTTTAAAATATTTGGAAATTTAAATTTTTTATCTGTAGGATTATGTTTTAAATCACATTTTATAAAATTGATATGCATTCCAAGATGCCAAGTCATGCTTCACATTTCACTCCACTCCAAAGTGCCTTCTGGTGTGCCTATAGCTCCTAAGCTATAAGAGACTTTTGCGCCTTAATTACTCTTGCAACTTTTAAAACTATGGACATACCAAATAAACAGTTTATTAAATCACTAGAAGAAAGCAAAGAACCCAATCTACTGCACAAAAACTGTCCTTTCAAAATATGTGTTTACATCGAGTCAAAATCTGTTGAGTTTTCTACCAAGAATGTCCCAGAGCAAATTCACACTAAAGTGGACATTGTAAAAAAGAGATATAGAAGTCTCAATAGTTTCTCTTCAAGGCCAACAATTTCTTAGGCGTGAGTTTTCACACAGGGAAACGGATTACCTGCTCATCATGAACAAAAAAATTCCAGGAAAGAAAGGGACCAACCGAAAGGTTAAATAGGAATTCACAAGTCTATCCATCCATAATAAAAAAAATACCCTACACACTATACCATTATCATATATCGTAAAGAACCAAAGATATGCTATCTATAGTCAATCTTTGTTCCCGAGTTTTGAATCACAAAAAAAAAAAAAAAACATCCAGAGTTCCAAATAGTGTATACTTACATCGGGGGGACAATCCTTAGATAAGCAAGGGGAATGCGAGAGATCATGAAGGAGTTCCAGATTCTTCTGAAGCAAGCTTCTGCCGGCGATTCTCCATTCGAATAGACTCCACATCATGATTCATCGGCGGAGAATCATGATCG
This sequence comes from Tetrastigma voinierianum, assembly GCA_016808115.1. Classification (NCBI taxonomy): domain Eukaryota; kingdom Viridiplantae; phylum Streptophyta; class Magnoliopsida; order Vitales; family Vitaceae; genus Tetrastigma; species Tetrastigma voinierianum. Next base: position 139,831 of record JAEQBH010003899.1, on the reverse strand, counting down.
TGATGATGCTGATGAATGTGGTGATGAGTTTCGATAGCGGACCAAGCCACCTCGGCAACCTCCATGACGGTCTTCGCCACTTCGATGGGACCATGAACGTGCCCTACCATCGCTCTATCTGCTGATTCGTATTGCCCTAATTCGGAAACTCACTAACCCTAGCTTCTTCTCCTTCCTCCTCCTCTCTTTCTAGCTCTCCAGGCCCCTTCGCGTTTTTCATTTTTAATACTGATTACGTGTGTCTTATTTATAGGTCGCTTCCCTACTCAAGCGTAGGAGCTACGGTAGGCTCGCTGTACTGGAACCGTTTTTGAATTAAATGATTGAATCTCAGTCAGTTTGTTCCGTTTATCATGTTACTTTCTTGATGTTTTTATCGATAATTGTAAAATTTATTATATTTTTTAATATGCTAAATAATAGATTTTCAATATGTTGTCTTATTTAATAGATTATTTCTTTTGAAATTCCGAGATTTGATTATAAGAACTTTTAAAAATCCGATTGTAAAAATTTGATCACTTATTAATTTTTGATAATATATATATATATATATATATATATATATATATATATATATATATATATATATATATATATATATATATATTATTGTTTTTCTTATAAAATAATTATTTTTTAAGAGATAATGTAAATAAATATTTTTATCTGAAAATATTATTTTTTTTGAAAACATGAGAGGTTTTAGATTCACTGATATTATTTGATGTTCTTTAAGTAAATATTTCTATTTATTCAAAAAAAAAGTAAATATTTCTATCAAATAATTACATTATATTTAAAGGACGGTAGGGAGAAAAAGAAGGAAGGAAAAAAATAAATAGGGTAATTCGAATAAATCGGGTCGGGTCTTGTCCGGGTCGGTGTGAACGTGGTGACCCATAGGGTCAATATAAGAGTGAAAAGCTTTATAGGCAAGAAATCGCAGAACACTCGCAGTGACCGAGAATGGCAGAAGAAATGCAAGAGAACGACCTCATCGCGAAGGGAATGGAGGAGGAGACGCAAGAAATCGAGTCGCAGATTAAGGCCGCCATGAGCTCCCGCGCTGACCATTTCAAAGAGCAGTCCGAGTATGCCCATTTCTTATTCTCTTCTTTTGTCTCTCCAAAACCCCACCCCCTTATGTCATATGTATGTTTATCTGTCGACTACGATATTTGGGTAATATGTATCCGAAAATCGAAGTTTTTCTTTGGAATTGTGTATTCTTCTCTCGTTTTCGAGGGAGCGTCTGTGTAGTGCGGATGTAAAGTTTTTTTCAAGTGCAAGCCGCAAGGCGTTGAGTTATGAAAAAGGAAGTGGTATTTCCTTTGTTTCTCACGCCTATCACGAGTCCGTCAAGTATGGAAATTGAAGTTTATGGGTGGTTGGACTTGGGAAGTTTGCCTATTGATAATTTGGTGCTCGATTGATCTTCCAATTTCCTTGTTTCAACAACTGATTTTTTATTTATTTTTTAGTATTTCTTCTAGCTGCTTGATAATTAGTAGGAGCCTGGTTTACTGCATTTACATGGATGAAGTGCTGCAAAATTGAGTTTAAACGATTGGGAATATCGTGGTTTTGTAGGAGTAATGCATGCCATGGCTCTTGCTTGTTTGGCTTCCTTTTTAATGACCGTTCTCTTGCTTACTTATCAAAAAAAAAAAAGCATGCCATGGCTCTTTGATGTAAATTTATATGCTTAACTGGGATATGGTTGGTGATAAATTTGAAGAATTGATAACTATTTCAATCGGGTTACAGTGCTTGAGGTGTTGACAATGCCCATGTTGTGGTAGGAGTCTTTTTAACATAAGGTAGAAGAAGGGAGGAAGGTAGCTTTTCATAGATGGGCAACTTCAAATGTTTGGTTGATAGTAAAATTCCTTTTTCTGTTCACCCCCTTCTGGTGATTTGTTTCTATAAAACATTTTTTTTTGCCGATAGGTAAGAAAAAGATGTATTAAAAGAGAGACACCAAAATAGCACTCCAAAGTATACAAAGAATGTTAGGGACTAAAACAAAAAAATCCTGCAAGATGCTCCCATCCAATCCACAAAATTTACAGTAGTGTGAACTCTCGGAACTATAAACAAATTAGACCAAGCCCAAAGGTTGTAAAGGAAGCTTGCTTTGATTCCTTGATCAGACTGCCTTATCGTCAAAAGTTCTATTATTTCTTTCATCTTGATAGTCCAAAAAAGACATAAAGGTGCAAATCACCAAAGTTTTCTCTTCTTGCCCACAGAGGTCCCATGCAAAGCTTTGGTTAACTACCACAAAGCTGTTTAGCTGAGTTTTGCTTCTTCATGCCCCTCAAACTAAAATTATTGTTCTTGCTTCTCCTCGACCTATTTTCTAGCTTTGATATTGATTGTTTTTAGTTGCAGCTCTTTGACATTTGAGGGGGTTCGGAGATTATTAGAGAAGGACTTGGGGTTGGAGACATATGCGCTGGATGTGCACAAGGGATTTGTCAAGCAGTTTTTGCTGGAGGTACCCCTTTGGATTTGTAAATTCATGGTCTGCTTGAAGCATGAAAGAATTATTTTATAATTGGTTGAACATTATATGTGCATTTTGCATTTCTTTGCACCTTACATTATGCTTTCAATCTGTGTAAGTGATTTCTATAATTGCTTTATTCATACCTTTAGTTATTTTTTGATTGATGCTCTATACAGACATAGAAGTAAAATAGGGTTTTGAAGACCATTGTCAACTTCCTATTTAAAGGTTTATTCTGCTAATCTTTTTTTTTTTTTGATGCGTAAAGGAAAATCTATTCTGCTGATCCCTGCACCTGCATCCCTCTGGAGCATTACTCAAGATGGTTAGAGGCGAGAAAACAAAGAATTCGACCATCCATAGCTCATGGATCACCGTACCGGAGAAAAAAAAATCCAGCACCTAGGTTTAGAGCACCGACATAGAACCAACCTAATGTACCTTAACAACTAATGTTGTAACCAGGGTTTGAAATATCGGTTGACATGACCGATATTTCGAAGATATATCGTATGTCGGTGAAAGTCAACACGATATATCCTATCGATAGTTTGATTAATAGAAATTTCGGCAATTTTTCGTAATTATCGGTGATTTATCAGAATTTTACCGATTTATCGGTAAAATTCCGATATATCGGCACCCATATCAGTCATCCACAAAATGGGAGTAAATCCACAAAATGGGCTGTTGGGGGGTTTTGAATCCTTGCCCAAAAGGTGAAACATGCACCTCCTCATCCACCAGGCTATGTTAGCCTTTAATATATAATGTGCAAAAACTTTATATTGTCTACTGACTATTTATAATAAGTTGTAACCAACTACTTATAATAACTAAATATAAATATATAAACATATAAAAAATATTATATTCTATTTTAAGTTATTACAATCACCAAATTTCAAAATTAACTCTTGAATAAAACATTTTGTATAAATTATATAGAAATAATTTATTTTTTAAATGTGATTAAATATATTTTAATAAAAATATTTTTATTTTTTAATAAACAAATGTAAATATAGTAAAAAATATAAAAGAATATCATTCCTTATGTTTTCAAAATAATTTTGATACATATTTTTTAATTTTGAATAAATTTTAATTACCGATAGTTATGTAAAAATATCCACCGATATATCTCTGATATATCCGATATATCCGTAAAATCCAAGTACCGATATATCCGTCAAAACCGATATTTTCATCCTTGGTTGTAACTCATAGCCAACATTAATAGATTCAAACCAAATTGACCTACAGTAATATCACGACTTCACAGTTGGTCAGGTTGATTAAAATGAAAAGTTCCCCAACAAAATAAAGCATTGTATGTACTTAAATAAAATCCCCTTTTCTATTTTCATGAAATATAGGGAAGAATTTTTTTTGATGAGTTATTACAAACTTGCGATTATGACATAATGATGTGTTACATTTTCTTCATTGCAACATCACATCTTGATTATTACTTTCAATATTAATCTAACACAGCACACAACATGTATTATGGTCACTTCACTTTAATTTTTTTTTTTAATAGCTTTGGAGAAAATTCTAAATTGATTCATTTCTTGAAAATGTTATAATGTTAAATTCTAAAAGGTACTTTAACAAAATTGAATAGAAAAAGGATTGGACAAGGGAAAAATCCAATGTGGAAACATTTCCCAGTTAAATTTGTGAGATGTTCTCTTATTTTTGAGGCATGTGTGAAAGATTGAAGCTTAAGTGTAATTGTGGTTCCAAAATTTATTGGTGAGATGTTTTGTGGGAGATATCAAATATTAGATGAGCAGAACACTCTTTAGTTTCTTTGCTTTAACTTAGAGGAAGGGGAAATTTTAGTCATTTCTATCTAGTATTATGTGGAATGCTTGGGCTCCACCTAATATGAGTTTCTTTGCTTGGGAGGTGATTTAGTGAAATGTTTAGACTCATAATCATTTACCAAGTCAAAATACAATTGGATGTATCTTAGAGATGCTCAAGATAACATTATGTCAAAGAACAAAACCCTTTGTAGGAAGCACGCGACACCACTTTTCCAAAAGAGCCTTATTTCTCAAAGATATTCTCCTAAGCCTCCTCCCTTAGTCTTCCGCACTTGGATCCACAAATAAGATGATCCCTCTCTTCTTCGCTCCCCCAAGACCAAAGAAAATCATATTCCCAGAATTCATTTTCCAATGCTCTCATCAATATCCTACTTAAAAACATTTGTTGCAGTGGTGAATAATAAAGGAGAGAGAGGAACACCTTGTGTTATTTTCACTCACTAAGATTCTGGAACCTTTTTAGGGTAAGCATGTCTTCTTTGAAAGCTTCTCATTTGTAGAGAGATCCAACCACCCTTTCTGTGCTGTATTTACCTGCTGTCACTCTAATCCATAAACTATTTCCCTCGTAAATCTCTCTATCCATTTTCTGAGCAATGTCCCATTGAATATTCCAAACTCCTTTTCCAAAAATCGCCAACACCGTATTTAGGGTTTAGGGTCAGAGATCATTTCACATCACAATCCTAAATGTGTGTATTTTCTTGACCTATCAGAGCTTGTATTTTTTTTGTCTCTGTGTGTGTAATCTATTCCTTGCACATTTGGCATATCATTCTTTGTTACTATATTCTCTTCTATTACATTTTCTCTTGACACTATAATGCATTAGAATTTGAGTGCAGATTAATTCTCCTTTAAGAGGTTTGGTTGGAGTCCTATTATTTATTTATTTATCAATTTTAATGTTAATTATAATTTAATTTGTCTCTATGTTCTGATCTAAACTAGTGCATAAATGTTGCTGCTGATAATGATCCTTCCAAAAAGTCTGGGGAAACTGGGGAAAAAAATGCCAGTTCAACTGAAGGTGAAACTGCAGAGCCACCTGAAACAGTTGAGTCGAAGAAAGAAAAGAAGGAACCTAGCTCTGCAGATGAGGAGAAAATAGAAGGCTCTCCAGTATTAGGTCTAATGACAGGGCAGAAAGCATCCAAATCTGAAACTGAGGAAGCTCAAGGCAAGGAAAATAATGCAGTTCCAAGTGAAAGCAAGATAAAGAAGGCCATTAGAAAAAGAGCATCTTACTTCAAAGCTAAGTCTGAGTATGTCACATTATAATTCTTTGAATTGGTGATCGCTCCACTATTGATATTACTATATTATTGTTTCTGCAGTTCTTATTTAATCCTTTCATCTTTATGATATGTAATTTTTAGTTCCCGTGCTCTTGAAATAGATGCACATTTGAAATGCCCCCTTGCTGTTCATCCCCTCTGATTTAATTGAGGTGTCTTTTTATTTTTTATTTTCTAGGAACATAACTATGGCAGGAGTTCGTCGAGTTTTGGAGGAAGACCTTGAACTAGATAAAAACACTCTTGATCCATACAAGAAATTTATAACTGAGCAATTAGATGAGGTGAGTAAAATTTGTTCAGGAGACATCCTGTGAGTTCTAGAAGTTCCAAATATAATCTACCATTGGTTTCATTTACATTATTGTTTATCAGGTGTTAAAATCTTCTCAAGTTTCTAAACCTACTATTGGGGTTAAGAAGGGCAGTCCTAAGAAAAATTCTCATAGCCGGGCATCAAGGAAGACGAGCAGTGAAGGAAGTTCTGAGTCTTTAGAGAGTGAGAGTGATGAGGAAGAAGAAGTAAAACCTAAAACAAAAAGGGGGCCGAAGGGAAAAACCCAGAATTCTGAAGATCTAAGAAAACGCAAAAGACCTGTGAAGGAAACAAAGATGCCTAGCAAGAAGCGAAGCAAGACTGCAGAAACAGTATCAGAGGACAATAGTGATGCGGAAGACAGTGGAAATGTTTCTGATGATGGTCACTCACAATCATCCTCTGAAAAACCTGTCAAGGTCATACCTTTTTTGTTTCCCTAAACTCTGAAAGCTTGTTCTCATAAACTTCCCCTACTTGAATATCTTATTGAAATGAAGTGCAGAAGAAAGAAGTTACAGCTCCTGGATATGGGAAACGTGTGGAGCATCTGAAATTGATTATCAAATCATGTGCAATGAGGTTTTGATTTTTTAACCCAGTATTTGTTGAACTTTGTTAACGCTCATATCCTAAAATTGTCTCTTTCCTTCTCAGTGTTCCCCCATCGGTTTACAAAAGAGTCAAGCAGGCACCTGAAAACAAACGTGAAGCCTACCTAATAAAGGAACTCGAAGAGATATTATCAAAAGAAGGATTATCTAAAAATCCTTCTGAAAAAGGTCAGCATTAATGCAACCTATGTTTGTCGGTGATTCCTGGTCTCTGAATTGTGGAGAATTACAATTAGAGGGTAGATTTGAGTGTTTGAAACTTGATTAAGATTAAAAAAAACACAAATAGGAATTGAAATTGAGGAAACAATACTTGAATATTCTGTGGGTTCTGGTTGTCTTTTCCAATCTCCATGCACCAAGAAAAGTAGAAAATAAGCAAAATCTCTGGAGTCTCTTGGTGACTGGTTTTGGTTTCTTCACTTAATATATAGCCTGAAACTTAGTTGGAATTCTGAAAGGACAATAAAATACTTAGCTACCAAACTTTTAAAGGTTATTTACTATATTATATGTTTACATTTCTCCAACAAATAGGCAGCTGTTGCACACTTTCCGGATTAGGACCCCTGGGAAAGATGATTAAGTTGGGCCTTGCTGGTACCTTGATGTGCTATTAAAACATAAGCTTTGAGAAAAATGCAGCACAAAATAGGGAAATCTATGGATAAACCTGATATCTCTTCTCTACTCTTAGAAACTATGAGGTCGTTTTGATAATGCCAGTCCAGGAACCATAGATTGACATTATTTTGATATTACCAGCATCCCAGTAACCATAGATTGACATTACAACAATGTTAAATTAGTGAAAAAGTGTAATATTCCTGACATTAAGGAAAAAACAGAAAAGAGACTAGAAGAAGGGGAAAAAGAATATTCTCAAACACAGTTAGCACTGATGACTGTGAACAGGAGAGAAAACCATGGTCAAAGAATTTTTTAGGTTGACATTGTTATTTTGTTGGAAGATATCATGAGAAGTTTCCAAGTGAACCTTTTTTATGTATTTTTTGGGGACAATTTGGAAGGAGGAGAATCAAAGATCATTAAAAAATGAGGCGCAATCTGATCATGCTGAGGTACACATTCTCAAACAATCTTTAAATGGGGCTAGATATTATAGAGGAGAAGGCTCATTTCATCTCATTGATTTTATAGAATGGATTGGGGTTCTTGCCGAGAGAAGAATTTTTTTTTGTGTTCTTGCGTTTTGGCCTAGCCTTTTGTTACCCTTTGTAATATATATCCTATGTATAGTGTGTTGTTTCGTTGGCAATGTCTATAAAATTATTTTGTTTTCCTATTAAAAAAATAAAATTGATCTACTAATATAATTAAGTAGCAGAAGTATGAGTGAGCATGGGAATAGTGTATATTTCCAAGGTCTCTCTATATATATATGTACTTGTGTGTGTGTTTTTAGCTAGCAGGAAATAGTAATGGTCGAAACTCTAGGTTTTACAACTGTGACTAAAAAAAGGGCTGCAGCTAGTTCCATTTAACTCATTCACTGATTGGTGGTGGTTTTGCTCTCCGAGCACCGTCCTAAAGATTGAGCACAATTAAACCACCTTAGTTAAACTGAGCAACGGCATTATCTGGGGGACTGGGACTTGTTGAAGTGTATCAGTGATGCAGGATTGGCTGAGTTCATGCAAACTTAAGTGGCATAATGCTCACAACTACATTGTGACTTAGGAAAATTATTCCCAGCATTAGGGCAGCGATCATAGTATATCGAAAAGAAGTGCTGAAAAAGGAAGTGACAACCAAAATGCATTTGAAATAATCCTTTGCAAGTATGTACTATAGCCATTATACTGCCAGTTAGAAAATCATATTAACCTCATGTTTCATGAGGAAGATAAAAGAAAACGAACCCATATATTATGGTTTGCTGTTGTTATTACAAGAATTGCATTATCTAGATGATATTTTCTCCGAAGGCATTCTTCAGGAAGTTGGTCATAAATGCACCTACTAGGTTTTGAATTGAGCCCGACACATGGCTGTGCCTATATTTCCACACAATTAATGCACAGTTGCTGGTCTCCGTGCATATGGTGAATAACATTGTATTTGCCTTTTTCTTTAAAAAGGGGAAAAAAACAAGAAGACATTGCATGATATTTTTGTTTTTTGCTCAGAAATCAAGGATGTTAGAAAGAAAAAGGAGAGAGCTAAAGAACTGGAGGGCATTGATACAAGCAACATTGTCTTAAGTTCGCGCAGAAGGTCCACTACGAGTTTCATACCTCCTCCAAAGCCCAAAATACCAGATGAAAGTGACAGTGAAGATGCTGAAGATACCGATAATGATGATGATGATGATGATGATGATGACGACGATGATGAGGAAGAGGAGGTTGAGGATGAAGATGATGATGGTGGTGAGGAAGATGATGCCAGCCAGAGCGAAGAGCTTAATGAAGGTAAGTGTGTGTTACCATGTACCATCTGAAATTTGGTTATTTGTGAGTTGTTGGGTATATATGGCTTGCAAACATGGTACCATGTCATTGGGTATATTGGATTGATTGAGCCATATCGCTGTTTCAGCAACATCCATGCTAAACCAGGTTAACATAATTCAATTGCATTTTGTGAGACTGAATCATTCTATGACCAATGGTTTAGTGTCCTCTCATGTCATATTTATCTAGGAGAAGTAATTTGTCAATTCTTGATGCTATGCCCTTTTACTCTGAATTCCATGAGATTGTGAGTCTGATATTTATAGCATTCATTACACTGTTGGTGCCCATGTATAGTTCCTCTAATGGGTTATGTGGCACCCATTAAAAGACCCTATGTTATAATTTTGATTTCATGACATGTCAACACAATTTGATAGTGTTAAGTGTGACTCATATCATACCCAAATAACCAGAATAATAATCAAACAAAAATAGGCTTTATGCTGTATTTCTTTTTGAGGCTTTTCCATGTCGCTGTGGTATATTTTGACCGACTTAGATTATGGACTATATTTTTGAGGTGTGCATTGTAGTATATAGGGCAGTGTACATTAATTTATTTTGATTGGTCTTTGTATTGCTTGATGCTACCTATTCACATTTTTGCAGAAAATGCCGAGGACAGCGATTGAATCCTGCATGAGCCTGACTTGCAGATATGATTAATAGCCAGAGCTTGTATGGTTTAGTAAGAACGATTAATCACAGTGCGTTCCCTGTACTATTATTTTCTCTTGTTCTATATTAGATGTGGAGGTAGGTGTCCTTTGATGGATAATTTGCACTTAGCTATTCCATTAGGAGGCTTTAATATTGAGGGTTTAAAGGATATCTCTGCTCAAAGGAGAAAATTAGCGTCTTATGGGTTGAGAGGAGAGTACCAGTTTTCTGTTATATTCAGTAACAAAATTTATGGATTCTTGGTGAATATTTTTGTTCTTTTATGATGAGTTCTTGAATCCCTGATTGAAAAACTCTTGTTATGAAATGCTTTTCAAGGTGCAAGGCTAAATATTAGCGGCCGGTCCACTCTGGTGACTGCCATGCCTGAACCCTGAAGACTCTGTGTATGTATATGAATTGATTTAATTCTACGGTATATTTTGAGATATTTTGTACCTAAATTTATTTTAAATCACTTTCATGGTGCCTAGTTTTATTTAAATCACTTTCATTATGCTTGGTAGATAAGGAAAAATATATTATATGATTATATCTTATTCCAAAAATGGTTGATGATGATATAGGATGAAGTATCCCATCACTTATTCTATCCGTGTTCAACCAAAAATGAGATAAGAAAAATAGTTAAAATGCGTATTCAACCAAAAAAAAAAAGTTTAAATATGGAATATGAATAGGTCATGTATCATAAATCTATTATTTACTATTTATTATATTTTATTTTTTTAATATACTCATTTTACTAAATCAAAATTATATTTTTTTGAAGAGAAATAATTTTATTGTTTTAAACTAGCAATTCATCAATGAAAATATACGTTTAAGTTAATAATATAATGAATCGACTTAATAGACTATATATTTAATAATTGAGTTTACACATTGATATTACTATTGTGATTAAGATATGTATGATTATAGTTTTATAGTATATTAACAATAACACGAAAAAGCAAATGAAAACCTAAATCTTGTGGAAGAAGCATTTTATTGAGAAAGAAAAGGTGTAAAAGAGTGATTTCAAGTCAAAATAGCCAAAAAAAATTATCTCTTTGCTTAAAGAAAAAAGGCTAATAGAGAAAAAGTTGAGAAAGATATAAATTGAATTGATAGTTAAAAAAGAAAAGCTAATACAAGCAATAGATAAATAAATTAATTTTATATACTTAATGGGAAACGTAACATAAATTGATATTTTTATATCAGGGATATCATCTTTAATTCGAAATCATAATTATTATATCCTGACGTGTATACGTATCTCATTCTGGCCTATCTAATTTTGCAACCACTTGGCTGAAACCTGCCATGAACTAACCTGACCGATTATACACATGGTTCCACTGAGTAAATAATTCATATAATTTACAAGCCTTTGAGAGTCTCAGTTTCTCAATCCATGAGAGTCTCAGCTTTATTAATAGGTCTGAGAGTAGTTTTTCAATCCAATAAATAATATATATATATAATTTTATTTTTATTTGAGAATGGTTTTGAATATCAATTCTAATAAGAATTCTCTTGGGGGATCATGAAACAGTCGACACCTCCTCTAAAAGGATGCGTCTCACTTCATTTGCGAGATCAATGACATGTTTGTCTTCACATCCTACACAAAATATTGAAGAAAATAAATCTTCTTTAGAAAAAAAGGAGACAGATAATGGTGTAATCCTCGGAGAATCTTACTTACCCATCTGAATGAGTGCCTGTTCAAGTTGGAAAAGATATTCTCTGTTAGGACCTGAGGGGCCTTTAGCATTAATAATTTGTCTGCAAAATGGATTAAAAAAAAAACTTGATGAATGATTAGCAATTGAGTCTCAAGTGTTCTTCGTGTTTGTCAGAACAAAAAAAAAAAAAAAATCAAACATATTCTTTTTGTTTTCTTTGTTCTCTTTCTTTTTTCAGAAAAAAAAAAGCTTTCAAAAACTGTAACTAAATAGACCCTTAAAGAATCATCTATGATGGGGGCTTGAATGATTTTACACCTATAAACAAACTGCAGGGCATGTGCACAAAACAAAGGCAATTTTGTATAATGGAAAATATGCTTCTACATTGAAATATAAAAATAGAATGTGAAGAAAGTTAGAGAGAATATTTACTTGGCAATCTCTTCAACTGATGCCGGGCCAAGGTAGTTACAATTAAGCTTCTTGTCTGGGGAAGCTATGTATCTAAACGGTAAAAAAGAAGGCATCAGTTCTGATCTGGTTCGTTAAGGAGATTGCCAGATACAATGGAAAGACAAAAAATGCTACGTGGTTTCACACACTTACACCATTACTCCTGAGATGACAGGAGTTGTAGCCATTGGCTCCTGAAACAAATTCTAGCTTAAATTGTCAATAAACATAATAGAATATCAGTAATTAAAAAATTATTAAATGACATGATTATTAATACTTTCATCTTACAGCATAAACATCAAGATAGGCCTTGTTGTCATACTGTTTCTCCCTCACTTCTAGATGCTATTATGAGCCACAGCATCAAAAAAGGAATTTCCATTAGAAATATGAAATGAGGGCTGACAGCAAAATAATAATAATTATGATGATGATGGAAAATAAAGTTGTAAAATGGACCCTGAAAGATCTTTCTGATCCCTTGGTCCATGACAAAAGCCAATCTGGAAGGACAGAATGGAACATAGTTGCAACGGTCTATAAGCATGGGACTGCTATAAAAGATTATAATTATGACAACATTCTTATCAGACTGTAAAATAGAAACAAATAGAATTTGGAGTTGTTTCAGCTGGGATTTTGATTAATCGAATCATCCATACGCTATGGTGCCCCCCAGATGCAACCCACCATATGGGCAAAGCTACAGAGACATTTAGTAAAGATATTAGCAGAAGCATGCAAAGTTTCTACCCAGGAACAAGGTTTCGGAATAATCTCTTGCTTCAGCAAAAGGAGGCTGAGAACGCGCTCAATCTGAAATTGGTAAGGGAAGGGCCAAGAGTTGCCTAAAGTGAAACATCCATCAATCATGCATCTTGGTAAGCAGAATAGAGAACACCAGCTGCTATGGAAATAGATTAGGAACAAAACACTGCAAAGCATATTTAGTAAATCGAAGAAGAAAGGGACTTGATGACTGAAAGCTTACTGCATGAACAATAAAGGAGTACTGAAGGGTTAGAAATTTAGAATTGAAAATGCTACAGATAGAAGAGTACCCGATGTGTCAAATGATAAACTGTAAACAAGATACATTTAAAACTTCTTGTGCATAAAGCTCCAAAAAAATGTAACAAGATGAATTACAAGAAAAGCCTAAATGAACTTGGAAGAAGCCAATGTATGTCATCATAGAGTGAATGAGACTTGATTAGAAATAGCAAGGAATGACCTTGCAGATATGAAATTCCATTCTTACCTTCTTTAACACCCCCCCTTATCGAAGCTAAATTTAAATGCTATATATACCTTTAAGAGACACAGACATTCTAAAACTGATGTGGACACTAGCAAGGGCTCAGGCTGACAGGAAGACTCCTATATGATCAACTTCTAAGAGATGAAGCAAGACCTCTCATCAGATGTCACTGGAAATTAAACTGGTATTTGGGAGTTGTAGGCATGTATGATTGAATGAATGAACTCATGAATTCATTTCTCTACGGAAAAATCCTCAAATTTAGCAGGTTGCTTTTCCTATTCTTTCATATATGAAAAAGATATGGAGAAACATTTATGATCATGAACAAGGTGATGGCTTGGAGCTCATATATCTATTACATTTTTACCAGGGACATGGGTTGTGGTGTGTATGGATCCAGTTATGTGCTATGTCACCTTAGAAAAGGAAAGGTTTACCTTAATTACCAGTTGGAATTTGATAAACTAGTGTTGTAAGTCAGAACAAAATATTTCCTTTTAAGGGGGGCAGAACAATGAAATGTTCTACACAACTCTCCTTGACACTTCATGTTCAAAATTTTGACGCATGTTTTGGGTCCTTTCAGAGTTGTAAGAGAACTTCTTGACAATTGGTGGGTGTTGGATGTCTGATTTACACTATTGAAGAGTGAGGAGGGTGACCCGTTCATTGCTGATGAGGTGTTTAAAGACAGTGAAAGTTAAAGCTTTGAGATGCAAGTGTAGGGAGAATGAAAATTATTCTCAATTTTGTATTTGATCCTTTGTGTTTCACAGTTAAAGATAATAAAAGTTCCCCGTCTCCTTTTATAAATTATTTTGGCATGGATACAGTAGTTCTTTCATGTTATTTATTTATATATAAAATCAACTCTCTATCTTGTTGTCCTTATAAACGGGAAAATTAAAAGGAATAATGAGAAATTGTCAGGACTAATAAATCTAGAGACTTTTGATGAGAAACAACAGTATATTATATTAAGTAAGAATAAGTACAATAGAAGGATGAGCCTATAAATTGTGAGTTTTGTAGCATAAGTTAAAAACTTTGCATCTTGCACACAGAACTTGCTCTTTCATCATGTCATGGTACCTAAAGCATACAACTGTGGTGAATTAACCAAGGTGCTACCGAGAGTTTATTGAAAGCAAGGATTTCCCCCTCATTCACTTAGTTGGAGTAGTAACTAGGAAATCCAAGAAACCACACTAGCTGATTGTGGAAGAGAAAAATATTTGTACTTTATGGCTACATCATGTCTATCAATCAAATGAATCAACTGACCAAATAAGAATAAAACAATAACAAATAGCACCTGTTTGTTGGGTAGTATGAACAAAACAAGCACTTAAAATGGACGAGTCCGTTCATAGCCATCAACACTGTTGATTTGTGACCTGAATTTGGTTTTGGGCTTATATTCGACCCGAAGGCCCACGGTGCGACTTTTGTAAAAAGAAAAAATTGAGAAAAAAAATAGAGATCTATTGTGGTAGTAGAGGGGCTTGCCCCCGCGGTATGGACCTTTATACTCGGATATTTTTCGTACAACTAACATAGTAGGGTTTATTCTCTATTCTGTTGAACTTTTGTAATCTCTCTCAAAATTCATAATGAAGCTTTTTCCTTTACCCTTGGTTTTTTCCCGCAAGGGTTTTCACGTAAATCTGGTGATTTTCTTTATTTCGTATTTCTTTATTGTGCCATTGCTCATAACAAGCACATTAAAAGAACATAAAATATTTCAAAGGATATTAGCAGCATAGGGATCAGAAAAACTCCAAAGAAAATCACTTAAGAAACATACAGTTACTGCAATCTGTTTATCTTCCTCCTTGGAAACCTTGTATGCAACTCCCCACTAAAACCTTGCAAAAAGAAAAAAAAGAAAACTACGGTTTTAGGCATTGCCATGTTTGATAAATTTAAAAACATAAAATAAGTTAAACATTTATATCATACTATTGATTAAGCTAAATTAACAGCAATAGGATGGTAAAGAGAGAATTAGGACAGACAAATGAGTCCTCAACAATGGAAGAGCAGAGTCAGCAGACACATCAACCAAACCAGAAATCTTAGATTTGGCATACATCTACCGAATATTCAGAGCAGCAATTTGGCCATTGATACAGAAGATTCTCCATTAAAAACGAATGTTAATGATTCACCTGAGTGGGATGGTGGAACAAATCAAGTACCAATTCATTTATTCAGAAAGAGTAAATGTTCGACTGAAAAAGCTTTATTTTACCAAATTGCTCTATTTTTTGGGCGATCCGAGAGGATAAAAGAGAAAACAAACTAGAGATTCTCATAAAAAAACAAGTAAATGTCATTCTGTCGGTGATATATTATTCCCTACAGCAATTAAAAAAGGCTTTTTTCCCCCTAAATTTCAATAGAGGTCGCAAAATAAAGGAGTATCCCAAAATTTCTCCTGACGCACCATTGCATCAGGGAAGCAGATACGCTTCAAAAATGCGTTTTCTTAGACGAACCAATATATACAGTAACGTTTAAGCCACAATGCTCACATACCCACAAAACTACGTTGTTTAAACTTCCAATCACACTAAAAAAGAAACCATATGATCGAAGAATTTCAATTATACAATAAAAAATTTCATACAAATATATATTTGATGTAATGTGGGTTTTTGGGTTGTAAAAGGAACTCACACAGATCTCTCCTTCAGCAGGCTCCAATGTAACTGTTCTTCCTGGGTATTCTGGTGTTCCTCTGTGGTCTGTACTACCTGCAGGACACCCCAAAACAAATTCATAGAAATGTAATAAATTCAAGGAGAGATACAGCGAGAGAGAAGGAGAGGGAAAGACCTTGGTAGAAGACACGTCGGTACCCCTTGATTAAACAAACTTGCCGATCATCATATTCAAACCCTGCTTTCCATATCAGTGACCCATACCCAAATACCCATAACACCATTTCTCTCCCTCAACTCAACACCAGAGAAGGAGAGAAAATCTAGTGTCGGAACAGACGAATGAGGATTCTAGATGCAGTTCAGCTCCCTCCAATTCGTACATGGCCAATAAAATTATGCCACCTAATAATTAAAAAATTCTGACGTAGTAAACTGAGTATCTTAAATAATAAATTATTTTATAAACCGGTCGAAAAGACAAAAGGTTTTTATTTATTTATTTATTTATTTATTACATCAGACAAATGGTCTTTTAAATTCATTTTTGTCAATTACGTTTCCCTTTTCTCAACCAGTTTCAATATTTGTACACACTAACGGTTTCTAATTTTGTGATGTGCGATTTGATTAAACAATGAATTTCAATATTGTGGAAATAACTTTTTTTTATAAGATATATGGTAAATAATAATAAAATATATTTGTCAAAACAGTTTCACAAAGAAACTTAAAATATATAAAAGTTAATCAATATTATGAATTGTTTTAAAGAATACTTTAATATAAAAATATTATTAATCCAATGAATTAATCGTTTTTGTTTTCTATTTTTTATTTTCTGTAATAAAATCGATTTTAAAATACCGTAACTAAAGAATTTGTAAATATTGAATTATTTGAAATTTTTTTAATCAAATTTAATAACAAGTTGAAATGTGCCGAGTGCCCACCTCATGTGGGGGCGGGGGAAAAGTGGTAGATTACATCAAATTTAAAAAATATTGATTAAAAAAACATGACTTCAAAACTATAAATTAAATTACCATATTTTGTGAGACATTGAATTCATGTAGATCTCATATGTGGTCAACACGAGTTTAGTATAATTTAGAACTCGTATATGGAAAATAATAGTTTAGTACCAGAACTCAGATGCCAAAAAGGTATGTGTAAACCCGAGAAAATCGAATTTTTCGAAACGACAAAAACGAAAAATCACCGCTATAGCATGCTGAAACCTAAAATTTTCGCATCCCGATGACGAAACGAACCTCACCTGGATTCGTCTCTAAATTTGGCCAGCCTGGGGACGACTCTATCAATTTCGAAACAATCTGATTTTTCAAGTTTTTCGCTCAAGCATTCCCGTGACTCACTTTACAAAAATCTCCGAAATTAAGAAATAATCGAGTTAAGTTCATAGAGAATATTTTGAACTGAAACGTCATAAATCGTTACGAGCCAAAATCGGACTCGAGTAGGTGTGACGACATGTGGCGCGACGTGGGCAACTTACTTAACTTAAGGTTGTTAGGAGCAAGGGGAAATTAGGCAAAAGAGCTAATTTTTCCTCGTTTAATTTCCAGAAAGAGAAGAGGGAGAGGAGAGCAAAGAGCCTTTTTTTCAAGCATCTACCAGCTCGTTTGTCAAGCCATTTCGCCAACGAAAGTTCATCGTGACTGACGTGGGTTACGTGTGGAACCGAAGTGCGGATTTCTGCCGAGATCCAAACGGAGAGATCAGAAATCAAGCGTTTCAGGTTTAGGAAGTGTCCACGAGGCTTCCTAGGGATTCTTCTACTCTCAAAGAGGTAGTTAATTCTTCCTACTTGGTTTATTTTCCATTTTTGGGTCGAAAAATGGTCGGATGTTTGAGTTCTTGTCTTCGCCTAAGCGAGGACAAGGGCATCCCCAGGAAGACGGGTGTCTTCGCTAGTGAAGGGTCACCAAAGCAGCCCGAGGACCGAAAATGGAGCTCTTAAACCGCCCAGGCGAGGTGTTGCTCGCCTGGGGGTAAACCACTTCGCCTGCACGAAGGCAGCTATGGCCCAGGCGAGCCCGTGACCGGTGTGAGATATGTGTTCACTCTACCGTTGGGTCGGTTTCGTGGCCTGATTTGTGATTATTTGTGGCTTTCTTCAGACCCATTGTATGAATTATTTGAGAGTGTCATTGCTCGACGAAGAGTGACATGTTTGGATGTCAATATGTGTGTTCTAATGTATTGACATGTGATGACTTTCATGTGCAAATGGCCATTACATGGTTTGATTTTGTGTGTGTCATTGCTTGAACCTAGAATGATATGTTGTATGTTGATGTTGATATATGTGTGCATAATATATTGACATGAATGAAATGATGTATGAAAGTTATAGGTAGGTGATGTGATTGTCCATAACACCCAGTAAGTGGTGTTGATTGTGTTGTCCATGTAACATTCATTCTACATTTGACATGATATAACACGCCCATCGACGCATTGCATATGCACAAAGTGACATCACATCGAATGGTATAGATTTCATAAATAAGAATCAACAAAGGCGTTTATGTGTTTGATTAGTCAATCTTGGCCAAGGGATCAAGTCTAATGGAGTTGCATGGTTGAATAATGTGGTAAAGAAACCTTGTGTCGGGTAATAACAAGTAGGGATAGACACCCCCTCGGGTGAAAGACCCGTTAATTTTGGTTAGACATAATTCCAGTGGTGAAAGACCGTAAAAGTGTCTAGGTGTGCGAAGCCTATGATGTGACACCAAAAATTTGTTACCCATGAAAAGACACCTGAGTTTTGTATACAAATGATCATTGAGATGTAACATCTAAAAAGCTTTTGGTTTGAAAACAAATGAATTGCTTTGGTACATGATTGAGTCTCATCTCATTTCATGACATGACATGTAGGATTCTATAGTAGAAATTGCATGTTTTTACTTAGAATTTGAATGTGAATGTGTGGAACATGACCATTGCATGTGCACTTAGGTGGGGAGTAGCCATTGTAGGAAATATTCTTTACTGAGCGCAACTCACCTTTTATGGAAAAACATTTCAGGTGTAGGGTGTACACCGGTGGACGACGCTTATTTGAGGCCGCAATTGTGAAGAAGGCCAATATGTGACCTTAATAAACCCTTTTTGTAAAATTGTGCAACAATCTGTTTTCGGTATGTAATAATGGTAAGAGGGTCATGATTGAACTCTTACGGACTGTTTTAAATGTAATATTCACATATTTTTAACTTAAATATGGATGAATGGATCCTAGTAAATGGGACGTATCGAGGTGGTATTGAATCACTCGGTATCCACATGTATTTGATATCAGTTTGGTATCAAAGCTTAGGTATACGATTGATTACCTAAGGTAGTATTTCCGCGAGTTGACGATTGGTCAACAAGACCCCCGAGTTTTGGGGCATCACAACTTGGTATTAGAGCATAGGTATACGGCTACCTAGGGCTTGATGGATATGGGTCTAGGTCATTAGATTCATTGGGTTTTGATGTCACAACTAACACGTCAGAATGTAGGTATGTGCTAACCTAGGGTTGGATGGGCATGGATTTAGACCATTGCATACATTGTGTGTTTCATGTTTGTGTTACATGACTGATTGCTTTGTGTTATGTGAATTATATACATGATAATTTGTATATAGGAAAAGAGGAACACTAGGGTTAGAAAATATAACCTTGGGGGTTTGGTAAAAGAACGAGCTGATGGTTCGGGTTGTTGATGTTTATTAGTAGTTGGCATAAACACCACTAGTTAGATAAGAAAAGAAATCTCAATTTTCTATTTGACATGTGTAGATGGAAAGTCGAGGAAGAGGACGTAGAGGAGGTGGACGGGGTAACAACCAGCCACCATCGGCCTTTAACCAACAAGCCTTCATGGAGGCTTGCGATTGCTACCATTGTGCAGGCGAGTGTTGTGGATATCACCATTGCACAGGTTAGTGCAATTGTGGGCTAGGGAGGACTGAGTAACTTCTAAATATTTAAGGCACATCATCCTCCAACCTTCAAGGTAGGAGGGAAACCGATGAAAGCTGATCATTGGTTCCGGCAAGTCGGCAAGATCTTGGAGGCTATGGAGATCACCTATGATACCACAAGGATAAGGTTAGCTGCATTCCAACTAGAGGGTGAATTCCAAGTATGGTGGGATTGTGTCAAAGCCTCAAGGAACTTGGATGCAATGACATGGGAAAAGTTCCGTGAGCTCTTCATGGATAAGTATGTCCCCGCATTTGCACAACATGCAAAAGCTTGGGAGTTCCTAGAGTTGAAACAAGGAATGATGACAGTGCTCGAATACGTGGCTAAGTTCACTGAATTAGCATGTTTCGTGGATGGTTATGTGGCCACATACATGGCCAAAATGAGGAAATTTGAGGATGGTCTAAAACTGTCCATCCGGGGTAAAATTGTGGGACTCCTCATACAAGACATGGACTCAATGGTCAAGACAACTATAACTATAGAGAGGAAAGTGGATGAAGCACGAAGCATCTGAGATGCGAGAGGAAGGAGAGCCAACCTTATTCTTCTAGCTCAAGAAAGAAGTAGAGGACTTCTACTCCGTGAGAGTTTCAAGGACAGGTCCGCGGCTATCAGGGCCAAGGCCATGATCAATCATCCTAAGAAGGGAGACATTTCAGGGCTACTAGCTAGTTAGGGTAGAGGACATGTTTCCATTGCCACCGGCCTAAACACATGAGATGAGATTATCCTTAGAGTGTGGAGGGATCTATGGCTATGCGACACCCCGCCTCCCACTACGTGGACATGCACAGACTTAGTTTGCTCCTCCTACCCCACTAAGGGCTGGGGGAGAACCCACGGGCTCATAGGTAGCCGCATGCGACCTATTATTTCGCACAAACACATGGGCCGGACATGGGTTGATTTATATGTGGCTCATAGCGGACTTCGTGGACCTGTGGGCGTGTCTACGTAATCACACCTCAGACTGAGCTTGTAGATCAATCAGTTATTCAAGGTACTTTTCTACTCTTTCACTTATGGGCAAGAGTATTGTTTGATTATGGTGCATCTCATTCATTCATTGTTGCATCATGTGTGAAAGATTTGGGCTTAGAGGTTGAAACCTTGGAAGAGCCGTTGCATGTGAATTCTCCCTTAGGAACTAAGGTGAACGTTGATAAGATATGTCGGGATTGTGAGTTAGAGATCTTAGGGATTCTACTCACTGTGGATCTTAGGGTCATGGACATGTCGGAGTTTGATGTCATCCTTGTGATGGACTGGTTGACGACATATCAAGTTGTCATTGATTGTAATCGTAGGAGGATTACTGCTTACACACTAGATGGTATTTGTGTTATGCTCGCTGATAAGCATGACGCTTCACCCCGAGCCGTGTACCTAATTCTAGGTGGCACGCAATTGTATCGGGCCGTACCACCCTAGAGGACAAGGTGAGACAAGAGTTGAGTCTACCTCGGGTGGTTTGTGAGTACGAGGATGTTTTTTCGAATGAACTACTGGGATTACCGCCGCATAGAGATGTAGACTTCATTATTGAGTTGCACCCTGGTACATCGCCTATTTTAATGACTCCGCATAGAATGACGCCTGTTGAGTTGCAGGAACTCAAGGTCCAATTGCAGGAATTGTTGGACATAGTTTTTATTAGACCGAGCACTTCACCTTGGGGCGCTCCGGTATTGTTTGCCAAGAAGAGGGACAAGACTCTTCGGTTGTGTATAGATTACTGGCAGTTGAATAGGGCTATTATCAAGAATAGGTACCCTTTGTCGAGGATCGATGATCTATTTGATCAGTTGAGAAGGGAGTGGGTCTACTCTAAGATATATCTCTACACCGGTTACCATCAGTTGAGAGTTAGGGAGGCAGATATCCCTAAGACGGTGTTTAGAACATGATATGAGCATTTCGAGTTCACAGTGATGCTGTTCGGATTGACGAATGCCCAAGTGGTATTCATGGATTTTATGCATAGGGTATTCCAACCCTACCTAGATCAGTTTGTTGTGGTTTTCGTGGATGACATCTTGATCTACTCCAAGTCTGAGGAGGATCATGAGGATCACTTGAGGATTGTCACCTGCACTGTGAACATCGCTGTATGCCAAATTCACAAGTGTGAATTTCGCCACGAGGTGAGATCTGTGGAATAACGGTCGGGGACCATCCTGAATCCATGAGAGAAGGTTGAGGTAAAGTGAGAGTTGAGAGACCAAGTCGGCCGAGATATGCGCTTTAGATTGTAGTGTATTACAGGAGGTTCATTGAGGACTTCTCCTGGCTAGTTGCACTTATGATGAGATTGACCCAGAAGGAGGTCAAGTTTGAGTGGAATGACTTGTGTGAAAGGGCATTCCAAGAATTAAAGAGGAGGCTTACTTCAGCTTCTATTATGATAGTTCTAGAGAGGGGACAGAGGTACATAGTGTATTGTGATGCCTCCAAGAATGGACTGGGATGTGTTTTGATGTAGTCTAAGAGGGTGGTGTCTTACGGTTCTCGATAGTTAAAGAACCACGAGCAGAGTTGCCCTACACATGACATGGAGTTGGCGACCATTGTCTTTGCCTTAAAGGCTTGACGCCACTATTTATACGGCGAGCAGTTTGAGGTGTTTTCAGACCACAAGAGTCTGAAGTACATTTTCACACAACGAGACCTCAACATGAGGCAACGCAAGTGGATGGAGTATCTGAAGGATTATGATTTCACTTTGCATTACCACCCCGATAAGGCAAATGTGGTGGTTGATGCACTCAGCTGGAAGTCACGGGGAGTGTTGGCTAGTATAGCTTCTCGGGAGTGGTAGATGATTGAGACTGTGGGACAGTTTGGACTACAGTACATGGATTAGACTTAGGGTACTTTGAGGAGTTTAGTGGCTACGCCTTCCCTACTAAGCAGAGTGATTGAGTCCCAGAGATAGGACACAAAGATATTGTCTATCAAGGACGGGGTATAAACAGGTACTGTAACACCCAAAATTATACCCTAGTAGTTTATTACAGTTTAGGGTATAATGTAAGTTAAAATATGCATTTTTTCGAAATATGTAAAGTGGGAAAATGTTAAATCCCAGACGAAATGAGGACCCAAAGGTCATAACACAAGAAGATGATATATTAAATAAGAAATATGATAAGTTGAGTTGCAAATGAAAGAAAGATAAAGTTCTAAAATGCAAGAGCTAAGAAATTAAGTCCAAAATGTGATAAGCCAAACATGGCCTTAAGCCAAATTGGGGATAAGACCAAACTTGTAACGCCCTGAAAAATACCATAACAGTTTTATAACATGTTCAGGGTGTAAAATAAATTAAATTATATTTTTTTTCGGCATTTAAATGGCTAAAAACCCGAAAATTTTACCAGAGCCAAATAAATTTGGTAAAAATGTCAAATGAGGACCTAAGGGTTATAAATGAGTAATATAAGTGCCAAAATATAAATGAAATGAAATGAAGTGGAAATGAGGCTTTAAAATGAGAAAAAAGCCAATTAATGTGCTAGCCAAACATGACATTACTTATGACATGAGAATAAAGACCAAAGTGGTATATGGAATGCCCATTTGGGCATTCATGTTTTTGAGAGGAGCAAGGGGAGAAGGAGCTAGGGCTTGGGAGAATAAGGTATTTTTGGTGTGTTTCTCTTCATTCTTGGTCTATCTTTGTTCAAGCAAGAAGGAAAAGAAGATTTGAAGAGAGCTAAGGTAAGAAAACTAACCCTAACTCCCTCTTTGATGATTTTGGATTTGGGAAAAAACCCTAATCTTATGTAAATGTGATTTTGATTGGTTGTAGATCAATTTTGGAGTTGATTTGGGTTAAGTTTCAAAGTGCTTTTGGGTTAGGATTGGTTTTAAGGAATTTTTGTATAAAGGTTTCAAAACCCTTATTTTTGTTTTGGCTATAAGTTAAATTATAATCATCCAAATTGTGTGATTCTAATTGGTAAAGAATCATAAGAGCTAGAGCTACAAATTTATAGAAGGTACTAGGAGCAAATTGTAGCTCTAAAGCTCTCGAATATGGGCTTAAAGATGAGTTTCGGGTAGTTGACGGGTATGCTTTGTTTTGGGTGTAGTTGTGGTATTTTGGCCGTAGGTTGAGTTTCACTCATCCAAATTGAGTGATTCAAAATTATGAGTAAACTATACTTCTAGGGAAATAATTAACTTGAAGGAAGTGTATGCAATTTGTAATCCCCCAAAGTTCCAATCCTCGAGGAGTGGGCGTAATGCCAGAACAATCTGATTATGTTTTGCAAATTAGAGTAGTTTGGATGTAAAATGCAATAACTTGAGTTTTGGTGATCCAAATTGGATGATTCCAATTGGGGAAGAAACCTTATAACTATATCTTCAAATGAGTAGAAGGAACCATTATCCATTTATGGAGTTAAGACCCCCAAAATCGAGAATAACAGTAGGTAACCAAGTGATTGGGCATGCGACCGGTTTGGCGTTAAAATATCGTAGCAAGTTTGGGTGATCAAATGAGATGATTCCAGTTCCTACTGAAAATAGACTCATATATCTATCATTTTTTTGAAGGAATCATGAGCAAAATTGTGACGCCCCAACCCGGCACCCGATGGGGTGTCAAGCGAGAATGTCACGCCGTGGCGGGAGCTGCTGTACTTTTCTTCTGGAGGCGACACATGTCCGTTGTTTTCTCATGCATATACCTGATTTACGTAATAACAAAATTCTTTTTCACGTATACATTATACAGCCACCATAGTGGCATTCATTATATTCTATACACACATATACTAAGTCCGCTACTTGTACTATTACAATTCACTATTCCTGAAACTATACATATAAAATCGAGAGATTGCGAACGGTGCGGTGAGTACACATCTACGAGATGGCACTAATCTTCTTGATGTGGGATGTCACACGTCCTCTATCATGGCAATGTACCTTTTGTACTACCACGGATTAAACCACGTGCTAAGCTTTGCGCTTAGTGGAAAGCTCATATACATGGATGACCCGATAACATTGATAGTCGCGAGAAAGCAATGAATACATTCTTATACCCATACGAGATCCTTACCTTATGGCTTCTAACACTCATCATCTTATCTCATGACTTTCATGTGGTTCAAAACATGTGCATATATCATATCATTCCTTATCTATCACATATACTTTGCCTATTTCTTGTCATTTGCTTATATCGTATACTTGATCTATTTCATATTATTTCTTGTATCATATTCTTTGCAGGATTTCCTATACTTTCATGTTCATTTTCCTTTCATGTTCATTATCACATTGCATGTATCATAGCACTCATATCTCAAATACTTTCATATAACTTTATCTTATCTTGTCTATGCACTATCTACATTCTTATACTTTTCATATCACGGTACTTTGTATGCTTTCATCTTATGCTTTCACTGTTTCTAGTCTTTCATCTTTCGAGTTCTATGACTTATTACATTCTATGTATATTACATATATCATTTCTTATCCTGTACCTATATCATGTCTCCTTTCATGTAGTGGCTACACGCCCATGCTATGCTATTCATTTCTTACATATTGTTTTATCATATATTTTTTTATACGATCTTATATTGTCATATACTTTACATTTGCGTTTTCACTCTGACTATAGAATTGACATTCACGACATATTCGAGAGGGAATCTCATCATGTTTGTCATTCCCTATCTTGTACTTTTCATATACTATATTTTCCTATGATTTTCATATACTGTGCTTTCCATATACTGTACTTTCATATTATATGTCGTATACATTTCGTGTCATTGACACTTTGTTCTTAACCTTGTATCTTGATTAGTGTATACTTTTCTCTTTCATATATTGTACTTGTTCATATACTTTTCATGTACTGTACTTTGTACTTTCCATATACTGTCATATGTCATATACTGTCATCTTGTACTTTACTTCTTGTTCTTGTAACCGTATACTATCATCGCATAGCAGTGCTATGCTTCTCATATCATGTCATATATTCTATACATTTCATTTGCATATACTTGTAATTTTCTTTTAGGTTTCATGCATATACCTCGAAGGATGCGAAATAGCGTATGTGCAGAAGGAATGCTTATCGGTATCGCGAGCCGGTGATCTGCATGCGTATATATACGAGAAGAGTATCATCAACGTACTAGGCAGTGACTTATGCCATAATATGTGACCCAACGAGGAATTAGTACCTTACTGGTATATCGTAATGCGAAACGATGATCTGTCTGTATGGCCACGAATAGGGCCTTATAATGATCCAAATGAGATACATGTCATGCGACAAACGGAGCCTCGATATCATAAAGCGTATCTTCTTGTGACTATATCCCTATAGCGTGCCTATCTAACCCTCTACAGGTTAGCGAGTGTCAGAAGTATGTATTTTATGTTCGGTACATATCTCATATTCAGAATAATTATTGTTATTCGGTAATCATATCACGTATTTACAACCATATATTGTATCTTTGCATTTTCATATTTCTTTTAACTTCAATTCTTTGTATTCATAATTTGCTTTACCATACATATGCTTATTTTTCCTATCATTTGTGCATTTCTAGCATGTGTTGTCTAATCGTATACTTCCTCATCTCATGTAGTTCTGTCATATATTCATTTCATATATTCCTATATTCATACTATTCATCTATACATATCATATCATATATTCTTATTCTTTATCTAATTTATATCCTTCAATACGATTAGGAGCGCTAAATCGATCGAAAATTTCCAATATCCAGTCCCAAAATCTTGGGACTAAATCACCCAGCCTATTTCGGCCTCGAAACAACCTATGCCATTACATGGCTTTTTATTCCAAGTGAAAATTCGCCTCATGGAGTTTGTGAAACTCGAATTTTGGTCTTACACTGGCGTAGCTGCGGTGCGTGGATCAACTTGTCTCTTGGTCAGGCCAATTATGGCGGAGTCGGAAGCCTTCAGTAGATGCGAGAAAATCTGCAGGAAATTTAGGATTTTCCGAACTTCTTACGCCAGATTCTCGGCGAAATCCGTGTTTTTGAATGTCGCGCGTGGCCTCACCAGTAGATGAACTTTCATATCGAAGAGAAAGGAAAAGAAAATAAAAATAAAAATATATTCTCTCTCACGCTCAATCGGCTCACATCTGTTTGATACCAACTTTTTATTTTCTTCTTTTTTCTTCTTATTTTATTATTATTATTATTATTATTATTATTATTATTATTATTATTATTTGAATCATGGTTCGTATTATGCCGAGGTCGTGAGAAACTTTTAGGGTCACTGGGCGAGGCAGATTGCTGTTGTGTCCAGTTTCGTCATTTGAAATTTAGAGAATTTTCTAAGCTTCCCTGAACCATTCTAGTAATGGATTATTATTATTCTTACTTTTAAGTTTCTCTTATTTGCATTCTAAATCATTTTCTTCTTCTATTTACATTAATTTCTCTTAATTCCTCTTGGATATATGTTCTTCTTATATTATGACATTTGGGTCCTCAAGTGGTGAATTACCACTTTACCTTGATTTTAGTACTAAATCGGGTCTCTGGTTTATTTTCAAAAATTCAATTTAGCTTTTGTGCGGCCCTGCATTGTCAGCTGTTAGGTACTTCGAGATTATTCTGAAAATATGGCTCATGTGTCCCCATAAAATTTTTCAAATGAAGATGCATTGGGTAGACATCAGCCTGGCTTAAAAATCCTAGAATGCACAAGCGATTTTTTCTTGGGTTGTTGTTATTTGATAGTGACTTTATATTTGTGATGGATTAGGGGTTGGTGGCGAGGAAGCGACCCGAAGAAGCGAGATTATGAGAATAGGAATCAAGAAGCGACAACCTTTTTGGGTTTGTTCTTCACATATTTCACGCTTATTTCGGTTTGTGTTTTGTTTGAAAAATTAAAATCTAAAGGTTTTATATATGAATATCATGTGCTCCGTTTGAGCCATAAATGGGTAGTTTGTTCTCCGCACCTCTCTCTCTATTTCTAAAATGTTTTAAGGATTGTAAGAAATAAATTAAGTTTATTGAAATGAATTGCGATAAATTGCATATTGATTTGTTTTAAATTGATTTGATATAATTGATTGTGAAATGAATTGCACATGAAAAATTGCATTAGTATTGGAAACCAAGTATTTGGATATAAATGTATATACACTATTGTAAATTGCTATGAATGATTTGAGCGCCCTTAATAGAATATTAACTGTTAAATTCGAGTTAATGATAGATTGGTATACCAATAAGGGTTAAATGAGGAGTACTGCGCTGAATGTAATGATGTGTTACTCCGATTTACTCTTGAATAGTATCGGTAGTGTTCAGAAAATAGTTTTTTATCATAGCAATGAGCAGCCACAGTGGGCCATGCTGTGTTATAAAACCTTTTATCTTAGGCTGTAGTCGATGGGATGTCTTGGTGATTATCTGTGCACTAAAGCATAAGTTAAAATTAAACAAGGGCAAAATGAAAATTGTGAAATGCATGATTTGTGTTTGAATGATTTATTGCATATGAAACTGCATGATTGAAATGACCAATGAATTATAATTTGAATGTATACGAAATGAAAATATACATATATGTATTGTATTGTACCGCATTGGTCATTGAAAAAATTATACAAAGGCATCCATTTAGAAAAATGCATGATTTACTTAAACTGAAATGAAGAGAGAACTTTATAGAACCACTAGTCATGAAAATGCTTAGCGCGTTGTTTTATCATCGTGTAGGTACCGAGTGAACAAGTACGAAGGAAAAGAACGTAGTGATTCAGAGTTAACGTCAAGGTCACACGAAGTTAAAGTAAAGCTCAAACCATGCATTCATGAAATATATTTGACACTTTTTGTACAAACTTTGATTTTGTTTTGTAAATATTTTGGTATTGAAAACGGTTTATAATGCCGTAATGTATAAGGTGGTAAATGGACCAAATAGGCATGTAATGCTATATTTAATGGAAAATGTGTATTGAAAACAAAATGATAGGCTCCCCTTTAAGTTGAATTAGTATATACAAATATATTTTCATAAAGATAAATATCCTTTACAAAATGAGCATTGGAAATGTGTTTTACTGACAAAAGAAAAATGAATTGGATTCGAAAAGAGGATCGCGTCCCGGATCCGGTTTGGCCTCCGGGTCGGGTACGGGGGCGCAAGTCGTCACACATTTAGTGGTATCAGAGCCTAGGTTTAGGCGGTTCTACAAAATGATTTTGAAATTGTTTATGACATGCATTGCATTTGCATATAAAGGATGACGTGACTCTGATGCAGATCTTGTCGCCTTAATAGGTAAGCATGGAAAGTTCAGGCCCCAATAGTGTCATCTTGAATAGAGTCTATAGAGATTATCCCATTAGAATATGAGAGTATGAGTTTCTAGGAGATTTGATCAAGTTGTCATTTAGAGAGTTTGATGTGATATTGGGTATGGATTGGTTGTCCCGACACCAAGTGGTAGTTGATTGTAGAATGAAGAGAGTGACCTTAAGGACATCGAGTGGCGAGGAAGTGACTCTTATCGGCGAGAGGTCGAACCACCTCTCTAATGTGATATCCTATTGCTACAACGATGGTTTGAAAGGGGTGTGAAGCCTACTTGGCGTATGTGATTGATACGAAAAAGGAAGAGCCTAGCTTATCGGACATCCCTACAGTTAGTGATTATTCGGACGTGTTCCCGGAGGAGTTGCCAAGATTGCCTCCACAGAGAGAGATTGAGTTCGCAATCGACGTTGTTCAAGGTGCAACTCCGGCATCCATTACACCGTATTGAATGGTTCCGGTGGAGTTCAAAGAATTGAAGCTTCAGTTGCAATAATTGTTAGAGAAATGATTTATTCGTCCGAGTGTATCACCATGGGGAGCTCCAATGCTCTTTGTTAAAAAGAAAGATGGTACGCTTCGCCATAAAGCCGATTATAGGCAACCGAACAAAATGACAAAGTTGAAGAACAAATATCCATTACCTAGATCGATGACTCGTCACCAATCAAAGGTGCAAGTGTCTTTTGAAGATCGACTTGCGATCCGGGTATCATCAATTAAGGATTAAGGACACCTGATGTGCATAAGACGACGTTATAAATGCAGGTATACTATGAGTTCCTTGTAATGCCGCTTGCTGACAAATGCTCCAATCGCTTCGCGAACTTAGTAAATAGTGTTTTTCGACGTATGTAGATCAGTTTGTCGTGGTGTTTATGTGATGACATCCTGTATTCAAAGGATTGGGAAGATCATGATACACACCTGGGTAGTGCTAGAAACCTTTAAGAAATGAACAAAGATATGCAAACGAGCAAATGTGAATTTTGCTGAGAAGTGTCCTTCGACACATCGATCGAAAAAGGAATTCGAGTGGATCCAAAGAAGATAGAGGTGATTACTAAATGGAAACCACCGAGAAATGTCACGTATGCTTAGTTTCTCGATCGCAAATTACTACGTAAGCGCTCATAAGTGGCCACGACCGAGGCCCTCGATGACAAGATTACTCCGTAAGAATGTGAGATCTGGCCCGACGCCCAACTCCGGGTCATTTATTTATTTCGCTACTAGGACAAGTCTCCGTCGCGACGACACCACACGATGGGAGTCCCCGTTGCGCGCGCCGCCGTTGGCGCGCCTGCGCACTCGCTGGCAGCCTAAGGTCATAGTCGAAAGTGCGCGCCGCCGTGTCGCCGCGACCAGAACTTCGCTACGGCTCGCGCCAAGAACGCCGTTGTCGAGCCCATGGCTTGGTCGCGACACGACGCAGTGCCCTACTATCTTGACATAGAATGTAATGTTGCGACATGGAAATCCTACCCATGGGGAGAACTCTGTCATGACACAAGAAAGCCCTTGTCGTGACCCAAAACACCTTGGCCCAATCCTAAAACCTGTCGCAACACAAAATTTCTATCGTGACACAGGGCCGAAAAAAAGCTTTGTCGCGATAGAGAAAGCCTTTGTCGCGACCCAAAACGCCCAACATGCCTAGGAACCATGTCGCGATACGGATCCCTGCGGCGCTCCTGGTCGGCGCTGGATCGAGGACCATGTCGTGACACGTAAACCATATCGCGAAGA
Source organism: Tetrastigma voinierianum (assembly GCA_016808115.1). Taxonomy (NCBI): domain Eukaryota; kingdom Viridiplantae; phylum Streptophyta; class Magnoliopsida; order Vitales; family Vitaceae; genus Tetrastigma; species Tetrastigma voinierianum. The sequence goes on along the minus strand of JAEQBH010003899.1, from coordinate 108,895 downwards.
CGCCCAAAACTCGCCGATGCAGATAATTCTTCTGTCTCTTCAACCCAACTCTGCATCAAGCAATATCCCACCCTTTTTCCTGTCTTGCATTTCCAACTTTCGTTCCACGCATTTCATGCAATACTACTGCCTTTATACGAATTACATAGACAGTATAAAATTCGGGAAACTATTAACACTATACTGAACCAATCCAAAAATAGGTTTTTATTACAAAACTTCACATTTACATGTACGAAACTAGATATCATGTCCAGAATATTACAAAATACATGAATAGGCTATAATTCGACCTTTTTCATAACTAAACTATTGGACCTATTTCAGCTCTCGTGGCACCTCCAAAGACTTGAAAATATTTTCCACGACGACGAAGAACGCCCGCAGGTAAACTTTCACAAGGGCTACTCCCCACCTAAGTGCACATGCAATGACACTCATATATCATACCACATTCCATACAGAAAATGCAATCCTATATTGAATATTTCATGTCATGAATGAGATGAGACTCTTCATGCCATAACTCAGTCCCGATCGACTTCACACTTGCATAATTAAGTAAGGAACTACCATTTGGCAGCTTCACCCAATGATTTAACCCATTGGACAACCCTCCAATATTTACTCTAATTTACCAAATCCCGTGTGTTATGCATTTGTGGGCCATGTATTTTTCGGGTTTACACCGTAGGATCGTTGCGCGCCTTTCTAACGTTTTTACGGTCTTTCACCACCAATGATCATGTCTAACTGTGAATGAATTTGAGTCTTTCACCCTAGGGGGAGGGGAGATCTACCCCATCTTGCTTCGCCCAACCACACTAAATTTTATTATTATTTTCTTCATATTACGCAACTATGAGTCTCAATTTTGGACGTTGTCTAATTTTCGAGCTCACTACACATTCACCAAGAATGGTGAATAACCATTACCATGCACACACACCCGACCTGACGCGATGTTAACGTGCCAATGAAATGCAAATATGTTATTTCATACAAACAACATTCATGATTCAGGATAATTATATTTTTCTACAATATAATTCGCATCATCAAGCAATCCATGTTAATACATCAACTCATCATGTAACAACATGATTTACACACGACCAACATGTTATTCATTTTTTTTTTTTGTAACAACACATAAAAAACAGCGCACATAGACTAATAATAGTCCAAAATCGCCCCGACTCCCCAAACAAATTCGAAATTCAAGCCGATTGTCCGAAAAACAAATTCCAAAATCCGCACTCTAGGCTATCCGAAACAGTCTGAAAAATTCCAGCATTCATTCCCAAAATTTCAGGATTGAGTTGTGCGGCCGTTCCGGCCCTAAACACTCCATCCATTTGAATGGATTTTTGACAAGAATTAAACCGAGTGGGAGAAAAACCCCTACCTCTCGGATTTTTGCGAAACTCGCTGATTTTGGTACCCACGTGTAGCCCTCAGTGCGTGGACCAACTTTGCCTCTTGCTCCGAATAGAACCGACGGTCCGATCGTCGAAAATTCTAGAGAGGAGTTGGAGTTTCTCACTCCTCTTCTCTTCTCCCTTATTTTCTTTTCCTTTTTCTCTCTCTTTTTCCCTCCAATTCTCCATCTCTCCACTGGATTTGGTCTAACAAGTCAAGTGAGAAGTCCTCTCCTTGCAACATGTTACCTTTCCATTGGCTCTCATCTTATCTCCATATCCAAAACTTGGATTTCCCTCTCTAAGGGCTTGACACATGGCCATCCCTTATAATTTCTCCCATTTATTTGACTTATCCCTCCATTTGACACATGTCTTAATGTGAGCCAATCAACCATATGCCACGTGTCACTTGTTACACCCGATGCCTCGAAAAACGTGAAATTCCGACTGTTTCGGAATTTGACCAAATTTGAATGGGTAACTATATTTCTCTAGACGATTCCAACGGTGAAGTCTGTTTCGTCATCCGAGATCTAGAAAAAAGATTCCAGGTTTTCAGCCGAAATTACCATTTTACCCTTCTTTAGAAAAAAAATGAATTTTCTCGGGTTTTACAATTTGAATGGAGTAAAAAGTGTCAAGATAGTTTTGAAAAGTTGAAAGAATTCTTAACCGAGGCACCGGTTCTTACTCAACCGACCTAAGGTAAAGAATAAGTGATTTTTAGTGATGCTTCATTAAATGGACTTTGATGTGTCATTTTGCAAAAGGGTAAAGTGGTAGCTTATGCTTTAAGGTAGTTGAAGCCGTATGAAAAGAACTACCCTAAGCATGATTTGGAATTGGCCGCTATTGTGTTCGCATATCTTTATGGAGATAAGTGTTTTATCTACACCGATCACAAAAGTCTTAAGTATTTGCCCTTACAACAAGAACTTAACTCGCACGTATGGATGGAATTCAATCAAGGATTATGATTGTGTGATCGATTATCATCCCTGATCTAAGCAATGTAGTGGCAGACGCTCCGAAAAAGTCAAACAAACGCTTCGAAAGGCCAATGCTCATTTGTCATTATTAAACGACAGTGCAATAGTAGCAGAATTGATAGCAAAACTAGATTTGTTGAATTGAGTGCTAGAGGCACAAAAGAATGATGAGAAAATTGATGCAATCGTAAATAAGATTAGAGTGGGGAAAGAAATTGATTTTACAGCGAAAGAGAATTGAAGAAATCCATACTTAAAGAGGCACACAGTGGATCTTTTGTTATGCACCCTGGTAGCACAAAGATGTATCAGGATTTAAAGACTTCATATCAGGTCCCGAATGAAAAGAGATACTTCAGACCTAGACCAAGTGTGTGGTGTGTCGAAAGTGAAAGCTAAACATCAAGATCCTTTGGGATTGTTACAACCTACCAGGATACCTGAATGGAAACGGACCGAATCACAATGGATTTCGTGGCTCGCTACCAAAGGATGTGAAGAAAGCATGATTCATTGGTCAGGTAGATCGATCGACTAAGTCGTACCACTTCCTACCAAGAGAATCGACTATTCACTGACAAGTCGACAGAGCTTTACATAAAGGAAATAGTTCTATTAGTATGGGATTCCAATATCATTTTAGATAGAGATACGAGGTTTACCTAAGATTTCGGGAAAGTCAAGAGGCTGTGGGCACTACCGAATTTCAAGACAATGTTCCACCCGCATACGGATGGACAATCTAAATGGGATCAAAGCGGTCGGGAAGATATACAAGAAGTCAGGTGATCGACCAGAGGGTAGTCGATGTTACATTCCTCTGGGTTGAATTTTGTAGGCACAATAGCCTACCGAGTATCGAATGGCGCCTTATGAGGCCTCACTAAGAAAATGTGTAAACACCATCGTGGTTGACCGAAAGGCTGAGAAGAAGATAATTGGCCCCGATTTGATTCAAGAAACCAAGGAAAAAGTGAAAATGATTAGAAAAAGATTGAAAGTGGCAATGGATAGACAAAAATCCTACGCTGACATGAGAAGAAAGGGTATTTGATATGAGATCGGCGAAAAAGTGTTTTTGAAAGTATCGCCTCGAAGAAAGCCGACGAGGTTTAGAAAAGTATAAGTCAGCCCTAGGTTCATCGGGTCATGAGGTGATGTAGAAAGTGGGTCCAAGGGCATACAAATTCAGCTTTACCTGCAGTTAGAAAGATTCATAATAAAGTTTTTCATGTCAATGTTTCGAGGAGTTACAGTCGACCTATCGCATGTACGCCTTCGAGACGACGAGCTTAAACCAAGATTCGACGGGGTGATGAAGAGGAGCCGCGAGATCTGCTCAAGAAGTGAAAGAGTCATGGAAAAGCCGAATTCCATTGGTAAAGTGCTATGGAGAAACCACAAAACCAAGGAAGCCACGTGGGGAAAGCCGGTTAGCTATGTGGCAACAATACCCTAACTGCTCGATGAAAGTAACTCTGCAGACGAACATTTAAGGAGTGTGAGTCAGAATCACTTGAAAATACCCTAACAGTTTTATAACATGTTCAGAGTGTAAAATAAATTAAATTATATTTTTTTCGGTGTTTAAATGGCTAAAAACGAAAAATGATAAAACCCGTAATTTTACGAGTCAAATTTGGTAAAAATGTCAAATGAGGACCTAAGGGTTATAAATGAGTAATGTAAGTGTCAAAGTATAAATGAAATGAAATGAAGTAGAAATGAAAGTGAAATGAGGCTTTAAAATGAGAAAAATGAGAAAAATCCAATTAATGTGCTAGCCAAGCATGACATTACACATGACATGAGAATAAAGACCAAAGTGGTCTATGGAATGCCCATTTGGGCATTCACGTTTTTGAGAGGAGCAAGGGGAGAAGGAGCTAGGGCTTGAGAGAAGAATGTATTTTTGGTGTGTTTCTCTCCATTCTTGGTCTATCTTTGTTCAAACAAGAAGGAAGAGAAGAATTGAAGAGAGCTAAGGTAAGAAAACTAACCTTAACTCCCTCTTTGATGATTTTAGATTTGGGGAAAAACCCTAACCTTATGTAAGGTGATTTTTATTGGTTGTAGATCAATTTTGGAGTTGTTTTAGGTTAAGTTTCAAAGTGCTTTTGGGTTAGTATTGGTTTTGAGGAATTTTTGTGTAAAGGAAATGACGAAGTTTCAAAGGAGTTGTTGCTCTAATTTTTTCAAAACCTCTGTTTTTGCTTTGGTTATAAGTTGCTATAATCATGCAAAATTGAGTGATTCTAATTGATAAAAAACCATAAGAGCTAGAGCTACAAATTTATAGAAGGGACCAGGAGAAAATTGTAGCTCTAAGGCTCTCGAATATGGGCTTAAAGGTGAGTTTTGGGTAGTTGATGGGAATGCTCGTTGCGTAGCTGGTTTTTTTTCGCTGTAAGTTGAGTTTCACTATCCAAATTGAGTGATTCAAAATTTTGAAAATCCAGGAATTTAGGGAAATAATGTACTTGAAGTAAGTGTATGCAATTTGTAACCCCAAAGTTCCTGAACTGGCAAATGGAGCTATGTGCAAGAACAATTTGATTTCGCTTTGCAAATTAGGAGTAAATTGATGTAAAATGCACAATCTCTGATTTTGGTGATCCAAATTGGATGATTCCAATTGAAAGAAACCTTAGAACCATAGATTTAAATTATTAGAAGGAACTATTACTAATTTATGGATTTAAGACCAAATCAGAATAATAAAAGAGGTAACCGAGTGAGCTGGGCATACCGACCAGTTTGGCATTAAAATGCCGTAACTTGACTTTGGGTGATCCAAATGAGATGATTCCAATTCCTACTGAAAATAGACTCATAGAGCTATCATTTAATCAAGGGAAGCATGAGCAAAATATGACTCATGTGTCCCCAAATTTTTTTTCAAGTGAAGGTGTATTGGGTAGACATCAACCCTAACCAAAAATCCTAAAATGCACAATTGATTTTTTTTCTTGGGTTGTTCTTTGATAGTGACATATTTGTGATGGATTAGGGGTTGGTAACGAGGAAACTTGACTAAAGAACGAGATTCCAAGAATAGGAATCGAAGAGCGACAACTTTTTTGGGTTTGTTCTTCACACTTCTTTCCTTGTTTCTGCTTTTGCGGTTTTCATTTCGACAAACTAAATCTAAAAGGTTTTATATGTGAATATGCATAAAGCCCATAGTTTATAAATGAATCGGGTTTGTTCTCCCCTTCTCTCTCTACTTTAAAATGTTTGAAGGATTACAAAATAAGTAGATTTATTGAAACGACTATATAAATTGCATATTGATTTGTTTTAAATTACTTGATACAATCCGATTGTGAAATTGAATCACATGAAAAATCGTATGAGATTAAACTAAGTATTTGGATATAAATGTATATACACTATCAGAAATTGCTGAAAGATCTGAGCGCCTTAATAGAATGTTAACCGCTAAATTCGAAAGTTAAGATAGATCGATATACCAATAAGGGTCAAATGAGCAAAGATCGCGACCGAATGTAATGACGTGGTCACCCGATCCAGAACTTCACGGACAAGATTCGTAGTGTTCACGAAATGATTTTTAATAAATAGTCAGCAGCCCAGCTGAGATCAGACCGCGGTTATAAAACCTTTTATACCGGGCCTTGCAAAACTTAACGGACCGTGCTGCGATCTGCTATCCCGCGGCAATCAAAGCATTAAAGTTAAATTCGCTTAAGGCCAAAATGAAAAGAAAATTGTGAAATGTATGATTTGTGTTTGAAAGATTTATTGCATATGAAACTGCATGATTGAAATGATCAATGAATTATAATTTGAATGTATACAAAATGAAACATATATATATGTATCAGACGTATCGGGTCATTGAAAAAATTATACAAAGGCATCAATTTAGAAAAATGCATGATTTACTTAAACTAAAATGAAGAGAGAACTGTATAGAACCACTAAGTATGAAAATGCTTAGCATGTTGTTTTATCATCGCGTAGGTACCGAGTGAACATGTACGAAGGAAAAGACCGTAGTGATTCAGAGTCAACATCAAGGCATCACGAGAGTTGAAGTAAAGCTTCGACCCTGCATTCATAAAACATATTTGACACTTTTTTTACAAACTCTGATTTTGTTTTGTAAATATTTTGGTATTGAAAACAGTTTATAATTCCGTAATGTATAAATGTGGTAAATTGACCAAATGGGCATGTAAATGGACCAAATGGGCATGTAATGCCATATTTAATGGAAAATGTGTATTGAAAACAAAATGATGGGCCCTATTTAAGTTGAATTAAGATATACAAATATATTTTCATAAAGATAAATATCCTTTACAAAAATGAGCATTAAATGTGTGTTACCGACAAAGAAAAAGGAATCGATTCAAAGAGGACCGCCTCTGATCCGGGCCAGCCTCTGGCCTGGGCCGTAGCTCGCACCGGGGCGAAGTCACAAAACTTGTTCTGAACGAGACAAGTTCTACTTTGATTTTGCTAGCTTTAGTTGTGGCTACTGGCTTGAAGAGAAGAAGCCATTTTTTGCTCTAAATTGCTCGCCAAAGGGAAGGGAAAGAAGTAGAGAAGAAATCAAGGTATGAAACCTATATGTATGGAATAATTGTATGAAAATCCCTCTTTGTCTATGTTTGGTTTAGGAAAACCCTAACTCATAATAAAGGTGTTTTTGGTTGGTTTAAGTTCAGTTTTGAAGGTTGATTTGTTTTGGCTTTGGTTTGGAAGGAAGATTTCCGGTAAAAAGGGGAAAAAATACCCATTTATGTTTTCTGCTCGACACCCCTTCGCCTAGACGAAGGAGTGCTCGCCTAGGCTAAGGTCTTCTCCTAGGCAAAGGTCGGTTCGCTTGGGCTAACCCGAGGCCTGAATTTTCGACTATCTGATCAGCCTAGGCGTAGTAGTGCTTCGCTTAGGCGAACCACTCCACCTAGGAGTAGCAATGCTTCTCCTAGGCGTACTTGCAAATCTTGTTGTGTTTTTTTCTCTTCCGTTAATTCTAGCAATCATCCATTGGATTAATGAGGATCCTAATAAGTGAATGAAAGGGTCTGTACAAGCATAATAGTTATATGAAAAATTCTCTGTACCTTATTTGCTAATGTGTTTAAAAACAATATAACAAGCTCAGTAATGCATATAATTGTATGCTGCTTAAGATCGAATAGTGAATTAATAGGCACCTCTGATTAGTGCGACGACACTCTCTATTTAGTGCTTTGACACTCTTTGATTAGTACGATGGTACTTTCTGACAATGCTATGACACTCCTACTTTGTGTTAAAGCACCTTTGCTACGTGGGCAGGCACGTATTAATAGCCTAACACTGTTTAGTCTTTATCTTGTACCTCTGGTACCTATTGTCTTTAATAATCGATCTCATTCATTATTTCTGGTCTATACAGACAAACATTTATATAATAAGAATATGAAAAATGAACAATAAGAAAGCATAAGGAATCGGTTCACATTTTTGTAATGTACTCACAGGTACATACATCTGAATCTGCATTACGAACTCACTGCAGGAGATATAAAAACCTTGTTATAAGAATTATGCTATATGAAAACTCTGTGATAAGATTTAGGTTATACGTAAACTCTAACATATGCATTATGTTATATGTATCATGTAATTGTGGACCACTTCAAGTGGTCATATATGTTATCTGTTTCCCACTAAGTTATAAACTTATCATGATTGTTTCATCCATGTAGGTAAAAGAGATTTATGAAGGATCCAACGGATTAACCCTCCATGAACGAGGACCTCCCGACCTCAATGAATATAGAAAATTTTCCTCAAACCAGTCAATTAAAATCCATGGAAGCCGAACCCCTTACAAATAAGTAACATATCTTTTAGAAAATAATCTGCAGGCAGTGGTAAATGTTTTTTTTTTTCTTTTTCTTTTCAAACGCTTAGATTTTCGAAAAAATTTGCCAAGAAGTTTCCTCTGTTTTTCGGACTTTCCCCAGGTACAAGGCACCAAGCATTTAAAAACATTCTAATCTTCAATTTTCAACGCTTGTTAGGACTCCTTGTCCTGACTCAATTATTGATATATACACATATACATATATTCATTTCAATTATCAAAACATTCTAAACTAACTTCAATTCCAGTACATTTTATTTTTATCAAAGATTGGGCTTGGCGGGACTTAGCGACCCAGCCTAAGTAGTTCCTTTTCAAATATATCCCATATGCATATCTCCCTTGACAAAGTATTGACATATAAAATATGCAAACTATTTGTAATGCGGTTCACATGCGTAAAAAAAAAAAAAAAAAAAAAAAAAAAAAAAGATCTCCTCAGGTAATCTCCTTTGCCCACGAGGAGGGTACTCTACCGGCAGCACTTGTCTCGGATCTGAAAATGTTTTTGAAACATATGGAAAAGAATGAGCTAAAGGAGGCCAGTGAGTGTACATTTTCATTAATATAACATTTTCAGTATATATCAAAATAATAAATACTTATACAATTAAAATCAATTTATGCCTTAAACATTTATGCCTTAAACTTTCTTTCTTTCTTTATAATAAATAACTTTCTTTCTTTCTTTATAATAAATACTTATACAATTAAAATCAATTTATGCCTTAAACATTTATGCCTTAAACTTTCTTTCTTTATTTATTTATTTCTTTTCTTCATTAGACCGAGAATAAACACGAGCAGTTTAGAGTCTTGGCCCAGTGAGAGACAGTCATTCAGTCATAACGCTCTGTTGGAGAAGCTGCGCTTTCGTGGGGTTCGATCCTGCTTACCTTATCACGTGGATATTGCTACAGACACTAATTCCCTCTCGATTAGTAACCTATAATTTTACCCTCTAAATCACTTACACGCTTAGAGTACCTCGGCGATGTCGGTCATATGATCATATGGGGTTAAGGTAACCATCAGTAAAACATTTATCAAAATACATTTATAAATCCATTTAAATCTTTACTTTATCATGAAAACTCATATATATATATGCAAATATACATATGCATTAACTACGTTTTTTAAACACTCATAATCTTGTAACATATGCATACATATATAATTTAATATAAATATATATATATTGATGCAAGATAAACATGTACATTAAATTTTTCATTTACATCAAAGCTTTCATTTAAGCTGATATAAACATTTACATTAAACTTTTCATTTTAACATCAAAATCATTCCACTTTTAAGCTCATTTGCAAAACATCATTTTACACTCACAGTTCAGCTCAATCACCTTGCTAAAGTAATTCCGTTCCCGTCCGATAGTCTTTTCACCTTTTCCAAGAAAAAGCCACAATAACCATTAACCATAACTTCGAATTTAATCCACACACATTCATTTTCCTGACCATCACATTCACTTAAATCCCATTTAACCATGCCAAAAAAAATACATAATCAAGGAAGCCAGCCAAATTACCTTTTCTTTACAAAATGACCTTAATGCCCTCAATTCAAATCTTTTCTTGTTCCTCTATGAATCTATTTTTACTTAGGAATTGGAATCAATCCAATCGGATCATCTGACTAAAGTTATGGCATTTTCATGCCATTTAGTCCATTTCACCAGGTACACTAGGGACAGTTTGTATTACTCCATTTTTCGAGTCTTAGCTTACGTATTTGACAGCTTATCTTATATGTATTTTAAAGCTAAGGTGCTAAGGGTTCTTCTCCAGTGGAATCACCCAAATCAGACCTTGAGGCTTCGCGTTACGTCAAAGCAGCCGGGCTGTGTCCATGTTCAAAAGCGAGCCTGGAGCGATTAGAACTGCAACGTATTTTTACTTTGAAGTAAATTTTTAGGCTGGTTATAATCAGAAGTTGACGATGCGCTATTTATATGTTTGATTCTGTTGAAATTATTTAACAGAAACTTGAATCACTCAAATGGATGAGAAATAGGCAAGTTATGGTCAAAATAAAACAAATGGTCAAATAGAAAAACATAGCATTTTCTGTGCAAAGGCAGACGGAGTGGCTTACATGGCACTAACTTTGGAAGTAAGCTTTTTAGTAGCCCATAATCAGAATTTTGACGATGCCTATTTCTGTATGTTTAGTTCTCGGCGGAAGTCTATTTTAGTGACCATCCAGCTCAGGCCGGATTTGAAATAGACGAGTTATGGTCAAATATGACAAATAGTCGAAATAGGAAAGCGAGCATTTCTGAGGCCCACTTTCCCGAAAATGCCTAGAATGTGGGCTTTTGCATTTTTCATATTTTCCATCCAATTCTTTATAAACTCCATAATTTGATGATTTCATGGTTTATTTTCTCCCGATTGGGGTTTTACTCTCATTCTAACAGATTCAAGAGTTCATGTGCTCTTTGCCTGAAGGCACAGACAAGGCATCTATTCTCCTTGCCAAAGTCCTAGAATCCAATTACCTATGGTTACAAGGCAAAGACATGCCTGATTTTTGGACTTCTCTCTCTTCTTCTTCCTCTTCTTCACTCCTCGCTCTCCTCTCCCTCGTGAACCTAACTTTTGGAGACCAAAACAGATTTGGCTTTTGTTTCCCCTTTCTATATTTTAACATTTCCTTTAGTACAAATAGCCCTCATCTCTTTAATTTTGCAATTGTAACTTATTTATTTGTATTGTGGCTATCTCTAAGCAATTACATACCTTACATATCCTTTTCGTAATTGTACCCTTCTTTTAATACCATAATTCCGGGTTTACCAAATTATCATTTCCTACTTTAGTCTCCAAAATACTACAATATGACACTTGGTACTCTTATACACCTCTACAGTATCATGTATTGTACACTCTCTCGGGACGGGGTGTTACAAAATCCTCCCTCCTTAGGAACATTTCGTCCTCGAAATGAATAAACTAGAAGCTCAAAGAAAAAGAAAGGAACATACCTCATCAGGAGAAAACAGAGCAGAGAGTCTTGATGCAGCCTTATCTGAGATACGGCTCCCAAGTAGCTTCCTACATTGTATGACTCCTCCACAATACCTTCACAGTGAATAGTCTTGTAGGCGCGAACTTGCTCGACGGTGCGGATCTGCCTTTAGTTCCTCTTCGTATATCAAATTCTCTTGTATTTCCTTTGGTTGCTCTGTCGAAATACATGTGAAGGGTCAGTATCACTTGCAGACATAGAAACATCTTAAAACATAGTGAATGATAGTCGGATAGCAACTCAATCGATATACCACCTCTCGATCCTCTCCATGTCTGTATGGCTCAATATATCGTGGACCTCGACTTTCCGCGTTTTCCAAATCTTAGTACGCCCTTCCATGGGAAATCCTCAAAGCCTACCATATCCCACACCTCGAACTCTAGGTCCCTCACGGCTATTATCCGCATAACTTTTAATCGGTCTTGTGCAATTTTCAATCTAACTCCTTATAACTTTGATCTTTATCCTGAGTCACTTGGACAATTGGGGACCCTCTTAATTTATTTTGCCTGCCTCGTCCCCTGTAATTTGGAGTTAGACATTTCAGTCCGCCAGGAAGGCCTCATAAGGGGCCATGCCAATATTGGCACGATAGCGTTGTGTATGCAAGGCTCCATCGGGGTAGATGGGTGTCCCAGCTCCCTCTAACTCCCTGTACATACCTAAGCACCTCCTCTAAAGTCTATATAGTCTCACCGGATTAATGCATGCATGCATGGATGAAAGAGTCGGTACTAAAATGCGGTTTAGTGCGAGGCATTCTGTAAACTGGACCATGAAGTAAAGAATAAACTTTCCAGGATCACATGCGAAACAATGGAAATTACTAAACTACCCTTGACCCCTCTCATTCCATTTTGGCGAATTATGCACAAACCATATTCCATTTTATTCTTCCATTTTTCTTCCTCTAATCACTCATTTTAATGCCTTATACCTAAATTTCACTATCTGTGGATCTCTTGAATCTGACTCTCTAATCACAGCTCCACTCCAATCCCAAGATGTACATGAAATGTGGCTGCAGTGCTCACGAATCACATCCCGGTTCAGTCTCACACCCTAAGGACCTCAATTCTGAGTCGAGAAGATGCACGACCCTCAAAGTGCGATATGGAACCTCAGCAGATCTTCTACTAGAGCTGTCACTCTACGTCGCCTTTCGAGGATGATATTGATGGTACATTCTTAATCCTTGGTCGATTCGATGCATCTCCTCTTGTCGTATTCGGTTACATTCTCGTAAATAGATGCAAGCTCTTATGATCGTAAAATCCCTACGGGCCTCCATATAAGTAATGCCTCCATATCCACAAAGGCAAATACTAATTTGCTAACAAGTGCGTGTGTAGGATAATTAAATTTCATGCTTCTTCAATTTACTAGAAGCATATGTAATACCTTATCAATTCTGCATTAATACACAACTGGGCCACCTAAGACATCACAATACTTTGCAAAGCCATCTGCTACGATGGAAGTGTAAATGCGATGAGAGTCCAATCTCCTTTGATTCATCAAACTCCTTGTGAAGCCTCTGAACATAAAAACGGTTCCTCTTTCTTTGTCGGTCTAATAGTCAAAGGTGTTCATTCCATTTTGAAAATCCCTCAGCAGACTTACGATAATACCATATAAACCCGAGCTCTTATCTTGTAACACTCGTGAGGAGGTTTCCAATTAGTCCTCTTGACATACGGATCCACTGAGACCCTGCGCAAAAACTATGTGTGCGACACTATCGAGCAGCGACCTTACTAGTTTGGCATATGTAGATGTTTCACTTGATGTTTGCGAGATTATCCTCCAAGTGCTCTTTTGCATGTTCTTCTCAACCGAAACGGATCAGTATATAGTCAATAAACACGATCCTAGGCGATCTAAGTAGGCTGAAAATCCTGTTCATGAGATCCATAAGCGATTTGGGGCATTCGTAAGTCAAATGGCATGACTGAAACTCAAAATGTTTCAAATCTGCAGGTAATTACGAATCTTTGTCTTGGGATCATCCTCATCATGAAGTCTCTCAACTTATCCAATTCACTTCAATTAAATCAAACCTCATGACCAACATCTTTGCAAGCCTTAAATCAAGCCATTCTAGCATCCTTAAAGTGAAAAACCATGTGCCCTTCACCTTGGCAAAAATTACATTTATATCTTAATCAATTCTTCTTCTTGAAACATTAATTCTAACACATTCCATTAGGCATTTAATCACTTCCAGTGATTCAAAATTAATGGAAACTCAACTTTCCCATACTTCTCTAGGGTGGTCAAATCCTACATGTCACACATTCATAATTATTCTTCAATTTCTTCAGTTTCTTTCAACAAATTATATTTTTGATAATTCATCCAATGTCATTGATTTATAAATAAATCAAACCAATGCATTTCAATTAAACCCTTTCTTGGCCTAACCCTCTCATCATTTCTATTCAACTTTTAATTCCATTAATTCCTTCAAACATTTCAAGTAATGTCATTAAATCAATTAAAACCAATCAAACAACATCACTTCCATTAATAACATCAAAAAGTTGACCTAACTTGACAATCCTTATAATATCATTCTTTCTTTTCAATTTCTTAGCAAAATCAACCTAGAATCATGTCAATTTAATAGTTAAAGCCTTAATATAGCAATTGAAGAGTTTAGATAAATAATCATAAAACCCTAATTGCTTCTTGGAGACCTCCACTGAACCCACGTTGACCCACTCCCGTTTATCCTTATTTGTATGCGTAGCACAGGATTTCAAACCCCATGCTCCTCTCATCTCCTAGCTATGACCTCTACTGCAGCGTCTTGTGTCAATGTTTATCTAAATTAATAAAGTGGTCCAAATCTACGGACTAAGACCTCTGACAAACCTCTTCAAGCCATGATATGGACCTTTTGAGTTTTTTTTTTTTTTTTTTTATAGTCTTTATTGCAGGAATATTAAGCTTTTCAGAAAAACAGCTGATCTGAGGACCTTTTGGTTTTCCATTTATCTTTTATCATTGGATTCAACTTTTCAGAAGCAATGATATGACTAACTTCTCTTGATACATGACTTATGGCATTTCTTGCTTGGAATAAGGACCTCATATCCTACAATTGATTGTGCGAGATTATGTATAAGATCATGCATTTATATGTTAATCTATCATTAGAATCGTCTTCTTCAACTTTTTCAACAATAATCTTGACCTTGATTCTCCAGCTGTCGATCTCATGTCTTCTAATTGCTCATCCCTGTTTGAAGATTTAAATGTATCCCTGTGCTATCCATAATTGTACCAGCAACTATTTCTCAATTTCATAGTCTTGTGGAAATAAAGCACAATAAGTAATACATTGTTTCAATTGTGTTGGCAATTTATCATAGCAATTTGAGCACAAATGAACATTATCATTTCCATGTTGAAGTAGTAACGATTTTCATTAAGCGAATAGACTCCCATTTGGACAAAGTCTGATTTAAATTACATTAATATTCCTCCTAAGGTGTTGATGATGAGTGGGACTCTTCTACCCACATACCACAATTTCTTTTCCAACATTTATGATCTTTTCACTCACACTATTCTCTATCCTCTAAATGTAATCTTTGAAATTAAAGTCGAAGACTCCCTTTTTGCCCTGAACCTTCCAACTTAAAAGATCTAGCATTAGCTTCCTATAAGCTAAACCTCGGTATTTCGAATTCGTGGTACTAATACCTCAGAAGCTCTCTGGTGGTAGGTCGGCCTCATAGTACATTTTATGTGAACTCAAAAATTTCATATGTCATGTAATGCATATATGATTTTAAATCACATAAATAATTTATGAAATTTTAAAATAAAACATTAAAACAATCATATGAAAATCAAAATTTCAAATCTTTATAACATTTTCAAAACCGTGGCTCTGATACCATGTTGAAGGATCCCGACCCGGATTAACCTCATGAACCCGAGGGGACCTCCCGGCACTCCAATGGATATAGAAATTTTCCTCAAAGCGATCGATTACAAAATCTATAGGCAACCCTTTACAATCATTAGCATATCTTTGAAAATAATGCGAGCGAAGTGGTAAATGTTTTTTCTTTTCTTTTCTTTTCAAACGCTTAGATTTTGAAAAATTGGCGAGTTTCCTCTGTTTTTGGACTTTCCCGAATTTACAAAACCTGTAAAACATTTAAAAACACTTCCTAATCTTCAATTTTCAACTTCCTTGTTAGGACTCCTTGTCCTGACTTCAATCAACCCAATATACACATATACATATATTCATTTCAATTATCAAACGTTACAACCTTGATTATTGCATTTTTTATCAAAGATTGGGCAGTAGGACTTAAGTCGACCGCCTAAGTAGTTCCTTTTCAAAATATGTCCGTATAATAAATATATACGTAATAGTATTAAGCACATGTAAAAATATCATGTTATTTGCTCTGATGCGGTTCGCGTGATCGATGCCATAGATCATTCGGCTGGCTGTAGTCTTCTGGCGCGCGCATCTGGATCCACGAAAATGTTTTTGAAACGTGTGGAAAGAATGAAAAAATTTAAAAGGAGCAGGTGAGTCAGCACATTTTCATTAATATAACATTTTCAGTATATATCAAAGTAATAAATACTTATACAATTAAAATCAATTTATGCCTTAAACATTTATGCCTTAAACTTTCTTTCTTTCTTTATAATAAATAACTTTCTTTCTTGCTTTATAATAAATACTTATACAATTAAAATCCATTTATGCCTTAAACTTTCTTTCTTTATTTATTTATTTCTTTCTTTCTGATGGAACCCAGGGGAATAAACACACCCAGGAAACGATTTCGAAATCTTGACGGTGAGGGCGATCACATTCGATCGTAACCACTACGGCTGGAGAAACTCACGCTTTGCATAGGGTTCAGTCGCAACGCACCTTATCACGATGTAGGATATTCACTACAGACACCTAATTCCCTCCCTCAGTTAAAAACCATAATTTTACCCTCTCAGAAATCCTTACGCTTAAGGTACCTGAGCGATATCAGGTCATAACGGTCATATAGGGTTAGGGTAACCATCAGTAAAACATTTATCAAAACCATTTATAAATCCCATTTAAATCCTTTACTTTATCATGAAAACTCATATATATATATATGCAAATATACATATGCATTCTTTACACATTTTAAACTTTCATAATGCCTTAACATATGCATACATATATAATTTAATATAAACCATATATATATATATATATATATATATATATATATATATATATATATATATATATATATATATATATATATATATATATATATATATATATATATATATATAATGATGCAAGATAAACATGTACATTAAAATTTTCATTTACATCAAAACTTTTCATTTAGGCTATAAACATTTACATTAAACTTTTCATTTTTAACATCAAAATCATTCACTTTTAAAACTTCAATTTGCAAAACATCATTTTTTACACTCACAGTTCCGCTCCAATCACCCTTTGCTTCCCGTCGAATTCACATTTCCCATCCGATGATCCTTTTCACATTTTCAGAAAAACCACAACTAACCATTATATAACTTGATTGTCCATATGCAACGTTCATTTCGCGACATCATTCGTTAAATCCCATTTAACAATACTTAAAAAAAAATACATAATCGAGAAATAATGATTACCTTTTTCTTTACAAAATGACCTTAATGACCTCAATTCAAATCCTTTTCTTGTTCCTCTATGAATCTATTTTACTTAGGAATTGGAATCAATCCAATCGGATCATCCCAACTAAAGTTATGACATTTTCATGCTAACTAGTCCATTTCTGGAATTACACTAAAGGATGATTTATTATTACTCATTTTCAGGGTCTTAACTTCATATTTGACCTTATCTCTTTATACTATTTTAAAGCTAAGGTGCTGGGTTCTTCTCCAATTGGAATCACCCAAATCAGACACGAAACTCACGTTACGTCGAAACAGCCAGGCTAATCTCTATGTTCAAATCACGACAGGACGGTAAGCACACATGTGGCCCTACTTTGAGTAAATTTTTAGGCTACTTATAATCAGAATTTGACAATGCCTATTTCTATATGTTTGATTCTCCTTGAAGTCTATTTTAACCAGAAACTTGAATCACTCAAATCTAATCAGAAATGAGCAAGTTATGGTCAAAATACAACAAATGGTCGAAATAGAAAAACATAGCATTTCCTGTACCGAGAACCAGACAGTGGCTTACATATGGCCCTACTTTGAGTAACTTTTTAGGCCACTTATAATCAGAATTTGTGATGCACTGTTCTGTGTTTGATTCTCCTTGAGTCTGTTTTGGCAGTCAGCCGTCACTCCGTCAGTTGAAGTGGGCGAGTTGTGGTCGAAAATCAATGAGTGGTGAAGCTGAAAACAAACATTTCTGTCTAAAGGCTACTCGAAAATACAGAATGTGGGCTTTTGCATTTCCATATTTTTCCATCAATTCTTTATAAAACCGCAATTTGATGATTTCTGGATTATTTTCTCCCAATTAGGAGTTTACTCTTATTCCCCAACAATTCCAAGGTTCATGTGCTCTTTGCACAAAAGCCTAGACAAAGGAGCATCTGATTCTCCTTGCCAAAGTCTAGAATCCAATTACCTGCTCACCAAGGCAAAGACATGCTTGATTTTGGACTTCTCCTCCTCCTTCTTCTTCCTCTTCTTTGCCTCTTGGCTCTCTTCTCTTCTCCTGCAGACCTGGCTTTGAAGGCAAAGAAATATGATTTAACTTTTCATTTTCCTTTTTCTTATGTTTTAACATTTCCTTTGTTGCAGAGTATTACTCATCTCTTTAATTTTGATTGTAACTTATTATTTGTATTGTGTATCTCTGTGGTGTATGTACATGTCCTTTCTGAAATGACAATTTAGCGCCTTCTGTCCTATAGTCAGGTTGCAAATTATCATTTCACTAGTCTCCAAAATACTACAATATGACACTTGGTACTCTTATACACCTCTACAGTATCATGTACTGTACACTCTCTCGGGACGGGGTGTTACAGGACATCCACGGCATTCCGCATTCGCCAAGGCCAACACAGCAATAGGTTTCCACCATAGTAGGTTTTGACGTTGCTTTAAAATGCGAATGTAATATTTTGGTAATAGTGAATTTCTGTAAGTACCATTAAATGAGACTCAGGAATATATGTACATGACATTTTAAACACCAATACAGTGGTAGTTTTACAAGTTATATTATGATATTTGGATTTATATATTGAAATGGGCCCATAAATGTAAGAAAATTAGGTAAAGAAGTCCTAGTCCCGTGCCGCGCCCCTTCTCTTCGCCTAGGTGAGGGTTGAGGCGTGACAGGTACAAGTGACTGTTTGCCTTTTGTTATATAAACTAAACATCTCAATTTAACACTTCTACAGGAGTCTTACAACTTTCACTGTGCCGTATCCAAATTGAATGGAGTTTCTTTAAAATGAATAAAACTAGTTTAATGTTACGAAATTATGAATGGGTTTGATGAGAAATAACTGTGAGTGCACGAGTCATACAAGTAGTAAAAATGGATGTAAAGAATCCCGGATATCATTCCCCTGAGATATTGACTTGGATTCTGAAACCAACTACTGACTTCTTTCAGATCAAACTATCCCGAACCTCAATGATAAAAAAGTTTATCAACTAAAGATT
Organism: Tetrastigma voinierianum; assembly: GCA_016808115.1. Lineage (NCBI taxonomy): Eukaryota > Viridiplantae > Streptophyta > Magnoliopsida > Vitales > Vitaceae > Tetrastigma > Tetrastigma voinierianum. The sequence continues at coordinate 89,846 of JAEQBH010003899.1, read as the reverse complement.
GAGATAATTGTATTAAAGACAACATAGAACTTAGGACATTAAAATAAGCTAATGAGACATATACACTATGATTAGTTGGAGTAAGATGGAGTTCTTTGCAAAAGAACACTAATAAAAAAGTATTGTGAAACAGTCAATTTCTGCATTATATCCCATTTAAAACTCTATCCTAAATTTGGATATGGATTTGTCAAATATGCTTGATATTGCAAGTTGGATTTCTCCTTTTATTCACTAATTAAATATCCCTGTTTCTCTCGAAGACAAGGGTTTAATCGGCTATTTGTATTCAACATATTCTTTACAAGATTTGGGTATTTTTCTTTCTCAATACTTCATACTCATTTCTTGAGACTTCAGATTTCTTACTTCCGAAATCAGGGTTGTTGCAAGACTTCTACAACTTAATTGATGACTCATCCTTTAAATCTAATGGATACTTCCCTTCCCTTGATTAGATCTCAGCTAACACAAGGTTAAGAATTTTCCAACAGATTAAGGTGAAATCTCTAATGATTTAAATTGATAATTAATCCCCTCCAACATCAATTATAAGTGAAGCGATTTATCTAAGAGTGAACTCTCGAGCTCGATAGTTCTTTAATGGTCCAAACATACCACAGATTAGAATGTTCCCCCAACTCTCGGGAATCCCACCATCTACATGTCACTGAGGGCCTCCTGGAAATCGAGAGCGGGATACAATCCTTGGGCTGGGTATTTGAAACTGTGTAGGAACAATTACATGAAAAATACATCAATCAAATAAATCCTCCCCAAATTCCAAGTACTTCTTTCTAATTTATGCAGGAAAGACTGTAACTAACAATAAATTCAAACTAGTGGAAGCTGCGCTTTTAAAAACTACATTACAATTGACAATGGAGCATTGATAAATTATACCTTCTGGTTGCAATGAGGCGAGGAAGAGCGACTTCTAGAAATAGTCGATTTCGTACAAACTTAGTATTAAGTGAAATATTACTTTGACCGACATTCTAATAGATCGCTAGTTTAGATCCAAAGAAATGAAAGAAAATAAAAAAATCTATTCTAAAATACACAGTGAGTTTTCTTCTTCCCCCTTTCTGAGTTCCCAAAAAGAAAAACTGCTTTACTAAAACTTTGTACGCCTATTCATAACTTTCGGAAATTGGGCCTGATTCCAAGGCTCCAGGTGGATTTCCCTAAAATCAATGGCCCAATTCACTTGTTTAGGTCACGACCTCAAAAGCTTGTCGCGACGTAAAATTCTAGTCTTGTTTATCCAGTCTGTCGTGACCGCAGGAAACTGGTTGCAACCTTCTTTCCCTTGTTCTTGCAATTCTTGTTTGCGACGTGTTTAATAAACATTTCTTCAGTTGCAGTTGATTTAGTGGTATGAATTCTTTATCGTGACTATGTTAGTTGTCAGCAGTGAGAATTCTAGTTGCGACCTCATTTTTCTTGTTTCCAGGAATTGGTGTCGCGACCTCAATTCGATGTCGCGACCTCACTCTCTCTGCCTTTACTGCATTTTTGTGTCGCGACCTCATTTTTGTTGTCATCCTCTTTGCTTCTCGGTCATAGCTTCTCTTTCATGTTGCGACATCCTTCAGTTGTCTTGAACTTTCAAGCAGTTCGTGACTCAAAACTGCTGGTCTGCTTTTTCTTGTCGCGACGTGGACATTAGGTCGCGACCACATATTTTATTTAATCACTGCAATTCTTGTCGTGACCTTAAAAGTATGTCACGACCATCCTTTCTTCCTATTCAGTTGCAACCTCATTTCTCAGTCTCAACAGTTTCCTTCAATTTTTCTATTTCTGGTTGCGACCTGACTGTTCTGCCCTGTTTTGGAATATATGTCGCGACCTCGATTTAATGTCGCGACATCAGTTCTTGTTGCAAGTTATGTTGACCTTTGTTGCGACCATGTTTTTCTGACCCTTCAATAAATTCTATGTCACGACTTCAGTTCCATGTCGCGACCTGGCTGTCTTGTTTTACTACATTCTATGTCGCGACCTCAAAAGCGAGTCACGACATGATTAGGTCTCAACTTATATCTTGTGCAACCTAAATTGCCATGAGAGACATTGCAAGTCCATTTAGCATTACTTTCTGGCCGCGACATTATTTCTCTGTTGCGACTAACAATATCTTATTTTCGTGTCGTGACCTCGAAACGGTGTCTCGACATTATCTTCTTTGAAGTCCCTCCTGTCTTGGTCTTAGCAAGTGCTTTTCTGTTGCAACAACTTTTGTTTGGCTTGCCATCACCTCTAGTCGTGACCTGCATTATCTGTCGTGACTTCAAAACTGATGTGTTACTTAATTACTTGTCGCGCCTTAAAAATCTGTTGTAACCAGAATTGTTCTCCTTTGGTGTCGCAACCTCATAATGGTGTCGCGACATGAAATCCTTCCTTGAAGCTCTTCTTTCTGTCTCGCCTTCTCATGTAACAACTTTTCATTGGCATAGTATGACTTGGTTGCAACCTCGATTTACTACATCACGCGACCTCATAATGGCCATTGAGTTATTTTCGCCAGTCCTTGTGGAATTTTCATTTATGCCAATTATTTACGCAAAATAGAAATTTGGTAAATAGTACATATTTACTTGCATAAAACAAGCGTCACATTGTAGAACATTGAGAAAAATGGACTAAAAAATTCAATGAGTTTTGATTCATCGAATTCCCCCAGGCAAATTTTCTTGTCACTAAGCAAAGAAAAGAAAGATTTGTTTGTCCTCAAACAGAATTGCTATTTTAAAGAACATTTTTTGTTCTACAACACAATCTTTCTTGTCCACCTTTGACTTGAACCCAACGAGAAGATTGTAGCATCATTTCAAACTTTAGTTTTCAACTAAGAGAAAAAGGAATGTTTAAACTCTGTACAAATAAGCGCTGAATCTTTGCATCAAACGATTCAGTCAATAGATCTGATACGTAGTGTGTGTAGGTATTCTTTTCTTTTCATCTTTTTGTTGAATTAGTTAATCTTCTGGGGATCTCCTTAGAACATTAGTCCAAAGTCCCATAAGCTTGTTTTTCATATTGATCTCTACTAATGTAGGTAAATTCAACCTTCAAGATCAAATAAGTCTTTTAGGCTTATAATGTTAGACTTGGGTAATTGGGTGGACAATTGGAAAATTTAGGCTACAAATTACTCCAAATTCCACTTTTCCTTTGAACAAGTATAAACTCCCCAAACTTGGCCTTATAAGTATCTTGGATGTTGTGGCTCCTTTGGTTGCCACCTTCAACTATCATTTCCGGTTCCTTTTTTCTTTGGAACTCTTTTCATTTCTCTTTATTTTCAAAGAATTGGAATAATTACAATGTTTGTTTTTTAGGCTCTGTCACTCTTAAAGAACTTTGGGCTAGCGACTCTCTCATACCGGTTAGTAGGGTGCTAGGTGTTGAGACACTTACCCCTACGACTTAATTGTTCAAAGAGATAGGCCCGCAACAAAATTTATTCATTTTCAACTTTTTCTTCTTTTTTCTCTCGTTCTTCAATTCATTTTCCTCATCCATCCTTGTAATCAAAGAAATATATTCCCCAAACTTGTTTCTTTTACGCACATTAAACATCCTTATTCGGCTGAAGTAATTTGGGATTCTTTGGTGCAAGATTATTGTAAGGGAGGGATTTCAGGTTTCTAAATGCTGCTATTTGAAGAAATTAGGTATTTTTGGCTCAAAGCAGGGAACTAGAGTGTATGCCCTTGCATATAATGAGGGTAGGTTGAAAAGGTTCAAACTTTCAAAGATGGTCTCTATCACTTCTTGTTAGTTGTTTTTACCTAGGATTTCGCCTTGACTAATAATCTAGGACCTTGCACCCTTGATTGTGAATCACCCCAGAAGATGTTCCTAATCCCTCTTAAAGTTTTAAGAATTTTCTTGACCATGTGCATTGTTTTTCCAAGATTTGTATTGACTCACTGTCTATACACACAACTTCAATCATCTTATTTGTTCTTTCAATTGTGTACTTTTTCCACATTCTGCAATTTAAACCTGATTTAAACTAAAACTACAACTTCTTATTTCAATTCACTAGTTCCTGCTCTTATTTCTCTTATAGTGTTGTTATGGATTTAAATAGTGGTCATTGTGTCATTGTACTAATAAGGCTTGAATACATAGGTCATTTCTTGCAGAAAAACAATGAATGACACAAATAACACAATTCACTTAATCAGATCCATGCATCCAAAACGAATCATTTATTCAGCAATCAGAGTCTAATCAAGCATTTCACCAATGTATAAGTCCTGATTGCAAACTTATTGGAAGCAACAACACAATTCATCAATTCAGAAGAACACATCACAAGACATTTTCAATGAACCTTTCTTGTGATTTATATTCCTTGATCTTTGAAGAAGTACAGTTAGGAAAAGAAAAGTATAATTGTGCTTTCTCACTCCTCCATTTTCTTATAAAAGCTTTTAGGTATGATGTTGGGAGGATCTAAGTCAAGTGGCTAAGCATCAGGAAAGAGTAGGAAAGGTCATATCACGGTCTTTTCTTTTGAGGTGTAGGTTCTACCTTGTCGGTGGAGATTAAATCATTTAAATACAAATATGATCAAAGTGTCTTGTTTGAGCCTACGATTCTTTGTTTTCGGCTCGAAAAATACAACTCGGTCGATAAATTTTTTGTTGATCAAATCTAAACTTTCATGCCAGATTTTTCTTCTATAAACATCATTGTCTTCTAGCTCTTTATCTCTATCCTTCATCAATTTCCCAAACTCCTTGAATTGATCCTTATACAGGTACTTGAAGGCTTGAATCTTTTTTAGCATGTTACCCTCCATCTCAGCTTCTCTTTTCTTCAGAATGGTAAGCACTTCTTCATCTCTTCTAAATTGGTTGTTGTAGAAGGCTTCAAGACTGGCTTTCATCTTTTCTCCCATTTCCTTTTCTCTTATGTTCATCTCTTCTCTCCATTTTTCCTCTCTTTGTCTTAGTGTATGCTCAAATAATTGTTCCTTCCTTCTAAATTTAGCTTCTAAGAGCTCTTCTGAATTCTTCCTTCATTTTCCTATCTCACCATCCTTTCTTCCATGTCGCTTCTTTATTTATCGCATTTCCATGATTTCGATGTTCCCTTCTCTCTTACAGAGGCTTTCTACTTCTTTGAGGAAATTCTCTGTCAAATCGGATAGGAATAACTCAATGGGCTCATTTTAAATACCTCTTCTTCTTACTCACCGGAGGGGATTTTGCTCTGGAATAGCTTCCATCTCTCTGTTATCATTATCCTCAGCATGCTCGACTTCCACTTCTACCATCTTTTGTTGCTTTTTATTTTACAGGCCTTGTCACCCAGTAAAGGGTCGGAGGAGATGCAGCAGGACAGTTTCTTCTTCATCCCATGATCCTCTCACCCCAGCGAAAATGCATAGTTTGCTGATTGTTGTTGGGTGAGGGATCAATCCTCTTTTGTTACTCAAGTGGTATCCTCTGATCGACTCCTCAATTAGACCCCCAACATTCATTTTATAGCCCTTCAAAAGGGCATATAGAATGATTGCTTCCTGCTCTCTCACTGCACATAGATGTTTAGTTGGGAGGATTACTGAAGAAAGGAAGTAGAACCAAACCTTATCTTCCTCAATGAGGGAGCCTTTGTTGATAGCGTAGTGTGGGTTCTTCTTTGTGGCTTCCCACTTCCCTTGTCCAGCAGTCAGGAGGTCGATAATCTTCTCATGATTGGGGTTCTCTACCAGTTTCTTAAATTTGGAACCGTGCTTGAGTTCCTTTGGCGAACATCTGATTGATTCTTTTATCTCCAAAGAAATTTACCCAGGACTACCTTCGTTCTTATTCGTATCTTTGATTTATTCCCAAACATACAGGAATTGGAGTTAATCTAGCATTGTAATATTGAGTCTGAGTCATCTCCAGTGGTCTAAATTGTTGATCCTTAGGAACTATTGTCCAAAAGGTGTGTAATTGAAAAAGGAAATTATGGGGTTGTGGTTGGTTGATTTAAGGATTGATTAAATTGACTATTTTAAAATAGAAAGATGATTGCTGGGATTCTTAGGTTTCCACTCACCATTACTCACGTAATTTCCACCTCTTAGTTTATAGTCTCATCTAAGAGCCATTGATGAATGGTCTTCGATGGAAGATTTTTCTTTAAACGCTCTTTTAGAATGAAAAACGATTGAGGAATGTTAAACACTTGTTCGACAATTAGTCGGACTCTTAGCTTGCATTTGTAATCCGTACAACGTGTGCAGAGATCTCTCGTTCTGCGTTGTCAAGAGGAATGTAACTAAGGTTTTATAAAGTTTCTCTACACAAGTGATTAACATCCCACACAATCATTGGAGTATAAAAGGAATTGAGGGGATATTACCTCGATCGGGGTGAGTTTCACGGTAGAACCTAGCATAAAAGTTTAGAACTCCGCCAAATTATAAGGCAAATCATAATTGAAGAGAATTTGATTCATAAGGAACTTTAGAAAATGAATTCAGTGCAAAACCTGAATGAAAAATACAAAATCTTTGAGAGAGAAAACGAGATGTGTGAATTTAGCTGAAAGGTTACATGTGCTTGAAATAAAAAATCTCCAGAAAAATAAAGCCTTCAACCCTAATCTATAAAACTTCGCCCAAAAACTATGGAGAAGAACACTTCTTCTATGAAAACCTAAACTTCGGAATCAAAAGCTGCCTTCTCCTTCTATCCTTTAGCTTTTATACCCTTTTCCATTGTGATCCCGCATTGATAGTTGAATGACGAACGTGCCCTTTCATTAGAATCAATTCCTGCTCAATTCTGCAATTCTCCTGCGGGTGTACGATACGGGTTAGTGGTGTACCCGGTCTGGATTGCTCTGCCACTTTTTTGCATGGGTGTATCGGTATAGGTTAAAGGTGTCACCGTGCAGGTTGCCAGTGCTTTGCATGGGTGTGCAAGTGCAGGTTAGAGGTGTACGATGCGAGGTTCCCTCTGCACTTGTTTCCCGGTTGTACTTCCCGAAACTTCGCAAGCGGTTGCCATCATCCACAATGATCCATATTCGCTTTCGAACCGCAGACCCTTGTAACAATTATGTATGAAACATAGAAAAACACATGCGAGTCGAGCTTGTAGAAAGCAATTAAAAGTGCCTATTCTTATGCAAAATGTGAGCAAAAGTATGACTTAGAGTGCTAAATTCGATATAATTATTGCTCTTTGTGTATTCAACACACTAACTGCATCTTGCTAGTCCTAGCAAGATTTAAGTAAATAATACCTCTTAGTTATGATTTCCAACAAATGTGCTGAAACTATGATTAAACTCTGAAGTTTCTCAAAAGGGCAAAAATTAAACATAATACTTGAACCTGACATAGTGTGCACTGGTGTGACTCAATTAAAACCAAAACCACAGTATCAAACAATGAACATAACAACAAGCTAACACAAAATAAATTTATTCATATAAAAGGACCATGGAATTGAAAAAGACAATTTGCTATGCAAACCTTTGAAATAGAAATAGACGATAGTATAGAGAGGCAACAATTTAACTTATAACCCACTTTATAACTACTATACATAAAAGTCAAGAGGAACAACTAATACAAGCGAAATCAAAGAGTGCCTTAAGGCTTATACTTGTGTAGGCTACCTGGAATGAAATGAAATGAGCAAAATGGGTGTTGGCATGACATGGGTGAGTCTCTGCCCAATTGCCAACTTCCACCCTAATCTAGCCCTCTTGTCTTTGCTACTCAATGTCTCCCCGTCATGCAATCGAGAAGCGCGTCCTCATCGGCAGCGGTCGTCTAAGCTCCTCAGGAGTCTCCTCAGTCGGAGAGGCATCTCCAAATGCGAGGCTCTCGCCGATAAATATGACTCTTGAGTGCGGAGAGCTGTATTCAAAGTATTGTTCCCAAATGCATTTGAACCACCACTGGTCGGCCAGCTCCATTCTCTTCAACGAGTTGTGCTCATAGGTGCAGTCTTGTGAACGAAGAGGCCCAAAGGAATAGCCACTTGAGGGGATGTGAAGGTAAGGGTCTAAATAGATCACCCCATTTCGGCTCTTGATTCCGTTTGGTTTGTAATAGGCCCGACTGGAAGAACCCTCTTTTCCTTAACCACTCCCTCATCCTTGACTTCACAAGATTTGTCACTAAGTAGAATGGAATATATGCCTACTTCCCGGTCGGGGCTGCGAGAAAGTCTCTCATAATGCACCATATGACCAAGGCATAGTCAACAAGCTTCCCGGTCATCACCTCATATAAGAATTGAATTTCTTCTTTGTTGGGATTTTTCTCGTTGCCCTTTGGTCGATTCTATCATGAATAATCTTGTTCATAAATGCATATATTCCGGCAGGCTTCCACTAGCACAAATTCCTTGCGTCTGAAACCACTCATGTATCCACGGGATGAGTGCACATAGTCTCAGCCCGAACAAATGGCGTCGAAATCGAGTGATGGCCCTAAGGGGTAAGGTCGATCGAAGGCTGGGGCCGAACATCTTGCCAGGAGTGAGCTATCAAATCGAGGTGATCTTTATGCAACACCGCCATAGTGGTCTCTAGTAAGGTCTCGACCCGCTGATTTTCTCTCAAATTAGTGTAAAACTCCCGAACCAAAGTAGGTAGATACCCCTGAACTTCAGTACACACAAACCGCAAATTTTGTTCTTGAATAACTCCCCTGATAGGATGGGAGTACAAAAATGTGTCCAACTTCACACCTCTCTCACAATGAAATCCCCGGTTCGCAATCGGTAGGCCACGTTTTCTGATTACGAATCGAAGCCTCGAAACCATAGCCTCGATCTCCTTATCATCACTCTCCGATACTTCCTCACTCTCAGAAGATGAATCTATTTGCTTTCCTTTTCCTTTCTTTATCATTTTGTGAAGTGTCGATTTTCTTCACGGCCCAGCTCCATAGAGTAGGCGCTTTACTTTCGGTGTTTTTAGATCTTGCCATAGATATGGCAAAACGACAATAATGTAAGTGCTAATTCCCCAAAACGGCGTCGATGGCCAATCTCGGAAGAATCGAGTGGCCCGTTATATCGAATAAAACCTTCCCGTACCCTTTAGCCAAAGCCACTAATCCTGGCGGGCAAAATACTGTCAGGCCCACCCAGAACAAGTCCATGGAGTCTGATATAATACCACAAAAGCACTGCTCTCAAGGAAATTCAGGGTGCTTACCACGTCTGTATCTTTGACCTTGAGAAGAATGTCAAGATACGGCGGTGAAAATACTAGCGAGCAGATGAGCTTGGATTTGCTTGTGTGAGAGGACAAAAAGGGCTAGGGTTTGATTTATATAAGAGTGAATGAGATGGGGAATACAAAGAGGTGCAAACAATTGGGTTAAAACCCTAATTTACAGCGGCCGTATGCAGAGTGCAGTTAGTCTTTGTATCTTAGGTATAGGTTGCCCCTCACTCATTCACACTAGCTGTGCCGTGTAAAGCTTAGACCTATCTTAGTACGGGTGAATCTAATTTTTCGTTTATTTTATTTTATTTTATTTTAGGTTGGGAACGAGTGGTGGAGTATAAAATATCCTTTCAAATGCCTTCGTCCGGATTTCACTACATGCTCACCTCTTTCTCCTGCTCAAATTATGCCCAAAGTAGTAATTCACGGAGTTGTGGCTGGCTGCTTCCTTCTTTAGACACTTTCACACACTTACCATGGAGCCTTTGTATTTACGGTGATCGGGGTTCCTAGGGTTGAACCAACAACAGCAAGGCTTCAAAAATAGGTGCAGGGTAAGACAAACGATTCCACAAAGTATATCTGAAGTGATGGCCTCTAATCATTTCGATTATACAAGATGTTTCTCAGAGAATTTGATGCATGTAGTTAACATGGCATGCCAAAATAATGCACAGAGGGTAGCACTAGCAGGCAAAACAAGAGTTGGACCAGAGGGTCCGTGGTTTGTGTAGGGAATTAGACAGAATTTGGGGTGATGAGGTCCACAATATGAACATAGAGATTTTGTGCATGTTTGTTATTGTGTAAATGCATTGAGATGACGTGGAGTGTGTATAAAGTCATGCGGCTACATACATTACAGGTCAAGTACTATACCCAACAGGGCCACATTTTGGAAAATTTTGCCATACACTGAGCATGAAACAAGCGCATAGTTAGGTTGTTGAGTGTATACCACTTCCTAGCAGTAAGCATTGTCCTTAATGTACAAGGACATTCTCATCATTATTATTATTATTATTTTTTGTATTTATTTATTTATTTATTTTTAAACAACTAAAATAAAGAAAGCAAAAGGAAATGCAAGAAAGAAAAACAAAAGAAAAGGAAAACTATACAACAAGGTTGGGTAGAAGTTACTCTGACGGAGTATTCTGATAGAGCGGATCTACCAGGTCCTCACGACTCTCCTGCCGGTCAAAGTTCTCGAGAAATGGCTTTAGACGTTGGCCAATGACTTTGAAGGATTTTCCATTTTTTGGATTTTCAATCTCCACTACACTGTATGGGTAAACTACTTTGACAAAGATGGGCGATCAAAGACGGGTTACGGAAACATGTCTGGCAAGTGAGCATAGCGATACCTTTTGGTTAGGTTCAAAAGTTTTCCACGCAATGGTCTTATCATGAAACAACTTGAGCCTCTCTTTGTAAATCCGGGAGCTCTCATACAACTCACGCGATTCTACTCCAAGCTTGTTCAAGCTATGATAGGATTTAACTTTTTGCACGTCCACATTAAAATTTAGTTTTAATAGCCCAATATGAAACATTATCATTTGACCGACGGATATTAAAGCCTTGCCATAAACAAGCCTATGAGGAGACATACCAATAGTTTTAAAAGCGATCACGGTAAGCCCGAAGAACGCCAGTGGTCAGGCGACGATCTTTGCGATTTAGAGTAGGGTCCGCAAAATGTGTTTGATCTCTCTATTGGCTAATTAAACTGACCATTGGTTTGTGGGTGAGTATCTTTATTGAAACTTTGCAGGTGACTCCCTTACTTTTTCATAAAATTTTCAAAACGATTACAAAAATGGGGCCACATCACTAATAATTAGATAAGGGGTACTCGAATCGAGAAAAAATATGTTCTTTATAAATTTCAACACAACCTTATGGTCGTGGTTCTCATTGGAATAGCCTCAGCCCCATTTCGACACATAGTCAATAGATAACGGAATGTAAAAATTGCCCATAAGAAGGGGAAAAGGCCCGTAAAGTCTATAGCCAGCAGTCGAAGGTCTCGATGATTAAAATTGGGGTAGAGCATCATGTTCGTTTGACCCTCCTAATTGGCACCGAGCACAAGTTTTACAGAATTTGAAACAATCTTTCGCGATTAGTAGGCGGTAAAAACCAGCTTGCAAAATCTTATCTGCTATTTTTCTTACAGAAAAATGCCCTCCACAAGCTTCAGAATGACAAAAGGTGAGTATCCTAATATGCTCATCATTGGGTACACATCTTCGTCAATTAGTGCAGACATGTTAAATAGATATGGATCATCAAAATAATAATTTCTTAATATCCACCATAATTTCACTTTTGTTGAGAGAAGTCCATTGGGGATGATTGACCGATCACTAGGTAGTTTATTATGTCCGTACCATGGGCAATGAACAGAGCAAAAGCTTCTCATCGGGGAGAAAGCGTAAGCCTGAGTGCGCCGCGAGAGCGATTCAGGAACTAGCAGAGATAAATGGTCATCGACCATTCTCGACCCCCTTTTGTCTTTAATGGTCGGGTTCGAATTCTTGGCACGATAGGATCCACCTAGTCGGCCGAGGCTTGGTATCTGCTTAGAAGCGGGTACTTCAGCGGCTGCGTGATGCGTGAAAATGGATTCTGAGGAGACCTACGATGTATGACTGAACTTTTCTGAGCAAAGCGACAACTAAAAACTCTTTTACGTGGTTGTGTAATTTAGCGAGCGGAATCTAAGAATCTTGTGGCATAGTAGATTACCAGCCTTTTATCTTCCCTTTGTCCTAAAACTGACCTATGTATAATCACTAGCGTCGCACATTATCTCAAATGGAAGGTTCGATTGGGAGATGCATGATAGGGCGACACCAACATAGTTTTGAGTTTAGCAAGAGGCGACCTCTGGCTTTGTGACCATGCGAAAAGGACATCCTTGGCAAGCAAATTGCATAAGGGACGAGCTATAGCACTGAAATATTTTATGAATCTCCTATAGAATCCAGCATGTCCCAAGAATGACCTTATGTCTCTAACACACTTAGGAGTAGGTAAGTTGGAGATCAACTAATTGTATATCCACCTCAATTCCATTTTTACGATACTATGTGGCTAAGACAATCCTTGTGTCACCATGATGACACTTTTCCCAGGTTGCCACGAGTTTTTCTCTTGACATCTCTACAAAACCTTCGTAAATTCCTCCCGAACATCCCTAAGTATGAGTCACCAAAGCGAAATCATCCATGAAGATTTCCAAAATGATTTCTATCATGTCACTGAAAATTCCCATCGTGCACCGTTGGAAGGTTCCGGGTGCATTACATAATCCAAAGGGCATTTTCCTAAAGGCAAAAGTACCAAAAGGACAAGTGAATGTAGTTTTCTCTTGATCTTCCAACGCTATCTCAATTTGATTGTACCCTGAGTACCCATCGAGAAAACAATAAAATTCATGCCCTGCAACTCTCTCTAACATTTGATCAACAAACGGGAAAGTGATCTTTCTAGTACTGCATTAAGCTTCCTATAATCAATGCACCCTCGACTGAGGTGACACAGATGGGTTAGTTCATTATTTTCATTTGCTACCACGGTGGCCTTCGGATTTCTTAGGGACTACGTGTTGGGGTGACCCTTGCTATATGCAATAGGAGTAAAAATAACACCTACGTCCAAGAGTCTTAAAACTTCTTTCTTAACCACTTCTTTCATTATTGGATTCAGTCGTCTTTGTGGTTGTCTAGAGGGTTTAACATCCTCTTCCAAGTGAATCCTATGTGTGCAGATCAATGGACTAATTCCCTTAATATCTACAATTGTCCATCCTAGGGCAGTTCTGTGGGTTCTCAATATCTCCAAAAGTTTATTTTCTTAGTCCAAATCTAAGGAGGAAGATATGATTACTGGAAACGTTTCTTCTACCCCTAAGAATGCATATTTGAGGTGTGATGGTAAAGGTTTCAACTCAAGCTTAGGTGGTCTCTCTTCAGAAGGTAATGCCTTGTCCTCAATTGGTGGTAATGGTTCAAATTTAGGTGCCCATCCATTAACTTCCAATACCTCATTGTGTTCAATTATGGAGTGTAGAACTCCGATTCTAATGTCACTTCCTCATCCCGACTAGGGGCTTACGAAGCGAGGACATGAGAGGTCATCATGTGAGACATTATCTAAATATTTATGTACCAGAATCCAACCATGTTTACCTCACAAGCATCTTCCTCATCCATTCCCGCATTAACATTAAGATATTCAGATTAACAGTCATGTTACCAAATGATAGTGTCATTAGGCCTCCCCTACAGTGTGTGATGGCATTAGCAGTTGCCAAGAATGGTCTACTAAGAATCACTGGGAACTGTTCCTTGGTTCACCACAGGTTGAGTGTTAAGCACGACAAAATCTACCGGAAAGTAGAACTTATCCACTTGTACCAATACATCCTTCACTATCCCTCTAGGAATTTTTACACTACGATCCCGTAATTGGAGGGTTATTGGGTTGGCTCTAATTCTCTCTAACCACTGGAAATTGACATATCTTTTGAGTAAGGCAACAAATTAACTTGCCTAAATCCGCTAAAGCATGTCCTAACTTTTGAATTCCCTACTACTATGGAAATAGTAGGAGCTTCCAGTCTTTGTATTTTGGGAAAAAATTGTTTTGAATAAGTGGTAGATTGCTTGATCATGAATGCACCTCTTTGTTGACACCTAGTTCCTTTCTTTTTGTACCTGAAATCCTTTAGAAACTTGGCATATGACGGAATTTTCTTAATGGCATCTAGTAAAGGAATGTTCAATTTTACTTGTTTGAACAACTCATAAATCTCAGAATGGTTGTTCACTTTCTTTGGGACTCTCAACCTATGAGGGTATGGAGCTGGAGGGATATGGGTAGCCTTATCTTGTTCTGGCTCACCATCAATAATATCTGTCCTAGGAACATGAGCGTAATAAGGCACTCATCATCTCATTGGTTCACTTTGTAACTCTGGTATTGGTTCCTTGGTTTGAATGGTTTGTGGTCCGTGCCTGATGAGCGCTAAAATCAACAAAATTTATATACACCTAAGTTCCTACTGCTGCCAAGTGATCAGACTCTTTCGCAGTATAGTGGTCTAAGTTAGAACACGGATGGGTTTTCATCCACAAAAATGGTTTGCATAAGTGCCTGAAGGTAAGGCTTTCTATTTGGACTTTTTGGTTGTGTTTCAAAAAAACAGTAGAATGGTTTGGCTTGATAATTGTAAACTGAAAGTAAGTGAAAAAAGTTAACTTTGAAGGTGGAGTCACTAACTTGTGATTAGGGGCGAGCAAGTGTCTCGGGTTTTATCCTCGGCGTTATGACATGCAACCTATAGTCATGGCATACTTGGGATCCTATATTTAACTAGCAAACCTCACCATGAAGCAACTCCTATTTGAGTTAATACGAGTAGCATCGATTATGGCCCCTTCTTTATTTGAAACCTAACATTTAATATCATCTCGAAGGCTCGTAAAGACCATCTAAAGAACAACGGTACATACATCACTAATTATGCCTTTGTATTCTAAAGCATAGAAGTATTGGCCAAATCAATAACATTAAATGCTATGCAAACCCTATTTGAGAAACCCAACATATAAATATCATTTTAAAGGCTCGTAAAGACCATCTAAGAATCCAGTGCCTCTCCTTGAATATGCCTTTGGATCTAAAGCATGGAGTATTGGCCACATTAGTGTATTCAATGTTATACAGCCATGTTTTGAGAATATAAGGGCCATAAATACACTACCTGTGGCTTTTAGTACCAAGAGGACAACATGCATATGCCCCCACCACCAAGCTAGCTTCCTTCTCTTCAAAAGAAGGAGGCTTAATGACATCTCTTGAGTTGTAAATACCGAGAGGGGTGTTGGCGGTAGAAGTAAAAGAAAGAAGAGAGAAGAGAGGAAAGCAAAACCTAAATAAAATACGAGAGACTTTATTTACAAAATGAAAACTTACAAAATATCTTCTCCTCCTCCAAATTGTTCCCAAAAATTGTTACTTAGGTTACAAAACAAGAGGGCTTATAGAGCCACCTGGCGTAATACCAAAACCTATGAAATTGGCTAAGTTATAGGACAATTAAGTAATACACCAGGATTTGGAGGCGGTTTGGCATTAATTACAAAGCATGTGAGGCATCAATTTCAGCTAAGGTGAAGAATTTGGCTAATTAAGCGAAATCATTAGGTCTAAGCGAAAACAAATTCGCTAAGGGTGGGCAATTTCGTAGCTAAGCGAAATTTAAGCTAAGCTGAAATTCTTCAATGACGAAAATCAATTATTTTCGCTAAGGAGGCGGTGCTGCGAAATTTGGAGTGGTCACAGCGGTGGCATTTTAAGCAGGTTGAAATTTTTGCTAAGGTTGCGAAATTTTAGCAATCTTAAGCGAAAATTTTACATGGCTTTCTTAATTCACACGTGATCCTTCAACGCTTTTCATCACTGCGCTTATTTGCATCGAATTTTCTTCACTTTGCCTTTGTTTTCTCATTGATTCTTGGGGTGGTTGATGGAATTTGAGACTTGAATTCAACTTTATGATTCATCCTTTGTATTGAGATTGAACTCAAAGTGTCTAATACAAAACAACCAAAAATACCCTCTAAATGGCATAAGTGTTACTAAGAAGACTAGAACACTTCAATTGGCATTAATGACATGATTAGTGCACAAAAAGCACTCAAAACCTATCTAATATAGGGTTCAAAATAGCACTTTTTGGGCACTAATCACACCCCCCAACCGAAACGTTGCTAGTCCCTTAGCAATCTCTGAAATAAAGAAAAGGAGATGCATGTGGTGATTTGCAAAAAGGTTATGATTCAAAAGGGTATATATACATATAAGCAATACCTTAAAGGCGAGGTGAAATCAAGTTATGCTTAGATGAGAGAATCAAAACCATACAAAAACGATTCTAGGCGAAATTGGATCCATAAATTCTCGACTTGATTTCCATTAAGTCTAATGATTCTTTATGTAACTTGATTAAGCTAATAAACTTGCAATGTACCTCTACCCCCAACCTAGCACTGACATGGCCTTAAGTTGTTGAACAACCTAGATAGGGCTAGTTACACTTTTCCTTCTTTTCCAATTAAAATGTAGGATGCAATGCTTAAAACTCGACTTCACCAAAGTCCGTGTAACGGGGGTCCACCGATGACTCCCAACCACTCAAGGTTTAGGGCATCAAGCCAAAAGGATCAATGACCACTAACTCTAAAGGCTTCACCCCGGACTCCAAATGACTTCGAAAATTAAGCACCCACAAGTCATTAAGCACTGCCTATCCACCCATGTATGAACACTAAATCGATGACTCCTGACCCGATTAAGGCTTAGGGCATCGGGTTTCAAAGCTTCCGCCAACACACCCCTCGGACCGTTAACAGTTTCAGAGCAAAACTACGACTTTATTTTTCTTTTTCTTATTTTCTTTTTCTTTTTCTTTTTGCTTTTTCTTTTCTTTTCCTTTTTGGAAGACAACATTGAATCTTATTGTAGAGTAACACAAACCTATCCTAGGTTGCCAACATACCTAGTAGGCTTTGCAAGCGAGAAAGGCACACAATTTCGACCTATTGGAACAATCTGGAGTGCGAGTGTGTGAATTAGGCGTGCGGAAATTTTCAAGTTGAGCATCTTTGGAACTTCAAGCGACCATAAGTATCTCGAGCATGGAATTTGTCCTAGCATATAAGTGACAAACAGTGATTCAATTTTCCAACACAAAGCAATTCAATTGTCCAATTGTAGCAATTCAATTGTTCAATTGAAAAGAAAAACATTTACACATGGCAAAGCACAAAACATGATATGCAAAAGTCTGTATATATATATACTGAATAGCTTTTATTGCTTAATGGCTAGTACATGAATACAAAGCTAAACGCCAAAAGTATCACTTTGCCTCTTATGGCTAATACATAAATCCTAAACAAAATCGTGGAGTTGATAAAGAATTTGATAACTATACAAAAATCATAAAAGAGACCTAACCACCTGTTTTGCTGTGGTGGTGGTGGTGTGGAGCTGTGGCATTCTTTGCCCGTATATCGAGAGGCTGGCTGGGCGAGTAGACTTAAATAAAGGAAGGTTCGGGTGCTCCAAACCCGAACCGGCACCCGAACCATCCACTATGCCATGCGGTATGTGCAGCTGCCATCTTGTTTGAGGTAGTGGCAAAAATCTGAGCAATGGCCACTAGCTTCTTGAATTTTTGCATGGCTGACAATGGGTTGGACTTAGCTTTGGGAAAAACCGGGTTTTGAGTTTCTTTATGCTGAGTGTGAATGATGTCTTACTTGGTCACTGAGGGCTACTAGCAGTGGGTTGTTTTTGGGTTGGGCAGTGGCTTTGGTAGTGAACTGATGGGGTTCTTCCATTCCTTCCTCTCCATTACCCTCCTCAGTCAGCATTGGGGAGGTTTCTTCTTCCTTTTTCCATGGCCCATATTCTACACATAATTGTGGGGCTGTAGTTCTCAGGAGGGGATCTTACTGGCTGGTTCCTCTTTCCAATTCCCTCTGGAGGTACCGCAATTGAGCTGTTCACCCACAATAGTGTTAGTCGACACTCTTCCTCCAGATTCTCACCCTCTTGATGAACAAAGCTGATTAGTGAGCTTTAAGATGAATTCTCTTTGGATGTCTGATTTTTGATCAATTTCACTTTGGAACCATCTATTTCCTTGTTCAAGGAGCTCTCTGGCCCCATCTCAGTTTCTTGGTGGCTGAAGACCAGTCACTACCTTTGCTCCTCTGTAGAAATTGTCCACTTGTTTGCTCAAATTCGAGGATGGCTTGTTCAACGAGGATAAGGGTGGTGGTTGTTGCTGCTGGGAAGTTGAGGTAAAATGTGGAGAAGCAGGAGGTATATAAGTTGAGGGAACATTATAGACATGTGCACTCATCCATTGGTCTCTATATTCCCTCATAAATCTAGGTGGGTTTGGATTTCTCTCCTACAGGAGTTCTTGCCATTTGCCATGGAAGGTTCTAGTCCTAAATTTGTCATAGTAAAGCTCTGAGTTACCCTCCTGGCTGTATTGTTCTCCGTATGGGGATTGCATTTCTCTCAATTCAAACCTTTGGAAAATGCACAATCCTGCTTGGTTGAAATAGGGCCACACAAAACAACTTATGAAACGATCTTGAAACACTTTTATATATATATATATATATATATATATATATATATATATATATATATATATATATATATATATATATATATATATATATATATATATATATATATATTTTTTTTTTTTTAACGATTGAAATAAAACAAAGAAAAGAAAAAAAGAAAACAAAAAAAATGATGTATGAAAACAAAAAACGGTGAGATTCTTGTCAAGTTATGAAAACTTGTGATTCACTATGGTAACTACCAAAAAGAGGTAAAGAGTTACCTTCACTTGTGATGTTGATCACAAGTACACTTCAACTTACCATTAGTAATTTGGCTCCATCCCGGCTTACTTGGCTGCCATTTGGTCGTGCCACGATGAAACTGAGCTAAAATCAACAAGATTTATATACACCTAAGTTCCCCTACCCCTATTTGCCGTAGTCGAGCTCTTTGTGATATAGTGGTCTAGGGTCGAACACGGGGATAAGGTTTTAAATGCAAAATGGTTTCTTAAGTCTTGAAGGTAAGGCTTTATTTGGACTTTGGATTTGTGTTTCCATGATGGGAATGGTTTGGCTGATAATTGTAAGCGAAAGTAAAAGGTGAAAAAAGTTAACTTTGAAGAATTAGATTCACTAACTTGGCAAGTTAAGAATGACAAGAATGTCCTCGGGTTTTATCCTCGCGTTATGACATGCAACCTATAGTCATGGCATAGCAGGATCTTAACTAGCAAACCTCACCCATGGAAGCAACTCCTAGGCCCAGTCAATACGGTAGCATGCGATTATGGCCCCTTCTTTGTTGAAACCACAGCTGTTTAATAATAAATGCTCGGAGGGCCGTAAAGACCATCTAAGAACAACCGATTGCATATCACCTAATTATGCCTTTGTATTCTAGAAGCATGGAAATATTAGCGAATCGATAACATTAAATGCTATGCAACCCTAATTTGAAAACCCAACATATAAATATCATTTTAAAGGCTCGTAAGACCATCCTAAAGAATCACGGTACCTCTCTCATTGAATATGCTTGGATCCTAAAGCATGGAAGTATTATTACATTAATGACATTCAATGTTATGCAACCATGTTTGAGAATATAAGGGCCATAAATACACTACAGCTTTTAGTACAAGAGGACAACATGCATGCCCCCACCACCAAGCTAGCTTCCTTCCTCTTCCAAAGAAAGGAGGCTTGTAGCATCTCTTGGTTGTCGTCGCCAGAGGGTGTTGGCGGCTAAGTAAAGAAAGAGGAGAAGAGAGGAAAGCAAAACCTAAATAAAAATCTGAGACTTTATTTACAAAATGAGAAAACTTACAAAATATCTTCTCCTCCTCCAGAATTGTTCCCCAAAAATTGTTATAGGTTACAAAACAAGAGGAGCTTATATAGGCCACCTGAGAGCATGAAAATACCAAAAAACCTATGAAATTGGCTAAGTTATAGGACAATTAAGTAATACACCAAGTTTGGAGGCGGTTTGACGTGGTAAAGCATGTGAAGGCATCAATTTTCGCTAAGTGAAGGAATTTCGCTAATTAGCGAAATCATCAGTCTAGCGAAAACAAATTTGCTAAGGGTGAGGCGATTTAGCTAGCTAGCGAGATTTCGCTAAGCTAACGAAATTCTTGTGACGAAATCAATTATTTTAAGCTAAGGAACAATGCTAAAAATTTGGAGTGGTCTAGCGAAATTTGGCATTTCGCTTGGGTTGAAATTTTCTCTAAGGTTGCGAGAATTTGTAATCTTAGCGAATTCATGAAGCAACGAAAGAATTCTCACGTGTTGATCCTTCACTGCTTTTCATCCTGCCTTCAACTGCATCGAATTTTCTTCACTTTGCCTTTGTTTTCTCTAATGATTCTTGAAATTTGGTTGATGTTTGAGACTTAATTCAACATGATTCATCCTTTGTATTGAGATTGAACTCCAAAAGTGTGCGAAAGCCTGAAAACAGCAATACCCTCTAAATGGCATAAGTGTTACTAAGAAGACTAAGAACACTTCCAATTGGCATTAATGACATGATTAGTGCACAAAAGCACTCCAAAACCTATCTAATATAGGGTTCAAAATAGCACTTTTGGGCACTAATCATTTTGTCGAATACCTTACCACTTCGAGAAGAGTGGTGACTGACCTTGCGATATTGAAGGTACCCTCATGGGCCTGAAGCTCCAGCACTATTTTGACCTTGGGGGGTTTTGGATGGTTTGAGATGGGAGTTTCCTTTTTCTTGTTGAAAATTGCACAGAAGAGGTTAGCTTAGTAATTTAGGATCTCACATCATTTAAGAGCGATTCCGAAATTGATGTTGTGGATTGTTGGGTGTTGTCTGACTGTGTCACATCCTCAAACATTCTCTTATGTGGAAGTTGATAAAGTACGTGGGTTTGGATTCCCTTGATTCGATGGATGGAAACCTTGATTAAGTTCCTGAAATCATAGGGACCTTGATTACGAAATGGAGGAATTTGGATTTGCAAAACCTTGGTTTTGATAATGGGGAACCTTGGTTGTTGGCAAGTTATGGCAGATTTCCCTCATTTCTCAACTAAAATTAGGGTGCTTACCCGTCTGGATGATATGTTTGAATATGGAGAAATTGAAAGGTTTCCTTTGGTAGTTAAGGCATTAACCTTTATTTGAATTGCTCCCTTAGCGAGAGGTTGGGCGGAGTTAATAGTTAGTCTTTATTAGAAAGTCGCGCATATGATGCATAGCTCTCCTCGCTCTGAGTCAGTAAGTGTAGGAGTACTTGAGGCACACTAGTTACCTCGTTAACCTTTTCAACTCTATAGCCTCCAACTTCCTTGTTAAATTGGCGATTTTCAAATCATCATTCTCTCATAAGTGATGGATTCCTCTCCCTGTAAGTGTACTATACGCTTTGGCAGTGTCTGAGTGATAGTCTCTGTTCGAGCATTTTTACGCTATGGTGTCAAAGAGTTGAATTGCCTCCCTATCACTCTTCTCATAAAACTCTCTTGCACACATCATTTGGATGTATTGTTTATTATTCAAGGATAACCCTTGATGAAAATACACACAGATTTGTCCCACATCCAAACCATGATGAGGGATAGAATGGAGGAGATCCTTGTATCTCTCCCATTACAGCGACAAGGTTCACCGAGCTTTTAGGAAAAATTACGAATTGTTTCGCATATGAGAGCATTGGTACGTGCGGGAGGGAAGAATTTGTTAAGGAATTCATTCTGCATGTCTTCCCATATAAAGATTGAGTTGGGTGCAAGTGAATGAAACCAAAATTTGGCCTTCTCCTTAAGAGCAAAAGGAAATAGAACCAAACAGATTATGTGGAGAGGTGGTGATGATCTTACTTTGCAAACATCCTCGAAATCATAGATAGTAAGGGTTCTCGGACTCGACCCCTTGATATCTGGTGAAGACGGATCATTTCGACTTCGCAGGAATGAATTAAGCCTCTTCGGGAAGGCGAATACATGAGTTTGTTGTGGTTCTTTGAGGTTGCAAAATCTCTCGGATAGTTAACCACATTGGGTAAGGACGGGGAGCTCGATATTGATTAAATTTGAAAGTTAACATTTCCCCCCTCCTATTCTTTGGTGTTCTTTGGGAGTGCAACACCGTCATGTTGTGGAGGTTCATGTGGAGACCTTGTGGGTTAATAGGAATCCCTTTGAGCATTTGATTAAACATTGGTTGTTGACTCCACGGGGTAGTCCATTTGAGTGTAAAGTTTCTTGAAGCGATGGACTTAATATGGGTTCTTCTAATCTCTTGGAGGTACAATTCTTACAAGTCGGCGTTGCTCGTTGCGAGTCCAAACCGACATGCACTAATCCTACCCCTTCCAAGCAAACACCCACCTAGATTTCTCACAAAAACAAATTAAAAAGAAAAGTAGAGAACGTACCGGATTTGTCTGATTACAAATTACCTCCCGCTCTCTTGAGATCATTGGATTGATCGCCACTCCCCATTTCTTGCGCCAAAATGCTTAGTTCTTATTCGTATCTTTGAATTTTTATTCCCAGCGTAGGAATTAAGGTTGTCTAGCATTGTAATCTTGTAAGTCACGGAGTCATCTCCATAGGGAGTGGTCTAAATTGTTTGATCCTTAGGAGCTATTCTCCAAAAGGTGTGTAATTGAAAAGGAAATTATGGGGTTGTGGTTGGTTGATTTAAGGATTGATTAAATTGACTATTTTAAAATAGAAAGATGATTGCTGGGATTCTTAGGTTTCCACTCACTGTTACTCACGTAATTCCCACCTCTTAGTTTATAGTCTCATCTGAGCCATTGATGAATGGTCTTCGATGGAAGATTTGCTAAACGCTCTTTTAGAGATGAAAACGATCGAGGAATGTTAAACACTTGTTCAACAATTGAGTCGGACTCTTGGCTTGCATTTGTAATCAGAAATTTGCGCCTGAGGATCTCGTTCACACGTTGTCAGAGGATGCCAATAAGGTTTATAAAGTTTCTCTACAAGTGATTAACATCACACAATCCTATTGGAGTATAAAGAGGAATTGAGGATATTATAAGTCAGGTGAGTTTCCGCAGTGGAACCTAGCATAAAGTTTAGAACTCCATGGAAATTATGAGCCAGTCATGGTGAGGAATTGATTCATAAGGAACTTTGAGAAAATCGGAATTCAATTGCAAAACTGAAGATGAAAATAAAATCTTGAGAGAAAGCAGATGTGTGGTCTAATGAAAGGTTACATGTCTTAAATAAAAATCTCTAGGAAAAATAAAGTCTTCCCAGCTGTCCATAAAACACTTACAAAACTGGAGAAGAACACTTCTTCTATAAAACCTAAACAGGAAATCAAAAATTGCCTTCTCCTTCACATCCTTTAGCTTTTATACCCACTTTTCCATTGTGATCCGCATTGATAGTTGAATGTGAGCATTGCTTGCTGCATTTAGAATCGAATTCTGCTCAATTCATGATTCTCCACGGGTGTACAGTGCCGGAGTTAGTGGTGTGCAGTGCAGGTTGCTCTTGCCACTTTTGCACGCCCGTTGTCACGATCACTGATTAAGTGTGATGCCCAGATTCAATAACTGGTGCTTTTATGGGTGTGCCGATCACGGGTTGGGTAATGCCGTCTGGGTTCTCACTTTGTTTTTTGACTTGTTGCACTTGAAACTTCACCAAGCGGTTGCCATCATCCACAATGATCATATTAACGGGACGCGAACCCTTATAACGATTATATGAAGCCTTGAAAAACTTATGCGAGTCGGCTCTTTGAAAACAATTAAAGTACCTATTCTTATGCAAAATGTGAGCAAAGTATGACTTGAAGGTGCTAAATTCCGATATAATTATTGCTCTTTTGTGTATTCAACAGACTCCTTGCAGAAAAACTGTGTCTTCTTTCATCCCCACCATATTTGCATAGAATTCCCTGGCCAGAGCAGAGAATCCAGGTGATGTGTGTGCACAGAAGCTCTCCCAACCTCACTTCTCTATAATTTCAGAGAAAGGGGAGATTAGCTTCCCAAAACCTCTTTCGTAGACGAAGCCCTTGTCCGCCAACACCTTAGTCCATAAATCCTTTGCTTCTGCAGAGACAAAGTCTCTGCCTTCTTCTGATTCTCCTTCTTCAGTTCGTTCTACTACTCTCTGTCTTTTTGCGGCCCTTTCTTCCTCAATTGGTTTCTCCATTTGAGTGGGTTTAAGTTGCATTCTGCAGTCTCGATCGGAGGTTCTAGGTGAACCTCCTCTACTCTGACGATGTTCACTCACGCAACCGTCAATTATTCTGTTTAGGTCCGTAACAAGGATTTGGTTATCTGCCATGGGTGAAATTAGATTAACTCTGGTTCTAGGGTTTTAGTGATCGAAGAGAGAAAAGAAAGTGGAAGTTGGGTGAAGATGTTGGGTTGATTTCTGGTTGAAATTTGGCTATTCGATTTCGAGTCTTTATGGCGAATGGGCTCAAATTAAATCATTTGTCTTATGGATATTGAACATTAATACCTAAGCGCTACAACACTAATTGCTAACATAATATCCCAGTCATTGCAGCGCCCAATTAGAAGGTTTAAAACCTCAATTTATTGCATTTTAGACAATTCTGATCGTGACCTACCTAAGTTTTGTCGCGACCTCGAAGTGGTCGTGACCAATAAAACGATGTCGCGACCTGAGAAATTTTTTGGTCTTCAGGAATAGTTCAATTTCATAAAAGACTGAATCAATAAAGTCAATTCAAACAAACAAAAATAATCAACCTTCATCATTCAAATATGCAACAAATCAACTCATGAAGCATCAGATTCAATATTGAATGAAAAATAAAATAAAATTCCCCGAACTTCAATCTTTCATTCTATGAAACAATTAATATTAATGAAGTATGGTACTTCCCAGCCTTGTAGTTCATTGTTAGCTATTCTATATGAAATCCTTAGATCCTTGTTTTATCTCTTAGGCTTCATTGTCTGAAATTCAAGCAACACTAAAATAAAATAAAGTTTAAACCTAAAGGAAATCAAAAGGTCAAAATTAACTACTTGAACTTGTTCGAACAAATAAGATCAAACTAAAATAGTAAGAATAAAGTCAACGCCAAAAGCGAATGAAAAACTCATTGGGTTACCTCCCACAAATCTGCTCAGTTTTGAGTCTTTAGTTGGACTTGCTACTATGAATTTCTTGTTTGTAATTTTTCTTCCATAGAACTAGGATCATTCATATTTTCTTCGAATCTTTGCTTTAATCAGTTGACCACTCACTTTTAATTCCTTCTCCATTGCGGTTTTCAATGTCACTACCCCAAGGTTGTACTTGCGACTCACGGCTGCTAGGGGCCACTCTATTTTGTTAATTTCCCTAGGAAAAGGCTTTGATCACGGGTTAAATAACAGACACGATCTCTCACGCGTGATTCCCTCCTCAAAATCTTGATCATGCATTTCTTTGTCTTGTCCTTGTAAGTGCTGCATTATCATAGAAAGCCGTTCTCGACTCTTCATTCATTTAAATTTAGGTAGTCTTTCTTCATGCTTGCTTTGAAAGTCAAAATTCAAAAAACTTCTTGATGGCCACATGGCTTTGTATTCCTAATTCAAGGTAGGTAATGAGTTTAAAAGCGAGTTTGTATGGGGACATTCAATGGGAGTTTTATATGCGATCTGTGGAGCCCACAATGCATCATCAACAAAGACCAATCTCTTATCTTTAGGAACTCATAGTCTTTCAAAATTTTCTATCTCCATTGAAATTTAGCTTGCCATTATTTGAGGATGATAATGATCATTATGTTCTATTCCATACACATTCATGAGCTTCTCAAACACTTTGTTGCAGTATCCCTCCATCACTAATAATAGTCCTAGGTATTACTAATCTGCTCAGATCTTTCTTTGTAAGAATCCTATTCTTAATTGTATAATTCTTGAGATAACTTCATTTCGCTTCCACCCATTTGGATACATAATCCACATTAGAGTACCTCTGTATTTCAAAAGAAGATGAAGGCTACATGAAGTCTATTCCCATACATTAAATAATTGCACCCTTGGGATCACCATGCGAGGCATTCATGCCTTTTGCTAATATTCCCCATCCTTGTACGATCTGAAAGCTTCACCCATTCAAAACAATCCTTGAAAATAGTAGGCTGATAAAAACCTGATTGGGTGGAGAATTTTGTAAGTTTGTTTTGTCTCTATGAAGTGTCACTTTATACGTCAATGCACGATATTCTTGTAAAGGCACCTTGTTCACTTCCCGGTACACACTTCGTGATCTATCAGCTCCTCTTTGAATAATAGTGGGTCATCCCAGATGTAAAACCTGCTGTCCGATCCTCATTCTTCCTCTTCTTTGTGGCCAGTGCAGTGGCATCACTCCTGACTGAAAGTTCACAATATGACTTACCAAGGTAATTGGGAATGACAAAATGAGAATAGCGCTCATGGAAAATTTTAAATTACTTTCATTTCTTTAACTAACTCACATTAGACTTTCAACTCTTGACAGTGATGGTATCACATTATCTGACCTTCTTATCTTGATCTCGGATCAAATTTCTTGTAGTAATAAAACTCATCTGATGAGTCTTGGCTTAGATTCTTTCTTGGTTATCAAATATTTGATTGCAGTATGATCAGTATGGATAATGGCGTGGGACGATATATATGGCTGAACTGCATTACAAATGCCATAGCCGGCATCTCCTTTTCGGTAGTTGAGTAATTCTCTTGGCTTCATTGAAGGTTTCTTTGGAGATAATGTAATACAACATTATCGGCTACGTCTGATATGACTCCTGTTGCGCGATGTTTGTGTGCGTAATCTAAATTAATATTCGATGCGGTTTGTGCATGATGAACTTGACTAACTCAGTTTGATCTCCTCAAATGAATATTGGCAGGACTCATCAAAATAAACTTGGCATCTTTTTCCAATAATCTACATAATGGTCTTGCTATTTTGAGAAGTCTCTAAAAAATCTTCTATAAAAACTAGCATGTCCCAATAAGCTTCTTATTCCTTAGTATTTGTTGGTGAAAATGAGTGTCTTTATAATGGAAACCTTTGCTTGGTCTCACTTTAAGTATATGGCTGTGAAGAGAATTCTATGCTAGAGTATAAATGCCTTTGTTACCATAAGAACTGACAATTTTCAAATTCAAAACTGAGTTCTTGTCTACGGCATCTGCGTAAATCTGTCCAGTGTAGGCAATGTTCAAAAGCCCCGGATCCATAAAGCTAATAAAGTCATCCATGAATATCTCTATAACCTCCTCTGCTAAATAAAGAACATAGACATCATGCATCTTTGGAAAGTAGCAGAGCATTGCGCCTTTAGTAACATTCAGCTACCAAAACCAAAGTACCATAGGGCATGTGAAAGTGGTTTTTTCCTAGTCCTCATAATAGCAATTTGGTTATATCCGTAATATCCATCAAGAAAACATAATGAGGATGTCCCGCTAACTCGTCTCAACATCCGATCAATGAAAGGCAAGGGAAAATGATCTTCATGGTCGTATTATTCAATTTTCTCGTAATCTATACACACCCTCCATCCTATCACACGCTTCGTGAGGGAATTAGTTCATTCCTTTCATATTTACGATCACAAGTGAATCCACCTTCAGAACCACATGAACTGGCTCACCCAAGGGTCAGTCTCGATATTGCATAAACAATCCTACATTTAGCCATTTCAGTACTTCTTACAACATCTTTCATCATGGTTCAATTTCCCCTCCGTGTTCAATTGATGTTTTTGCATCATCATTCAGTAGGATTTTGTGCATGCAAATGGGAGGACTTATACCCTTTTGGGGATCTTCAATCGACTGCAATAGCCACCTCAGATTCCCTTAGAATCAGAAAGCAGCCTTTGTTCTTCATTTTCAATAATTTCGCTGGATATGATTACTCGGGTTTCCTTTTCTCGTTCTTAAGAAAGCATATTTCAAATGACTTGGCAGCTTTTCTAAAATTAACCCTTCTCGCACTAGTTTCGTTTAGTAACCCGTTCTTTTCCTGTCAAGTTAATTCGACTGCTTATTCAAATCAAGAGATCGGTTTCCTATTTTGCAAACTGGAATGCAAGAGTTCATAATCAACACTCAATATACTGGAAATTCATCTCATTTTCATTGATAGAATGCTGAAGGTTACAATCAGAGATCATTTCAAAATTGATAGGACTACTGTTATCTACAACATTACAATTTTCTTCATCAACATCGATTATGCCGTTTTCAGACAGTCAAGTGCACTCGCTTCATTTCCCACCCTCGTGGTCACTCACCCTTTTCACATCAATCAAGGCAGCTCTAGTTTCTAAGAAGGGTCTTCCTAACAATCAGGACATGGTTGTCTCCGCTTCCATTTTCACAACCACAGTGTCCACAAGGAAGATAAATTTTCCTACCTTAATCAAAGACATCTCAAGCATCACCTTCCGTCGAGCCATGATCTGATCTACCATATCCGTAGTATAATCATATGTCAGCAGTTTCCCCAAACTCAATCTCTCAGACCACGATATGACATCAAGTCGATGTTGGCTCTCGAAATCACATAAGGCCGAACTCATATCCCTATTGAGCAATTAATGGTGAACCGGTCAGGGTTCTTCATTTTGCCGTAAACTTCTCTCGAATAACTCCACTCTAAAACAAGTAATTAAGTTCACTATTCCTTCCACCCTCTTTCTTCTCGTCTCAAGATCTCCTTCTCAAAAAATTTTGCATAATTTTACTTGATTGACACTTCCGCAAAGGGAATATTTATTTCTATTTTCGTGAAAATTTCCAAGCATTTAGAAAATTGTTCTTCCTTCTTTGCTTTCTGAATCCTCTGTGGAAATGGGATTATAGGTGTAAGCTTTAACCTTCTCCTTCTATTTCGTCACGTTTCTAAGCCGTCGTTGTGCACTGCTTCGTTTCTCTCAGATTCTTCTCTGTCTTCATCTTCCATCTCCTAGTTGCTTCTCTCTTCGATCAGCCTTCTTCTCTCTTCCTCCGTCATGTTGTTACTCATTTCGCTACTCCTACCTAGATTGCCATACAAATTCTTCGGATTTTCCGAGTGTCACTAGTGGGAATGCATTCTGTTCCTGGTCTCGCGTCAAGGCGCCCGCCCAACCCGTGCTCCAAGTTCTTCAGGAGGCGTTTCAGGTTGATCAAACATTTTGAGTTGGATTTAAAAGCTCAACTCAAAGAAATTTCTGCCTAAGTGAGGTGAAGTGTTTTTTGTTATCCCCAGAATCAAGATTCAAGCCTCAAATGACCGGGTCCTCTTCTAACCTTATATTCATTCTTTTCGATCTCCCTTGCCGGGCCGCCGGGGTCACGGAACTCGTGATGATAATTTTTGGTCGAAATTCTATCCCCGTTTTGACCTTGTGATGCTCCTCCACCATACGAAGTTCTCTATGGTTCCTTAGCTACTGATCAGAATGTAAAGTAAGTCGACGGTCAAATGATAGCTTCTCTGCTCATTCGTAATCAACTCAACTCGCAAGGATCTTCATCAAATTGATCCCTCGCACCTCCTCCCGATTCCACCTCTCACGCTCCAATCTCATGGCGAATGCGCTTTATCTTCATTTATCCATCCCTGCGCATAATAAAGATCTAACTTTGCTTCCATGCAGTAATCATCTTGTTAAGCCTAATGACTCCACTCCTTTTGGTTTTCTCATTAGCTCCTGTAAAATCTGGGAAGGAGCTCATGGTCAGACTCGAATAGTTCACATCAAATCCCTCATTCTCCGCACTTTCCTCTCGAACGCCCCACAACAAGAAGCATATGATACCTTGTATATCATTCGCAGAGTGATGCATGGCCATGTAACACTCCCAAATTATACCCTAAATCTGCTTTTATAACATGTTTCAGGTAGAGTAAAAGTAAAAGTATATTTATCCCATCAAAATAAAGATAAAAAATAAAATAAGCAAGAACTGATCTCTGTGTCAGAAGAGATAGCAACGACATCCTAAGTAAATGGGACTCAATATATAGAACATGAATACCACTACGGTGGTACTTATAATGTAATAAAAGGCGTACAAAGTTAAGGAGTCCCAAGATGTCAAGACACCCACCAACGCCTGAAGCAAAGGCGTGACAATTTAGCCGTATAAGAGCAAGGTTTATCTGCCTGGAGAAAGTTTTATGTTTAGGTTATTCTAGATAGCCAGAAAGTACAGTATGTGCCCAGATTATATAAGATAGAAAAGACAGTGAAATACACACGCATAGAAAAGTGTCAGTTCGATGTGGATGTCCTCGTGTTTCTCAGATGTATTTGATCGCCTTCCCTAATCTACCAAGTCGTTGGAAGTGTTAACCCCAGGAACAGGGGTTGGCCAAATTTTCCGATCCTTCTAACTGTCAAGTGAGAGTCAGACTCACTAAGCCAAATGAAGTCTTGTTGAGAATGGCCAAAGACATGGCTCGAATATCGATGAACCGCATGAGTCTATCAAGAAATATATAAGACTAAGGATCATTTGGGCAAAGAAAGTAATGCCATTAATCGGGTATAAGATGCTATGAAAGAAACGCTCCCAAATAAGTAACCAAGAAAGGTCTCAGAAGAAAAAGGGTAAAAGAGCCATAGAGTCTCAAGTCAGCTACTCATGGTTCAAATACAAAGAGAATAAGACAAAATGTAACACCTAGTTCTCGGGAGAGACACGCCCTCGTGACAAGGAAAGAACTGGAGTGCCTCACTCACACGACATCCGGTGCTCGCGAGCTGGACTGGAGGGTGCTTTTAGATGGAGTATGGGGGATTACCGCCAACTGGCCCAAGAGAATCCAGAGTTAATATAAGTCCGCAAGGAAATGCCGAGGAAGATCTGGCCGCTACACCTTCGACTCGGGGTCGCGAGGTGCTCTAATCAAAGACAGAGGATACTGAGGTCCAATGTCAGAGACAATGGATTGTCCAACGCTTATAACACCAGCACGAGCTTATGCTATGCAGGCTCTGGAGGAGCAGGATGCTCCCGATGTGATTGCTGGTATGTACTCTCTATTTAATAATCGATGCACGTGATGATGACAATGGAAGTAGTATGTATTGACAACATATGTATTTAAATGAAAAGAAAATATAAAAGACATGAAAAAGAAAGGATGTAGTCATGCAACGATGAGTATTTAATTTCAGATGAAATTCTTTAAGTAGAAACAGATACCCTAAATTATACCACCCGCTTTATAACATGTTTAAGGTATATAAAATTAAAAGTATATTTATCCGAAATAAAATAAAGATAAAAATAAAATAAGCAAGAACTTGGATATCTGTTGTGTTGTAGTAGATAGCAAATGTACATGTCTAAGTAAATGGGACTCAGTATATAGAACATGAATACCACTATGGTGGTACTTATAATGTAATAAAGGCGTATAAAGTTAAGGAGTCCTGGGCTCAACACAATGTCGCACACTCCATCACCGCCCAAAGTAAGGGGGCGAGACACAATATCCATTCTCAGGCTCGCATCTATGCCATGCATGTGACATCCTTTAGCGTACCTCGTATCTTTCCCATGCAGTATTCAAGCTTTCATCCTCACCTTGCTGAACACTATAATTTCTCTTCAATCATGTAGGGATGGGGGGAAAAAATCATTTAGAATGCTTTCCACCAACTCTTCCCATGTATCAACCGAGCCATATGGCAATGATTCATACCATGTGGTCAATATCTCAGTGAAAAGGAAGAGGTGCAACTTATCACCCCGGGTCTCACACCATTTAAATTTTAATCAGGCTCACATCCCGAGGAATCTTCCAAGGTGTTCATTAGATCTTCATGGGATGGCCAAGAAACCGATTCCGCTAAACCACGCGCATCAAGGCCGGTTTTAGCTCAAAGTTGTTAGCATCTACAATGTGCTGCTCACTCATTTGAGTATTCGCTTCGATGACAGCCTCTAGAAATCCTCCTATCAGACCCTCGACCGGAGGCCTTCCTTCGTCAGGTTTCTTGCTCAACCTGCCCGATCAATTCTTTCATCTCGCCACGGTTGCTTTTTTTCTCGCTCTCACTTACTTTTCTAAGCTTCAAGAGTTCTTTCCACCTAAAATTCCATGCTAAGAAGATCCGATTCACTTCCTGCATTAATCAACCCCGAAATGCGCATATTCGCATTAATTGAAAAATAGTGGTATCACAAATCATATATCCTTTTAAGTTCTTAAAAGATCAAGAGAGCTTATAAATCAATCGTCAAAACTGTTGAAGTATTTCTTTATAAAATAAAGAAAAATGTCTAAATTAGCATTTCTCTCATTCGAATATTGATTTATTCAAACTTTTTATTCCCGACGACTACTACCATAAAACTTGTTTACCTTGTTATATACATTAAACTCTCTCAATTTAACGCCTTACGTAAGTCTTACAACTTTCTGCAAGTACATGTCAAATCGGGACTGGAGTTTCTCTAAAAATGAATAAAACTGGTTTAATGTTCCGAATTATGAATGTTTACCATGACATCGTGCTTAATGTGTCATACAAGTAGTAAATGGATGTAAGTCCGCATATCATTCCCACGTGAGATCGGGACGGATTCTTAAACCAACTACCCTAACTACCAAGATCCATACTATCTCAACTCAATGATAAAGTTTATCAACTAAAAGATTAAAGGATGACCGTCTTAAATATAACATAGAGAACTTAGACTTTAAAAAATAAGCAAATGAACTTATATACACCTTTATGATTAGTCGGGACTAATCGCTTCGTAAAAATGAACACTAATATGAAGCACTGAAATGGGGCCAATTTCTCGCATTATATCCCATTTAAAACTCTATCCTAAATTTAGATCCGATTTGTCAAGACGCATGATATCAAGAAGTCGGGATTTCTCATTTTATTCACCACCAAATATCCTCGTTTCTCTCAAGACAGGGTTTAATCACCATCAGATTCAACATATTCTTTACAAGATTCGTATTTTTCTTTCTCAATACTTCATACTCCATTTCTCGAGGTCGCAGATTTACTTCCCAAGTCAAGGTCATTGCAAGACTTACAACTTAATCGATGACTCATCCTTTAAATCTACTTGGATACTTCCCTTCCTTGATTAGATCTCATCTAACACAGGTCAAGAGTTTCCAACATTAAGGTGAAATTCTCATGATTTAAATCGATAATTTAATCCCTCCAACATCAATTATGAGTGGAACTTAGTATTTATCTAAGTGAACCCTCAGAGCTCAATAGTTTTTCAATAATGGTCCAATATATCCACACTATCAAGTTCTAACTCTTAGGAATCGCCATCTCTGTGTCACTCAAAGGGCCTCCCGAAATCGCAGCAAGATACAATCCTCGACGAGTATTCAAACTACTATCAGAACAATTACATGAAAATAAATAAATCAAATAAAACCTCCCAAATTCCAAAAATTTTCTAATTTATGCAGAAAGACTGTGAATTAACAATAAATTTAAACTAAGGAAGTCAGTTTAAAAATTGCATTACACTCCATTAATGGAGCATCGATAAATTACACCCACCGGCACAGAATAAACCGAGAAGAAACGACTTAAATACTAGATTTCATTTAAACTCCGGGCAAAGAGAATTGTATTATTAGCTCCACTTCAACATTCTAATAGATCACGGTTCAAATCCAAAGAAATGAAAGAAACAAAAAATCTATTCTTAAAATATACAAGAGTTTTCTTCTTCTCGTTTCTAAGTTCCCAAAAGAAAATCGCTTTACTAAAAACTCAGACGCCTATTTATAATCTTTCTTGACCGCCTAATTTAAGGCTCCGTGGATTTCCTAAAATCAACGGCCTACCACTACAGCTAGATCGCGACCTCAAAAGCTCGTCAGCGACGTGAAATTCTCGTCCTGGTTCGTCTGGCCATCGACCGTAAATAAATCTACAGAACCTTCTTCTCTTATTCTGCAATCGCTGAGTCAGCGACCCATCGCGTTTTTCGTCGCGACTTGCTCTCTTCACAGAAGTTTGATAGTGATCGCGAACATGAATTTTCTGGTCGCGGACTATGTTAGTTGTCAAGAAGTGAGAATCTCCGTCAAGCATCCTTTCCTCGTTTCCCGAATTGTCACGACCTCACCCGACGCCTGACTTCACTCTCTCCTCGCCTTTATTGCATTGCGGTTGCGACCCTCACCTGATGTCGCGACCATTCTCGTTGTCATCCCTCGCTTTCTCGGGTCATAAATTTTCTCTCTTCATGTTGCGACATCTTCGCTTGTTCAGTGGAACTTTCAAGCAGGTCATGACTCAAAACTGCTGGTTTGCTTGTTTTCTTGTCGCGACGTGGACATTAGGTCGCGACCACGTATTTTCTTTAATCACTGCAATTCTTGTCACGACCTCAAAAGTATGGTAACCATCCTTCTCCTATCCAAATGCAACCTCATTTCCTCTCTCTACCCCAATAATTTCCTTCAATTTTTCTGTATTTCCGGGTCGCGACCCGACCGGTTTCGCCTGCTTTGGAATATATGTCGTAACCTCGCCTGATATTCAACACGCTCACGCTAGCAACTATGTCGACCTTTGTCAGCGACCATGTTTTTCCGACCCTTCAATAAATTCTACGTCACGACTTCCGCCCATGTCGCGACCGGTCAGTTTCGTTTTCACTGATTCATGTCGCACCTCAAAAGCGTGTCGCGACCTTGATCGAGTCTCCAACTTATATCTGTCAAGAACTCCGAAATCGTCAAGAAAGACATCGTAAGTCCATTCAAGATTACTCGCCGCGACATTATTTTCTCACGCGACCAACAATATCTTCTTTTCGTGTCGCGACCTCAAAACAGTGTCGCGACATTATCTTCAAGTCCCTTCTCGTCTCAAAGAAGTGCCTTTCTCCTGGTCGCAAATGACCTTTGTCAGCTTTGCCATCACCTCTACCGTGACCGCACTGGCCGTGACTTCAAACCGATGTGTTACTCACCACTGTCGACCTTAAAAAAATCTCAGAATTTAATTGCTCTCCTCGTGTCTCGTAATGGTGTCGCGACATGAAATCCTTCCTCAAGCTCTTTCTTTTGTCTTAAAGAATCCTCCTTTCATTTGCAATAACTTTTCATTCAAGATACATGATTCCGGTCATGACTGCATTCTTCCTCACACGACTTCACGTGGCCATCAACTGTTTTCACTGATCCGGCTGAATTTTCATTTCGCCAATTACTTATGCAAAATAGAAATTTGGTAAATAGTACATATTTCGCATAAAACAAGCAATCACATTGTAAGAACAATCGAAAATGGACTAAAAATTCAACGAGTTTTGACCATCTGATTTAAGGCTGGGGCCATGCACACAGATGGTGTCTTCGCATGTGAGACGAGTCAGGGTTCCCGGAGTCGAAGATCTGAGAGAGGAGATCCTTAGGGAATTCCATTGCTCTCGTTTTAGTGTGCATCTAGGTGGCACGAAGATGTATCACGTTTTACGTCACCAGTATTACTGGAGTGGGATAAAGAAACACGTTGGAGATTTTGTTTGACGATGTCTCACGTGTGAGCAGGTAAAGGCTGAGCACCAGAGGCCAACATGCTTACTCCAGCCATTAGAGGTAGCTGAGCGGGGCGGGGCCACATCAATGATGGACTTTGCGGACTCACTCGCACTTTATTATCAGGAGGGCAATGGCGTGTGGGTGATAAGTGGGACCGAATTACAAGTCGATATACTTTAAATAAGGCGAAATGACCTTCTACTCTCGAGGAATTCAAGTGTCGTACATACATAGAGATTGTTTAGTTTACATGGAGTACTAAGATCTATTATATCACATCAAGATCCTAGGTTTAATACTCTATTTTCGGGGAGAGTTTCTCTAGCTAGCCACGGGGGTACACCCGCTGGATGATGAACACTACTTTCATCCTCGCACCTGGACCTGGCCTCGTCGCAGAAAGACCATCCAGACTTTAGAGGACATGCTACGGGCATGCGTCTTAGATCTCAAGGGTGACTGGCAAGAGCATTTACCCTTGGTGGAATTCACCTACAACAATACTTATCAGGCGAGCATATAGATGGCACCCTATAAGGCATTGTATGAGAGGCCATGTCGATCTCCGGTTTGTTAGACAGGTGGGGAGACGTAATCACCACTGTCCGGATTTTGGTTGTAGACACCTTCCGAGAAAGTGGATTTAATACTCTGAATGTCTTCATGGCTCGGGATCCAATGAAGAGCTTATGCCGACAATGGCTTACTTAATCTTTAGAGCTAGATAGTGACTGCTGCCTCAAGGTGATGCCTAAGAGAGAGCGGTTAGGTTCAAGTAAGGAAAGTTATCACGAGGTATATCAGGGTCTTTCGAGGTACTTCGAGGGTAGTGAAGTACGATAAATGGGTCGGGCTTATCGCCAAGTTTATCAAGTGTTCATGCTGTATTCCATGTCTTCATGCTCCGAAAGTACACCCTAGATCCAACTCATGTGGTGGATTGGGGAGAGCTTGTAGTTGATGCATATGAAACCTTCGAGGAGGGACCGGTATGTATCATGGATAGCTAGGATTAGGTTTTGTGAAGCAAGATTATGAGGATAGTGAAAGTGTTGTGGCACCACCGAGGAGTGGAGATGACAACATGAGAACGCGAAGATACTATGCGTGCCAACTATCCTTTCTTATTCGAGGAAGAAGGTATGTTTTTAGTCATTGATATTGAATGACTGTTACATATGCATGTGATTGTGGGAGGTGGTTAAGGTGAAGTTAATTTGAGACGAAATCTTTTTAAGGGAGAAAATGTAAAACCCGAGAATATCAATTTTTTTTTTTTTTTAAATGGAAAACTAAAATTGCTCACAGAGATGTGTCGAGACTGGAAATTTTCTAGATCTTGGATGACGAAACAAACCTCACTGTTGGATTCATCTCTCGAAATCTAGTTACCCAAACAAATTTCCTTGAATTCCGAGACAGTAAGATTTTTCACGTTTTTCGAGGTGACTGTGTCCAATGACTCATAGGGACGAGATTTTTACGAAAATCTCGGAGGTTAGGAAATAACTTGATTTAAGTTCATAGAGAATATTTTGAACTTAAATGAAATAAATCGCTACGAGCCAAAATCGGATCCGAGCAGGTATGGACACATGGCGCAATTTGGGCCACTTACTTAACTTAAGGTTAAGTTGGAGCAAAAGGGGGAAATAAGGGCAAAAAGAGCCAATTTTTCCTGGTTTGAACGAGAGAGTGAGAGAAGAGGGAAAAATGAGAGCCAAGAGCTCCCTTCCAAGATCTACGGAGTTCCGTCGGTCGAAATTTATCGAGTCAAGAACGAAAGTTCATTGTATCAACGAGAGCTACGTATGGGTACCAAAAACGCGAGATTTTGTCAAGGATCCAAGTGAGGAGTTCGGGAAATCGAAGGTTTCGGGTTTAGGAAGTGTCCATGAGGTTTCCTATGGATTCTTCTACGCTCCAAGAGGTAAGGAATTCTTCATACTTTTTTTATTTTCCATTTTTGGGCAAAAAAAATGGTTGGATGTTCGAGTTCCTATCGAGCATCCTTTGCCTAGGTGAATTGTGCTTCGCCTAAGCAAGGACAAGGGGCATCCCTAGGAAGAAGGGTGTCTTGCTCAGCGTAAGGGGTCCGTCTGAAGCCAGGGCATGTAAAACCTAAAGCCCGGAGACTTAAAAATGGAGCTCCTGGTCCGCCTAGGCGAGGGTGTTACTTGCCTAGGTGAACCACTTCGCTCTTAGCGTATGCAGCTACGCCTCAGTAGTTCCGTGACTTTGTGAGGCCCGTGCTCGTGGCCCGTTAGGTCGATTTCAGAAATGGGTCTGTGATTATTCGTGGCTTCGTCGGGGCTATCAGAAGGACTTGTTTGAAAAGTGTCAATGTCACCGAAGAGTGACATGTTCGATGTCAATATATGTGTTCTAATGTATCGGGTATGTGATGAATGAGGGTGTGCAAAATGACCATTACATGGCTTGATCGTGTGTGTGTCATTACTGAACTCTAGGAATGCCATGTTATGTGTCATGTCGATATATGTGTGCATAATATATCGATATGAATGAAATGATATGAAAGTCATATGCAGTGGATTCATCATTCATGACAATCTTTGGTATGGTGGGATTGTGTTGTCCATGTAACATCTATTATACATGCGGCATGATATAACATGTAATGACGTGATATATTACATATGCCACTGGGACACGTATTACATGCCAAGCGCGAAAGTGCATGGTCAAGAATCAACACCGCTGCATGTTTAACTGGGTGGGCCTGCTCAATCGGGACTAAGTCCAATACAGTCACAAATGGGAATAACGTGGTAAAGAAAACTCTGTGCCTGCAGCAGTAGGCGATGTACACCCCTAGGTGGTTATTAATTCAAGAATCAGTGGGTTAGATTACACTTCAAATTTGAAGGGTCAGAAAAGTGTTCAGTGTGCAAGCCCGCTGTGACACCAAAAAATTCGCTTACCTACAAAAAAAAACACAATAGAGTTTGTAGGATACAAATAATCATCAGAGGTGTAACATCCAAAAGCTTTTTGGTTTTAAACAAATGAATCTTGCTTTATAAATGATCATTGGATGTAATCCTAAACGATGAATCTTATCAAGCACTGCCTCAGATTGCAGAGAGGAGCCTGCAAGGACCCTGGGGACACATGGTCAGTCCTTACTCCGCCCTGCTGCATGACATGCAGACCCACAATAGAATCGTACGTTTTTACTCTATGCGAATATAAATGCGTTTAACATAAATCACATTACATGTACACTTGTTGGCAGAATTCTCAGAAGAATAATGATTTCCTACTAGAGCTGACTCTCACCCTTTATGTTAGCAAAAACATTTCAAAGGGTTAAAAAGATAGGTGGATCTATGCTCATTCTAGGGTCACATCAGAAGAAGGCCACTCCAGGGCTCTGGGAGATAAATCATTTTTGTAAAATCGCGAACAATCAGCTTTCTTAGATTAGTTAGTTCAGATATGGTCACGACGAACTCTTACGACTGCTTTAAATATAATATTCACATATTTTTAACTTAAAGAGGATGAATGGATCCCATAAATGGACGTAAATGGTGTGTTATCAGCCTACTGGGATCCACATACGTATTCGATATCAAAGTTGCATAATGATTACCTAAAGTAGTATTACGGTTGATCTGCTGATCAACTGATCCTTGGGTTTTGAGGCGCACAGATAGGTTCAATATAAATTTAGAACTCTTAATGTTGAACATAATGAAATCACTTGAGAATCTTTGAAGTCATTGTAAATATAGAACTCGTATATTGGAAAGACGAGTTCTATGCAATTTAAGAACTCATTTATTGAAAAGACGAGTTCAGTATAAATTAAGAACTTGTATGTTGAAAGACAAGTCCAATATAAATATAAAACTTGTTCGTTAAAAAAACGAGTTTAGTGCAAATTTAAAACTCGTTTATTAAAAACGCGAGTGTAGTGCAAAATTTGAACTCATTTGTTTAAAAGACGAAGTTCAGTGCAAATTGTGTAAATGGATAAGGATTAAAAAATAATAATTTTTTAGCAAATGTGGGCATCATGGGTTGCATTTCAATCAATACTTTTAAATATGCATTACTTTAATAGATATTTATTAAAAATATATATATATATTTTTAAAACGTCTCATGTGGGCCGGGTTGAATAGTAGCACAATATTGTTAGGGAATACTCTTATGCGAGAGAATATGATTCTTTGAGGAGGGGCCCATTCGCCATTGGCGTTACCTAGGGCACCAAATGCTGTTACTAATTTGCCATCCATATTTGGGGATGTGAAATAAAATTCTACCCACATGGTAAAAGGGGGGATATACGTATGAGAAGAGGTCAATTCTACAAATCAAGTGTGAAAATGAAACGAGAAATGAGAATATATGGAGAGAATAGTCAGACTATATAGGCAAGTTCAATTGGCATTAGTTGCTCGCCAAACTAGATACATAGCTATACTCATAGGAAGACAGAGAGATACAGAGAAAGAAAGAAAGAAAGAAAGAGACAAAGAGACACAAAGGGTTAATAGAGGATATGGTTGGATGGGGCTGTGCCAGAATATTGTACATAAAAATTGATGATCAAGCAATGATTGATGAAGCCTCTGACACGGGAATCCTCAACATTCCACCATCTTCTTCCATGTTGATGTTGTTGTTATGGGAAATGCTTGTTGTAGTAGTAGTAGTAGCAGCAGTGGTGGTGCTTGCAACTGGCAATTCATGGCTCCCACCTGCTTTCTCATCTGTCGGCGCTCCGTTTCTGCCCTCCTTGCTTTTACCCCACACCACTGAATAAAGCCCAATGACTATCACCGTCGCTCCAAGCAGACTGATGACGTACGTCAGCCATCACAAACACAAACATTAATACATTTGATTTGAAGTTGACTTGGAATTATTATTCATCAATCATATTCTGTTTTAAGGTAATAATTAATAATTATACCTTCCCAGATGGAGTTTCTCGGCCAAAATGAAGGACCCCAGAATTGCAGTGATAATCATGCATAGAGGGCTGAAAGCGGTTAAAAACACAGGGCCTCTTTCTTTGATC
This sequence comes from Tetrastigma voinierianum, assembly GCA_016808115.1. Taxonomy (NCBI): domain Eukaryota; kingdom Viridiplantae; phylum Streptophyta; class Magnoliopsida; order Vitales; family Vitaceae; genus Tetrastigma; species Tetrastigma voinierianum. The sequence goes on along the minus strand of JAEQBH010003899.1, from coordinate 49,365 downwards.
ACTATGCTTTGCACGTAATATGCAATTCCAGAGCAAACAACCCCCTAAACATATTGGTTAAATGTATGCTATTAGTTACTCTCGTTACTCGGGTCAAGTCAAATAAAATTCGAGGTCACCTAATGTACTCACAGAATAAGCAGCAGCCATGATTCTGGAGTCGAAGCCGATGGCCCAAGCAGAAATGTCGTGTTCCATGACAAGTGCCACGGCCGCTCCTTGCACCATCCCCATGAAGCATATCAAGGCTGTGACAGAAAGCTCCGCTGGGTATTGCTTCAATGTGAAGGACTGAATAACCAAAAATGGAGAGCCATTAATCAGATTAGCTAAGTTACATGAAGGCAAGGCATGCTGTGGATTTAGCTAAACAATTAAGTTATAGATTTTCATGGAAAAGGATGGTAGTAATAAAGTAAAGGGAAGCATAAGACAATCTGCTACATGGCTAAGTAATAATGAAATGCCATTCGACTTTATGTTCGAAACCCACTTTGGACCCCCAACAAGTACAGAGCAATAATATTAATAATGGCTGTACATCAAAAAGTAAGGGCTATGATTAAATTAGACAATAATCCGACATGTGGGCTGTGAAGATCGGACCGTAATATCAAATAGTTACACACTATTAGATTCAGATATGACCTTTGCATTTCTGACCATATATATATATATATATAGGTATATATATATATATATATATATATATATATATCTTTGTTGATGATAATCGACACTGAAAATCACTTAATTTATGTTATCATCAGTTTCAATCTTTTTCTTACTGCTATCCACAAAGGAATTTAAATTATTTTTTCCACTACCAAGTATAGGGAAACTTACTTGCAAAATGAAGAAACCAGACCAACCAAAGCAACTGGCTAGAAGCATTAGGGTTCCGGTGACCCAATTTTGGCCGGCAGAGGGATCATTGGAGGATTCATGGTGGCTTATTCCTCGAGTGTGCAAAAAGTCAATTATGGGACCTTTGTACAGTGTCATCACCATGGCTCCTGAGACACTGATTATGGTTCCGATCACCTTAGCTTGACTGGTTATCTTCTTAATATTAATTTTCTCCAACCTGATCATCAATGGTATCAGCATAATTATATATATATATATAATCTGGTAGAAACTAATAAAATAATCTGCTCATTTTTTCTTGCAAAACTAATCAAATAACGCTAGAAGTTACAAACTACTTCATACTTAACTCTAATTACTTTATGATACTTTTCATCACTTTTTTGGTCACCCAAATGAAAGTTGGATACCGTCTTCATATGTACCAACTTGATATGAAAATTGTGGATTTAATTTGTAACATGCATGATGAATTGACTAAGCATGGAAAATGACCAAAAAAAAGGGGATATTTGGAGTATTAATTTTTTTTTTTGGCAAGCTGATCTTCCCGTATATTCTTTGAAGAAAAACAAATTCCGGAAATGTTGTTTGAGAATCCATCTGTACTGTTTGCCTCTTCAAAAGTGAGAATAATGAATATTTGGTAATGGTGGGTGGTGGATAATGAAAGTGGCTTCACTTCTGTTTTATGATGACAAAATTAAACATTATTCCTTTCAGATCGAGCTAAAGAGAAATCAATAGGATCATTTACTTTAATGAATAAGAAAAACAATAGCAATTTCTTTTGGTCTAAAGAATATACTATAATCAACGATAATCATTCATCTAGCTACAGCAATTCAAATTCAACTGTTCTGATCATCATCAGCTTTTATTAATCAGAACACTGGACATGCATGCAGGGTATATAATATACAAAGGTTGAACTGATATTGATATGAATCTTTATAATTACCTGAAGATAACTGCCATTATGAAAGTAATAGCAGGGAGGACATTGATAGAGGCAGAAGCAAAGGTTGCCGATGTATACTTCATCCCCACATAGTATAAGTTTTGGTCAATCACTGGCCTGATCATGGAGAAATATTTTAGTAAATTAATATGTGAAAACAATGAATAACAGAGAAAAAGAGCAAATAAAGTTGGGTTTGGAGCATTACTCTAGTAAGCCAAGCGCCGTTATTTTTAGGAAGACTGAGAGTGTCATCTTTGGCCTTATCTTCCTAACCAAGAAGAAAAAACAAAAAAACAAATAGCAGAGCAAATAAGTAGTAGTATAGACATTTTTTATTGTGAGAGCAAGATTTTATGAGCAAAAAAAAAAAAAAAAAATGAAAAAAGAAAAAAAAAGAGAGCACCTTTCAAGAACGAGGGCAAAAGGAGCGATAGCAAGAGTGGCAGCTGCATGGCGGTACACAACAAGTACGTAGTGATTCATGCCATGGTTAAAAGAGATCATTGTGATGATATACATTCCAGCATAGCCGAACTGCAGGGAGACAATGCCCAAGTACGCTTTGGCCTTGGAAAACATTAGGCTCAGCTTCACAAAAAGGCCTTGATGGTCTCCCATATCTCTCTCTCTCTCTCTTCTCTCTTTCCCTCCCTCTTTCTTTCTCTTTGGGGAATTGAGTGAGAAACTAAAATGAGGAACCACCTTCTTATAGACAGGGGAAAGGCAATAAAGGGGGAGGGTGGTTGTTTTCGTTTTTTGCACACCACCTATGTTTACTTTCTGCACTAACTTATGGCTTTAGCTCCCTCTCTAGAGTCTAGATTCGTTATCCATTAACAAAAAACAACCATTTTCAAAGCAAAAAGAATCCCTTCTTTCATGATAGACTCGACCAAAAAAGAGTAGGGATGGAAAGTCATTATTGTAAAATTAGAAGAAAAAAAAGAAAAAAAAGTCCTCATTTTTGTTTTCATCTCTTACCCCTGTTTTTCATAGCGGAAGTGGAGATTTGTGTTCATAGACCACCAAATAATGGAATTGGTGGGTAGTGATATAAGATGATGCGTGTGGGGTGCCTAATGTTTTTTTGAGTGGGGATGGTAGGAAGAGTGGGGCCAATTTTTTAGGACATGGCTGAGTGGAATCAATTCAGTAATTGGATGATTCACTCTGATTATGCAATCAATTAACTGCTTTTTGACTCTAAGCTAAATGTTTAACGTAGTGAAGCTGATGTAATATCCATATATATCCTCTCAGGTGAATTAGGGTTGCTTTTTGGAGAGATTGAACAAATCTAACATCAGCAAGTTTTCAAAACCTAAGTACACAAAACCCATTGACTCTCTGTTATTTCAAATAACCACAACCACATTGCGGTGCATAACATTTTTGGAAAAGTTGTGTTTTTGGGAAAGTTGTGTTTCACGCTATTATTTTTGAGAATAATTGTCTTTCATTAGAATAATTATGTTTTAATACATAAGAACTACGCCTTAATAAACTTGAGATATTATCCTAATAATTCTAAATATTATTATAAAGAATAGTATTAATATAGTATTTATAGTTTGTTAAAACATAATTCTTTTCCATGAAACCGTATTAAATCATATATTTTGTATTATTCGTGTCTTCTCTCCAATTATTTTTAAATTAACAGGTGGAAACACAACTTTCCCTAAATTTTCTTTGTTTTTTTCTCCACGTTTTGATTCAACCAGAAGCTGCGAGTGGGCAAGTTGCGTGAGTTGAGTTCTCACCCCACCTTCTTCCCATATCGTCAACAAATAGTCAAATCCAAGTCATCAAAAGTGATCATACCCCAGAAATTATTGTCGTACGTAGGGAGAATTATATTTATATATTAAGTGTGACACTGGATTTGATCGAAGCAAAAGCTTGATGGTTTGTGAGTATTACAACACTTGGGGTCACCAAATGGAAAAGAAAGTGAAGTGGGTGGTTTCGTGCTTGGATTCCAATGTCTTCTAATAAGAGTGGGGAAGTCCCACCCTTTCTAAAGCAAACAGTTCTCCATCTAAATAAATGCAATCAAAAGTCCCAGTAGGTAGGCAAGCACAAACAAACCATTTTCAATGTCAAGAAGACGCTTCCAAATATATTTTATATTGTGGCTGAGAAATATTTGAAACCCCAACACATCAAAAAAAAAAAAGGTCTTTTCTTTCCTGATTTTCCATGCATAATCACTGACACATAACCCATCACCGGCCATGCTTTGAGGCTGTGCTATTGATTTGTTCTCCACTCATCTTCTGATTGATAATATTTTATCATACCCTACCACCTACCATTTACCACCTACCACACAAAGGACTAGACAAGGGCAAAAATGTCCAAATACTATACATATACCAAATATACCTAATTTTTGTCATAATTGTAATTAAACCTATGCAATTAATCAACCTTCTCTAACATGGGCGACAGATATTTTGATGCCAGAGAGTTCAATCATGGAGACGCTTTTGTAAGGTACGTTTAAACTGTAGATAAGGCCATTCCTCAATGAAAAGGGGCAGGCAAATAGTGAAACATAATAATGTAGTTCAAGAACTTTAATAGCGCATAAAGGGGATAAGTTCATGAACGGGAGGTTGAGATAACCATCAATAGTACAATTATTTCATTAGTTCATGCATGAAAAATAAGCTCATAAGGTCTTGGAGTTCTTCAAGGAGCTTAAAGGCTGTCTTGTATAAAGTTCACTGCATTCATGCACTTAAACAGGTTCATCACTCTAACAACCCAATCTGCAGATGGACCATTTAAAATCTGAGAAAGCTAAACGTAAACGTGGCTGTATAGTCTTCCCCACTTATATATCCTCCAAAGTTTACTGTAAAAGCATTAGCGGCCTTCTTCCCATGTGGTGTCTCATCATGATTAGCATACAGATTTTGAAAGCGTCCAAAGTGCGATGACTTATTTTATAGTTGAAGTTTGATACCGAAATGGGTTTCGAATGAACTTGCTGAAACTTGATAATCATTTTCACCATGTTGAGAAATTAACTACGGACAATTATGACCATGCTGCATGGTTATAAAATTAATCGTGAATGGGAGATAATAAAACAGATTAATTATCATTTTCCCATATGAGCATAAAAATAAGTACTATTTTATTTCCTTGTCGCGACTCGTGAAAGACTCTACGGTTAGTTTGCTAGGAATATCTCATCTGGTAGCACCTAATGCCATGAATGGAAAAAGTTAATCAGCTATAGGCTTAATTTAGCAAAGTGAAAATTTCCGAAGCTTGTAACCAGATGTCCTTTTCTTTTTTGGATACGGAGGAAGATATATTCTGCTGATCAGAAATGGCGAGCATGGAATGCAACAAGTTGGTGTGACAGTTGTGCCCATGAATATATACTTAGAAAAAAAAATATATTCCGATTGATGATATAATTCTCGATGATCAGAATTTGCGCATAATTAATCACGAGTTTCTTCTTCTTATTAAAAATGAATCATGTCCGTACTTCTAACAATTGGTAAGCGTACGTTGAGATGCCAGAGAGGGGTGGGAGCTGTTAGGCTTGAAAGGGTAAGAGAATGTGTCTGAGAATATAAGGCATTCGATTCCTAATTAAAGTAAAGTTATCGAAGGTGGAAAGTAGATGAGCTAGGTACGTAAAATAGAATTGATGCAGTTAATTTTAAGTCCAATCTCAAGGCTACTACTCATCAAAAGCTATATATATATATATTGGTGGACAGTCTGGTGATGGCAACATAGCCATGGAATTCGAAATTGATAGGACTAGAATGACTCCTTTCTATACTTGCACCTTACAAAACATTCTTTGATTAAAGTTCTACATACAAGAGGCAATAGATGGGAGGTTTATACTTTTAAACCCTTGTGGATTGACATTAGTGACCTTGTTCATGATTAATGGAGGCACAAAAATTCAATCCGAGGTGACATTTTACCGACGAGCATAAAATGAGTTAGGAGAATGTCATCTTTAGAATGTTTTTTATCCATATATATATTATATTATCTATGTGGGAAAAGTATTTCAAAATTTTCTTATCCGCAGGTTCTAGTGTTAAGTAATTATCTGCCTCGTCATATCCAGTTATATTGTTTATTGGTGGCTCCTAGCTTCTATCTTCTCGTCATATCTGAGAAGGTTTTATTCTTCACCATGTCACTTTTCTTGAGCTTGCTTTTCAAAATGAGTAAGAAAATTAGATCGTCCACAATTTTGATTCATTAATGTTAGGGGTACCAGCACAATTCTTTTACAAACGGAAGTACTTAATCTTAGGGGATATTCACTTAAGATATGTATTGTATAAATTAAAATGGTACGTGTTCTTTTTTTATGAAGAGAAACTTTTTTTTTAATGAAGGAAAAATACAAAGTTCTAAGCTTACAAAAGCGATTATAGAAAAATTCACAGTTTGACAATCAAACTCTGGAATGTAATATCAATACCTTTCTTTCTTGACGAGATAATCCACATTTCTATTAGTTTTTCTATAGACAGAGTCTTGCTAACCATGAAGTCGAATTCGAGGCCTAATCGCATGAAAGAAATATTTGGATTTCCAAATTGAATAAAGCTAAGGATTATATCAATACCTTTCTTTCTTGAATATAATATCAATACCTTTCTTTCTTGACGAGATAATCCACATTTCTATTAGTTTTTCTATAGGCAAAGTCTTGCTAACCATGAAGTCAAATTGAGGCCTAATCGCATGAAAGAAATATTTGGATTTCCAAATTGAATAAAACTAAGAATTATATTTTTTTCCTTTTGCCTAACTTCCTCAATTAATTGCAGAAATTTCTTTATATTATTCTACGTATTTAAGATTGATTAGGCGTTCAAAGTTTTAAAACGAAACATCCCCAAGATAAGAAGGGGTTTCAAGTTTAAGTCCCATTGAAACACTTTACTACACTATAATAAAATACTTAATTGTTAAAAAAAAAAAGAAAAATCTGTAGCTCTCTTTTCGTTTCCTTTTCTTATGTTTCTTGAAAACATTTTTTCCCTAGAAAATTAAATGAATATGATATAAAGGGTTTGGAATGTGAGAAGAGAGTTAAAATGAAACTTCTTTAGGATTTTACCTCAAATTTTCTAGGCGTAAATGAATGAATTAATTTAATCATCCTTCAAAATTACTGAACATTTATTTATTTTTATTTAGTATTTAATTTATAAAGATAACAGGGTATTACAAGTTTGGCTCTAAACAAAAAGGCCAGCCTTGGGCTTCAATGGATATATCATATGAAACCGTCCATCCATAGTGCGGCAAAGCCACCACCAAGGGTGTCCATATTTCAAGACTAGTGTCCATCTTTGGGTCTCTCTAATGAGGTTTCACAATTCTCATTGTACTCCAGCCATATAACATAATATTTTTAGTATTTCATTATAAAACAAAAATTAATTTTTGAAAGTTTTATATATATATATATAGGTTTTTAAAAAAACTAATTTCGATGATTAGTAGTAATACATCGATAAAGCATTATAATCGAAATAATTTAATAATAACATCTAGGTTAATAATATGATAAATCGATTCAATGTCTTTAATAATTGAGTTTAAACATTTGATATTACTGTTATAATTAGAATTTATATAACTTTAGATCGGTAACATATGACTAGAATACCATTTATTTGATTTTTATTTAATCGTATATGTTTTCTTTAGATTTGAATCGATCAACGAATAAACGTCTTATTATGATGATGGCCAGCTCTTCTGTAAAGGCGGCGATACGCAGCGCTTTGCATTAAGCTTGATGAATAAATCATAAAATAAATAAATAAAAATTTAGATTTGTGTGAAATAACCATTTTATTTAGAAAAAAAAGATGAAAAAAATATGTATATGCATAATTTGAGATAAAGAATGGTAAAAAATATCAACTCTACTTACTTAAAAGAGACTAACGAAAAAAAATTGGGAAGAAATAAATAACTTATTAATTTATTATAAAAGTAAAGTTCAGTTTTAATAATTAAATTCTAGCTGAGGACGTGCCACGTGTACCTCGCCTCGCATCTGTAAAGAGAACGTTAAAGTGAAAGTGATGCTCCCTTATCAACGTCGTTTGACAGTTACCGATCTTAAACGGTAAAGCCCAGTTGTTGGGGCTGATTTATGAATACTGATTATTCTCATGCAACAAACCTCGAAAAACGACAACGTTTGGTGCCCAAACCTCACATTTAATGATTTAAACAAAACGTGGGAAAGGGAATGAAGCTCTTGAAAAGAAAAGAATTTTAATTTGCAGAATTGGACAAAAATATTGATTCTCTATATTCCTTCTGCCACTCATCTGGAATCCATGCATCAATGCGAATTGCAACATTCATTTCTTATATATATGTATATATTCTCGGGGCAAAATTCCAATGCTTCCTCGGAAATATTCGGATTAACAGTTTATAGTGATGGCCGAGGGGACATATATCTGTAGTGAATGTCAACCTGGCTCCCGAGGAATATGAGTTTTCCGGAACAAATTATTCTTTGCGTAGTTGGGAACTAGCAATAACGTCATTCGGGAGTGCCAAAGAAATTCTCAACAGGAGACAATTCCTGGCGAACATGCTTCTAATGATAATCCCAATAATGAGATACCCAAATTGCTATGATATGACGCTGCAATATGCTGTAATTAGTGTTGGGGGACCGAATTTTGTCCCACACAACCCAAAAGTTTCGCCTTGTGACATTATTTATCTTGTTTGAGGATACAAGGCGAAGCTGGGTACGAGGTTTTCCAATGAATAGTATTCAGAATCTGGGTTTTGGCTTAATAGTAGGTGAATGTTAAACAAAATGATGTGATAAATTCCTAATAGATAGTATTTTTATATAAGGTGTGTATCCAAACACAGAAAGACAAGAAAATTCATGTTTGAGGGGTGACTCGGTGCTATTTTGTTCGAAAGGAAGATTGTTAGGTATTCACTTAAATCCTACATCAATTAAGAATATGAAAAATTATGGTTGATAAATATGGACAAGAAGAAACTCAAAAACAAAACCAAGTTGTGTATAGTCCCAAACTGAATTATACCAATATGAATAGAGAATGACAGGTGAGGTTTCCAACAAGAGTTTTGTGACATTATAGAGTTTTGTTATTTTCTTTTCCTAATAGTTGCAAAACTCTAATCTTATACCCAACCAAATAATGGATTTAATTTTCCTGTTTTCATCGATTTCTTGTTGTCTATGCCCATTTTTTTAACACATGTCCTAATCTCTAATTTATATTATGAGATCTGTAATATTTGTCATTTTTACCAAATTTAACAAGCTCAAAGTGGGGGAGGGGCTTTATTGATAATGATCTCGTTAATTAGGACATGCCAGCGTGCAAAATGGCTTTACGTATATATACTAGAAAGGACCCCCCCAGCTGGAGAGTTTAAAGCAGATGGAGTTATTTCGTGGCAACTTTGGGTTTTCCAGTTTTCGTAACATCATCCTTGCTTCCCTCCATCACCAACTCGGTGCTCTCAGCCGAAATGGGCAGTTCATAGGCATCGCTCTTTTCTTCCGATGTTGACGGTGATGGTGATGGTGATGGTGATGAGCCGAGACGGTCCTTGCTTTTGCCCCACGTCACTAAGTAAAGCCCCACCGCGATGATGACGGCTCCGATAATACTGAAGATGCATTGTCATTATAAGTTAATTAATTAATACAGGCTCTGTACTTTCAACACGAAAAGTATCAGACAAAAAAAAATACCAAGAATATCAAATATAAATTTTACATAGTCTTTGTACAAAGAAACAAATCAGATGAATTTAAATAAATATATATAATTAATTTATTAAGTTTAAAGTTAAATTTTTTTTCGTTCCCTTTTTTTAGTTTCTAGTTTCTTCTCTATTTCATTTCTTTAATACTTTCTAGATTTTGAAAAAATTAGTTCAAAATGGAGGGTGGTTGAGGTGAAAGACTTGAGATAATTACCTTCCAAGGTAGAGTTGCTCGGCGAGAATGAGAGAGGCGAGAGCAGCAACGATGACCATGCACAGAGGGTTGAACGCCGTCACGAAAACTGGACCCCTCGTCTTCATCACCAGGCCTTGCACATAGTATGTTATTCCGGAGCTCACTATACCCTGAAACATTTCAATCCCTTAATCCCTTTAATATATATATATATATATTGTTAGATTGGGTTACCTGAATCCTGTTTGGCTTAGATCCAATAAGTTTCACGCTCCAACATCATGATTTTTTAGGAATTTCAATGGGGGGTTCGTGTCCATTATTGATCTTATCAGGGTTTAGGCTTGTTCACCGTAATACACCAATTTTATATCTATATTTGAGATAAAGAATTTCTCTTACTCTTGTTCGTTTTTTTTTTTTTTCTTATTTACTTCCATATAAATGTGTGTTCTTTTTTTTCTTATGGTCCCTAATATACATATATATATATATATATATATATATATATATATATATATTCCAATTAAAGAAAGAAAACCTGATATTGTTTGTCACATCTTACTGTATAAACAGGAGCAAGTAGGCGAGAGTTCCAGCCAATTGACCATGAGCTTGGCTTCCGGTCTACGACAAGGCCTACAGCAGCGCTCTGGACCGTCCCCATCAAGCATATCAAGGCGGAAAGCGAGAGCTCGGCTGGGTATGCCTTTATTACTATGGACTGACCATGCATGCATGTTAAACATTTAAGTTAATAAATGTTGCCCCAATACAATAATCATCCTAAAACTAAATTCAGCAAGACATTACTTACTTGCAATATGTAAAAAGCAGACCATCCAGAACAACCAATAAGGATCAAAATTGTTCCCACCACCCAATGTTTATTGGACGAGCTGTTTGCATCATGATTAGCTGGGTGTGAATGCATTATATCAATGGCGGGGCCCTTATACAAAGTCATGAGCAATGCTCCGGAAAAGGTCACTAGGGTTCCAATGATCTTAGCTTGAGTACGTGCCTCCTTCATCTTTACATGCTCCAACCTGACCATGACAACATAATTTATTCTTAAATCTTACAAGTTTGAGTTTTTTTAGGGACTTGGTCATTTAACATGTAGAAAAGCTTGGCCTAGGATGAGGTCATGATTCTCAACATGCACGGGTATGAGATAGGGTCATAAAAGACATGATATTCGTTTAAACTCAAATCTTATGAGCTTGAGTTTTTAGGAGAATTGATTGTTTAACATAATTTCATATACAATATGTATTTCTCCACGCAGAAGAGGAAAATTTGTTGCAAAACCCATAAACAATTGAGAAAAAAGCAAAAAATTAAGGTACTACACGATCATAGTGGTTCTTACCGAAAAATGACTGCCATAACAAAAGTTACAGCAGGAACAGCATTCATAATGGCAGATGTATATGAGGCTGATGTGTATTGCATTCCCAAGTAGGATAAGTTCTGATCAAGAATCGGCCTGTTAACAGTCAAGACTAATTAGTTCATGTTCAGATTCAGCTACTCTTCATCTTCTTAATTTCTATAAAAACAGAGGATCCTAGCAAATTAACATCGAGTATATATTATGTATGCATTTGAAACTTGAAAGAGAGAATTACTCCAGGAAGCCTAGTGCCGTTATCTTCAAGAAGATCGAGAGTGTCAATTTTGGCCTTCTTTTCCTGGAGAAGGAAACCATTTCATCAGTTTGAAGCAGGAAAAGCATAGAACCTTATGAATACAACGTGAAGTGGATAGTTTAGTAAATCAACCTTTCAAGAAGCAGAGCAAATGGTGCCATAGCAAGAGTAGCAACTGCATTGCGGTAGACAACGAGAACGTAACAGCACATCCCATGGTTGAAGGTAAACTTGGAGATGATGTACATCCCTGCAGACCCAAACTGCAGGGCTACCATAAACAAATAGGGTTTCATCCTATTGAGGTATACTAGACATGGCTTTCCACTTTGGTTTTCCATCTTTGTTCCTCCTCTGATTTCTGGGAGAGAAAACCTACTATATAAAAGGAGGTTTAGTAATGTTAACTAAATGTTCAGAATCATGAACTGTTGCTCTTTGAAACTTGGAGAGGCAACAGAACTTTACAAGAATAGATTCCCACTAAAGACGTTGATATTAGAAATAGCAAAAAAATAAGGAATAGATGCAGTTGATTTTATCCTAGTGTCTGCTTGGGTTGTTTAATGATCTTGAAATATGGCTGTTGATGAGAACACTAAGAAGAAGAAGAATACAGTTGTGGGAACATGAAATTAGCGAAATGGAAGTCCTTTCATCACTTCTGCTGTCTTCACAATCTATGATATCAAAAGATGCAAAGGAAGTTTTAAAGGAGAACTGAGAAAGAAGGTATCTTAGCACTACAAAGGACATTATGCACTAGAGCACTTGCAACTTGCAAATCAAAATTCCTGGTTCCGAAGACTCCCATCAGAAAAAAAAAATGAAAAATGAAAAAAGAAAAAAAAATTCATTAAGAAAGTTAAACTTGTTGGAAATCAGAATCCACAAAATCTGTAACATCTTTAACTTTTTTTCTCCAATTTCTCTAGGGTTGCGCTTCCGTATAGAAGAGAGACACATGTAAATTTGAAGGACCTATAATAAAGCGTTTTCAAATAAAATATTCATTCAGATGGCAATGGCTTAAGAAGTCCCCAAGGAAAATCCAAAAGAGCATATAGTTCAGCCGAACAGAAGATTAAAATGGATATGCCCTTAAGCTGATGATGAACTTGACTACACTACTTCATGCTTGCTTTTTATCTCCTCTAATATATGCATATTACCATTTGTTTTAAGTAACAATACTGGCATGAAAGCAAATTGATAATTCAATTCATACTTTGCATTTTATGCAAGATATTTTTGGCTATGTCCCAATTTCTTAATTGGTATATATGCTTAACTTTTTGGAAGAATGTTGTATAAAATATGCTTTTCTCTGGAAGATTTGTTTCTTAAGAAAATCTTATCTTTTTATTAATTATTAGAAATTGAAATATCCTAGATTGATTCCCATGTGAAATAGGTGTCAGAGGTTGAAATGAGGGCAAAGAGAACATAAAACACTAAGTTGAAGTTCCCTCTAGAAGAACAAGTAGTGGGAGGGTTTTAGAATAAACTTAAACTTAGTGTTTTAAGTTTGTATTTTATTCACAGAAAGCAATTTGTTTGATTGTTTGTATGAATTAACATTAAATCATTTTCTGATGCTGAAAAGAATGAAACACCTAGAAGTGGTGTGTAGGGTAACAATTTAAATAATAATGATTTTTTATTTATAGTGGCATCTGCGTAGAACATTCTCAGTGACAATGGCTACATTCCTTTTCAGTTCCATGACACCATTTCCCATATGTACAATTATATATTGCACAGTTCTTGATGGCCAGAAAGTTGCAGACGGAAGTAGATTAATTAAAGAGGGAATGGAGACATGGAAAGTAACTATTTCTTAACTTGAAAATTTGTTTTTCCTGCTTGTTCATCATAGTTATTTGCCTCAATCACCAACTTGCTACCTTCAGTTGCTGTAACAGGCAATTCATAGGCATCATTCTTTTCTTCAGTTGTGGATGGTGTTGGTCCAAATTGATCCTTGCTTTTACCCCATGCGACAGAGTAAAGGCCGACCGCGATGATAATGGCTCCAATGACACTGATTCAATTGAATAACAGGTATTGATGAAGAATTACTGGGATGAAAAAAAAATGAATTCTATAGTTGTTGTGCTGTTGTTAGACTAGAGTTTTTTGTACCTTCCCAGATGGAGTTGTTCAGCTAGAATGAGAGTCCCAAGAGCAGCTACAATGACCATACAGAGAGGGTTGAATGCTGTCACAAACACTGGGCCCCTTGTCTTCATCACCAGGCCTTGTACATAGTATGCTATTCCAGAGCTGACAATCCCCTGAAACATTTCAATTTCACCCATTAATTTGAATTTGAAACTCCAAATTCTTCATGAATTTTCATTAAAAAAAAGAAAGAAAAGACTACTAAGACTTAAGAAAAATTGCGCATTATGTTTAAAAGAGGGATAAATAATTCATCTTCATCACAACTTACTGTATAAACAGGAGCAAGTAGCCTAGAGTCCCAGCCAACAGCCCAGGCGCCGGGGTGTCTCTCTGCTAAAAGCCCTACTGCTGCACTTTGTACGGCGCCCATCAAGCATATCAAGGTGGAAAGGGAAAGCTCAGCCGGGTATGTCTTGATTGTATCGACGACATTTATAAAACAAAAGTTTCAACATCAGCTACTGACCAGACTCTCTTGCTGCTTTTCTTGTCAATAAAAATTATTAGTTAAACAAGGGGCAGGCTTACTTGCAGAATGTAGAAGGCAGACCAGGCAAAACAACCAACAAGGATCAACAAAGTCCCAGTTATCCAGTGTGTATCGGCCGAGGAGTCACTGACATGGTGACTTGTTTTATGTGACCAAATTAGATCAATAATGGGGCCTTTATACACTGTCACCATGATGCTCTGAAAGTCAGTAACACGTACTTAAGATCTTAAGCAGCTCCTTCTTTCTTTCATTTTTATGTGTTCCAACCTGATCATCATCGCAAATAAATATTAATCCACATTCATTATAGTAGCTTTCATGCATGATTAGACAGAAAATCTTCTCTTTTTTTTATGTATATGAAAAGAAAATTAAAATTCTAGCTGTGATGCATGTATGTATACTTGAAGAATTAAATTTGTCTCTCACCTTAGAATAGTAGCCATCACAAAGGTAATTGCAGGGACAGCATTCATAATGGCAGATGTGAATGATGCTGATGTGTATTGCATGCCCAAGTATGCCAAGTTCTGATCAAGAATCGGCCTGATCATAATAGAAAGTGGCAAGAATCAACAATCATCTTCCGAAATTCAAAAAGAAAAAAAGAAAAAAAAATATCGTTATCATCCTTTTGAACCCCATCAAGTACCACTCTTGCTGTGTAAATGATTTTTTTTTTTTTTAAATCAAATTTTTGGTACAATTCAAGCTGAGAAAAGCCTAGACTGAATAATCAGGTTTTAAGTTGAAATTTTCTTATGTTGTGCTGTCAATAAGACTGTTTTTAGGAGGTAACATGAATAGGAAATAGAGCATTACTCCAGAAATCCCAGCGCCATTATCTTTAAGAAGATAGGGATTGTGAACTTTGCCTTTTTCCTGAAAAAAAGGTTAAAAAAGATCAATTCATCAGTTTATGACCTTACAAACGGATCATACAAGTATGTCGTATGTAAGGAAAAGGGTTGCTATATAACATATATATAGATATGTATACAGTTAGTTCATCTGCATGCATGTAAGAACAGTAGATAATTAACCTTTCAAGAAGCAGAGCAAAAGGTGCCATGGTGAGTGCTGCAACAGTATTACGATACACGATCAGCACAAACCGGCTCATGCCATGGTTGAGAGTAGCCATGGAAATGATGTACATCCCTGCAGATCCAAACTGTAAGGCCACCATAAGAATATAAGGTTTCATCTTACTGAAGACAACACAAAATTTGGAACATGGTGTCTGGTCCTCCATATCTCTGTATCTTCTAGGACTATTAGTGCTGCAAGAATCTCCTTTGGAATGAGAGGACACAATGTGGGATACCTCCCATTATATAAACACAAAAACAAACAAATAAATAAATAAAATAAATTTTATAATTTATTCCAAGATAAATTGCTCAAAAGTAATATAGTGATTGTATATAACAATAACGTTAGTTGAGTGCTGCATACATAGCTTTCTTGATTGGTATAAACTTATCCCAAAACCTGCATACGTATTACGACGGTCACCATAGGGCGCCCACCATTTTCTTGACAGTAATGGTTGCTTTCTTGATCATCAGCCCGGATTAGATATGTGTCAAGTGGATATGCACCTTTCTTTTTTTCCTTTGAATAAATGTTTTTTTCTTTCTTTTCATTTCTTTATATTATTCTGTGGGAAGTAGAAAACACAATTAGATGCAATTAGGGTTAAGTTATGTATGGTCGCAGAAAAATAGGGATTAGATTCCTTGATTTCATTTATGCGTTACCATGCGTGTTCCAAAACCGCACTGCAGTTTCCACTTTCCAGGGAGCTGGCAGACTATATATAAACTACTGAAGACCCAGAACAAACCAGACATTCAGTTTTCAGGGTACTGGAAGATTACATATAAACTGTTGAAGATCAAATATTTTCAATTGAATTTACTCATGACTCATAATTAAACATGCAACATAGAACATACATATAGAATTCTGGCTGGGGTTTATCCGACTAATGCTAAAATCCCTATGCAAGTTATTTAAACACCCAGGGGTGGAGGCACCGAGGACCAGTGAGGGCATATGCTCTAAGGTGTTGCATTCTGTCTGGGTGGTGTGAACCCAGATCATGCACTTTGCCCCACTGAAAGATATAGTGTAAATATTCAACCATTAAGCCTTAGTATTTATAACAATACTAAGTTTACCCCAATTCAGAACACCCACAATTATCGGAATAGATTTTAAAATAGGAAGCATGGGAAAGTGGTACAGATTAGTATTTGATTTGTCGTCCGGAAAGTATTTCCTTAGTATATTATAATAATATAATTTAAGAGATGTGATTATTGGAGGAACATGAAAGATACAGAACAATTGTCAGCAAGCCAAGAGTGCTTCACTGTGTCTCAAGTGGAAGTCAAAGTTGGACTCCAATCTTATCCTCAACTAAAAAGCGTTTTATGCATGCAAAATTGGGGGATTAGTAACGTCCCATTTATGTATTCATATGTGGTCATTTTATAAACTTATTGGATCTTCCTATCACAGGAAATTTTTCTTATTAAGAGTATACCATGGACGTCCAAGATTCATGCACATTGTCTAGAGTAGTGCAGAAAATTTGACTCGTCATGAAAGGCCGCCGACAAGCTTAAACATCATGCAGAAAGGTGATATCATATTAATGGTATATTGGGATCCTAAATGACCGGAGACATTATTGGTAAAGAACTAGGGTTACGTGAAGAACTCAAATGGGGAAGCAACAATGATTCATGCAGTGAGAGAGATAATAAGTCTGGGAGATGCCTCTTTACTTTTTCCCTTTTTTGGTGAGGAATCCAAGTAAAGCAACGGATTCAATGTTCCAATAGGATCAGCTGGATTAAGTTAGGCGGAGTGAGTACTTTTTCCCTTTTTTGGTGAGGAATCTATGTAAAGCAACGGATTGAATATTCCAATAGGATCAGCTGGATTAAGTTAGGCGCATGGATAGTACTTCCGAGCATTCACGAAATATCAATAAATATCTGATATCACGATAACTGGCGGTAAATCAGCCATGGAAATTTGTTTAAGGAAAATCAAAATCTAAAATTTCCACGATATTTCTTGTGATCGGACCTAAATTTCTCGGCAAAATTTCGATGAGCGTAACACACACGCGCAACGATTCGCTTCAAAATAATGGCGATATCTGAATACCAAGAAAAATATCAAATATATCAGAGATATATCTGATATATCGGGATATATCAAAATATATCTAAATGATCACAAATTTGAATCCTAACTTGATCCAACTGTTATGGATTGATCCGAACGGTTTAAAAGATCTAACGGGTCATATTTGCACCAAAATTAAACTACCACTATAATTAAATTATTAAATATTTTTCGACCATCCAACTAAGAATTTTTGACCCCAAAAAAATATATAAATATCTCTAAAATCATTCAATTTGATCACAAATTTTCTACCAATATCTAATCTTCATTTCACTCCAAAAAGATATTTTCGTGATATTCTAAATAACTATATATTAGTTTAATTTGATAGTTATATGATTATTTCATATTTTATAAAATTAGTTAATTTAGTAATAATATATTAATAAATTAACATTTCATGTCTGCACTTTAAAATCAAGTTATATTAGTTAATATCATGTATGCATATTATAAATTTATATATTATATAAAGTTTTCATATTTTAAATTAGTTTAATTTAGTAATAATATATTAATAAATTAATTTTTCTTACTAGTTAATATTTGAAACGAGCATGCGATTTAACCTCGAATTTCCTATCAATGGAGAAAGCTTAGTATACAAGTCACATAATTATTCAGCGACATGTTCGACTTATAATCAATATTATCGGGAAATACCATGTCTTGGTATGATTATTGTCTTTGGCTTCAAGATTTGATATATCCATCAAATGCTGTACTGAGTCATCTTCATTTTGATTTTAAAAACTCATTGCATTATATATATTTGATTATTAATGTCATTTTACACTTTAGAAAGTATTTTATGAATTTTTAAAGCATTTGTTAATTTTCATATATTGATATTCATAAAAAATATACACCAATATATCTCCGATATATCCATATATCTATAAAAATGTAAGTAAATTTGATATACTCATCAAACCATTTTTTTAACCTTGTTAGGCGAATGAGGGATTTGTTTTATGTAGTATATATATATATATATATATATATATATATATATATATATATATATATATATATATATGATGAGTGTTTGAAAAATAACAGCCTACTCACTAGGCCCAAGGAGAGGCAGCCCCATAAACACCTGCTCATACTCAAAAGCGAAGGCGCCACCACTCTACTAGCAAGCATGGATAATTGAGAAAGCCTACATCTCGTAAATCATACTAAATCTCGCCAATACGAAGTAGGATAATTCTCAATAACGCTTATCCCGCAAATCGACTAAATCTCATTTTCACGAGGAAAGTAGATAATTTCTAATAACCGCTTATCTCAGAATCAAACAAATCTTATCAATAAGGAAAGTAAGATATTACCACCCTCAATTATCCCTTATTAATTGCCAATAAGAAATAAATCTCCCACTCCAATGAGAGTAATTTCATCCTCCAACTAGGAAACACTATTCAAGATCATAATCCAATTAGGAAAAGTTGTCACATCATCCACTCATAAACACACACCCCAACAGAAAGGAACGCTCATTCAAATGCCAATACTAATTCTCTACATTCTTTCTCTCAATAAGAACCGACTTACATCTGAGGGGCTGCCACTGGCTCCCGCCGATCCCATTTTTCCCTCTGCTACAGAGAAGTACTTCATCTGTGGCCCAGATCAACAAAGGCAATGATCCCAATTCACCCCGCACAACCAAGAGCCTCGCATCCCAAATTTCCTCAAACAACCCGGTCCAATTTCAATGACCCCCACACGCTCCAAATTCTCCTGGGCCCAATTGGAAAGCATCATCGGGCAGGCCGCCCGTGGGAACGACAGCTTCGGAAAATATAACTGATTCGGGCCATCATAGACAACATAGAACACAAGGTATAACATTAATCCGCCAAGGATGCAGACTAACCAAGCAACGGCATGTGCCTCTACCACCCAAAGACATTAGAAACAAGGTTAACACGAATCCAGGTAGCGTCCACACCGAATCGATCGCCGGCAAGAATTAGAACAACTTACCGCGTATGAACGCCTAATAGAGACACTCCACGAGTTCGTGAAGGTCACAACTTCCTCCTCATGAAGGGCAACACAACTCCTACAATGTAGGAGTCCAACAAATCGAACTCGTAATCTTCAGGATCCTCACGAAGACGATCAACTTCGACCTTCATCTCGCATTTCGCCACGCACCGAAGAGGCACATCCAAAGCATAAACCCATAAAGAATGAAGTTTCACTATAAGAAGGCCGTAGCACTGAAATTCGCAGAATGCTTCAAAATTCTTCCGCCACCTAAGACAGCGATCTTCGCACCTTTCCAAAAAGTCGGGTTCAATACACATATACGCAGTTAATTTCCACTCTCACTTCACAGCTCACCCAATTCACAAGCAGCCACGTCAGAGTCGCATCAGCCTCGTGCTACATCGCCACTTCTACTACCGAGCCACGCTTACTCACTTCTTTGATCGGTTCTCTATTTACATACAAGTTACGCTTCTCACTGAGACCGCCAGTTAAGACGCTCACTCTACTACGTCGGAGCCACGCCGTCACTGACAGCTCACCTACCCACACAGCCACGCCGCCCTCGTGAGTCGACCAGCCAAGACGCGCGACGCCGCCCCAACGCCCGACACACCGCCACTCACCGAGCTCACCACTCCACACGTGCCACGCCACCGTGAGTCGACCAAACAGCTACATCGCCACTGGGCCTCGCCACGGAGCCACGTCACTTTGATCGAGTCAGCACCTACTCCACACAGCCACGCCGCCTCGTGAGTCGACCACCAGCTACATTGCCACCGTACTACGCTCCGAGCCACGCTCGCTTCACTCGACGAGCTCACCTAGTCCACACGTACCACGGGTCGCCTCAGGAGTTGGGACCGTACCAGTTGGCGACTGCCACTTGGCCACATCGCACTCGCTACATCGCCACTCCCGGCCACAACGCCACCTCGCCCACCGCCACTTCTGGCCAATCGCCACTCTGGCCACATCGCCACCGACCAATCGCCACCCACACATCGCCACTGCCTGGAACGCCACCTTCCGCACAACGCCAGAGCCAAGTATTCATATCGACGAGGCTCCTCCTCAACCTCGATGACGAGCCCTACTATTCACACGACGGCCCTCGCCACACCCGCATGCATCGCCCTTCTACCATCTACATTGACGAGGCTCTGGGCCTCAACTCGTAATGACAAGCCCCATAATTATTCACAAGGATCTAAGCCCTTGTCGCGCCCCGCACGACTCCGGCCCTTCTGTAATCATTATATCGACAGCCCTCCCGATCCTGGGACGGACGAAAGCCCCTACTATTCACAGCTGACGAGCCTCTGGCCGCATCTCCGCACGGCATCGGCTCCTTCCACCATCTCATATCGATCGAGGCTCCGCCCCTCAACTCAGAATGACGAGCCCATACTATTCACAAAGGATCTAAGCCCTCGCCGCCTCCGCATGCATCAGCTCCTTCTTACACCATATTGACAAGGCTCCTCAACTCCACGATCGGCGCCCCTACTATTCACAAAGGACGAAGCCCTTCGGGCCGCACTCCGTACGCACTCGGCTCCCTTCTTACAACTATATCGACAAGGCTCCTCTCAACTCCGACGGATTAGAGTCCCTACTATTCACAATGACGAAGCCCTTCGCCGCACCCGTACGCACCCGCCCTTCTTACCATCTATATCAACAGCCTGGTCCCCCAACCCGAATGACGAGCCCATACTATTCATTAGTGACGGTCTCGTCGCTACCCGCACGCACTCCGCCCTTCTACACCATATCGGCAAAGGTCTCCTCAACCCGTATGGACGAGCCCCTACTATTCACAAAGGATCTGCGCCCTTCACGCAGACCCGCATGCATCGCCCTTCTACCATTCATATCGACGAGGCCTGCCCTCAACTTTAATGATGAGCCCATACTATTCACAAAGGATAAGCCCTCGCTACGCCCGCATGCACTCCGGCCCTTCATAATTCATATCGACAAGGTTCCTCCTCAACTCGCATGGACGAGCCCTCACTTTATTCATTAAGGATCTCAGCCCTTCTCTCGCACCCAGACATCGGGCCTCCTTCTACCATTCATATCGACGAGGTCATTCCTCAATCAGAATACGACGCAGCCCCTGGCTTTTATTCATAAGCTCGACAGCCCTTCACGTGACCCGCATTGAGATCAATTCTTCACATTCCATACTTTCGACGAGGTTTTTGTCCTCAATCTCGACGACGAGCCCTTTCACGACTCCGCATGCATCAAGTCTTTCTACTCTATTCATAATGGTTTGCGGCTCGTCCTCAACCTGCACGACGAGCCCCTACTATTCACTGCGGATTCGCAGCCCTTTCGCCGCCTGCATTGCATCTGCTCCTTCGCATAATTCATTACTGACTTGCGGCTCATCCCCTCCACCCAGATGGACAAGCCCCTACTATTCACAATTTGACGAGCCCTTTCAGACTCCGGCGCACTCCGGCCCAATTCCGCATAATTATTTGGGCGTAGGCTCGGGCCCTCAACCCGATTTGGTTTCAGCCCCCTACTATTTACATTGACAAGCCTTCATCGGGACTCCAAACAGACAGTTCTTCCCACATCAAATACGCATTTCGACGAGTTCTATTATTTACACGGACGAAGCCTACAACAGCTTCACCTAACGAGCTCCTCCAAACGTTCTACTTCGACGAGCTCCTATTATTTATACGGGCGAGCTCTGTAAACGCGCCCCACCGACAGAGCCTCCAATGTCAGCGATCCTGGACGAAAGCCCTATTATGGTTAATGGACGAGCTCTACAACAAGATACCCGACGAGCTCTCCCACCAGCCTCCTAATGTGCCTCCTCCTCGACGAGTCCCTATTTACACGGACGAGCTTCATAATTAGCCTACCCGACGAAGCTCCTCCAAACAAATTCTACTGACGAGCTCCTATTATTTCACACGACGCAGCTTACAATACCACCGACGAGTCTCCAAACAAATTTCTCTCTACTTAACGAGCCCTATTATTTACAATGTGGACGAGCTCTTACAACAGCTTCTCAACTGACGTAGCCCTCCAAACAAATTCTACTCGACGAGCTCCTATTTACATGGGCTTAGCTCTACAAACAGCTCTACCCGACGAGCTCCTCCCAACAAATCTATCCGACGAGCTCCATTGCTCAGACGGACGGAGCTCTGCAACAGCCACCTGACGAGTCTCAACAAATTTATTCGACGAGCTCTATTATTTACATGGACGAGCCTACAAATGTAGCTTCACTCCGATTAAGCTCCTCCAAGTCAGCTTCTACTGACGAAATTTATATCTATTAATTATTGCTCTTACAATGTAGTTTCATCTTCGACGAGCTCCTCCTAATAAATGACCGACGAACTCCTATTATTTACACGGGCGTTCTTGCTACGCTTCACCTCGACGAGCTCCTCCCAACAAATTTTATCCTCGACGAGATCCGTCACTTCACTGTTGTCTACACCGCTTACCCGACGAGCTCCTTCCAAATCCGCCTAATTCCGACGAGTCCCTATTATTTACATGGACGAGCTCTGAATCGCCCACCCGACGAGTTCTTCCAATGGTTCTACCTCGACGAGCTCCCTCCAAACAATCTCCTATCGACGAGCCCTTCACTCCGCACATCTATGCACTTTCGCCTCCCTCCTACAAATTTATCAGACGAAGCTCTTTCCTCGATATGGACGAAGTTCCCATCGTCACCCGACGAGTTCTTCACGCCCATCGACGGACTGCCCCCGTTATACACATTTCCATTGACGAATCCTTTTCCCATCAACAATTCACGGGCGAGCTCCTACTACGCATTGTAATGAGTCACCATCAGCCTCCCTGTTAACGAGCTCTTCCCAAGTTCGTGACTCACGAGCTCTTCCCATCAATATGGCCACGGACGTAGCTCTACCAATCGCTCACTTCACAAGTTCGGTCATCTGGCCACGCACCGAGATCGACGCCGGCCAATCGCCACTGGCCACCGTTCTCGCCATCGCCACGGCCAATCGCCATCGCTCAATCGCCACTCGGCCAATCGCCATCTACCAACGCGCACACTTCGCACATAACGCCACGCCGCATCAATCGCCACGGGCCAATCGCCACTTACAACACCACTCGGCTCAATCGCCATCGGCCACCGCTTCGCCAAATCGCCATTCGCTCAATCGCCACTGGCCATTCCGCCAATCGCTCAATCGCCACGCCGCAATCGCCACTTCGCTGAACGCCACTCGCCACCGCTCACACATCGCCACCGACCAATCGCCACATCTGGCCAATCGCCACTTACAACGCCACATTAATCGCCACCAGGCTACACGCCACTCGGGCCACCGCACTCCTGGCCACAACGCCACTTCTACCACCGCCACTTCGGGCCATATCACCACGGCCACATCGCCACTCACGCAATCGCACTTGGCCACACTTCCACCGCGGCCTCAATCGCCACGGCTTGGCTAATCATTAATGGCCATCGCCACTCGCTATAACGCCATCGGCCGACCGCCACGGCCAATCGCCATCGGCAACGCCACTAAAGCAATCGCGCATCACCACCGTCGCTACATCGCCACGGCCACCGCCACTACCAATCGCTCGACTAATCGCCACTTATCACCGCCATCGGCATCGCCGCCAAGAAAATCGCCATCGGCATGCAACGCCGACGCCAATCGACGCCAACGCCATCGGCCATTAATCGCCATCGCTTAATCGCCATCACCAATCGCCACTTACTACAACGCCTACTCATCACCGCTCGCTACATCACACAATAATCGCCATCGCCGCGACGCCATCAATTGCCACGTTAACGCCACTGGCCATCGCCATCGCCGCAACACCGCCACTTACCAATCGCCGCCGCTACACCGCTTACCGCCAATCGCCATTAATCGCCACTTCATTATCGCCACTGGCCAATCGCCACGGCCATATCGCCACTTGGCTTCAACGCCACTTCGGGCCAATCGCACTCGCTACACGCCACTTCGGCCACCGCCACGCGCCAATGCCACTACCAATCGCCACTCGGCCACAACGCCATTTCGCTAACGTTATCAGGCTCAACGCCACGGCTTACGCCACCGGCCAATCGCTTCGCCATCCGCCACGGCCAATCGCCACTGCTCAATCGCCACCGAACACCGCCACACCTACCAATCGCCACCGCTGCCAACGCCACTCTACATAACGCCACTGGCCAATCGCCATCAGTTGTTATCACGCGGTTTCTACCAATCGCCACTCGCCACAAAGCCACTACCAATCCACCCGGCCACAACGCCCACTTCTACCAATCGCCACTAGGCCACATCGCATTCTACCAATCGCCACTGGCCACAAAGCCACTCTACCAATCGACACCGCTCACAACGCCCACTCTACCAATCGCCACTGGCCACATCGCCACCCGGGCCAATCGCCACGGGCCAGCTAACGCCACTTCTACTAATCGCACTCTGTCCAGCCACTACGCCAAACCGCCACTGGCCACAACGTCACTCTACCAATCGCACCAGGCACCGCCACCGACCCAATCACCGCCAATATCGTCACCGGCCAATCGCCACTGCTAAATCATCACTCTGGCCACCGCCACTCTGGCCACCGCCACCCACCACCGCCACCGGCCATCACCACTCCCCACCAATCGCCACTCCTACCCAATCGCCACCGGGCTACACGCCACTCTACCATCACACTCTGGCCATCGCTTCCTGGCCATCGCACTCGGCCTGACCGCCACTGCCCAATCGCCACTCCGACCACACGCCACTCCTGGCCACCGCCACTCGGCCACCGCCACTCAGCTACATCGCCACTGGGCCATAACGCCACCCATTATATCGCCACTCCTGGGCCACATCGCCACTCGGCCACACGCCACCGGACAATCGCAACTCCCGCTTAAATCGCCACTACACCCCGCCTACTTGGGCCACCGCCCCTAAGAATATCTCGCCACCTCAACAATCGCCACTGGCCAATCGCCACTCGGCAACCCCACCCGCCACACCGCCACCCGCCACCGCCACCGGCCCAACCCGCCACTGCCACACTCGCCACCGCCCAACCGCCACCGGCCAACGCCCACCCCAGCCAACCGCCACTCTACCACCTGCCCTCGCCAATCGCCACCGCCCAATCGCCCACTTCTGGCCACCGCCACCGCTCAATCGCCACTCTGGCCACTCGCCACTCGGCTGTAACGCCACTCGCCAATCGCCACTGGGCGACATCGCCACTCCTGGCCAATCGCACTCTACCACAACGCCACTCGGGCCCCACCGCCCCGCCACATCGCCACCGGCCAATCGCCACTCCCCGCCAATCGCCACTCGGGCCACAACGCCACCCGCCACTCCGCCACTCGGCTCAATCGCCACTAGGCTACATCGCCACCGCCCAATCGCCACTGCCCAACGCCACCGCCCAATCGCCACTAGTCTACGCCACCGCTTCAATCGCCACTCGCCACATCAGCCACTCCCGGGCCCAACCGCCACTCCTGGGCCACAACGCTCACCCCGCCAACCGCCACACGCCCACACTGCCACTCAGGGCCCAACTCCGCCACTCGGCCACAACGCCACCCGGCCTCACACACCAGGCACCGCCACCCTGGCCACAACGCCGCCGCCCCAATCGCCACCAGGCACCAAGCACTGCCCCACCACCACTCGCCAACCGCCACCCGCCAAATCACCACCCTGGGCCACACGCCACTTCTGGGCCTCAATCGCCACCGCTCCAATCGCCACCGGGCTACATCGCCACCTCCTACTACATCGCCACTCCGGCTCAATCGCCACTTACCAATCGCCACCGGGCTACATCCAGCCATTTCTACCAATCGCCACAATATATGCCCGCTTACATCGCCACTTACCATCACACGGCCAATCGCCACTGGGCCAATCGCCACACGGCTCAATCGCCATCGACTACAACGCCCACTGACCCACCGCCACCGCTCAATCGCAACTTGGCTACATCGCCACTCCTACACCGCCACTGCTACAACGCCACTTCTGGGCCAATCGCCACTCTAGCCATCGCCACTCACATCGCCACTTCTGGGCCACCGCCACTCGCCAAATCGCCACTCGCCACCGCCACTCGCCCACCGCCACCGCCCAATCGCCCACCGACCAACGACACCCGCCCACCGCCACCGCTCAATCGCCACTGAATCGCCTCTCTAACATCGCCACTCACCACTCGCCACTACCAATCGGCCACTGACTCCAATCGCCACTTGGCCATCGCCGCCGGCCACATCGCCGCGGCCATCGCTACTTTGCTATAACGCCACGGCCATCGCTTTGTTAACGACATTTCGCCATCGCTACGGCCATCAAGCATTTACACCGCCGCAGAATATCGCTTACGGCCATCACGGCCACCGCCACTTCGGATTTCATCGCACTCGGCTATTTCATACGGCTATATCGCTGCTGGCACGCTGCCGGCCACCGCTACTTCGTATAACGCTATTTCGCTTCACTGCATATAACGCCATTCGCCAATCGCCCCTACTCAATCGCCACTCGGGCCACACCGCCACTCGGCCCACCGCCACTTGGGCCAACCGCCACCCTGGCCATCACCACCGGCCTCACCGCCCACCGGGCCCAATCGCCACCGGGCCAACGCCACCAGGTTCAATCGCCACTACCAATCGCCACTCGGCTACAACGCCACTCGGCCCAATCGCCACCCGCCAATCTCCACCGGGCTAACTCCACTGCCTCAATCGCCACTGCCCCAATCGCTCTACATCGCCACTTCACACCGCCACTGGCCACCCCGCCACTTGACCTGAAACGCCACTGGCCAATCCGCACCGGGCTGGCACGCGCCGACCCACCGCCGCCACCGCCACTGGCAACGCCACTGCCTAATCGCGCCGCCACCGCCATTCACACAACGCCACGCCTGGCCGCCCGGCCACCGCCACTCGCTACACCGCCTACTCTCGCCAATCGCCACTCTACACACCGCCACTCTGGCCAACGCCACCGGCTACACGTCGCCTGGGCTCAATCGTCACTCTGCCAACGCCACTCTAAGACCACTGGCCACCGCCACGGCCAATCGCCACTGGCCACACCGCCCACCAATCGCCACTTCTGGGCTACATCGCCACTCGACCACATCGCCTACACGCCACTGCCGCTCAATCGCCACTCACATACAACGCCACTCTGGCCAATCGCCACTGGCTATTAACGCCACCGCCAATCGCCACTGCCCACATCGCCACTTGGCTATTATCGGCCACTGGGCCAATCGCTACTCGGGCCAATCGCCACTGCCATAACGCCTACCAGCTCAATCGCCACTGGCTACATCGCCACCGTACCAATCGCCACCGGGCCAACGCCACTGCTCAATCGCCACTCTACCAATCGCCACTCGGCTACAACGCCACTTGGCTCAATCGCCACTCGGCTCAATGGCCCCTGGCCATCGCCACTCTACCAATCGCCACTGACTTAATCGCCACTGACTCAATCGCCACTGCTACATCGCCGGCCACCGCCACTTAAGCATAACGCCACTCCCGCCAATCGCCACCGCTCAATCGCCACCGCCACAACGCCCACTGGCCAATCGCCACTGGCCACCGCCACCACACACCGGGCCACTACCAATCGCCACTCGGCCATATCGCCACTGCTCAATCGCCATCGCCAACGCCACTTATCATTCCGCCACTCTACCACCTCGCCATCGCCACTTGGCCACCGCCACTGGCCAATCGCCACTCGACCAATTTCCACTCTACCAATCGCCACTCTACATAACGCCACTCTGGCCATCGCCACTCGACTAATCCGCCACTGCCTCAATCGCCGCCGGCCATCGCCTGGGCCAATCGCCACTCTGGTTACAACGCCACTGGCCAATCGCCACTGGCCAGTAACGCCACGGCCAATCGCCACTGGGCCAATCGCCACTGCGGTACACCGCCACTCGCTTCAATCGCCATCGCCACGCCACTCGGCTCAATCCCCACTCGGCTCAATCGCCACTGGGCTACATCGCCACTCTACCAATCGCCACTCATTACACGTCACTCTGGCCACCGCCACTGGCCACCGCCACTCTGGCCACATCGCCACTCCTACCACCGCCACTGCCACATCGCCACCGACCAATCGCCACTCTGGCCACCGCCACTTGGCTACAACACCACTCCGCCACCGTCACCGGCTCAATCGCCACTTCTGGCCACCGCCACTCACCCTAATCGCCACCGGCCATCATCGTCGTCAATCGCCACTCTGGCTACACTCCCGCCACTCGCTCAATCGCCACTCATCCTAACGAGCTCTTTCCATCACTCAACACGGACGAGCTCCTCCTCAATTATTCATTCATACGAGCCTTCCATCACCTCAACACGGGCGAGCTCTATTCTCATGAACTACTCTACTCCAATTGTTCACTATGACGAGCCCTTCCCATCGCACTCAACGAGCCCCACTGACGGCATCTGACGAGCTCTTCCCATCAGCTCACTCGGGACGGTGAGTTCCACTCAATCGCTCACCTCCGACGAGCTCTTCCCCTCGCTTCATGATCAGCCCGACCATCCACACGACGGAGCCTCTACCATTCTCCCATACCGCTATGTACCAAAAATCACCGACCAAAGCAAGTCCGACGACCTGAGCCCAATGTATAACTTAAACGAGTTCATCTAATTAACACAAAGCCATGCACCCTATGAATCAATTCAACTCAGTAACTCAAATTGATGAGATCAGCACCTCAGATCGACGACCTCACTTAAAAGTCAGATGAAATTTAGAATCGTCCACTCGAACAAGCTTTCAGCCCACGGCTCCCAGCGACTGGGCCTGACGAGCTTAATTTCAACTCACGCTCAATTTAGCCATTCTACCAAGGGAACGCAAAGACAACACTGAGATATTTACTGGGCAGCGCTTGAACTAAAGGTCATCATTATCAGCCTGCATAAGACTTACAACAGCCCTAACTAATCCAAACTCGAATGCACACGTGGAAATCACACCTCGACATTAAAGAAACGATACAGCTTCCTCGCCCACGCACACCGTGCACAAGGGCCGTGCAACCGACTTATGGGCTTGAAAAACAGCGCAGCCCACCACTCAGCCCAGCCGATATGCGCCCATAAAACACCCAAGCCTCCTAGCGCCTTACCAAAAGGAAGGCTCAGCTCCACTCCTACCAAAGGCCTAAGTATGGATAATTGAGAAAGCCCATCCCGCAAATCATACTAAATTTCGCCTAATACAAGGCAGTGATAATTCTCAATAACTGCCATCCCGCAAATCATACTAAATCTCGCTTAACGAGAAAAGCAGTGATAATCTCACAACCGCTTATCCTCGTAAATCAAACCAAATCTTATCAATAAGGAAAGTAAGATATTACCACCCCTCAATTATCCCCTTATTAATCAGGGTTTACACAAATAAAATCTCCTACCCACGAGAAAGAATTTCATCCTCCAACTGTGAAACATACTATTCAAGATCATAATCCACCAGAAAGTTTCGCGATCATCCACTATAAATATTGTGGCCACCCCAATGGCTGGGGAAGCGAATCATCATTCAAATGCCAATACTAATTCTCTAAGTATTTCTTTTCTCTCGCTCTAAGACCGACTAAGATTTGAGCCACATATCGGCAAGCCCTCGCCACCCCATTTTTCCTGCTTTTGGCAGAAGTACTTCATCTGGGCCTCACAGATCGCTGCAATGATCCTACCTCAAATCCTGCATAATCCAAGAGCTCGCATCCCAAATTCCTCTCTCTCAAGAAACAACCTGCCCAAATTTCAAATGACCCCCACACGCCTCCAAATTCTTGGGCTCCAAATAAAAGTATCAATATATATATTTCATATATTCATTTTACATTATATCATAGTGTTTTATTTTTCATAAATTTGTTCATATTTGAATTTGAACCCTAACTTCATCTATATTATAAGTTTTGCAAAGAGTTGATGGATTTTCAATATGAGAGCCCAATCTTCTCTAGTTCGAATCCTTTTGGACATAAAAGGAAATTCATTAAAAAAAAAATTTTAACGGGACACCTGGGCTTATGCTAGATCCACACATAGAAAGGAAGCCCAACAATATCTGAAGGATCTTGCATGAGAGCCAGAACATTTTTCCTTTCTTGTTCTTTTTAATTAGGTTCACTTTCTAATTAAATTGAAATTTTGAAATTTCGGAACTGTCAACTTGATTTTTGAAAAAGGGCCTAAAGGTAGGAAGGGTGCACCTAAATGACCTAATTACAAAGCGACGTCTGTGACATCAGATTCAGAGGCCAAACATAGTTGAATAAGTTTGAAACGCATAAGATCGATTTATTTATTTTTTGATTCAAAAGAGAGGAACACCAAAAAAAAAAAAAAAACAAAAAACAGAAAAAAGAAAGAAAAAAACAAGAACATAATAATTACATAAGATAAGCTTCGTTATATGTCATTCGAAGTTCTTCTTGCCCACACTATAATTATTATATTCTCCCACAACATCTTATCGATTTGAATTTTGAAGTTGAAGTTCTCAATATAATTGAACACGATGATCATCCATCACTGACATTGATGGAACCTTTCAATGTTTGGAGTTTTTTTTAACTTCCAACTTTTGGAAATTATCAATTGAAAATCATAAATTTTCTTAAAATTAGATAAAATATTAACTAGGGGTCATCTCCTGATGACAATAATAAATAAATATTCAAAACTTATATTGTATTTATAATTTGATAAATATGCAAGAAAAAAAATTATTTATTTTTATTTCCTTAATTTTGTATTTATTTTCTATAACTTTGTAAGATTCCAAAGAATAAAAATAGGAAAATGGGAAAATGATGGAAAACCCCAGGACACTGGGAAGGGCAATATTATTACTTGATCCAACAAGCAAGAGAAAGCAGAAAAGCTAAATAGTCTGCAATCAAAGGGAGGCCCCCCTTTCATATATTATTTCTAAAAATAAATAATACAAATTCAAAGTGCAAAAACTATTTGAACGATAATCGCGCTAAAAGTGAAGAAAAAAAAGATATGAAAATCTATCTTCTTGCATTAGAATCCAAGAGAGAACAGGTAAAGGTTACTTTATTTGTTTTATCGGCATTATCATTCTATGAATTATTTGATTGATCAATTAAATCATTGTAAATTGTGACAATTAATAAAATAATTATAAGACGAAAAATCTTTGGGAGCTGGTATTTAATGATTGGCAAGCATAAAAGTTCCATGCATTATTATTTTTCTTCACATGATAACGTGTCCTAAATAGAACACCCTTTTAAGTTATAACAAACTTTTCACATTCAAATTAATTTTCATTTGAGTTAGAAGGATCATAAGAACAATAAAACTCTATCACAAAACATAATTATATTTCAAATATTTGAACTCAAGACCATTAATTAAGGTAGAAAAAACACAACCATCTTACCTATATGTTATCAAATATATAACCACTCCCACCATAATTATATTTCAAATATTTGAACTCAAGACCATTAATTAAGGTAGAAAAATACAACCATCTTACCTATATGTTATCAAATATATAACCACTCCCACCATCTACGTGTTTGGAGTAATCATGTCCATATAATATACACAACAAGATTCCGAGAAAAGGAAAAGAAAAAGAAAAAGAAAAAGAATGTTTGGAGGATTGTTGCAATAGTAGAGTGCCATAGCCATGCATATATTTCGCCCATTAGAATCCTTCAGGAGTCAAGATATCAGAATTGAAGATGCTAAACCTAGTCATTCAAGTTTCTTCTTGTGGGCTCCAAGCTAGAAGGCGAAGTAACAAAATAATATTTGTATGCTACCCAAATTATTGAGATTCAATCGAATCTAACTTTACCTAATTCTATAAAGTTGTGACCCAATTATTTAATTATTTTTTCAATGTTAAAGAACTTTTGAGAATTAGTACACTTTTATTTTTTATTTTTTATTTTCAAATTTTTATTTAATTAAATTTTCATTTCCTCTTTTTGGTCAAAGGTTCAATATAATGTTATGAGTGTCGGATTTAAAATGATTTAAAAGAGAGAAAGTTAAATTTATCAAATAGCTTTTTTTAAAACAGGTCATTGTGGTGATCTTTCTTTAACTTTATTTGGAAAAGGAGAAAACAAAAATAGAAATGAAGTGAAAAGTGACTTTTGAGTTTTGACCGATCCACTTATGGAATACGTTAGGTTGACACTTGTGGTTGCGTTTGTTTTTTCGGTTAATATTGAATATAATTATTTTGA
Source organism: Tetrastigma voinierianum (assembly GCA_016808115.1). Classification (NCBI taxonomy): domain Eukaryota; kingdom Viridiplantae; phylum Streptophyta; class Magnoliopsida; order Vitales; family Vitaceae; genus Tetrastigma; species Tetrastigma voinierianum. The sequence goes on along the minus strand of JAEQBH010003899.1, from coordinate 16,639 downwards.
GTAATAAGATTTAATATCACAAGATGTTTCGCTTATTTTCTAACATTACGCGTAGACAGAACGGATGTATTATTTTATTCCCGTCAATCTGTTTCCAATGGGATTGATTTTGGCTTAAATGTAATCGGGTTTAAGAGTTTCGATTATTTTCACCAAGACGGCTCTGACTTCAAGTTCAAAGTGTCATATCCCGCCCTCGACCTAATTACCCCGATTATATTTAAAATATTTTTTTATTATTTTATTTACATTTTAATATAATTAATAATAATATTTATTAGAATGTTTTTAATAAATAATTTATAAAATTCAATATTTTTATTTTTTATGAAATATATTAATTTTTTAATATAACAAAATAAAAACAAATAAAAAAATAAAAACAAAATCAAATGTAATGACAGGTTGGTAATTCTTTCATTCAAATTTCTTATTAATTTTTTTAAAATGGTATAGTGCCGACCAAAAATAAACGAGATGAGTCGATGCAAAAATGCCTGTCTCCAAACCCTCTCACACATCCCAGAGCGAAAGCACAGTCCTTCCTTTTCGTAAGAACGACAAGCTTTTTCTTATTTCACTGGAATGACTTTTTCCGAATGTAAAGTCTAAATATTTTCACCTTTTCTATTTGTAACTTTTTAAAAAATTTCAAAGAATAAGCTTATAAAAATTTTAAACAAACAGCCTTAACGCGCTGTTCGAATAAATTTTCAAAGATTAAAATCAAAAACAAACGCCTACCACGCTGTATAGCGCTTGTGCAGGAGTTGGCATACATAGCCCCAACAAAGGCCCAAATGCATACTACGCTAATGGGCTGAGACAGCCCGGTCTTATCATAAAGATCTACATTTATGGGTTTCTCTTGAAATTTAGGCCCAGTTGGAGTCGACTCGGACAGTCTGACACCCCATCAAGCTCAGGCCCGGCCCACTCAAGAACAAGTCCAGCAGATGCCTAATGGGCCGGCCGTATTAGCTAGAGGGTACCACCTGACGTGGCAAGGTCAAGTTTGTTTAGAACATTAGAAACCCCGGATTTGAGGGGGAGAGCGAGCCGGGAAAAAAATGGGGATTGCAGTGGTTGCAGCAGCAGCAGGAGCATCGTCATCAATGGCGTTTCTGAGAACGAGAGCACAAAGGGCCAAATGGATTTTAACCCCTTTGGCCTCTTCTTCGTTTTCAGGCATGCCCATTTCTTCTTCTGCCTCATCTTCGAGGAAGCTGGTACTCTATTCCAAGCCCGGATGCTGTTTGTGCGATGGCCTCAAAGAAAAGCTTCAAGCTGCTTTCATGCTTTCCGGTTCTGATTCGCTCCACGACGTCGAATTACAGGTGGTGCCTTCATTCATTCTGTCCTTCGTTTCTATTTGAACTGTTTTGGGTGATTGATTTTGTTTCATAGATAAGGGATATTACCAGCAATCCTGGGAGGAGAAGGCTTACCAGTATGAGATACCCGTTTTGGCCAAAGTACTTTCCGATGGCACTGAGGTTATTTTCCATTCCCCTTTGAGCTCCTGGAAAAAAATGTATATACATTCTGGCATGATCCAAATAGATTTACTTTGAATGAATTTGGTGTATAGACCATTAACTGAGGTTGTTTCTTTTTTTTATGGATGTCATCATCTTTTGCAGGAAACTCTACCCAGATTATCTCCTCGCATGGGAGTGGAGCTTGTTCAAAAGAAAATAGCAGCGGCATTGAAACAATGAGAGACTGATTACTGAAAGGGGTTCTCAGTAGTGGATGTTATAGAAGAAGGCATCATATCTTCATTGTGGATGTTTGCTTTTAGGCATGAATATTTGTTTTGGAGCAGAGAACTAGACTTTGACTCATTGTGAATTAAATTTCATACTTTGGGTTGAATGATGCCATTTCTTGACTCTTGTAACAACTTCTAAGTCATTCCTTTATGGTTTGCTTCATTGTTACCCTCGCCGGTTCGAACTCCTCTAGCCATCGCTTGAAGAATACGAACATGTAAAAAGGAGCGATTCATACTTCCGCGGTCGATCTACTTCAACGATTGTCAAGAAAAATGCGGAGAAGAAGAAATTGAGGCTCACATTGAATTGCTTACCTCCCATCATGGAGGATCTTCCTGATTTATAGAAAGTGGTTTACGAATCTCTCCTTGATTTTTTGAAAGAAAATTTCTTAATCTTAAGGATAAAATCTCTTCTCCCATATCAAGGATTAATCCTTCTTTATCAAGGATTAAGTCTTCCTTATCAAAGATTAATCTTTTCAGGATATAATGGATTTGGAAACTGAGAAATTCGTTGATAAATATTTTTTGCGTATTTTTCGCCTTTGTATCCTTTTGCATAACGAACTTAACATACGCGGTAAGATGGCTACAGTGAATCCTAAAATTCTAGACATACTGGCCCAAGAACCTCCATGGTAGACATCCGCTTCTTTATGATTCTCCATTCGCACGCCCCTGCACTCCAATAAGGCAGGTTTAAGCCGACCGTTTTAACGCTACCAAGATCTCAAATCTACTGAAAGAGCGGGTCTAAAGATCATGGTATCCACAATCTCCCCCTTTTCCCGACTCCACCTCGCTTCGCCAGGAAAATACTATGTTTTAAACCCGTGCGAAAAGTCGAAAGAACCGTAAAATCATCACATCAAACGCGTCTAAGATGAAGCCAGGTTTGGATACAAGCGTAGGAAGCGATGTTTCTAACATGTCAACGGCGCATGATGTTTCAGGGACGACGCACAATGCGCCCGTTGACGCTTCACCCTATATATGCGGGCTGGGCCCGGTGCAAGACTTTTTACTATTTCACAAAGTTTTTTTCCTGCCCAATTAAGCCCCGTGCTTTTTGCAAACTTTCTTTTCTTCAAGGAATCACTCCGAGGTCCCCACTTTCACTCCTTCTGATGAGTTTTTCAAACTTTGTCTGTATTGCCCTTTTATGTGCTGGTGCCTCTTTTGTCGAAAGTATTTCTGGGGCTAGGAAAGTTCTCATTTCTTCCTATGGTGAACATCGTCATCGGTGGGGTTCTTAGGTTTTGTCACTAGCAGTTGTTGCACTCCGTAGGGATTTCTTTGTCTTTGTCAGACGCCCTTTATCCGTTTGTTTACCTATAAACAGACGAGGTCACGAAGAGGGCTCACCGCTGGGGACGGGGCGTGAAGAGGGGGACCCTGTGGAAACGCCCATGGTGCTACCCCAGTCCTTACTATGTTTGTAGAGGATTTGAGGTCCTTTAGACAAGTCCCTGCCGCCATTAGATTGGAGACGTCAAACGGCGCAGCTACCTCGACAATGGGGGCGACAGATAATGCCGTTTATTTTAATCGAGAGCAGTTTGCTAATGGACTTTTTGCCTCCTCAAGTCTTCTTGGTAAAGCGCCTTACACTTACTAGTGGCACTTCCACACTCAAGCCATCTCGAATATCTTGATTCTTATGGGTTGCGTGTGCTAAACTCTTTACCAACTGGATATTTTGGCCGTAGAGATTTCATTTTATTTATACTCAAGCTGATCGGGGCCGCTTATCTATATTCCGCCCCACAACCTCGGGCTGCTAATTTGTAACCACTCCCGCCTCTGCAAGATCGGGGTTTCAAAGGTTGTTTTGATTAAAGGTCTGTGGTACGAGATGTCGAGCCTTCGTATTTCCTCGACCTCGAACCAAATTTCTTTCGCTCTCATGTTTGTCTTAGTCGTGGGACTTGTAATTCCGTAGTTTGCCCGCGCTTGGGTATGCCCCTTTTATTTCCTCTGAATTGTGCGTATTTTGACATGTTATTATTTTCTGAACTTTTTATAGGTAGGTGCAGGCAAGGCTGACTGGTTAGTTGGGTAGAGAAGGCCAGTTTGGAGCGCATCAGACGGCTTCTAGAGATCACCGAGGGGGAGGGCAACCACGAGCTCTTCCTATTTGTGAAGAATTTGTGGGAATTAAGCACTAGCCCCTTCCCTTAAATAGTTCCCTTCATCCCCTGTTTGTTGCCAACAAAGCTTGTTAGGGGTGAACACTTTACTCTCATCGACGTGCTAAAGTCAATACCTAGTAGCTCATTACAGGTGGGGTACGCTTAAGAGCCTTCCACCTCAAGAGAGCCTCCTGCCCAACCGCTAAAGAAACCCTGGCCTTCCTTTGTCCCGCCTCGCCAACTCTCTTCGATTGCAAGCAAGATTCTCTACCGCCCCGGTGACGATAAGCAGCTACAGTTGTTGTTAAGATCATAACCACACAGACATGGCTTTCATGACAGCGATCCAAATTTAGTGATTTGATCGAGGAGAGGAGGACAATATATAACCTAGTCACGGATTTGCCTGCCAATGCGTAGCTGTGTCGCGAGTGCCTCAGGAGACTACCCCGCCTCTAAAGCATCCGCTGAGCGCCCAAAGTGGTCGAGCCTGCATGAAGAGGGCCTCGAGGAGCCTAGCAAGAATCGTAGAGAGCCCCTAGGAGTAGATAATGTTATGTGAGGCTCCCTAGAGAGTCGTCAGACGGGTCGTTCTCGCAGGCAATTCAACCTTGTAATCATACCAGAGTTGCTGTGGCCCCGATAGAGTTAGTGTCAACCACGGCCAAACCGGATGAAGTGGGATCACCCTCGAAGGACGCGACATTCCCGAGTCGATGCTACCCAACCAATCATCAACCGCTGAACCCCTTAATCGTGAGGGAAGCTTTGTCGCCGATTCACGAGCTCTACCTCACCAGCCTTCGACATCGGTAGCCCTCCTTGAAGAATATTCCATTCCCTTCCCTAGCTACTTGGATTAAAAGCCCTACCAACGTGTGGTTGAGGACATGATGCATATTCGCAACCATGACTTCAACGAGACGACTGAGCTGGTATGGTCAGGCTTCTAATTGTTTGATCGTGTATTTCACACTCTGGTTTCTTCTAATGCCTTTCCTTTGGTAGTCGTCACAAAATATCCCAACATGGCACGCTAGCATAGGAAGCCGTGATCTCCGACCGGGACAATGCCGAGGAGCCGCGACGGCGGTGCCACCACACTCTCCGAGCACCAGCCTCGAAGATGGCCTGAAGATGGCGAGGAAAGGCTAAGGGGCGCAGCCAAGCACTGGGGAGGAATGCCGCGAGGGTATAGAGAGGATCACAGGGGTGGAAAAAGAGAGGGAGGAAGCTGTACGCGTGCTCGACGCTTTTAATCAAGGTTGCCAGGGCAGTATTATGAAGGTACAAGCAAAGGAGGAGCCGGCCAGGTCCGAGACGCTCGGATGTTACCGAAGAGGCCAGCAGTCGAGGCCGAGGCCGAGGCCGCTGCCCGGAGGCTGGAGCGTATTCCCTCTCTATCGATATCAGTCGACTAAGGATGAAGTGTCTTCTCAAATCCTGTGCTGTGAAGGGACAAGTGGGGAGGCCACGGAGGAGGACTACTGCAAGGCCCTGAGTCGATCTTCCTATGGGTTACAAGTGTTGTGCGTTCAAACACAACATCTGTGGAGACCAACTAGAGGTTCCAAATGGGATGCCCGACTCCTCCGACCTGCTCCTACCAGAGTTCTTCATGAACCCTAGGTGCCCCCGGTCCGAGTGCCCACTGAGGCCACAACAACCAAGGTGGATCAGAGCAACAGAGCGAAGGAACTTGAGAGGAGCCCTAATGCACTGCAGTATCTAACTCATCCCTCTTTCTTTTCTCCCCCTTTCTCGTTGAAGTTCAGAAGGGGGCCCGTCTGCCGCCATAATATATCTCGAACTTTCATGTACTACCACTTATCAACGATGAATGAAAATATGATTTTCTTTTTTCATGCAATGAACTCGTTCTTCATATCCTATTCAAGAATTTTAACTGAGATAGTTGCTTTAGGGATTTCCATGTTAAGTTTTATAAGAGCTAGAGTAGGGTTCGCACATTGGTTAACAGGAAAGACACAATTTTTAGGCCTTAGCTCTAGCCAACAGGCTAAGAGTCACTACTATGCTTAGGCATGTGCTAGCAGTTAGGAGTCATTCGGTCTGAAAAGTGTCACCCGGCTTCTGTGAGCCACCCGTCTTTTGAAAGTGTCAGCAAGATTATAGCCACATTTGGTCTTTTGAAAGTGCCAGCAGGCTTAGAGCCACATCTAGTCTTTTGGAAGTGCTAGCAACGTTGGAGCTACAATCACCTTTGAAACAGCTTAGCCAGACTCCTGACCTGGAAGTACAAGAGCTTAGAGTCGCATCCGGTCTGAAAGTGCGCAGTCTAGAGCCACATCCTGGTCGGCTTGAAAGCGCTGCAGCTTAGTGCCACGTCTGGTCTTTTGAAAGTGACAGTATGCTTTGGAAGTGTTAGTAGGCTTAGAGCCACATTTAGTCTTTTGAAAGTGTCTGGGAGCTCTTTCTTCTTCTATGACATCACGGATTCGCTAGTCTCTACTCCGACCTGGGCTCGAATGGCTTCTTCCCAGCGATATATTTCACTCGCCGATCGTTTCACACCATACCCGGGGTTCTTGTACCTGATATCATTCTCCAAGATTCGTCGACGGGCTCGCTCGTATAATTCCTCCATCATGTTAAGGTCAAACCTAAGAAAGGAGTAGATGGTCCAAAGCTTCTCCTAAACTTTTGGAGGGCCGCATCCATGTTATACGACTCTATCTACTAGACTCGCAGTTCGAACCTCATTGTGAGTTTCAATAGAGACCTTCCTACCGAGAATTGTCTATAAGGAGCTGATGTTCAGTTTTTGCCTCATTGAACAAAGATATTGCGACACAAACACCCTCCATAGTTCATTGGATGAGTTTATTGAGTTACGCGTGAGCTTGTGGAACTATGCTAACTCAGGCCCCTGCAAGCTAGCCGGGAACACTTTACATAACATGCAGTTATTGCCGGCATTTAGGATCATCACTTGATTATAATGGAGCATATGATCGTAAGGATCAGCAAAACCATCAAACGTGGCAAAAGCTGGTATGAGAAACCCGTGAGGCGGCTCATAATCAAAGATGTGTTGCCCTAGGGGCAAAGAGAGCATGTAATCAAGTCTGCGAATTAAGGCTGCTGGTGGCATGTAGAACGTTGGCCTTGTACCAAAGGTAGGATGTATGAGCGGCATTGGTGGCATCGTGCCTGCGAGCAATACGGTGGCGTGCGCGCCGAGACATCTTGGCCAGCATTCTTAGGGGCTGAGGCGGTTGGTTACGCCTCCTACTTGTCTCTCTCCTTGCCTTGCGGGATGCGCCACTAATGGCATTGTTGAAGTCAAGGTGATGTGAATGCCTCTTACGCGACTTTGCCTTTGCGCTCTCCCGAGCATTCTTTGTCGGTGAGAGACTCAAAGATGGGAGGTAACGAGGGACGGCTCATCGTCTACGGGGTATGTCGACATTGTCGGGGATGCGGGTTCCCTTCCCTTTATTACGGGTGATCGGATGCGCGGCTGGCCGCCCGTCTCATACATCTTTTCCCGAATCGCGACTTTTTCTTCATACGGGCTGCATAGCCCCGGTCATTCTCTAGCTGCCGATTGTTCGTGATCTTGTAACTCCCCTTCATCACCTTGCTTGTTCCTCTTGTTTCCTCTCTCTCCATGTCTGACCCAATGGAAATTGTTGATCTTCACAGTGTTTTGGATCATCAGTTGGTTGACATTGCGGCGCTTCGAGAGCAAATCCAAGTTTGAAAGGAAGTCGATAGAGTTCAGTGATCGCCCGAGTTGCGGACCCGGTCGTTGAAACGAGCCTCCTTGGCGCATAGACGGGAGCTTTTGTTCGGATACGGGCGTAGTGTTGTTACCTCGATTGTTTGAACCCCTGAGCATCAGCGGCGTAATATGAACCTACGAAAAGGGGCGATCCGACGACGGTGGGTCGATCACCTCTCCAATGATTAAGTCAGCAAAAAATATGGAGAAGAAGAAACAAAGGGTTTTCGCAGTTGGAATTGCTTAAATCTCCATCGTGGGGGATCTTCCTAATTTATAGAAAGTGGTTCACGAATCTCACCTTGATTTTTGAAAAGAAAATCTCTTAATCTTGAGAATAAAATCTCTTCTCTCATATCAAGGATTAATCCTTCCTTATCAAGGATTAATGCTTCCTTATCAAAGATTAATATTTTCGAGAAATAATGGATTAGGAAACTGGGAATCCGCTGATAAATATCCTTTGCTTATATTTCACTTTCGTATCCTTTTGCATAACGAAATTCCTATACTCGATAGGATGGCCGATTGGGGGACTTAAAATTCTAGATGAGTTGTCCAGAAGCTAGTTTATGGGTAGACATCTTGGCTCTCTACAGGATTCTCCCGTCTAGGTGGCGCCCCCTAGTTCCAATATGGTAAATGGGCTTGGGCCGTTTCAAAATGTGGGCCTAGTGTCCCGGGGCCCATTGAGTAGTGAGTCTAAAGACCATGGTACCCACAGTTTCTTCTCTCTATCGCTTTTCTTCTCCATATTTTTCATCTCAACACTGCTTAATTGGACCGAACAATTGGTTCTGTTAGGCTCCCATTCTCTTCAAATTTTAGTCTAGGATAGGAGTCGTAGAAACATGAAAAAATTATAAGTAAAATTAGAAATTCAGTGAGCTTCCCCCAACCTAATCCTATCACCATGATCAAAAGGAAAATTTCTGTTTGGGGTTCTTAAACATCATGAATCCCATCGGTTTAAAATTCAAACGATTAGAACTAGCTTCTCCTATAGGAATGTCAAACTTAGAGAGGCAATATCAGAAGTCTTGCCATATTCTCTTCTCCCCTGTTCATCGCCCTTATTGAATTAGATATAGTGTGGTAGAGTCACTCGTAATATAGTAAACAAAATATAAATTCCAGCAATGCTAGATTCCAATTGATCCATATCCATATGAATCGATGAAGAATTAACCAATCTAATAGCACATTGGGATTTTTTTCAATTAATGTGAAATCAAAAAATGGTTCCTGGCGGAAATGAGGGAATGCCAACAACATCTATGGTTTAATCAGATCATGTGAGCATATGGCGCAAAAACTTTTTATCGTGATGATCAGTCTAACAAATAAGATGTGCAAGCTGCAGGCGATAAAAACCTAAGAACACATTGCCATTCTGTAAATGGACTGGAAATCAGACCCCTTGCATCATTGAATAATCAAGATATATCTTACAGCAGATGCTCCAGCAACCAGTTAATGATTATGGTAATATGTGTAGGAAATCTGAAATTCTGTTCCTCTATGATAGAAGAAATCATCTCTCCCTTCTTCCACACATGTGTTGGAAGTCTGAAATTTTTTGTCCATCTATGATAAGATATCGTCCACCCTTATGCCCCTAGAAACATAAAAGACAAACCATTCCCTTACAAAGACAGAAAGAGGATTCCATTCTATCTTTCTCCATAACTTCAAAACTTTAAATAAGCTTCGGAAGAAAGCTGTCGTCTCATAACTGCAGCTGAACCACAATATTAACAATTTTTCGAGACATAAGGCTGAACCATGCTACTCTGGCGTTAGTTGTTTCGCTGACTTCCCTCATCTTTGCTTCCCTGTGATGAACATCAAGAAAAAGGAATTAATAAACCAACTTAGCTTCATTGGAAACTATTTGGCTGCTTTCATTTTCCCTTTGCAGGGTTTTTCAACTGATCTTCTTATATTTTTGGATTGCTTCTACACATCCCTATGCTGCAAAAATTATTTACACCCCATTTTAGTAGTGCTGCAAAATGTTCCTAAAAAAACTGAACTGCTATCTACCTTAAGAGCATAAAGACCCCTGATTTTTCTTTTTACTATTATTTTCGAAAAAACTGGAAGCTAAAGTGATTACCGGGCAAGATAACCTTGAAATCTCTTCACTTCAATAATTTAATCGTTTAAGGTTGGAATAGATAAATCCTTGCTCTAATGGTTAATTTGGTTCATTTATGCCATTGAAGCAACAGAATCTTGCACTTTTTTAACACCCAATACCAAGGTAAAGAAAAGGAGAGAATGTGAAGGCTGAATGGAAAATGACAGAGGGTGAAGGGAATATCAAAGTTGCACTATTACAAAGCCTACTTCTATAGAGTAAAAAAAATAAAGACAAAAAAATCACCTCTCCTTGAGAAAGATAATATTCTCATGGATGGCATCCACAATTCCTTCAAGTTTCCTCAGCTCAAGTTCAACACCCTACAAATATGCATGTAATATATGTGTGACCAGATTAAGAAGGAAAAGAAAAAGAAGCACAAATCACATATAAGAACAGAAAAAGAGAAACAGATTGCTAAAGCTACTTACTTCAATTTTCTCCTTTTTAGCAACTGAGTCCCAATCCTTTGTAGAAATTCCAGTTTTCCAGTCAACATCAATAGATCTATCTGCCTCTTTCTGATTTCCGTCCAGCCAGAAACAGGCTATATGGATGCCAGCCTCACTAGTTGTGAATGCAGATTGACCTTTAGTCACATTCTCTTGATGGTGAAGATTGGTTCCAAATGGGGATGTTACCTAAACCCGGAATGAGAGAGTAAGAAAATAACCCTTTGAAAAATCTTCTAGATAGCACAAATTGCAGATAAAAATAAAACAATAATCCAAGTGGTTTAATTAAGTGCAACAAAAACCAATTTATGTTCTTCATTCATACCATCTGCAATTAAAGCGATGAAAGAAAATCCAAAGCCATGAAATCAGATCCCTAAGATATGGTGCAGAATTGATTGGATGTCTGTCTGTCAATGACAACAAGGAACCAAAAAAACAGCTGATTGTAGACTGACGTTGAAGCCTCATATTTATAAAAATAGAAGTCCCAATTCTAGAGACTTAGAAGTTGAATTTGGGCCAAGAAAGCTCCAAATCATACATTTTTCATCCCCCAAACTACTAAGATATGTGCATTTTCTTAATGAACTCAAAAAGTTTTAAGTTGGGGCTCAATAAATAACAGAGATAATCATAGAGAAGTAGCATCAACGAACTCTGCGAATTGACATAACACGAAGCACAACTCTCTATTATTCTGGTCCTTTTCAAAAAGGATAAAATGGAGGTTGAAATGCAAAATTACTAGTGATAGATTCCTCATCAACGATTCACTCCCGAATTTTGATAATCGAATCTCCGTATAACAAACCAGATCAGAAAAGCATTTCAGGATTACCTCTGTAAAAAGGCCGTAATTCCACATCCAACACCAAGAAAAATAGCAAAAAAAGAAAGAAATTTACAGAAATCCCGGTTCAAATACGGAACTGAAAAGGTTAATGAAATGATGATAATACCCTAACGGACATGGTGGTGGGATGGCTGCGGTCGTCATCTCACCGCCTTGGACATGAGAGTATCGAGCAAAACGACGACATTGCTGTGGATTTCTTCAGGAATGCACTTGGTTCCAGAGCTCCGGAAGGCTCAACCATATGGCTTGTGATGGAGTCGCCAACCGCCTATGGTAACTCCTGCTTCAGATACCGCCCACACCAGCATCATCCCACTCCCCGCCATTGTTGAGTGCTCTCACTTCTCACTCTCTCAAAGCAACACTACATACGATCTGTGACAGACATCCTACTTCAAAAGCATATACAACAATCACCCCCCACTGCGAGTGGAATAAACACTGGAGTTCTATGTGTCCCGCTCTCCGTGACGCTGGTCTTCGGAGGGAAAGCCTATGACATCCGACCAAATCATCTGATTTTTGGACACGGCAGCTTACCTCTTGCGGTTTTCCCACGCGCCCTTAATCACAGTGCAATGCACGCCCGCCCACCCACCCATTCCCATTGTTATTTATTCCTTTCTTCTCTTATACCTTTTCTTTTTCGTTGCTTTAATTCCTGGGATCGGGAGAAAAAGGGAACTGCCATTTTTCCTAAAAATAAATTAGTTTTATTTATTATTGTTAATAAGTTAAATGGGAAAAAATTTCAGTTGATTCTTTAATTTTTAGATCCAAACATATAGTATAAAACTTATGGTTTTTTTTTAGTACGTTTCTTCCTTTTGCATTTTCTTATAGGACATGAATCAGGCCTGAAGCATAAGACCAGACAATTAAGCTTTACTTTAGTGTAAACACACACACACACAAACCCTTTTTTTTTTTTTAAGAGAACCCCAAATTTTATTTATTTTTTTACTTCAAAGAAACCCAAAAATTAAATTCTTGGATTTTAAACTGATTTAAAATTAAATTTTATACCATGATTTCTAAAAAATAAAGTAAATTTGGAAGCATAACTTCCTCAGCCTTCGGCCCACTAAATTCTCGTTCCAACTAAGAGTATAATCGAGTCAAGACAAAGCCAAAATCAAAACTCAAACTTTTTTTCATAATTTCAAAACTTGACTCAAAAATAGTAGAGCTTCTCAAACTTGATAACGTTCGAATCAATTAAAAAATTAATAAATAATTATCTTGGTGATTCAAATTATGGAAGGCTGGTCGACTGATTAATAAAATAGTAAAAAACTCGATTAAGGCACAAAAAGAGCTTGAATCGGATTATATCTGAAGCGACTTGATATTTCTGAAATTTATTCGATTCATTTCAGGTGTAGTGCAAGTGAGATCTTCTAAATTGAGTTCGAATAAACATTCATTTACACCAGTTTCAATAATAAAGTGTATTACTGAAGAAGGAACCCAAGCGAATGGCTTACTTGCCAAAAAGCCTTTTCTGGGATTAAAAGAAAATAGAGAAACTCTTTTTCCTTAGAGACCAGAAGAAACTTTTTATCAAGAGAATCACTTTCTCGGAAGAAATTCCTTTGCATCTTATCACACGTAATTGAACCAAACTTTGAATCACAAAGATACTTCTTAGTAAAGTCAGTCATGCTTTTTGACAAGGCTTGATCTTCCAAAAATACAAGCCAAGTATTGCTTGCTGATGAGGCTTTGATGTTCCAATAATGCCATGCCGAGACTCTTTTCAAACCTCCCCCTCCCTCATATTCTAAGCCATTGTAGAATTAGAACAGGTAGGTTCACAAGGGAAGACATAAGCAAGTTGTGGGCAAACTTGCCCACCTCACATACCACCAGTGATGCCAAATCTTCCATTTAGACACGAAACTTCCTTCCCATTGCTCTCTAATCAATGAACAACTTAAACAACACACCCCCCATCACCAACCAAACATAGATCAAGTGAAGAGAGTTCTCTTAAAGTAGTTCCATTCGCTATCAACACAAACCTTGCAATCAAACTGCACCACTTTGTCCAATCACACTTCTGACTAAATCCCCATAGCTAGCACTAACAAAAGGATTTTCAAATTAAAGCAATAATAGATTTCCATGATATCTAAATTACAAAGTGCTACAACCTTTAGAATCCATAGTCAATGGCTGTCTTAGTAGGGTAAACTACGTCCAAAATTTTCCTACCTTCACTCATGGCCTTTTGAGAATCACAAACCACCTTACCCACCAACTTCTATGGTCTAATAATTAAAAACAATTTTGCTACAAAGCTTACACAATCCCTTCCCTCCCACCCAACACACACATGTTAGTAGGTCTTCAGTCCTTCAAGCTTTCGGCACCTCCTTTCCTAGAGACTAAAAACAAGAACATAGGCTCCTTTCAAAAGAACCATCCTTATAAAACACCCTATAAAGACTCATCACCTTACCCTTGAGGTACTTCCTAGAACCATCAGGTTCCAAAGCTTTATCATCCCAAACCTAGAAGGTGCAAACAAAAATTCCATGAGAAGGACAAAGAATCATCTCCTTCAAAATGTTAATAATGGAAGTTTGAATTGTCAAGGCACAATATCGAGAATGCTTAATAAATGAGATCATGGACTTATTATAAAGATATGATAAGGCATTTCTCAATCCTTCATAAATTCAATCAATATTCAAATGTCAAGAGGAAAGTTCAACATGAATAGTCAACATAGACAACTCTGCCTGAAGTTACAAACTGAACAAAGCAACTCATGTGCGATCACCACCTATCAAGCCTGATGAGTCCTCCACAGAGCTGCACCTTTACTCGCTTGGTCCATGCACATTGCTCTCCCCAGGAGGTGGCAGCCAATTCTAGATCTTCCACCACCGAGCTACAACCAGCTCGCCTCTCATTCCAGTCCCACTGTTAAAAGACATCCCATCCACACTAAGCATTAGCAACCAAATACCAGGAAAGGTCCACCATGCCTTCTGTGATCTTTGCATCCTTTATGAGCTACCCATATCGACTAACTATTAACTTAGATTCTTCTTCACTAAGCATTAACCATTCTAAGGAAGAATACAGCATTTGTATCCTCTTATTTAGCCACAACTCACTAAATTTCAGCCACCAAGAAGTTCAAGCAACCAAAGATAAACGCATCTAAAGTCAATCTTCTTCTAAGTAAGTAAGGACACCGACCACTCTCTTCCTAACAATCCTTTATAACTATTTGATCCTTCTAACATCATCCTAAAACCTCTTTATTCCAAGCTTTAAGGTTTTCAAGGCATACAACTTGAGAAATGAGAACATGACGAAAGGAACCTCTAAAAAAACAGCAAATTCTTACCCACCAGACCTTAAACAAAGTCTTTGAGAACCCACATCCTCCAACTACATTCTCTTAAATGAATAACCAATTTTTATCATTAACAAAACACAATCTCACTTTCAGGAGGCAAGGAAGAGAAAATAATAAGACAAAGAAGGATCCCCAGTTATGCTTAAATCCAAAATCCAGAGTCTCAAGATTAATGACATTTTCCCAAATCCCTAAAAAACACACGCACACACAAGGAGCAAGACAAATTGAAGGGGAAAAACAAAACAAAACAAACAAACCAACTGAATAATTTTCTTTCAGATCATTACAGAAGATCAAAGCTTTATCTTCTTCTTCCTGTCACCATCTTTCAGCAGCAGACTGCTCAACAAATTCTCTCATGGTTTAGCAAAAGAAAAGGTCAAGTTCCAAAGTACAAAGGAAAAATGCAAACCAAAAAACAAGAAGCTCCGGGAAAAACACAATATACATTTAGGCTCTTCTTGGAACATATATTATGAGGGAAAGAAAATAAAAAGAAAAATGGGAACCCAAAAAAAAAAGTAAAAAGAATAATAATCATATCTAAACTCAAATAAATTTTCCCTCCATACCCCTTCCAATTCTTCGCTTTCCTATATAAATTATAAAAACTTGAAAATGCTTGAATATTAAATAATTTTTATCATATTTAGTTTTACTTTGTACTTTTCCACAGTAAACCAAACAAGAAAATGCAGGATTAAACCTTGGAACAAAGAACATCTCAGATGCAAAAACATCACCAAAAAATTGACCAAGCTTTCCAGGTATATCTCACCAATAGTAAATAAGGGGGAAAATTGGAATAGACTTTGGTTTCAATGGGGCACTGTTGTTTCAAAGAGTAACGAAATCCTAATTTGATGGGTTCTTCTTAAGCCCCAAAACAATTCATAACAAACTCAAATTTCTGGCTGCTAAAAAGAAAAAAAAAAGCCTGATCTTCTCCTCCAGATCATTCACACCAAGAAAACTACATGCCAACAGAACTCAATAACGACCAACCTCAGATTCACAATATAAAAAAGCAGTTCCAAGTTAAAAATTTCATCCCACAACACCATCAAATTCAAATAAGGACATATACAAAATCAAATAATTGCGCAAAATTAAAGGAAGTTCCTGTGTGCAGCAAATTCCCATTCATAGACATTAATACATAAAACCAAGAGAAGCATGCGGAACCGTACGATTGAATATTACAAGCAATCCCAGATGATTCAGAGACTGCAATACCTGTATACATCCATAACATGGAAGCAAACATCAAATATCAAGGGAAAAAAACTCGATATATAAAAAGAGTTGGGCAATTTGCAAGCCGTAGATAAGCGTCTAGATTTTATCGATATCCTCGTCCTCAAACTCGATGTAGTCATCGCCTGCACCATCATCTTCCTCGTCGAGGCCGCCTGCGATACCCTCATTGAGCCTGGTGTTCTCCGGCAGCTCGCCGTATGCCTTCAGTAGCCGAGCCTCGTCGGGCATATACTTGAGGATGACATCAGCCTTGTCGTCCTGTCACGGAGACCGACGAGTATAATATCACCGGCGGCGATCCAGACCTTCTTGTGCATCTTCCCACGGATGTGGCAAAGGCGTTTGGTTCCATCGATGCACATGGCTTCGCAACGGCCGTTGCCGAGCATGCGAAGGACCTGGGCGTATTCTTGGCCGTCTTCTTTGAAAACAAGTTCTCGCTTCTCATCATCGGCTTCGTTCTTTCCTCTCTTCCTGTTCTTGCCTCCCTTTCCCTTGTTCTTCGGCATCTCTCAAACCCTAATCGATCTCGCCCTCTCAAACCCTAACCCTAGACCTCTCGTGTCTCTTTGTCTCACTTGCAACAACGTAGCACTCTCCCACAGAGTCCTACGCCATACAGATCTCGGAGTAGATATAGACTTTTGGTTAAATAAGGAAAGCTAATTATTTGTTAATAATCTTAATTCCTTAATTTCAAAAAAATAATCTTAGGGGTCTATTGGATTTCGATTTCTAATGACTTTTATAAAATTACAAAGTCTATAAAAATCATAGTATATTGGAATACGATTTTTAAAGACTTTATAAAAGTTATGATGTATTGGAGTAAGGGAGGTATATTGGATTAGGACTTTTAATGATATTTATAGATTTTTAA